>JAAONU010000019.1:43900208-44613958 GCA_012932295.1 Cyclina sinensis | reverse complement strand
GGATATTTGGACTGTAAATGTAGCCTCTACAGTGTTTACAAGGTTTTCTATTTTTGGGCCTTGTGACCTTGTTTTTCATCCAAGATAACCCACTATAACCCAATCTACCGGTGATGACCAACCAGCATACCAAGTTTGGTGAACGTAGGTCAAAGCGTTCTCTAGTTATTGATCGGAAACGAAGTGTCTACCGACGGAACGACCGAAAGACCGACCGACATTTGCAAAACTATATGCCCCTTCATCTTCGATGGGGGGCATAATAAAAAGATTATGATCAATGTTATTTTTTGGACTGGAACGGCAACGGCAACAACACTATGACTGTAGCAATAACTCGATTTTTTCATCAAAAAAAGTCGAGCTAACAAGTGACCCTGCAGTGGGGTAAATTTTGACCCCAGAGACATAATTTGAACAATCTTGGTAGCGGTTCACTAGACAATACGTTGTGGAAAATTTTAGGGCCTTGTGGTTTCAGAGAAGAAGATTTCTAAGTTTTTCCTGTATATTTCTATGTAAAAGATGTGACAACTTTGACCCAAGGGACATAATTTGAACAATTTTGATAGAGGAGCTCTAGATGATACACCATGCCAAATAGCTCTACTTTTCGCCAAGTGGTTTTAGAGTGGATGCCATTTGAATCAAAATGTTGACGCACTAATGCACTCAAGCACACCAATAGACATCATGCGATCGTGATGTTAAACAGGAAGATGTTTTTTGTGCTTAGGCAAAGACGAGCAAAAAATTATTTGACGAGGTTACTACTATCATGCGATAGTGCTCGTGTGAACTTAAAAGATGTTAAACATGAAGATGTTTTTTGTACTTAGGCAAAGACGGGTAAAAAACTTATTTCATGAGGTTACTACATGTGATTTAATTGTTATATTACCTCCTCATATACTATTCATACATACCTAGGAATTTGTTAAACAGTATATCCTGAAGCTCTGAAAAATCATGAAACATGCCTTGTGGAACAGTAATCCTTTCATTCTTGACTTCTAATCTGTAAGTGAACTCAAGATTAACTTGACAGTTAATGACGTATCCTATTGCTAAATCACCATAGCCAGCATTATTAGTATTCATCACACAATCAATGGTATGTTCTGTTTTGAAACAATTCAAGTGGCTTTGTATGTATTTTACTAAGTTTTCTGGTGTGATGTAATCATTTTCCATTTCACATTGCTTGCATTTTCTACCATTCAGACATTCTTCACCTAGTGCAGCCCTTTTTAAACACTGAAGATAAATCTTTGTAAATAAACTGCCGTCTGACTGAAGAACAGCTTTCTGACTTGGTCTGCATGCATTTATTTGAATGACTGTAAAATCTGACTTTTTCTCTATCAGTGCTGGCGATGAGCAACAGTCAAAAAAAACTATTGCACGTTTTTGTTCTGTAGTTTTCTGGTTTTTTTTTGTAGTTTCATGTTTTTTTTCTGTAGCTTCATCAAATGCCTTAGTGATGAAAGAATGCAAATCTTCTATGGAAAGATACTCCTTATACTCCTTTTTCGATCTAAGTTCAAAGCCTCCAGAAATTGGTTTATAATGGCTTGAGACATAAACAAGTAGTGTATGCATATCCTCAACATTCTTTAAGGACGAGACAGCCTCATCAATCTTCTTTTTAGTTTCAGCTCCAGGATAAATGATTTTTGTATTATCAACACTGAAAATAAACAAGAGGACAATAAGTTTTCCTTTGATTTGAGCTTGTGTCCTACTTTTTTAACAAATATGACCCAATCTCAAACTCATGCATGAACTAACTAACCCTTTGCAGCCTAAATATTGTTTTGGTGTTTTCGTTTTAGCACATAAAAATGAACCCATGTTTCATCACCAGTGACCACATTTGCAAAATACTGAGCATTTTAATTTAGATACTGTTTACGCGAAAACTTTGTACGCCAGCCTTTTTCTGTTCATCTGTCAGCAAATCTAGCACAGATCTTACTCATTTTCAAATCACATTTGAGAATGGTGTGAGCTGCTCCAAATGAGATACCAACGATACTAGCTTTTTGCCTAGTGGTGTATCTTGCATCAATATTAACTATTTCTTTCACTTTAGCAACCATCATGACAGACGTTGCTGTTTTAGGCCGACTGACATGGGGTGCATCTTCAGTCGAAATTAACCCACAATAGAATTTATTAAACCAACGAATAACTGATGAAAAAGACATTTCATTTTGTCAAAATACAGAACAGATTTCATCAAAAATGTCTTTACACCCTATGCTAAAGAGACAACGATTCTTTTTTGTATTTGAATATAAGAGTAGACAATGTATAGCGAGCTATAAACACAGCTAAAATGAACATATTTTAATGAATGTGGTATCAATGTAAAGCTAACATGTATATCTACCCGATAACCTTAATTTCTTCGTGTATTTCGCAATATTGAACAATATAACATTATACATGCATTCATATTTGAACACTCCTCGTAACGTTGGCCAAACTTATTCAAACACCTAAAATTGTAAACATATATGGCATTTTAAGTCTTTTACTTTTTTTTGTAACTTCATTTGTTATACAAAATCATAAGTTTTTACAATCAAATAGCAAAACAAAATGAAACAATACATTGCATAACTTAGTAACTACAAGACTTATTTTCTTAATATCTTATTAATGAGTTTAGAATGTACTTGTTGATATATATTAATCCTCTAATAATAAAGAAAAGAAAGCGTTGCTGTAATTACAAGACTAATTTTCTAAATACCTTATTGAGTTTACAATGAATGTATTAGTATATTTACATGTAAAACACTCAGTATGTACTAATAAATAATCAAATAATAAAGAAACATATTTATTGGCTTGGTTCTCTGCTCACTTAAAACCTATCCATATATTTCGATATGCCACACTTAGCAAAGATCTCATTTATTTTCTCCCAAATACTTTTTAATTACTATTCAGGCAGTTATAACTAGAGCTATCACTAAATAGAATTAATACTCCCGCAAGACTGCTTTGGAACTGAGGAAGTTATTTGAAACAGAATACTTCGTAAAAAAATTGAAATAGAGTTATGGTTGTAAGCAATTAAAGATAGTTGTGGTTCTTGTACATTGTAATTTCTGTCATGATGCTTGACCATTGTATAAAATTGCATTGAATTCAAACCAGTAGATTTCAAGTTATGCATCATACAAAGGAAAACCAACAAAGGACAATAAGTCTTCAAATAGTGAAGATGGAGTTATGATTCTTTAACAATGCACTTCCTCTCGTTGTGCTTGACCTTTGTATGAAGTCGCATTAAATTTCAACCATTGGTTTTCAAGTCATGCTCTGGACAAGGAAAATCAATGAAGGGCAATAACTCTGCAAATTCTGAAGATGGAGTTATAATTCTTGAGCACTGCATTTCCATTCATTGTGCTTGACCATTATTTAAAGTCACACACTATATTAACCAGTAGTTTTAAAGTTATGCTCCAGACAAGGAAAACGAACAAAGGGCAATTACTCTGCAAACAGTGAAGACGGGGTTATGATTCTTTATCACTGCACTTCCTCCCATGGTGCTTGATCACTGTATAAAAGTGCACTGAATTCCAACCAAAGGTTTTCAAGTTATGCTCCAGACAGGAAAAATGAATAAAGGGCAATAACTCTGCAAATACTGAAGATGGAGTTATGATTCTTAAACTTTGCACTTCTTCTCATTGTGCTTGACAACTGTGTAAAGTTGCATGAATTCCAACCAGTAGTTTTCAAGTTATCCTCCGGACAAGGAAAACAAACAAAGGGCAATGACTCTGCAAATAGTGAAGACAGAGTTATAATTCTTGAACACTGCACTTCCTCTCATTGTGCTTGACCATGTTTGAGATTGCACTGAATTCCAACCAGTAGTTTTCAAGAAAACGAACAAAGGGTAATAACTATGCAAATACTGAAGATAGAGTTATGGCTCTTGTACAATGCATTTCCTGTCATTAATCTTGACCATTATATGAAGTTGCATTGAATTCTTACAATTAGTTTTCAAGTTATGCTCCGGACCAGGAAATTGCATTGAACCGACCGCCCGCCCGACCAACCAACCACTGGCTGACTCCTTATACCCCCAAACTTCGTTTAGGTGGTATAAAGAAGTGTTCATAATCTTCTATTTCATTACAACTACTATGTAAAGGTTAGTCTTCTAAGTTCAACTTGAATAGATTGAAATTTGTTGTGGCCAGATTTTTTTAGAGCTTTGAATTTATTTTTTCTATTATTAAATTTGTTCATATTAAGAATGATTTCCAAGAAATTTTTCGTTCTTCCCAATATTGATGCATAAGTGATTTTTCGATTTTTTTTTACATAGGTTTGATATATATATATTTTATTAGTTATTTCCTTAAACCTCTGGTGTTTTAATTTTTAACAAGAGGGCCATTATGGCACTTGATCGGTCCCTGAGTACTTTGCCTGAGGGTCTACAGTTAAGAAACATCAGATGCAATATTACATTTTCTAACTGAAGATATTCAAAGATCTCATATTTTATACAAACATTAATGGGGCAAAGGCAATTTCGTGATAACAGCTTGTGGAGGGATGTCATTTGAAGCAAAATATTGACGAAAATCTATTTTTAGCTCTGGCGACCATTTTTTTTTCAATGGAGCATAACCGTTTCGGTAATTTTAATAGAGGGGTATATAGGAACATTTCTGTGAAATTTGGTGGAAAATCTCCCAACCGTTAGGAGATGTTGTTTGATTTTTTTTCTATTTTTACCTTTGGCAGCCCTTATGTGAAATGGAGCGTAACGGTTTGAGCAATTTTAGAAAAGAGCAATATAAGGAACATTTCTGTCAAATTTGGTTTAAGTGGTTTTGGAGGAGATGTTATCTGAAGCCAAATATTGATGAAAATCTATTTTTAGCTCTGACAGCCATTTTGTAAAATGAAGTGGAAACGTTTTAGCAATATTAATAGAGGGATATATATGAAACATTTCTGTAAAATTTGGTGGATAATCACCTAGCCGTTTAGGAGGAGATGTTGTTTGAATTTTTTTCTTTTATTAGCTTTTGCAGCCCTTATGTGCAATGGAGCGGAACGGTTTGAGCACTTTTTGGAAAGGGCATTAGAAGGAACATTTCTGTAAAGTTTGGTTAAAAATAGCTTTGTGGTTTAAAAGAAGATGTCATTTAAAGTAAAATGACGACGGACTCCGGACACAGGGTGATCCCAATAGCTCACCCTAAGCATTTGCCCAGGTGAGCTAAACAAAAACCTTTGTGTATTTATACTTCTTGATACTGAGACATTTTGTTTTCTTATCTCTTGCCAATGATAGAGATAATAAAACAAAATGACTCAGTAAAATGTACTGATGACTCATTGAATTCCTTGACAGATTGTGTCTTGTTTTTTTTTTTAGACTTGGCGTATTTCACCATACATAACGCACAGAAATGTATAACGCGCACCGATTGTTTGAGTTCATGTGAACCCAAAAACGCTCTGTCGGGTACATAACGTGCACATAAAAATTGTACCCGCACGCCTCTGCTTAACCTGAGACGAGTGAGACAATTTGATACGATGTATTTCTTTCTGGTAAATTGGTTTGTCCTGAAAATGATGGTCATATCTGTGCATGCGAACGTCTCTACTTGTTTCACTCAGTTTATAAGCATAGTTTTCTAAACTCAAACGTATCAACACCTTCTCAAAATTCTCAACACCTTCTCAAAATTCTCAACATAAACGGACATAAATTGACAAACAAAAAAAATCAGTCAACCTCAATTGACACTTATTAGTAAACAGTAGATCAGTAATCACAGATTGTGCAATAAAATTTTGTTAATATGCTACTTGGTTATATTTTCAAACGATACATCTTTAAAACATTAAAACAAACTTTTTGATTATTTTTTTAACAATAGAACTTAAACAAGAGGGCCATGATGGCCCTTGATCGCTCACCTGAGTATTTTGGCTGTAGGTTTGCTGTTAAGCAGTACTTCATGTTTTCATTGAAAATACGTAAGTAATTTAAATATAAATATGTAAACATGTAAAATATCAGTCAATAAATACAGGCTCTATGACAAAAAGTAGAAATATCTATCATAAGCTATGGTGACCTTGACCTTAACCCAGTGACCTCACACCCTACCCACGGAATATAGGATCCATGCAGGGAAAAATTTGCTGTAGCTTTAAAACAAAAACAAGGTCAAAAATATAGGTCATGCTATGATGTTTTTGAAATCGGAACAAAAAAAAACGTACATATGGTCCAAATTTCATTGCCATAGCTCCAAAAACAAAAAAGTAGGTCAGTAGCTCAAATATAAAGGTCATATGATGAAATCGGAACAAAAAACTGTACACCTGGTCCAAGTTTCATTGCCATAAGTCTAAACACAAAAAGTAGGTCAGTAGGTCAAAACTATAGGTCATGCAATGACATTTTTGAAATCGGAACATAAAACTGTACACATGGTCCATTTTTCATTGCCATAGCTCCAAAAACACAAAAGGGCCAATGGCCCTAAAGCGCTCACCTGGGTTCAAAGATGAAAGAAATTTGTACGAATTAAATGATGCATATCACAGAAATGGACCAATGCAATTTCATTGCCACTGCTCCAAAAACAAAATGTAGGTGTACAAAGAAGGTCATGCGATGACATTTTTGAAATTGGAACATAAAACTGTACACATGGTCCAAATTTCATTGCCATAGTTCCAAAAACACTAGAGGGCCAATGGCCCTAAAGCGCTCACCTGGGTATAAAGATGAAAGAAATTTGTATGAATGTAATGATGCATATAACAGAAATGGACTAATGCAATTTCATTGCCATTGCTCCAAAAACAAAAAGTAGGTCAGAAGTCAAAATAGGAGATAACATATTTGAAATTGGAACGAAAAGCTGTACACACAGTCCAAATTTCTTTGCAGTAGCTTGAAAACAATAAAGTAGGTCAGTAGGTCAAAAATATAGGTCATACGATGACGTTTTGGAAATCGGAACAAAAAACTATACACATGGTCCAAATTTCATTGCCATTGCTCCAAAAACAAAAAGTAGGTCAGCACGTCAAAAATATAGGTCATGCGATGACATTGTTGAAATCGAAACGAAAAACTGTGCACATGGTCCAAATTTCATTGCTGTAGCTAAAAACATAAAAGCTGGTCAGTAGGTCAAAAATATAGGTCTTGATATGACATTTTTGAAATCGGAACAAAAAACTGTACACATGGTCCAAATTTCATTGCCACAAGTCCAAACACAAAAAGTAGGTCAGTAGGTCAAAAATATAGGTCATGCAATGACATTTTAGAAATCGGAACATAAAACTATACACATGGTCCAAATTTCATTGCCATAGCTCCGAAAACACAAGAGGGCCAATGGCCCTTAAGCGCTCACATGGGTTCAAAAATATAAGAAATTTGTTTGAATGTAATGATGCATATGACAGAAATGGACCAATGCAATTTCATTGCCATTGCTCCAAAAACAAAAAGTAGGTCAGTAGGTCAAAATATAGATCATGAGATGACATTTTTGAAATTGGAACGGAAAGCTGTGCACACAGTCCAAATTTCATTGCAGCAGCTTTAAAACAACAAGAGGGCCATGATGGCCCTGGATTGCTCACCTGATTACTTTGGCTGTAGGTTTGCTGTTAAGTAGTATTTCATTTTTTAATTGAAAATATATAAGTGCCTACAAACCAAATATTTAAAATATCAGTCAATAAATAAAGGCTCTATGACAGAAAGTAAAAATATCTTGACTTTGACCCAGTGACCTCAAACCCTACCCATGGGTAGAGGTCCATGCAAGGAACCTATATATTGAATATCAAAGATATTGGTCTATAAATGAAGGCTCTATGAGGTACAGTAATTAAATCTATTTTTAGCAAACATGACCTTGAACCTACATGTAATCTAATTTTTTGCTTCATGCCATATTTTAAAATTCTAGGCCTTGTGGTTTCAGACAAGAAGATTTTTAAAGATTTCCTTTTTTACATATAAAGGGCCCCCGGGGCGGGGCAAATTTTGAGCCAAGGGCCAACATTTAAACAATATTGGTAAAGGTTCATAACACAATACTCAACACCAAATATCTTAGGTCTAGACCTATTTGCTTTAAGAAAAATTAATTTTCATGTTTCTCCTATATAAATCTATGTAAACCAAGGGAACCCTGGGGCGTGGCCAATTTTAACCTAGGGAACATAATTTGAACAATTTTGATAGACATCCACTAGACAATGCTACATACCAAATATCTAAGCTGTAGGCACTTAGGTTTCCAGTTAGAAGATTTTTAAAGATTGCCTTTTTTATATAATATGGGCCCCCGGGGCGGGCCAAATTTTGACCCTGGGGCCAACATATAAACAATACTGGTAAGAAGTCTCTACACAATACTCAACACCAAATATCTAAGGTCTAGTCCTATGAGGTTCGGAGAAAAATGACTTTTTATGTTTTCCTTAATGTAAACCAAGAGAACCCTGTTGAGTGACCAATCTTGACCTAGGGAACATAATTTGAACAAACTTGGTAGACATCCACTAGACAATGCTACATTTCAAATATCTAAGCTGTAGGCATTGAGGTTTCCAGTAAGAAGATTTTTAAAGATTTCTTTTTTTACATATTAAGGGCCCCCGGGGCGGGGCCAATTTTGACCCCAGGGCTAACATATAAACAATACTGGTAAAGGTTCTCTACACAATACTCCACACCAAATATCTAAGGTCCAGTCCAATTACTTTCGGAGAAAAATGATTTTTCATGTTTTTCCTATATAACTATATGTAAACCAAGAGAACCCTTGGGCGTGGCCAATTTTGACCTAGGGAACATAATTTGAATAATCTTGGTAGATATCTACTAGACAATGCTACATACCAAATATCTAAGCTGTAGGCATTGAGGTTTCCAGTAAGAAGATTTTTAAAGATTTCCTTTTTTACATATTAAGGCCCCCGGGGAGGGTCCAATTTTGACCCCCGGGTCAACATATAAACAAGACTGGTAAAAGTTCTCTACACAATACTCAACACCAAATATCCAAGGTGTAGTCCTATTAGTTTCGGAGAAAAATGATTTTTTATGTTTTTCCTATATAACTATATGTAAACCAAGAGAACCCTGGGCCGTGGCCAATTTTGACCCAGGGGACATAATTTGAACAAACTTTGTAGACATCCACTAGACAATACTACATTTCAAATATCTAAGCTGTAGGCATTGAGGTTTCCAGTAAGAAGATTTTTAAAAATTGCCTTTTTTACATATTAAGGGCCCCCGGGGAGGGACCAATTTTGACCCCCGGGGCCAACATATAAACAATACTGGTAAAAGTTCTCTACACAATACTCCACACCAAATATCCAAGGTCTAGTCCTATTAGTTTCGGAGGAAAATGATTTTTCATGTTTTTCCTACATAACTATATGTAAACCAAGAAAACCCTGGGCTGTGGCTAATTTTGACCCAGGGGACATAATTTGAACAAACTTGGTAGACATTCACTAGACAATGCTACATATCTCATATCTAAGCTGTAGGCACTGTGGTTTCTGAAAAGATGATTTTTAAAGATTTCCTATACAAGTCTATGTAAAATGAAGTGACCCCTGGGGCGGGGCCAATTTTGACCCCCAGTGAAATTATTTGAACAATTTTTGTAGAGTTCCATTAGAGGGTGCTAAATGCCAAATATGTAAGCTCTACGCCTTGTGGTTTCAGACAGGAAGATGTTAAAAGTTTTTCCTTTAGGTTGCTATGGCAACCAGAGTTCTGCATGGAATTGCTTTCTATGAACAACTTTGGAAGAGCTTCATGCAAGGAATATCCATGGCAAGTTTCATCAACTTTAGCCCAGTGGTTTCAGAGGAGATGTCATTGGAATGAAAAGTTAACGGACGGACGGACGACGGACGGACAGACGGATGCGGACGGATTGTGATCACAGAACTCACCTTGTCACTCTGTGACAGGTGAGCTAAAAAAGTAGGTCAGTAGGTCAAAATATAGGTCATACGATGACGTTTTAGAAATCGGAACAAAAAACTGTACAAATGGTCCAAATTTCATTACCATGGCGAAAAGCTAAAAAAATGAGAAAGAAAATTTGGGCGGGTGGGGGAGTGACCCCCAGGGGAGGGGGGAGATGACCCCACTGTGGTCAAAATGCATACTACCAAATATCTAAGCTCCAGGCCTTGCAGTTTGTGACAAGAAGACTTTTATTTTTTTTCTATATAACTCTATGTAAAACATGTGACACCTTGTGCGGGGCCAGTTTTGACCCAGGGGCCATGATTTGAACAATCTTGGTACAGGTCTACTAGACAATGGTCAACACCAAATATCTTAGCTCCATGCCTTGTAGTTTCTTACAAGAAGATTTTAAAAGTTTTCCCTATATAACTCTATGTAAATCAAGAAAACTGTACACCTGGTCCAAATTTCATTGCCAAAGCTCAAAAAAAGTAGGTCAGGTCAAAAATATAGGTCATGCGATGACATTTTTGAAATCGGAACAAAAAACTGTACACATGGTCCAAATTTCATTGCCATAGCTCCAAAAACAAAAAGTAGGTCAGTAGGTCAAAAATATAGGTCATGCGATTACATTTTTGAAATCGAAACGAAAAACTGTGCAAATGGTCCAAATTTCATTGCTGTAGCTAAAAAAACAAAAAAGTAGAACAGTAGGTCAAAAATATAGGTCATGATATGACATTTTTGAAATCAGAACAAAAAACTGTATACATGGTCCAAATTTCATTGCCATAGCTCCAAAAACAAAAAGTAGATCAGTAGGTCAAAAGTAAAGTCAATCGATGACATTTTTAAAATCAAAATGAAAAACTGTGCACACGGTCCAAATTTCATTGCCATAACTAAAAAACAAAAAAGTAGGTCAGTAGGTCAAAAATATAGGTCAAGGAATAATGTTTTTGAAATCATCTTGAAAAAAAGTACAAAGAATATTTTTAAAGTTTTCCCTACATGTATAAAACTCTATGTAAATCAAATAAGCCCTGGGCGGGGTCAGTTCTGACCCCAGGGTCACAATTTGAACAATCTTGGTAGAGGTCCACTAGATGATGCCTCATACCAAATATCTAAGCTCCAGGCCTTGCAGTTTCTGACAAGAAGATTTTTAAAGAATTTACTATATAACTCTATGTAAAACATGTGAGCCCTTGGGCGGAGCCAATTTTGACCCAGGGACCATGATTTGAACAATCTTGGTAGAGGTCTACTAGACAATGCTACACACCAAATATCTAAGCTTCATGCCGTGCGGTTTCTGACAAGAAGATTTTTTAAAGTTTTCCGTATATAGCTCTATGTCAATCAAGTGACTCCAGGGCAGTGCAAGATTGACCCCAGGATCATAATTTGAACAATCTTTGAAGAGGTCCACTAGATGATACCTCATACCAAATATCTAAGCTCCAGGCCTTGTAGTTTCAGAGAAGAAGCTTTTTAAAGTTTTCTCTACATAACTCTTTGTAAACCAAGTGACCCCTTGGGCGGGGCTAGTTCTGACCCCAGGGTCATTATTTGAAAAATCTTGGTAGAGGTGCACTAGATGATGCTCAACACCAAATATCTAAGCTCTATGCCTTGCGGTTTCTGACAAGAAGATTTTTAATTTGTTTCCTTATTTAACTCTATGTAAATCAAGTGACCCCCAGGGCGGGGCCAGTTCTGACACCAGCGTCATAATTTGATCAATCTTTGTAGAGGTCCACTAGATGATGCCTCTTACCAAATATCTAAGATCCAGGCCTGTGGTTTCAGACAAGAAGATTTTTAAAGTTTTCCATATTTAACTCTATGTAAATCAAGTGACCCCGAGGGCGGGGCCAGTTCTGACCCCAGGGTCATAATTTAAACAATCTTTGTAGAAGTCCACTATATGATGCCTCATACCAAATATCTAAGCTCCAGGGCTTGTGGTTTCAGACAAGATTTTTAAAGTTTTCCCTAAATAACTCTATGTAAATCAAGTGACCCCCAGGGCGGGGCCATTTTTGACCCAGGAGCCATGATTTGAACAAACTTGGTAGAGGTCCACTGGACAATGCTGCACACCAAATATCTAAACTCTAGGTCTTGTGGTTTCAGACAAGAAGATTTTTAAAGTTTTACTTTATAAGCCTATGTAAAATCAATTGACCCCCCGGGCAGAGCCAAATTTGACCCCAGGGGCATAATTTGAACAAACTTGATAGAGGTCCACTAGACAATGCTACATACCAAAGCGCTCACATGGGTTCAAAAATATAAGAAATTTGTTTGAATGTAATGATGCATATGACAGAAATGGACCAATGCAATTTCATTGCCATTGCTCCAAAAACAAAAAGTAGGTCAGTAGGTCAAAATATAGATCATGAGATGACATTTTTGAAATTGGAACGGAAAGCTGTGCACACAGTCCAAATTTCATTGCAGCAGCTTTAAAACAACAAGAGGGCCATGATGGCCCTGGATTGCTCACCTGATTACTTTGGCTGTAGGTTTGCTGTTAAGTAGTATTTCATTTTTTAATTGAAAATATATAAGTGCCTACAAACCAAATATTTAAAATATCAGTCAATAAATAAAGGCTCTATGACAGAAAGTAAAAATATCTATTATAAGCTATGGTGACCTTGACTTTGACCCAGTGACCTCAAACCCTACCCATGGGTAGAGGTCCATGCAAGGAACCTATATATTGAATATCAAAGATATTGGTCTATAAATGAAGGCTCTATGAGGTACAGTAATTAAATCTATTTTTAGCAAACATGACCTTGAACCTACATGTAATCTAATTTTTTGCTTCATGCCATATTTTAAAATTCTAGGCCTTGTGGTTTCAGACAAGAAGATTTTTAAAGATTTCCTTTTTTACATATAAAGGGCCCCCGGGGCGGGGCAAATTTTGAGCCAAGGGCCAACATTTAAACAATATTGGTAAAGGTTCATAACACAATACTCAACACCAAATATCTTAGGTCTAGACCTATTTGCTTTAAGAAAAATTAATTTTCATGTTTCTCCTATATAAATCTATGTAAACCAAGGGAACCCTGGGGCATGGCCAATTTTAACCTAGGGAACATAATTTGAACAATTTTGATAGACATCCACTAGACAATGCTACATACCAAATATCTAAGCTGTAGGCACTTAGGTTTCCAGTTAGAAGATTTTTAAAGATTGCCTTTTTTATATAATATGGGCCCCCGGGGCGGGCCAAATTTTGACCCTGGGGCCAACATATAAACAATACTGGTAAGAAGTCTCTACACAATACTCAACACCAAATATCTAAGGTCTAGTCCTATGAGGTTCGGAGAAAAATGACTTTTTATGTTTTCCTTAATGTAAACCAAGAGAACCCTGTTGAGTGACCAATCTTGACCTAGGGAACATAATTTGAACAAACTTGGTAGACATCCACTAGACAATGCTACATTTCAAATATCTAAGCTGTAGGCATTGAGGTTTCCAGTAAGAAGATTTTTAAAGATTTCTTTTTTTACATATTAAGGGCCCCCGGGGCGGGGCCAATTTTGACCCCAGGGCTAACATATAAACAATACTGGTAAAGGTTCTCTACACAATACTCCACACCAAATATCTAAGGTCCAGTCCAATTACTTTCGGAGAAAAATGATTTTTCATGTTTTTCCTATATAACTATATGTAAACCAAGAGAACCCTTGGGCGTGGCCAATTTTGACCTAGGAAACATAATTTGAACAATCTTGGTAGATATCCACTAGACAATGCTACATACCAAATATCTAAGCTGTAGGCATTGAGGTTTCCAGTAAGAAGATTTTTAAAGATTTCCTTTTTTACATATTAAGGCCCCCGGGGAGGGTCCAATTTTGACCCCCGGGTCAACATATAAACAAGACTGGTAAAAGTTCTCTACACAATACTCAACACCAAATATCCAAGGTGTAGTCTTATTAGTTTCGGAGAAAAATGATTTTTTATGTTTTTCCTATATAACTATATGTAAACCAAGAGAACCCTGGGCCGTGGCCAATTTTGACCCAGGGGACATAATTTGAACAAACTTTGTAGACATCCACTAGACAATACTACATTTCAAATATCTAAGCTGTAGGCATTGAGGTTTCCAGTAAGAAGATTTTTAAAAATTGCCTTTTTTACATATTAAGGGCCCCCGGGGAGGGACCAATTTTGACCCCCGGGGCTAACATATAAACAATTCTGGTAAAAGTTCTCTACACAATACTCCACACCAAATATCTAAGGTCTAGTCCTATTAGTTTCGGAGGAAAATGATTTTTCATGTTTTTCCTACATAACTATATGTAAACCAAGAGAACCCTGGGCCGTGGCTAATTTTGACCCAGGGGACATAATTTGAACAAACTTGGTAGACATTCACTAGACAATGCTACATATCTAATATCTAAGCTGTAGGCACTGTGGTTTCTGAAAAGATGATTTTTAAAGATTTCCTATACAAGTCTATGTAAAATGAAGTGACCCCTGGGGCGGGGCCAATTTTGACCCCCAGTGAAATTATTTGAACAATTTTTGTAGAGTTCCATTAGAGGGTGCTAAATGCCAAATATGTAAGCTCTACGCCTTGTGGTTTCAGACAGGAAGATGTTAAAAGTTTTTCCTTTAGGTTGCTATGGCAACCAGAGTTCTGCATGGAATTGCTTTCTATGAACAACTTTGGAAGAGCTTCATGCATGGAATATCCACGGCAAGTTTCATCAACTTTAGCCCAGTGGTTTCAGAGGAGATGTCATTTGAATGAAAAGTTAACGGACGGACGGACGACGGACGGACAGACGAACGCCGGACGGATTGTGATCACAGAACTCACCTTGTCACTCTGTGACAGGTGAGCTAAAAAAGTACAATGTAGGTCAGTAGGTCAAAATATAGGTCATGCGATGACGTTTTGGAAATCGGAACAAAAAACTGTACAAATGGTCCAAATTTCATTACCATGGCGAAAAGCTAAAAAAATGAGAAAGAAAATTTGGGCGGGTGGGGGAGTGACCCCCAGGGGAGGGGGGAGATGACCCCACTGTGGTCAAAATGCATACTACCAAATATCTAAGCTCCAGGCCTTGCAGTTTGTGACAAGAAGACTTTTATTTTTTTTCTATATAACTCTATGTAAAACATGTGACACCTTGTGCGGGGCCAGTTTTGACCCAGGGGCCATGATTTGAACAATCTTGGTACAGGTCTACTAGACAATGGTCAACACCAAATATCTTAGCTCCATGCCTTGTAGTTTCTTACAAGAAGATTTTAAAAGTTTTCCCTATATAACTCTATGTAAATCAAGAAAACTGTACACCTGGTCCAAATTTCATTGCCAAAGCTCAAAAAAAGTAGGTCAGGTCAAAAATATAGGTCATGCGATGACATTTTTGAAATCGGAACAAAAAACTGTACAAAAAAGTAGGTCAGTAGGTCAAAAATATAGGTCAAGGAATAATGTTTTTGAAATCATCTTGAAAAAAAGTACAAAGAATATTTTTAAAGTTTTCCCTACATGTATAAAACTCTATGTAAATCAAATAAGCCCTGGGCGGGGTCAGTTCTGACCCCAGGGTCACAATTTGAACAATCTTGGTAGAGGTCCACTAGATGATGCCTCATACCAAATATCTAAGCTCCAGGCCTTGCAGTTTCTGACAAGAAGATTTTTAAAGAATTTACTATATAACTCTATGTAAAACATGTGAGCCCTTGGGCGGAGCCAATTTTGACCCAGGGACCATGATTTGAACAATCTTGGTAGAGGTCTACTAGACAATGCTACACACCAAATATCTAAGCTCCATGCCGTGCGGTTTCTGACAAGAAGATTTTTTTAAAGTTTTCCGTATATAGCTCTATGTCAATCAAGTGACTCCAGGGCAGGGCAAGATTGACCCCAGGGTCATAATTTGAACAATCTTTGAAGAGGTCCACTAGATGATACCTCATACCAAATATCTAAGCTCCAGGCCTTGTAGTTTCAGAGAAGAAGCTTTTTAAAGTTTTCTCTACATAACTCTTTGTAAACCAAGTGACCCCTTGGGTGGGGCCAGTTCTGACCCCAGGGTCATTATTTGAAAAATCTTGGTAGAGGTGCACTAGATGATGCTCAACACCAAATATCTAAGCTCTATGCCTTGCGGTTTCTGACAAGAAGATTTTTAATTTGTTTCCTTATTTAACTCTATGTAAATCAAGTGACCCCCAGGGCGGGGCCAGTTCTGACACCAGCGTCATAATTTGATCAATCTTTGTAGAGGTCCACTAGATGATGCCTCTTACCAAATATCTAAGATCCAGGCCTGTGGTTTCAGACAAGAAGATTTTTAAAGTTTTCCATATTTAACTCTATGTAAATCAAGTGACCCCGAGGGCGGGGCCAGTTCTGACCCCAGGGTCATAATTTGAACAATCTTTGTAGAAGTCCACTATATGATGCCTCATACCAAATATCTAAGCTCCAGGGCTTGTGGTTTCAGACAAGATTTTTAAAGTTTTCCCTAAATAACTCTATGTAAATCAAGTGACCCCCAGGGCGGGGCCATTTTTGACCCAGGAGCCATGATTTGAACAAACTTGGTAGAGGTCCACTGGACAATGCTGCACACCAAATATCTAAACTCTAGGTCTTGTGGTTTCAGACAAGAAGATTTTTAAAGTTTTACTTTATAAGCCTATGTAAAATCAATTGACCCCCCGGGCGGAGCCAAATTTGACCCCAGGGGCATAATTTGAACAAACTTGATAGAGGTCCACTAGACAATGCTACATACCAAATCTTAAGGCTCAGGGCCTTGTGGTTTCAGACAAGAAGATTTTCAAATTTTTTTTTTCCTTTAAGTTGCCATAGCAACCACTGTGTGCAGTTTAAACAAATTATATCTTTAGGACAAACATCCTGACCAAGTTTCGTGACAATTGGAGCAAAAATGTGACCAGTACAGTGTTAACGAACTAAGTGTGAAAGGACGACGGACGACAGACGACGGACATTCATCGATCCTAATAGTTCACCCTGAGCCAGGTCAGGTGAGCTAAAAAGTGATATTCGTTTTCTATCATATTTAGATTACAAAATTTATATATTCTTTCATTTCTCATTACATCATTATATCTTCCTCGTTCAATTTCTAGGTTATGTAATGATAGACGAAACCTACTTAAAGCAATTTTGTATTTTTTGTCAATCGTATAATATCAAGGTATTATTCAAATTCAAACAAATGTTTAAATCTACTATATGTTAATAGTCTTTGCGAGTTATTAATACCACTGTACCAAATTTGATTATACTGATCTAAAATTCTTTGTTTAATCGCATGAAATGTAAAGTCCGGATTTCCTTGATTTCGACAAATATCTGACATTCCTAAATTATCTAAAATTGATTTAATTTGAAATGGCAAATTAGAACCGTTATGTGTAAGTTTTATGTCTAGATCATTTAGTTACATGCTGTATATTTGTTTAACAGTAGAATTTTCATTAAGTATTTGAATTCTTATCCAGTACCTTATCATTTTCACTTTTTTTCTAATTATTTTCATTGGAAATCTTCCGAGTTCGCCATATAGCCCTACTAGATCTGTGGAATTATTTACTACAAGTATTTTTCTAAAAAATTTGGTATGAATCAGCTCGATATCTTTACCTTCATTTTCACCCCAAATTTCTGAGCAATAATTCAATATAGATGATACCATTGTATATAATAATTTACATTTTTCAGAAACCTTGAATTTAAATTGAGAAAATAGAAAGTAAGTGATACAAAGCTTTAGATGCCTATTCTGCAATACATTTTTGTGTCCTGTACCAATTGCCGTTTTTGAAAAAATAGACACCTTAATATTTAAAGGATGAAACAATATCTAGTTTTTTTACCATAGAGGAAAAAATAACGATTTGTGGGACTTCCCTTCTCCATGATCATGACTTTAGTTTTACTCATGTTTATGTTTGAAAAAAATGTATTGCAGTAGTTTTCTTTATCATCTAATAAATGCTGTAAAGATTTGGGTGAAGTAGTAAATAATACCTGGTCATCAGCCTATAACATTAAGAAAACTTTAGTTCGTTTACTGAAAATATACCGTAAATATCTGTGTTAATATTTTCCATAATGTCATTCCCGAACATCATGAACATAAGAGAAGAACGCGGGTCTCCATGTTTTACCCCTTGATGTGATTTAAAATAACTGGGATAGACTTTTCCATTATAATTCATTGCAGAGTGAACAATTGAATACATAGATTTTATAGCAATGACCATTTTTGTGCTGACGTTTTGATTGATTAGTTTTTGCCATAGAAGCGACCGGTTTATTTTATCGAAACATTTTTCAATACATAAAACATTACAATACATTGATGTTTGCATAGCCAATTAAGTCTTGTATTTGTCTTATGTTGTAAGTAATCTTTCTGTTCTGTAAATAGCCTTGTTGATCTTGGTTTATTGAAAAAGGCAGGACCTTTTGTAGGCACTTTGAAAGAATTCTTGCTTCTAATTTATAATCTACTTTAAGTAGCGATATTGGACGATAGTGTTCAAGATCTTCTAGGTAACCTTATTTTTAATTAGGGAGAATACACTTTGCTTTAGTGTATAAGAGAGGTCACACTTCTGATAGCCAAAATTTAAAGAATTTTTTAACTAAAACACTGACACTACTCCAAAATGTTTTATATATTTTTACTGAGAGGCCATCTATGCCTGAAGTTTTGTTAAGTTTCATGTCGCAGTGCATTGTAAGCTTCTTCACTTGTAATTATGCCATCAAATTTAGCTGCTAAATCTAAACTTAATATTTCTGTCAAGTATTATGCTAAATAAGTATATTTTAGTCATATTTTCATTTATAGTGTTTGACGTATGAAGTTAGTACGACAGGAAATGTGTCACAGACACGAATGCCCCCGAAATAAGACAATGGTCACAGTCATGGTAGGTTGTAACTTGGTTTTACGTAGATCATTTGTGCAAAAAATAATCTGGGGTCTGTGAAAACTAAAACTGTCACTGTACTGGCACCTTTACCCCCCACATGCCACTTTTTTATGCTCCCCGAAGGGCGAGCATATAGTTCCCGCTTTGTCCGTCCGTCCGTCCCGTCCGTTCGTCCGTCATAATTTTGTCCGGAGCATAACACAAAAACTATGAGAGATATCAAAACCAAACTTTATAGTTAGTTAGATCTCATTAAGGAGCAGTGCAGTGCACAAGAATCGTAACTCTTGATTTATTAATTTTTGAGTTATTGCCCTTTGAAATTTCTCATACTTATTTTTTGTCCGGGGCATATCTCACAAAGGATAACAGTTACCAACTTGAAACTTTAAAAGTAGATAGATCTCATTGATAACAGTGCAGTGCACAAGAACCATAACTCTTGCTTTATTAATTTTTGATTTATTGCCTTTTGAAATTTCTCATACTTATTTCTTGTCCGGGGCATATCTCACAAAGCATAAGAGATATTTACATGAAACTTTATTGGTAGATAGATCTCTAGGAGGAAAAGTGCAGCGTGCAAAAACCCTAACTCTATTTTGCATAATTTAGGAGTGATTGCCCTTTGTTTTTTTCATACTTTAAAAAATACATATTAAACAATAGCCCTTTTGGAATTGGCATTTATTCGGGGTGCATCCATCGGTTCTACCGATTTCTTGTTAGTAGGGCACTGATTATGGGAACATGTTACTTTATGCCCCTGATTCGAATGAAATATGAAAAATTAAAAAGGGGAGATAATTCAAAAACGGGGCAAAATAGAGTCATGGTTCTTTGGCACTGCAGTCCGCCTCGATGCTCTCTACTACTGTGCGCAGTTTAAACAAATTATGTCCAAGGATTGTCAGGTTATGCTCCGGACAAGATTTTTTTAAAAGGGGAGATGATTCAAAAAGAAGCAAAATAGAGTTATCATTCTTTGGCACTGCAGTCCGCCTCAATGCCCCCTACCACTATGTGCAGTTTAAACAAATTATGTCCAAGGATTTTCACGTTATGCTTCGGACAATATTTTTATTAAACGGGAGCATAATAGAGTTATGGTTCTTTGGTGTTGCACTCCGCCTCAATGCCCTCTACCACTGTGTGCAGTTTAAACAAATTATATCAAAGGGTTTTCAACTATAACTAATGCTCCGGATAAAACGGACAGACGGACAAGGCGGCGACTATATGCTCTCCCTTCGGGGAGCATAAATAAATGTATTAAGTTCAACAAGGCAGTCTGAAGGACAGCTAAATCCCCTTCCGCAGCTGACTTGAATGTGTACTTCTTGACATTTTAACCAACCATTACCTTGATGTTGTGCCATGCATATCATAAGCACAAAGTCTCATGATAGTAATTATTTGTGCCAAATTATTTAAAATCTTCCATAAAGTCAAAAAGTTATGGAGAACATTTAACCTTGACCTTGGGGGTAGCAACCTGGATTTTGGGTTCTGCACATCGTGTCATAGTGGTGATCATTTGTGCAAAGTAATTAAAAAACTTCGTAAGCCAAGTTAGTAGGTTATAGAGAAGACGTGAAATGTAGATATTTGATCTTTAACTGTGACTTTGACCTTGAGGGTAGCAACCGAATTATTGCTCACTGCACATCGTCTCATAATGGTGTACACTTGTGCCAAGTTATTTCAAAATTTTTTCAGCAGTTTAAAAGTTATGGAGCTGACACGAAATGTCGACTTTTAACACTTGACCTTTAAGTGAGACCTTGACCTTGGGGGTAGCAAGCGAATTATTGTGCTCTGCACATTGTCTCATAATAGTGATCACTTGTGCCAAGTTATTTCAAAAAATTTTCAGCAGTTTGAAAGTTATGGAGCGGACACAAAAGTGTTACGGGCGGACAGACAGACGGAGAGTAGCAACCCAATTATTGCACTCTGCACATCATCTCATAATGGTGTACACTTGTGCAAAGTTATTTAAATTTTTTTTCAGCGGTTTAAAGGTTATGGAGCGGACACGAAATGTCGATTTTTAACACTTGACCTTTAAGTGTGACCGTGACCTTGGGGGTAACAACCCAATTTTTGTGCTATTCACAAATTTTTACCAATGCTTTTACTGTCACCACTATCGCTGCATGTGTAATTATAGTTATTTACTTTAAATCTTATACAATATAGTTATACCGTCGCGTTATGGTATAGCACTATGAAAGGAAAAAAATCAATGTATAATGTGATTATCTGACTTATTTTTGTCAGTTAGTTAGTTTTTAAGCATTAGTCATAATTATTACAAGAAATTTATAATACAAGAAAACTTTCTTTTTTGTCATCTGGAGCACAGCCCTTTTAAGGGTTCTCTAGTTATCAATCAGAATCTGTTTCCTCTTTATGGTTTATCGCCGTATGCTTTGCTTTTCAAGGTCACTGTGATCTTATGACATGAAAATTTACTGGGTCATCTACTTATAATGAACAACATATATATTACATTTGAGGAACGTGGGTCAAAGATTTCTATAGATATTGATCGGAAACGAAGTGTCTACTGACCGACCGACATTTGCACAACGATATACCCCGTCATCTTTGATTTGTGGGGGGATAATAGTAGAAAAGTATTTATGGTTTTCTGTTTGCAGTGGCTCTTGCCCCAAGGTATTACAGTAATCTTCAAAGATCTTGAAATTTACTAGAAATAGAGAAATTAGCAGTTTTTGCAACCAACATAGTTCCCTCCTTTTCTGGATATTATCCCTTGTGGAAATTATCTTGAAAATACTTTTATCATATTTATACCTTAATCAATCTTTCATTATCTATTTTTAGGTTTTGGTATAAATTAAAAGCAACACAGAGAAAAACAAGGGCAATCAGTAATCACATGTGTCGCCTGATGATAGCCAATAAAGTAGTTGTATTTAGAGGAAAAACAAAACACACATGTACAACATTTTCGTACCAACTAGCTCGCATGTTGGATGCCCCTCCAAATACAAATAGACTGGCAGACAGTTTGTTAGCCAAAACGTGTTTTTTTTCAAGGGTCATAACTCAGCCAAAAATCATTCAACCGAAAAACCTGGTAGACGTGCGCATGTTCTTTAGGTACCGATTAATTTTGTAACATTTCATTCAAATTGCAATAGTAGTATAAGAGAATTAGTCTGGACAAACTTTAGAAATAAAAATCATTAAAGGGCCATAAGTCTGGCAAAATTTAATGAACTTGAAAATGCTGACGATATCCACAATTAGACTAAGTACTGATCATTCTGTAAAGTTTGGATGAAATTGCACCAGTAGTTTTTGAGGAGTAGTCCCGACAAGTTTTGTGACGGACGGACAGGCGGTCAGACAGACAGACAGACAGATGACGGAGAAGTGATCCGGAGAAGTGATCCCTGTATGTCGTAGCTACTTTTTAGAAGGCAACATAAAATGACAGAAAACTGTTGTCTCCCTTGGCAGATCCTTTGTTAGTATCGTTAGACTGACTGAGAAAATAGATCAGGTGAAAAGTAGTGCTGACTTACTTTGTTAGATGCATATTCATTTCATAAATATTACCCAGCTTTGACTATGTGTCATCAGACGGTTTCGATGATTTCATTTTCAAGTAAATGACTCTCTGTATGTCTTGATATGGATATTAAGCATAATTATACTTTTATCTGTATATATTACCTGACTCCAATAACAAGAGGACATTTGGATGTTATCACTCTGTAAACTTTATCAATATCGGTTCTGAATGATCTGGCATTATCAGGATCCTCATCATCTCCTGCTATAAGTAAGGCAGCCCAGCCATGCCCTGGAATAAATACATTTAGTATTTATGTTGTTTTAATGTGTAGTTATAGCGCATTTATATGACTAGAAAAACAAGAGGGCCATCATGGCCCTAGTTCACTCACCTGAATACTTTGCCTGGTCTGATATTAAGCTAACATCAAAAGCTTTTTTAAGAATCTCCCTATATAAATCTATATGAATACAAGTGACCCCCAAGGCGGGGCCAAATTTCACTCAAGGGGCATAATTTGAACAATCTTCGTAGATGACCTCTAGCTGATGCTCCATTAAAAATATCCAAGATCTAGGTTCTGTGGTTTCAAACAACAGTTTTTTTTTAAGTTTTGCCTATATAAGTCTATGTAACATCACTTGACCCGCGATGCAGGGCCAAATTTGACCCCAGGCGCATTATTTGAACAAATTTGGTAGAGGTCCACAAGACAAAGCTACATACCGAATCTTCAGGCTCAGGTCCTTGTGATTTCAGACAAGAAGATTTTCAAAGTTTTCCCTATGTAAAATAAGCTGACCTCCGGGACGGGGCCAAATTTGACCCCAAGGGCATGATTTGAACAAACTTGGTAGAGGTCTACAAGACAATACTACATACCAAATCTTAGATCTCGGGGCCTAGTGGTTTCAGACAAGAAAATTTTTTAATTTTTACTATATTACCAATGTAAAATCCATTGAGCCCCGGATAAGGGCAAAATTTGACCCCAGGGGCATAATTTAAAAAAAAAAAACTTGGTAAAGGTTCACAAGACAATGCTACATACCAAATCTTAAGGCTCAGGGCCTTGTGGTTTCAGACAAGAAGATTTTTAATGTTTCACTATATAAGACTATGTAAAACCCACTGACCCCCGGGGCAAGGCCAAATTTGACCCCAGGGGCATAATTTGAACAAATTTAATAGAGGTCTACTAGACAATGCTACATTCCAAATCTTAAGGCTCAGGGCCTTGTGGTTTCAGACAAGAAGATTTTCAAAGTTTTTCCTGTAAGTTGCCATAGCAACCAGAGTTCTTGATGGAATTGAATTCTTTGAACCTTGGTAGAAATAAAATGAAAGGAAAACTAACAAAGGGTAATAACTCTGCAAATAGTGAAGATGGAGATATGATTCTTGAGTAAGAGTTAACAATGACTTAGTGCCAATAACTCTGCCAAAAATAAGCTGAGCAAAAACTCCTGATAATATGCACTACCAGGATTGGTGACAAACAGTCCTGTAAAGTTTCAATGAAATCCCTCAAGCAGTTTTGGAAATGCAGCGAGTACAAGAATTTGGAGTAAAAATAATGACTAAGTGCCCATAACTCTGCCAAAAATAAATCGAGCAGAATCTCCTGACGATATGCACAACTACACTTGGTGACAAACACTTCTGTTAAGTTTAAATGAAATAACTCAAGCGGTTTTGGAGATGAAGCGAGGACAAGACTTTACTGGACAGACGGACGGACGGACGGACAGACAGTGCAATTACTATATGCCTCCCTTCGGGGCATAAAATTACATGTATGTAGGAAATTTTTTTACCTATTCTAGGGTCCACTGTTCGGTCACAGGAATGACATCTTATTGGGTTACTGTAGGAGTTCCTTATACATGAAGCACAAACTTTTATGTTGTTTTTGCAATCATAATGGGTCAAAATATCTTTCACTGAAATGAAAAATATAACTGAATAGTAAGGATGACAATGAGAAAATGGTTAATTCAATACTGGATCGATCATCCAAGTTGGTTCTCTAAATTGATACTCTAGTACTTGGTATTTTTTTACTTTTCAACAAGAAGCGCCGCAATGCGACGAAAACCAGGTTTTCAACGACCAAGTATTGATGTGACAGGAATTAGGAAAAAATATGGCAGTGAAGAAAAAAATGATGCTGTTATTTTGGTACAGACACAGGAAGTCAGTAATGCCAGGCTGTATTTTCATGTAAGCTACACACATGGCAAGTTAAGTATCAATAGGTCAAAGTGTACTGAAGTTATTGAGTAGAAGCTGAAAATTCTGTTGCAAGCAAGTGACCTTGACCTTGCTCCCAGATATGTAAGTAGAAATCCCAAGCTGCATCTTAATATAAGCTACCCACACAGCAAGTTTGGTGTCAATAGGTCAATTCAAACTCAAATTATTACGTGAAAATTGAATTTCTTTTTTTAAGCAACAGTGACCTTGACCTTGTTTACAGACACCTGGGTAGTAATCCCAAGTAGCGTCTTGATGTAGGCTAACCACATACTAAGTTTGGTGTCAATAGCTCAAAACAAACTGAAGTTATTGTGCAGAAATTTGATTTCTAATTTTAGTAACCGTGACCTTAACCTTTACCAAAGACATCTGGGTAGCAATCCCAATCTGCCTTTTGATATAAGCTACCGATAAACCAAGTTTAGCGTCTATAGGCTAAAGCAAACTCAAGTTATTGAGCGGGAACAGAATTTCTATTTTTAGCAACATTGACCTTAACCTTAATCACAGACATCTGGGTAGCAATATCAAGTAGCATCTTGATACAAGCTACCCATACACCAAGTTTGGTGTCAAAAGGTCTCAGCAAACTGAAGTAATTACGTGAAAACTGAATTTCTATTTTTAGCAACAGTGACCTTGACCTTGATCACAGACATATGAGTAGCAATCCCAAGCTGGCTCTTGATATAAGCTACCCAGATACAAAGTTTCGCGTCTATAGGCCAAAGCCAACTAAAGTTATTGAGCGGAAACTGAATTTCTATTTTTAGCAACAGTGACCTTTACCTTGATCATAGACACCTGGGTAGCAATCCCAAGCTGCCTCTTGATAAAAGCTACCCATACACCAAGCTTGTTGTCAATAGGCCAAAGCAAACTCATGTTATTATGCGGAAACTGAATTTCTATTTTTAGAAACAGTGACCTTTACCTTGATCACAGACATCTGGGTAGCAATCTCAAGTAGTTTCTTGATATAAGCTACCCACACATCAAGTTTTGTGTCAATAGGTCTCAGCAACTGAAGTAATAACGTGAAAATTGGATTTCTATTTTTAGCAACAACGACATTGACCTTGATCACCGACATCTGGGTAGCAATCTCAAGCTTCCTCTTGATATAAACTACCCATACTCCAAGTTTGGCGTCAATAGGCCAAAGCAAACTCAAGTTATTCAGCAGAAACTGAATTTCTATTTTAGGCAACAGTTACCTTGACCCTGATCACAGACACCTGGGTAGCAATCCCAAGCTGCCTCTTGATTTTAGCTACCCATACACTAAGTTTGGCATTAATAGGTCAAAGCAAACTCAAGTTATTGAGCAGAAACTAAATTTCTATTATTAGCAACAGTAACCTTGACCTTGACAACAGACACCTGGTAGCAATCCCAAGCTGCCTCTTGATATAAGTTACCCATATTCCAAGTTTGGCGTCAATAGGCCAAAGCAAACTCAAGTTATAAAGCGGAAACCAACAGTTGTCGCCCGCCTGCACGCCCACCGACTTCAGCATTACAATTACCGGTTTTCGTTGAAAACCTGGTATAAAAGAGTGTCATGATAGCCCTATATTACTCATCAATATTAATGAGAAATTATCCCCAGTATAGTTCGACCAGTCTGAATAGGATTTTGAAACAAAGAGAAGAAATCAATTACTTATCATTGTTTTAAAGCACTTATAAGAAGAGGAGATACTTTTAAACACCTAATAGCTAATATTTTTTATGAAAATTTGTGATGCGGTTATGTTGCTGTTGAAGAATGCTCAAACTACAAGCAAACATTGAAAAAAAGGTTACTTATGCAAGAAAAACTTTTTTTGTAGGTGGGGGGGAGGGGGGAAGTACCTACCCATTCCCATGTAAGTAAATAGTTTATTTCTATATAAGTCTAAGCAAAATCAAGTCACCCCCAAGGTGACCTCAGGGACATGAGTAGCATCAATGATTGTAGGGGTCTTGCTGGTGATCAAGTATTCCAAGTTTGAAGGGAATATCTTTGACCCTTTTTGAGAAATGGACATTAACAACAAGAAATCGGTAGAACCGAAGGATGCTCCCCGAATAAATGCCAATTCCAGAAGGGCTATTGTTTAATATGTATATTTTTTTTAATTATGAAAAATAACAAAGGGCAAAACTTAATGCAAAATAGAGTTACGGTTCTTGCACGCTGCACTTCTCCTCATAGAGATCTATCTACTAATAAAGTTTAATGTTAATGTTAATATCTCTTATACTTTGTGAGATATGCCCCGGACAAAAAATAAGTATGAGAAATTTCAAAAGGCAATAACTCAAAAATTAATTCAGCAAGAGTTATGGTTCTTGTGCAATGCACTGCTCATCAATGAGATCTATCTACTTAAAAAGTTTCAAGTTGATAACTCTAATACTTTGTGAGATATGCCCAGGACAAAAAATAAGTATGAGAAATTTCAAAGGGCAATAACTCAAAAATTAATAAAGCAAGAGTTGTGCACTACACTGCCCCTTAGTGAGATCTAACTACCTATGAAGTCTGGTAATGACATCTCTCATAGTTATTGTGTTATGCTCCGGAAAAATAATCACGGACGGACGGACGAACGAACGGACGGCTGGGATGGACGGTTGGACAAAGTGGCAACTATATACTCGCCCTTCGGGGAGCATAAAAATTGTTAACCTTTAAATTCTATTAACAAGAGGGCCATGATGGCATGGATCGCTCACCTGAGTACTTTGGCTGTAGGTTTGCTGTTAAGCAGTATTTCATTTTTTAATTGAAAATATGTAAGTGCCTACAAACCAAGTATGTAAAATATCAGTCAATAAATAAAGGCTCTATGACAGAGAGTAGAAATATCTATCATAAGCTATGGTGACCTTGATCTTGACCCAGTGACCTCAAACCCTACCCATGGGTAGACGTCCATGCAAGGAACCTATATACTAAATATCAAAGATATTGGTCTATAAATGAAGGCTCTATGCGGTACAGTAGATAAATCTATTTTTAGCCTCTGTGACCTTTAACCTAATCTAATAATTTCAAAAAGCTTGATAAAGCTTGCTTCATGCCAAATTTGAAATTCTATGCCTTGTGGTTTCAGACAAGAAGATTTTTTAAGATTTTCTTCTATACTGCTATTTAAAACTTGTGACCACTCGGGCAGGGCCAATACTGACCCCGGGGACATTTTTCAAACAAACTAGGTAGAGGTTCACTAGACTATGCTGCATACCAAACATCTAAGCTGTAGGCATTGAGGTTTCCAGTAAGAAGATTTTTAAAGATTGCCTTTTTTTAAAAAATATTAAGGGCCCCCGAGGCAGGGCCAATTTTGACCCCGCGGGCAACATATAGACAAAACTGGTAAATGTTCTCAACAAAATACTCCACACCAAATATCTAAGGTCTAGTCCAATTAGTTTGGAAGAAAAATGATTTTTCATGTTTTTCCTATATAACTACATGCAAACCAAGAGAACTTGGGGCGTGGCCAATTTTGACCCAGGGGACATAATTTGAACAAACTTGGTAGACACCAACTAGACAATGCTGCATACCAAATGTCTAAGCTGTAAGCATTGAGGTATCCAGTAAGAAGATTTTTAAAGATTGCCTTTTTACATATTAAGGGCCCCCGGGGCGGGGCCAATTTCAACCCCGGTGCCAACATATAAACAATACCGTTATAGGTTCTCAACACTATACTCCACACCAAATATCTAAGGTCTAGTCCAATTAGTTTCAGAGAAAAATGATTTTTCATGTTTTTCCTATATAACTATATGTAAATCAAGAGAACCCTGGGGCGTGGCCAATTTTGACCCAGGAGACATAATTTGAACAAACTTGACAATGCTACATACCAAATATCTAAGCTATGTAAAATCAATTGACCCCCGCGGTGGGGCCTATTTTGACCCAGTGGCTATGATTTGAACAAACTTGGTAAAGGTGCACTTGACAATGCTGCACACCAAATATCTAAACTCTAGGCCTTGCAGTTTCTGACAAGAAGATTTTTTAAGTTTTTCCTATATAACTCTTTATAAAACATTTGACCCCTGGGGCGGGGCCATTTTTGACCCAGGAGCCATGATTTAAACAAACTTGGTAGAGGTCCACTAGATGATGCTTTATACCAAATATCTAAGCTCCACGCCTTGTGGTTTCGGAGAAGAAGACTTTTAAAGTTCCAACTTTGAAAATCTATTTTTAGCTCCTGTGGCCTAGAAATGCAATGGACCTGAACCATTTGAACAATTTTGGTAAACCTTCATGCAAGTAACATTCCTGCCAAGTTTCAGCAAGATTGGCCCAGCAGTTCAGGAGAAGAAGTTGTTTGAAGAAAAAGTTGACGACGCACGGACGGACGGACGGTCGACGGACATCAGACGATCACAAAAGCTCACCTTGAGCACTTTGTGCTCAGGTGACCTTAAAAAAGGGCATCACTTAGCAAAAATAAATTTGAGGGTTACCTGCCCTTTAGAAATGGTGTCGCATTTTGATAGTGAACACGTATTCTAAATTTGAAGTGAACAGCTTTGATAGTTTCTGAGAAATGGACCTTAACAAAAACATTAACTGACCCCGACACAGACAAGATCTTTTTTCTTGAAAAAGTGGAGTTAAAAATGGACCCTTGACTGTTAACAAAGTAGCTATATTTTTTAACCTGACCACATAACCTAATTTTTGACCTTAGTTGACCCCTATTTGAACTTGACCTAGATATCAACAAGACAAAAACCGACAAATTGCCCTGATATATGGAAAGACAATGTAGTCTCTGGTGTTAACAATTGTTTTTCTAAATTTGACCTCGTGACCTAGTTTTTGACCCAAGACGGCCCACTTCAAACATGACCCAGACATCATCAAGACAAAGTCCTTACAAGATTTCCTATTATTTGAACACAAACTGTGACCTCAAGAGTGTTAAGATTTTCCTCTGGTTTGGCCTTGTGAGCCAGTTTTCAGTCCACCATGACCAATATTAGAACTTGTTGAAGATCTAGCTGGGACAATCATTCCGATCAAGTTTCTTGATAATAAGGTTAAAAGTATAACCTCCTGACTAATTGTGGACGACAGACAACCGATATTCAATGAACCCAAAAGTGTTCATCCCGAGCTGTGCTTAAGTGATCTTAAAAAAGTAAAACTTTTTTGTCTCATCTCTGAGACATTTTCCACTAATGTTACACTTAAATATATTACAAGAGGGTGACAATGGCCCTATATTGGTCATATGAGTACCGTTGAGTACAAATTGAAACAGCAAGACCAATGAAGAAATCAAATTGTACATCTGGTCCAAATTTCATAGACAGAAAATATGTCAGAAGTACAAGGTTAATATCACCTCATGTCAAACCTGAAATACAATTTCTGACAAGAAGATTTTTCAAGATTTTATATTTTACACATACAGAACGATCAGGGTGTGGTCAATGTTGACCCCTTGGAAATAATTTGAAGACTATAGAACAATATAGACAGAGGTCAACTACATAATGCTACACAGTAAATTTCAAGAACATGCAGTTTCAGAGAGAATGATATTTTAAAAGTTTATCCTGTATAACTTAATGTTAATCAAGTTACCCCTCCAGTGGGTTCAAATTTGGCTTCTTATGGTTTCTGACAAGAAGATTTTCAAGAAGTTTGTATTTTACCCATTTAGGACCTCTAGGGCAGAGCCAGGGGCAATTATAATCCCAGGGGCAATTTGAATAGTACCTGTAAAAGACTACTAGATGATGTTCATTACACAAGAGGGCCATGATGGCCATGGATCGCTCATCGAGTACTTTGGCTGTAGGTTTGCTGCTGAGCAGTATTTCATTTTTTAATTGAAAATATGTGCCTACAAACCAAATATGTAAAATATCAGTCAATAAAAAAAGCCCTATGACAGAAAGTAGAAATATCTATTATAAGCTATGGTGACCTTGACCTTGACCCAGTGACATCAAACCCTACCCATGGGTAGATGTCCATGCAAGTAACCTACTGAATATCAAAGATATTGGTCTATAAATGAAGGCTCTATGCGGTACAGCAGATAAATCTTTTTTTAGCCTCCGTGACCTTCGACGTATTCTAATAATTAGAAAATGCTTGATAAAGCTTGCTTCATGCCAAATTTTAAAATTCTAGGCCTTGTGGTTTCAGACAAGAAGATTTTTTAAGGTTTTCTTCTATATTGCTATTTAAAACTGGTCACGCCGCCGGCGGGGCCAATAGTGACCATAGGGACATTTTTGTGACAAACTAGGAAGAAGTCCACTAGACAATGCTGCAAACCAAATATCTAAACTCTAGGTCTTGTGGTTTCTGACAAGAAGATTTTTTAAGTTTTTCCAATATCATTCTAAGTAAAACATGTGACCCCTAGGGCGGGGCCTATTTTGACCAAGGGGCCATGTTTTGAACAAACTTGATAGAGGTCCATTAGATAATGCTGCACACCAAATATCTTAACTCTAGGCCTTGCTGTTTATAGCAAGAAGATTTTTTAAAGTTTTTCCTATATAACTCTCTGTAAAGCATGTGACCCTGGGGCGGAGCCATTCTTGACCTAGGATCCATAACTTGAACTAACTTGATAGAGGTCCTCTGAACAATGCTACATACAAACTACCTTAACTCTAAGCCTTAAGGTTTCTTAAGTTAAGATTGTTAAAACCTTTTCCTATATAACTCTATGTAAACATGTGACCCCTAGGTCTGGGTCTATTTTGACCAAGTGGCTATGATTTGAAAAAAAACTTAGTACAGGTCCACTAGACAATGCTGCACACCAAATATCTAAGCTCAATGCCTTACGGTTTCTGACAAGAAGATTTCTAAAGTTTTTCCTATATAACTTTATGTAAAACATGTGACCCCTGGGACGGGGCCATTTTTGACCCAGAGGCCATGATTTGAACAAACTTAGTAGCGGTCCACTAGACAATAATACATACAAAATATCTTAACTCTAAGCCTTGTTGTTTCTGACAAGAAGATTTTCAAGTTTTCCCTATATAACTCTATGTAAAACAACTGAACCCTGTGGTAAGGTCAGTTTTGACCCCAGGGATATAATCTGAACAAATTTGGTAGAGGTCCACTAGATGATGCTTCATTCCAAATATCAAAGCTCCAGGCCTGTATGTTTCGGAGAAAACGGACGGACGGACGCACTACATGCTCAGGTGAGCTAAAAATACTTTATTTTTAGGCTTTCAAAAAAGAAGGCTGTCGAAGTTTTCATTCTATAAGCCGTGTTAAAGAACAGAAGTTTGTAAACCATACATGCCCCCCTAGCGCCTTATTGCTAGAGGCAGTCACAAAAGTAAAGGAAGGTAGGACAGGGACTTGTGTCAGTATATTAAAGGGAGGATGAGAGGGGCTTCTGATATCAAAAGTTTTTGGCCATTGCAAGCAGAAGAATAAGAGGAACTGTAGATTATGTTAATGACACTTTGGTTATAAAATTTAAGTTCAATTTCTAGAGAAAACAAAAAATTATGGTGTATGGCTACCATGACCTTGGCTTTTAAACTAGTGACCTCAAAGACAACAAGAGTCATTTCCTGAAGAGACCAACCTACATAGCAAGTCTGAGGAGCCAATGCCTGAGGGTTCTATAGATATTGATTGGAAACCATTTATCTGTTAATGGTTGAACTTAGATCAAGTGACCCCAATAGCAATATGTCATCTACTGGTCTTCGTCAACCAGCATTCTACGTTTAAGGACCCAAGGCACAAGCATTCTCTAGCTTTTCATCAGAGACAATTTTTCAGTCAATGATCAATATGACTTTTATCTTTGATCTAGTGACCCTTAAAATTATAAGGGTGATATAGTGGCCATGACCAACCTACCTATGAAGTGTTAAGAAGCATGGGCGCAGTAATTCTTTAGTAATTGAACGGAAATTATTTTGCTTTTCAAAGTCACTGGCACTTTGGCCATTGACATAGTGACCTGGAAATCTATAGTTTAATCATATTTTATTGCCACAAAATATGTGAATACATAATGACAAAAAACTTAATAATGTTGACATATATATATGACAAAAGGACAAGCTCTTACAACTTAGTTAAGGCCCTCCCCTGGAAATCTATAGAGGTCACCTACTGGTCATGATCAAACTACATACCAAATTTGAAGAACCTGGGCCATAGTATTCAGTAGAAAATTCTTGGGAAATGTTTTGCTTTCCAAGATCACTTGGACATTGGCCACTGATCATTTTTCAGTTAATGATCAATATGACCTTTAATGTAGTGACCCTTAAAACTATAGCAGCCATCTACTGGCCATGTTAATGCTGGCTATAGTGTTTTGGGGAGCTTTGGCCCAACCATACTATAGTTAATGATTGGAAACAGTCTTGCTTTTCAAGGTCACTGTGACCTTTGCCTTTAACCTAGTGGCCTAGTGACAACTTAGTTAGGGCTCTCCCCTGGAAATATAAAGCGGTCATCTACTGGTCATACCCAATCTTGTACCAAGTTTCAGGAACCCTGGTCCAAGTATTCTCCGGATATCTATTGGAAAGGCTTTGCTTTTCAAGAGCCACCATGAGCACGACCTTTAACCTAATTACCTCAAGGAAACCAGGGGTCATTTCCTGAAAACACTAACCTGCATAGCAAGTCTGCGGAACAATGCCCATGGGTTCTGTAGTTAGTGATTGAAAACCATTTATCTGTTAATGGTCAGTCTGACCTTGAACTTTGATCATGTTACACCAAAAGCAACTTAAGTCATCTAGGGTCATTATCAGTGAGCACTGCAAGTTTAAGGACCCTAAGCCCAAGTACTGTCTAGTTATTCATTAGAAACCTTTTTTCAGTTAATGATCAATATAACCTTCAACTCTAATCTAGTGACCCTTTAAACTATAGGGGTCATCTACTGGCCTTGACCAACTTACCTAAGAAGTTTCAGGAAGCCATTGCCCAAGCATTTTATAGTTGAGGAGCTCAATGGCGCCTTGGCCCTTGACCTGATGACCTGAAAATCTATAGAGGTCATATTTTGGTCATGACCATCCTACATACCAAGTTTGAGGAACCTGGGCCCAAGCGTTCTGTAGTTATTGATCGGAAATGGTGTTGCCTTTCAAGGTCACTGTGACGTTAGCCTTTTACCTGATGACCTGTAAGTCTGTAGGGGTCATCTACTGACCATGACTAACTTGGGTATAAAGTTTTAGTGAGCCTGGGCCCAAGTGTTCTATAGTTATAGATTAGAAACTATTTTCCTTGTCAAGGCCACTGTGACCTTTGCCTTTGACCTTGTGACCTGAAAAGTTACAGGAGTCATCTACTAGTCATAATCAATCTAGGTTGCAAGTTTGAAGAAACTATCGGGGTTCACACAAATTTCTGCTGGTAAAATTCCAGACTTTTTCAAGTTGTTTTGTAAAATTCCAGGTTTTTCCAGTCACGGATATCCATACATTATTCAAACCTTTACCAGGTGGTTTAAGGTTAAACATTCCAGGTTCTACATTATAAATTATTACCTATTGATATTCATTCCTTGCTTTGGGATAATTTATAAATTATGTGATGCATGTTTGTAAATTGCATTTTATAAGTATAAAATGCATTTTGAAATACTGGTATGTGTTTCTAGTTTTCAAGGGATCACACTTTGTACTATATAATTGTAGACACAGGCAGTTTATTTGTACTTTGGTCCAAGGGTTCGTTAGATATTGATCAGAAACGAAATGTCTATCGACCGACCGTCTTTGCAAAAAGAACATGCCCTCTCATCTTCAATGAGGGGCATGATAAAGAGACTCCTCGTCAGGGTCATAAATGACCTAAGGGACATCAACTGAACAATCTTGGTAGAGGATCTCTAGATGATGCTCCATACAAAATATCTCAGCTCTAGGCCATGTGGTTTCAAACAAGAAGATTTTCAATATAAATTCTATATATGCCTATATAGTGCACAGGTGCGCAGGCGAGATAATAATGCAATCCAAATGTCTCAGCAAATATACTATATATACTTTAATATATTGGTAAATTGACAGTATTAGTGAGGCAATCAACAGTTTGATAAACAACAATTAGGTAGATTATATCATTAAGATGCTTATGACATTTAATTTGTTAATCATTAAACTTTGATAACATTGTGGTTTACCGAACGGAAAGTGTCATCTAAGAATTACATGTTCTTTAAGAATCATCTCAAAATTGCAAGGGAGCCAATTATTCTGTATTATCTTCATAGTCATAATCAAGTCAAGTAAAAATATTAATTGGCATGAACAAGATACAGTATAACTTGCTCTTAATGACATTTCATTATAATGACATTCGCAGCATACCAACATATTTGTCCAGTCTTAATTTTTTTAATCAACTTTATATAATTTGAACCCTTCTGTCATCACACCTGTGATACCTATTGGCCAACCAAAGGGTATCTGACTTAATACTCATCATTGCTCTTAACTGACCCTTGCGTATCCGAAACACCAAACAAACACCACTGCGGTCATTATTGTTGATCAACAAAGTATGTGCAAATAAATAATTACCACTGTCGTCGCTAATAGCAAGTTGAATTTCGCTCGTTTCATAAATTTTATCAAACATGTATTGAATAAAGATAATACAATACTAGCCTTATGCAGTATAAAGTATGTGTTCATGTTTATCTTAAAAAATTGTATTAAGAAAAGAAGAAAAAACGATAGCAGATAAACAAATGACTTCATCAAGAAAGCGTCACTTTAGTTACACTGACATACATACTTTGCCAAAAAGATCGTTGAAATTGTTAAATTTAAAGGAAAATATGGATCTGGTTAATCTGAAAAAATCGGCACCAACAAAAATGTTTTCTTATAAGATTTTGGAATAGGCCATAGAAAGAACCAGTGATGCAATTAATTGACCTAACTGATAAATGTAAAAAAGAACAAGGCAGTGTGAAAGACAGTTTAATCCCTGCGGCGGACATAAATGTGTACTTCTTGACCTTTAACCAACCATGACATTGATGTTGTGCCATGCATATTATAAGCACATAGTCTCATGATAATAATCATTTGTGCCAAGTTATTTAAAATCTTCCAAAATCTTCCAAAAACTTATTGAGAACATTTAACCTTGCCCTTGGGGGTAGCAACCTGGATGTTGGGTTCTGCACATCGTGTCAAAGTGGTGATCATTTGTGCAAAGTAATAAAAAAATTTTCGTAAGCCAAGTTAGTAAGTTATAGAGCAGACGTGAAATGTAGATATTTGACCTTTAACTGTGACCTTCACCTTGTGGGTAGCAACCCTATTATTGTGCTCTGCACATTGTCTCATAATGGTGATCAGTTGTCCTAAGTTATTTCAAAAGAATTTCAACGGTTTAAAAATTATGGAACGGACACGAAATGTAGACCATTTAACACTTGATCTTTAAGTGTGACCTTGAGCTTGGTAGCAACCCAATTATTGCGCTCTGCACAGCGTCTCATAATTGATCTAGTGATCACTTGTGCCAAGGTATTTCAAAAAGTTTCAGCAGTTTAAAAGTTATGGAGCGGACACTCAAGTGTTACGGACGGATATTTGAATGTCATTTAAGAGTCAGTGTCAAGTTTAGTCTGGTCTAATTGAAGGTCTTGTCCAATGGGTTGTTGTGTCCGAGTATGAAGATAACCCATCAAGGAATAAAAAAAATATGATCAATGTTTAAGTTTTCGGACAGGAACGGCAACGGCAACGATACCATGCCTCTAAGCAATAACTCGATTTTAAAACAAGAAATACAAAACGCAAGGTGACCGCTGATTCCAAAATTATGGAGGTCCTGCATAATGCCATGTTTCCAAGTAGTATAATATGCACTTTCAAGATCAAAAAAGACAGAAACAAAGTGTTTTTTTATAAAAGCTTCTGGTATGAGAGTTTCAAATTTACCTAGATGTCAAATGTGTTTCTTTGTTTTCGAAAGCCGGACTGAAAGGAGGTGAGTTTTTTTTCAAGAATCCAAACAGACCTAATATTGACCATTCTTTCCATGGTTTTGCAAAGACAACTTGTCAGAGCTATAGGACGGTAATTAGAAGGATTTGTTAAATCTTTATTAGGTTTTGGAATAGGGATAATAATGGCTTTTTTCCAAGATTTGCGAAGCATTACAGTTTGCCAGACGCCATTGTAGATGTCAAGTAAACAGTGTAAGGTGGAATCAGGAAGATGTTTCAGAAATTGGTAATGGACTTTATCTGATCCAGGTGCAGTGTCATGTGCTCTTTTAAGAGCGAGTTTAAGCTCTTTGAGAATATTTTATTGTGTGCTTAATTGTTGGTAGATTTAAAATTGAGTTTTGTTTTTTCTTCTGTTCCTTTGAATTTTTGAAACTGTACTGTAGTTGTTAGTTGATGACTTGTGTGCAATTGTATTAGCTAAAGTATCTGCTATTTCTATTTTAGATGTTGCTATAGCAGATGGTGTTTAAAGATGTTGAACAACGTTATAGTTATTTTTCCAGAGATTTTCCTCACCATATCCCAAGTTTTCTTATAGATGATATGGAGTTAAGGTTAGAAACATACTGTCACCATGATGAGCGTTTGCTTTGTTTTATAGTTCTACGAGCATTTGCTCGGGTAATTTTGAATTTTATATGGTTCTCTCGGGTAGGTCTCAGATTATATTGTCTGAGGGCAACTGTCCATTCAAATTTAGCCTTCTTACATTCCTCAGTAAACCAAGGCTTGTATGGATGTTGTGGAGAAGTTGTGATCTGAGATATTGCCTTCTAAGCAGCCCTGATAAGTAAAGATGTAAAAAGTTCTGATGGATCTTCATGACCAAGAAATTTGTCTGGTGAAATGGTTGTTCACAATCGGTCTTAAACAAGCTCCAATTTCCTTTGCAAAGCTTCCAATTTGCTTGGCGTTCTTGAACTTACGGACCTTCATCTCATAGAATGATTTGGAAAATTGTCACTTCTATGAAGGTCGATGTCAACCTTCCATGTAAAATCTAACAAGAACTGTCACTGTAAGATGACAATGCCCCCGAACGTGGTGCTTTGACCTTTGAACTGAGAACCAGTCATTCAGTGGTCAAGGTCAAATAAATATAGGTCAGTGGGAAGGTCTTATCCAAAGGGGGTTGTGTCCAAGTATGAAGTGATATCATTTACTTATAAGGAAGTTATGGGCAATGTTAAAGTTTTTGGACAATTGAATCTTCAAGGTGAAGGTCATTCAGGAGTCAAGGTCAAACAAATATAGGTCAGTGGGAAGGTCTTGTCCAAAGGGGTGTTGTGTTTAAGTATGAAGTGTATCCACTTACCAATTTGGAAGTTATGGCCAAATATTAGTTTTTGGACAATTGGATATTCAGGGGTCAAGATCAAATAATTAAAGGTCAGTAGGAAGTGTTACGGACGGATATTTGAATGTCATTTAAGAGTCAGTGTCAAGTTTAGTCTGGTCTAATTGAAGGTCTTGTCCAAAGGGGTGTTGTGTCCAAGTATGAAGTAAATCCACTTACTAATAAGGAATTATGGGCAATGTTGAAGTTTTTGGACAATTGGATTTTCAAGGTAAAGGTCATTCAGGGGTTAAGGTCAAACAATTATAGGTCAGTGGGAAGGTCTTGTCCAAAGGGGTGCTGTGTCCAAGTATGAAGTAAATCCACTTACTAATAAAGAAGTTATTGCCAATGTTAATTTTTTGACAATTGGATCTTCAAGGTAAAGGTCATTCAGGGGTCAAGGTCAAATAAATATAGGTCAGTGGAAAGGTCTTGTCCAAAGGGGTGTTGTGTCCAAGTATGAAGTAAATCCATTTACTAATAAGAAAGTTATTGCCAATGTTAAAGTTTTCGGACGGAGGGACGGACTGACTGACAGACGAACGGACGGACAGTTCAAAAGCTATATTCCTCCCTTCGGGGGCATAAAAATATACCAGGACTACAAAGAGACAATTCTAAAGAGGAACAAGAGCCAGCAGCAGGATGTAAATAGGTGTGTGATTTGTTGTTAAAAAGACATGTTATGCTTTGAAATGAAATCTTCAATAAGAAGGCCACGTTGATTTGTATCAGAACAACCCCATAAAGTATTATGGGAGTTAGAGTCACCCATCAGTATAAATGGGGAAGGAAGTTGTAAAATGAGTTTAAGAATCTGAGTCCGTGTCTGACAGAGAACGCTTGGCTTTATCGTGTGAGTTTTTCATGTTAAGGGAGTAAATTCATCACTGATGCTCTTCACCCACCTCGGAGCCCAACAAGGGGCAACCAACTCTAGATCATAACAAGGATATATCAGAGATATACTCAGCATGAAAGTACTTGGCTGGACTAATGTGGTCTCGCAGAATACCCTATCAAGAACAGATAATCCTTGAGAAAACACAAGAGGCAGTCAAATACAAATCTTTCAACTGATTAGCCTATGAGCCACCGCCTTCTAGAGCCTTGATGGAAAAAGAGAAATAAGCTTCATGTTGAAAATCGTTTAACATAACAATAGATAGAACAGGTGCATATGAATAGAAAATCAAAGCTCTAGGGCTCGGCATGACCAGCCGTTTGATGAAGGACGGGCCTTCCTGACCTCCTGTTTAACTTGACTTAGGGCCAAAGTAATGTGTTGCAGGCAGAGAGACATTACCAGCCATTCTCCATACCCACTCAACTACTAGGATCCCCTCATCAAGTGACAAAAGTCGCAGCCTACAGCAAACAGGCAGGTACATTGAGGGGGCTGTACCCTCTGCAGTACGGCCTGGGCTATTTCTATCCTCTACCCAGCTGTGGAGGTCCTTGCAGGAGAAAGTTATGGTGGTGACAGTAAAAGCGTTGGAAATATTTTGTTTACATTAGGGTCCAGAGTTCAAATCAGGCTGGAGCGAAAATAGTTTTTTTATTCTATTTTGACTTTTATAATCAGTTTTGAAGTAAAATATTATGTTGTTATAATCTCACGGCATCTAAATATATAATTTATGAAAAAAAAATGTTTTTATGTCAAATCTGGAGTACAGCCTCTTTAAAACAACAGGTCTGAAAAACATGCTTTCAGACAACGTTGGCCAATATCTGGCTTACCATATTTTAGAAATTTTGAAAAACATACACTAAAACCTTGACTCAAATGATTGCAGGTAAATGAATCAGCAAATGAATGAAAACAACCTCCAGAACAATCTTCTTATTCAGCCCAATCTATCTCTCTGTTAATCTTTATTTATGTTTCTACGTTACCTTTATCATTCTCTTCATATTCCAAGCACACTTCACATCGCCTTGACTGAGTGGTGTTTTCCCATCTTCGAGCATTGGCTTTGGCAAGAATACACTGAAGTAACCAAAGAAAAAAATATTCACAAAAAAAACCCACCGTGCAAATACTACTAAGGACAACAGTGCAATGTATACAACTGAATTTAGGCTCAATCATATAAAGGCCTTAAAACACTAAAGAAACTTGCAATTGTTTCCATGCTTTTCTATTTCTCTATTTCCACAATGGTTCATAACAAATGCAGCAACTTAGTTCACAGGGTTTTCCCAAGGAGCTGCATGATAATCCACACAGCGTAAGGTGTATGTATTTATTGTGGTGATTGTTTTTAAAAGAAAATGTGATTTCTGGTTGGAATAAAAGGATCAACACAACTGACACATCTAATATGAAGACATTGTATTTAAAGCAGAAAATCAATATAAACATGAAGCATATAATGTATTACTGAATGTTAATCGCAAATATGTGCAGACAGATTGTAACAGTTATCAGTTAACACAATTTTTTCCAAGAACAAATACTATGTCAAATAAACCAAGTTTTCAATGTGAGCTTAGTTAAATAAACAAATAAAGTTGCAGATGATATCTGCATGAAAAAACAGGTACTATACATATAGTTCAAATTTCATAAACATCTTCAAAAACAGGAAGGTCACAGGGTCAAGGATTAAAAGAAACATTATAATATTATATAGTTTAATATCCATGCAAATAATTTCAATAACTTGAGTACTAAGCCAGAAAACCAAGCTTCAAACCAAATATCTATGCCTAACCGATTCTATGGCTTATGGTTTAAAAGAAGACTTAAAACAAGAGGGCCATGATGGCCCTATATCGCAAACATGAGTACTACTGTGTACAAACTGAAACAGGATCGCGAATGAAGGAATCATGGTCATTACACATGATGTTGAATTTAAAATTTATATGTGATGTTCTACATTTCATCCAAATAAGTTCTTCTCATAAGACTTAATGTTAATCAAGTGACAGTCAGAACAGGGTCAGTTTTATCCCTTCGGAAATAATTTGTTTATTCTTTGTAGAAGTAAGCTTCACAATCCTACAAATCAAATATCTGAGGTCTAAGGCTAACAGTTTCTGAAACGAAGATTGTTTTATACATTTTATATTCTACACATATCGAACCCTTCGGGCTGCGTAAATTTTGACTCTTTCTGACATATTTCCAGAATATTTTGGCTGAAAATGTTACCTCTAGAGTGTTAACAAGATTTTTCCATATTCAGGCTGTGTGACCTAGTTTTTTGACCCCAGATGACCCATATTCGAACTTGACCTAGAAATCATTGAAACAACCGTTCTGACATTTCTAGGATATTTGGGCTGAAAATGTTACCTCTAGAGTGTTAACAAGGTTTTTCTATATACAGGCTGTGTGACCTAGTTTTGGAACCCACATGACCCATATTCCAACTTGAGCTAGAAATCATCTTAACAAGCTTTCTGACAGTTTTTCAGGAAATTTGGGCTGAAAATGTTACCTCTAGAGTGTTAACAAGGTTTTTCCATATACAGGCTGTGTGACCTAGTTTTGGAACCCACATGGCCCATATTCAAACTTGAGCTAGAAATCATCTTAACAAGCTTTCTGACAGTTTTTCAGGAAATTTGGGTTAAAAATGTTACCTCTAGAGTGTTAACAAGGTTTTTCCATATTCAGGCTGTGTGACCTAGTTTTTGACTCCAGATGACCCATATTTGAACTTGAGCTAGAAATCATCGAAACAACCTACCTGACATATTTCCAGGATATTTGGGCTGAAATTCTTACCTCTAGAGTGATAAAAAGGTTTTTCCATATTTCGTCTCAGTGACCTAGTTTTTGACCCCAGATGACCCATATTTAAACTTGACCTAGAAATCATCCAAATAACCTTTCTGACATATTACAAGGATATTTGGGCTGAAAATGTTACCTCTAAAGTGTTAACAAGGTTTTTCCATATTTGGGCTCTGTGACCTAGTTTTTGACCCCGGATGACCCATATTCGAACTTGAGCTAGAAATCATGGAAACAACCTTTCTGACAAATTTCCAGATTATTTGGGCTGAAAATGTACCCTCTAGAGTGTTAACAAGAATGTTCTATTTTTGGGCTCTGTGACCTAGTTTTTGACCCCAGATGACCCATATTTGAACTTGAGCTAGAAATCATAGAAGCAACCTTTCTGACAAATTTCCAGATTATTTGGGCTAAAAACATACCTCTAGAGTGTTAACAAGATTTTTCTATTTTTGGGCTCCATGACCTAGTTTTTGATCCCATATGACCCATATTCGAACTCGTCCGAGTAATTACTGGGAAAAACATCCTGACCAAGTTTCGTGACAACTGGAGCAAAAATGTGACCAGTAGAGTGTTAACGAACTAAATGTGAACGGACGACAGACGACGGACATTAATCGATCCTAATAGCTCACCCTGAGCCAGCTCAGGTGAGCTAAAAAAAAACATTGGAAAAGAGTTATGGTTGCTGGCAATTAAATATAGTTGTGGTTCTTGTACACTGCATCTCATGTCATTGTGCTTGACCATTGTATGAAATTGGACTGAATTCCAACCAGTAGTTTTCAAGTTATGCTCTGGACAAGGAAAACCAACACTGGGCAATAACTCTGCATAATACTGAAGATGGAATTATAGCTCTTATACAATGCACTTCCTGTCATTGTGCTTGACCATTGTATGAAGTTGCATTGAATTCCAACCAATATTTTCAAGTTATTCTCCAGCAAGAAAACCCAACAGAGGGCAATTACATGCACCCAGAACAGCGATATGCTAATATTCTTGTTACACACGACAACAATCGATATAGTGCTAGCCGCAAAGAACACTCTGAAGGCAATGTTCAGGGTGTTCCCATAGATTATTTGCCACCTAGAGATAAGCATCAACATGACAAAATTATCTGTAGCCCGGATACTTGCTTTACTCAGTACTCTAACAATAAACATGATGAATTTGTTATCAATCATAATAACACTTCTCTACAAGGTGCTTCCAAAGGCACATTCCCACCCAATCTTAACCACCCTTTACAGGGCCATGTCCATATTCACGAACATCAAGGTATAGATAAATTAGGACCTGTACAATCAGAGAGTGACCAATAGCTGAAAACAAGAAGGAAATGCGAAGTTTCCTAGGTTCAGTGAATTACTACAGAAAATTCATCCCAGACTCTCGGTGACTGCATTTCCCTTGACCCAGTTGACACAAAAGAAGAGAAAGTTAGCTTGGGATGAAAATTGCCAGTTTAATTTTGAATGGCTCAAAAATTTGTTGGTGACTGCACCTATTCTGGCGTATCCGGAATTAGAAGGTGAATTCATTATCGATACAGATGGTTGTAACATGGGAATAGGGGCTGTTTTGTCCCAAATGCAAAATGGCGAAGAAAAGGTCATTGCCTATGCCAGCAAGTCCCTTAATAAGGCACAACAAAGAAAATGCACTACCTTCATTGAACTCTTAGCTGTCGTTACTTTTGTTAGGCATTTTCGACATTATCTCTTGGGTAGACATTTTCTTGTTAGGTCCTCCCTTAAATGGTTAAGGAATTTTAAAGATCCCTAGGGAATGTTAGCCAAATGGTTGGCTGTACTGGAAATGTATGACTTCTGTCTACAGCATCGTAAAGGCAGTCTCCATCGTAATGCAGATGTTTTGTCCCGTGTCCCAAGACACAAGCGGTCTTGTAAGAGAGATGACTGTCCAGACTGTACCAGATATTAGTGTTTCAAAAACACCGCGTTTTGCAAATAGTAAAGTTTCTGAAGTACAGGAAATCAAGGTTAAACAAAATCTTGAACCAGCATTTTGTGAGGGTAAAGGTCAAAATTTAGGATCAGCTGATAAGATCAAAATGGGTCCTATACACTTCTTCGATGGTACTTCCGGAACTCACGAAAAAAGACTATCCAACTGGGTGGCTAGTTGGTCCAAGGCTGACTTAATAAAACTGCAAAATGAAGATTTTGCTAGTTCAAAATTAGAAGAGTTGAAAAGTCAGTATAAGACAAAACCTCCACGAGCTGAAGTTAATTTCCCAAATTTGAGTATCAGGATTCTCTGGAGTATATGGGAGTCTCTTGTTGAAGAAAATGGAATTTCATTCGGAAAAGGTATTAAATACCTCATACGGAACCTACTTCATATCAAATTGTGTCTCCTACCGTACTACGGTCCAAAATATTTGCCCAGCTACATAGCAGTCGAATAGCTGCTCATCCTGGTAGAGACCGAACTCCCAAAAGTATAAAACAAAGGTTTTATGGTCCCGGTATGACAACAGACATTCAAACCTGGTGCAAAAATTGCGATATTTGCGCACGTAGGAAACTGGCCCTGGTTTAGGAAAATCCCCACTTAAGCAAGACACTTCTAACAGACCACTGGATAGAATAGCTATAGATATTTTAGGCCCCCTCACTGTGACTAAAAATGAAAATCAGTTTTTAATGGTATTAGGTGACTATTTCAGCAAGTATTCGGAGGCTTACAATTTAAAGGATCATACAACCTTAACAGTAGACAAGCTGACAAATGAATTCATAAGCAGGTTCGGGGTCCCTACTTATATTCATTCAGATCAGGGTCGAGATTTCGAGTCTCGTTTATTTCAACATATGTGCAAGCTGCTTGATATTCAAAAAACTAGAACGACCACCTACAATCCAAAATCTGACGGAATGACTGAACGTCTCAATCGTGCGGTGCTAAAGATGTTAGCTATTTTTGTTAATGAAAACCAAAATGACTGGGATGACCACCTTCCCTTTGTCATGATGGCTTGTTGTTCCACCTGTCATGAGAGCACCAAATTCAGCCCGAACACACGTATGTTTGGTAAAAAGATAACATACCCAATTGATGTTATGTTTAGTGACTGACCAGACACAAAGGAAAAATTAAGTCTGTCCTAGTCAATATTTTGAGTGGATGAGACTGTCATTGGAGTTATCCTATGATACTGCATTTCAGAATCTGAAAGAAGCAGCGTCTAGGCAAAAGAAAGCATATGAGAAAGGTTTAAAATCTAGACAATTCACTGAAAATAGTTTAGTTTGGCGTTGGTATCCCCCTCTGGCCAATACAAAACTTGGCTTAGGTTGGATTGGTCCATATTTCGTTCTTAAGAAAATGACAGATGTAACATATACTATTGAACATATCAGTTCAAAGAAACAAGTAACTGTTCATGTTGAACACTGAAAACCATACCAGGGAACTCAAACATATAGTCCTGACACCAGTAAAAGTGAGTCTGAGACATGTGAGACAAATGGTAGTTATGACTATCCCAATTATTATGACTAGATTTTGTCCGACTATGAAGACAAAGAATTAGTTGATAACAATTTGCCTGCAGATGACCCACCAGTTGTGGTCACACCATACTTTTCTAGAGATGAAAGGCGGGTGAAACCTAAAGTTATATTTCAACATCTTTTACTATGAAAATCGCAAAGACTGAGGCATTGCACATAGCACTTATGAAATCACATGTCACTGAGCTAATATTTAATATTATTGTCTTGTAAATACACGTTTCATTTTATTTTGAACAGTTATAGTTTTTCATATTTGCATAAAGTATGAAATATGTTCTTTACGTTCATTTTTTTAGTAAGTACATGTCACATTACCAAAATGACTGTTTGTCATTCCCATTTCTTAAAAATTTGCCTAAAATGATTTATTACATGCATACATTGTACTGTTCCTACTGAATTATTCAATCAGTATTTTAGCTGAAATCCCAATACATTTTCTCATAAATGTGCATTCAGAAGTTAAGTACATTTAATATCTTCTGTTTAGCAATGACAAGAGTGAATATCTTGATTTAATTTGATTACTTAATAAATCCCAACTAAGATACTCGCATTGTTTTTGTTTTTTTCGTTCCTATATTAGTAACTGTATATCATAGGGATAGAGATGTCTTATCACTTGTTGTAATGAGGGATTCCTGTTCCAAATTAGGTACAGTCGTCTTATTTTGGGATGTCTAGTAAAGCAAATGGTTGATTATGAGAGAGATAGTGGTCCATGCGTTTCACTGGTCGGTCTGGGCGTCGCACTGGTTTGTCCAGGCGTTGCACTGGTCTGTCCGTGCGTCGCACTGGTTTGTCCAGGCGTTGCACTGGTCGATCCAGGCGTCGCGTTGGTTCATTCGGGTGTTGATGGATCAGTGCAGGCGATGAATTCAATTGCCCAGGCTTCGCATTGATCGGTCAATTGCCCAGGCGTTGCACTGATCAGTCCAGGCGTTGCGTTGAGTTGTCCAGGCGTTGCGTTGGTTTGTACAAGCATTGCGGTGGTCCGTCCAGGTGTTGCGTTAGTCCATGTCTGTTGTACATTAGCTCAGACTTACAGTTTTTCCAAGTCTCATTTTGGTTTTATATTGCACCCGTTTAAAGGGGCTGTGCTCCGGATGACAAAAAAAAAGAAACTTTTCTTGTATTATAAATTTCTTGTAATATTTATGACTAATGCTTAAAATATAACTTACTGACAAAAAATAAGTCAAATAATTACATTATAAATTGATTTTTTCCCTTTCAAAGTGCTATACCATAACGCGACGGTATAACTATATCGTATAAGATTTAAAGTAAATATCTGTAATATGACATGCGGCGATGGTGGTGACAGTAAGAGCGTTGGAAATATTTTGTTAACATGAGGGTCCAGTGTTCAAATCAGGCTGGAACAAAATATTTTTTTTATTCTATTTTGACTTTTATAATCAGTTTTGAAGTAAAATATTATGTTGTTATAATCTCACGGCATCTAAATATATAACTTATGAAAAAGAATTTTTTATGTCAAATCTGGAGTACAGCCTCTTTAACAGTGGTTTTCGAAGTTTTCTTTCAGGGGCAGACGTCCTGTACTAAATGAAATTATATCGAAATTATTGTCTGAACTTCTTGGTTTTCTAACAGAGTGCGGTTAACCTAGCAAAGTGAAGAAGACCACCTGTTTAATCATCTAGAATTAAGGCCTGGATTCTACGACTGTGTCAGTTGCATGATATCACTCTTCATATTTGTGCCTAGACTAATTTTTAGTTCTGCGATGGGGTTTATCTCAGAAAATCTGGCTTAACCGGGCTGAGACATTTTGTTTTCAAGACTTTGTCCGATATAATTTGTACAAGTACTGGCTCTTTACATATTGAAACTGAATAACACCTCAGAAAGAGACCTTATATTTAGGAATTCCTATTAAAATATATATTTTTTTAAAAGGTTAATATGTTAACCTCACTTTACAGATGATGCGCCCTGATATTCTAGGAACCTACGAGGAGGAAGTATTAGATTTTTTAGATGATGTTCACAATGATGAAGATGATGAGATGGTTGACGGAGGTGAAGGTGATGATGAGAAGAGAAAAGAGCTAAGGACGAATGAAGGGTCCAACGAAAGGCCAATATGACCTGCTCAGCCAACCCGCTGTCCTGTGGCAGTGTGCGGGGAGCACTTATATAGCATATACAGTACATTTACTAGACACTGGCAGAATAAACATCAAGCGTTTATAGAGCTTTGGCAATGCCTTAACTTCACTAAACAGTTTGCAAGGAAAACAAATATCATGACCCACCAGAAAAGTCAACATCAGATGACCTCAAGCCTTTTCTCTGTTACAAAATTAAACGACTCCTACATCAACCCTCAGGGTGTTATACCTTTCAGGCCTAACATACGGGCACAACAACAACTCAAGCGGCGTCGTATAGCAGAAAATGCAGAGATCCGTCTTGGAAATACCGATTCTGGCAAGCAGGTATGCCGAGATGAGATTGCCTCCGTCAGGGGAGATAGGCTTTATATTCGTCTAAATCCCAGATGGAGACCTTCCATCCAAAAGTAAATTTATTCCGTCGCATTATTTCATATAAGTCGCTTAGTAAGTCTATGTGATTACTAGGTCCGCCAAACCCATCCGGGGAACGCGGGTAAGTCGCCCACAAGGGAGTGGGTCTATTTGAGGTCATCCTAAGGCAGGGACCTTAGATGGATATACTGTAGATGAACTTCTTCCTAGATGTCAGCCTTCAACAAGTTCAACAGCGCCTTATGATGTTCTTCAATTATATATTGTGAAAAAGGTACTTATTCCGAGAAAACTACCAATATCAACGAACATGGGATTTGGAAACAGAAACACACACAGCCAAAAGTGACTTTTAACTCTTTACAGTGATAAAACTTGTGTTTAAAATGTGTTCTTGGACTGGTTCTCATTCTTAATTTTCATATGTGTACAGGTTTTGTTAAAGTGGAAAAAAACCTTCCTGCTTATTTTCAAATATACATATTGACTAAATTTATAAATTTAGATCTTAAGGTGGGGGGAGTGTAGCAGGAACATTTTTTCTTCATTTATATTCTTTCATTTTTCATATGTTATACTTAATTTGTTATACTTAAATGCTCTTATAACCCTACTTCTTTATGCGCTGTATTAGTAAATGTTTTTTTTTCTCAAACAGTAGGTTTAAATACAATGCCCATTTCATGGCAATCTTATCCATCTTTTATAAACCGTGTGATATTGGTTTTTACATTTTGCATGGGATTTTCATGATTCTTGATTTTCATTCCCGTGGATTTAACAATAATTAAGATGTAACTAAATACTATCTATTTTCTGAAGTGTATTATATGTAGTTTCTTTGACATTAGATGTACTTTTGTTATGTCCCTCTTTTTTGGCGGGTCATTCTGGCTTATAAATACGCTCAATTCCTGTACTCAGGGTCAGTAGTCTGGTCGCTGTACTGAAGGTAAAGAGTTACCTATTTTTACAGACCTCACTGGACCACCTCTCTCTTTCTCACTCATACATGCTTTAGTATCACCGTCTTGTTTTTATACTTTTCTGTTAGGGAGATTAATATATTCTAAAACATAAACTTGTTTTTCATTCTTTGGTATTTCTACCGAAATAATGCTTTTGAACACGGTATTTGTTGAAACTATGAACTTGGAATATAAATAAAACTGATAGTCTCCACAAGGACGTGTTGTAATATCTTTCAAATAAGTTCAAAACTATATAAAACCGATCGAACCCGGGTAATCTAGTCAAACAGTCTTGACTCCTGTAACAAAATACAGAAGTAACAGTAAAAAATGAATAAGTGCCCTAAACTCTGCCAAAAACAATCCGAGCAGAAACTCCTGACAATATGCACAACTAGGCTTGGTGACAAATATTCCTGAGAGGTTTCAATGAAATTCTCCAAGCGGTTTTGGCGATGAAGTGTAGACAAGTTTTTAATATAGAAGTAAGAGTAAAAAAGTGACTTAGTGCCAATAACTCTGCCAAAAATAAATATGCACAAATAGGCTTGGTGACAAACACTCCTGTTACGTTTCAATGAAATCCCTCAAACATTTTTGAAGATGAAGCGAGGACAAGATTTTAGAGCAAAAAAAATGACAAAGTACTCATAACAGGCTCTAACAGGGGCCGATGTTCGGCTCCTTCACAATTCAAAATTGCAATTTTTTTCACAAAGCGGCGGAAAAAAATTCATAATTTCAAAAGAGATTTCACAAAATATCGGGGACATCGAAATTCATTGTTTACCTTCCGGTTAAACTTTTCGCCAATTGCAAACACGTAAATAGTTTTAATCAAGTTAAATGGTATTTGCGCATGTTTACCGGGTAGTCTCAATATTTCGACTGCAAGACCGACCGATTTACAAACTGGTATAACATAGATGTCAGCCTTTAAGGGTGACCGTCGTCTATATAATAAAAAGCCCTGGCGCACAATTTGTTGGGCTAGTTTGCCGGGTTAAAGTACCGACTCAAAGCAGATTTAACACTTTTATTAATCAATAATTATTAAAGCTTCATCGCACACCGTTTCCGGTTTCAAAATGTCGCGAAATGGCTAATACTGTGTAAAAAATTATCAAAACAGAAAACACAAGAACAGAATCTCTTTAACTTTGGCATTAAAAAACAAAAACTGGACAAAATCGTGACTGAAACACATACTGGTGTCTCCGAGGCAGAAGTGCTACTATCAGATTCGTCATCGGTTTGTACAGAATCGTGCATCTCTAGCCTTGTACGTACGACACATGAAAAGGGATCGGAACAAATCGAATCAGATTGTGAAATAATGGTAAGAGCAGTAGAGAAACCTTCTAGTCCAAAACAATCATGTTGATCCATATGACGCCAGAAAATCTGTTGTGAAGATGATCTCTGTGAAGATGATTACAATAAAATCCTTGACATTTTTAAGAATGCTAAAGAGAGACAGCTTAAGCTTTGAAAAACATAAAACAAGGATAAAAGTTTGAAACAATAAACAGCTTTACAGTTTTCATTTTACAGTTTTGCGCATCATTTTTTCACAATTTCATGACATATCGCGCTTTTTTTTCACAGAATGAACAGGCCAAGGCCCCTTCACAATTTTGACAAAAAATGCCCTGCATAACTCTTCCAAAAATAAATCGAGCAGAATCTACTGACGATATGCACAACTAGACTTGGTGACAAACACTCCTGTTAAGTTTCGATGAAATCCCTTAAGCGGTTTTGGAGATGAAGCGAGGGCAAGATTTAAGAGTAAAAAAATGACAAAGTGCCATAACTCTGCCAAAAATAAATCGAGCTGAATCTCCTGACAATATGCACAACAAGACTTGGTGACAAACACTCCTATTTTGTTTCAATGAAATCCCTTAAGCGGTTTTGGAGATAAAGCGAGGACAAGATTTAAGAGTAAAAAAATGACAAAGTGCCGATTACTCTGCCAAAAATATATCGAGCTGAATCTCCTGATAACATGCACAACTAGGCTTGGTGGCAAACACTCCTGTTAAGTTTCAATGAAATCCATCAAGCGGTTTTGGAGATGAAGATAGGACAAGATTTTAGAGTAAAACTAGAACTGTGTCCATAGGACACGGATGCCCCTACTATGCATAAGTGCTCATAAACAAGAGCATGTATAATCTGTATGTAAGATTTAGGTGGGGAACAATTTTTTTCTGTAGTTGCAAATGAACTGAGGTGTTTTGTATATTATTAATGCTGTCCTTTTATTTCAAAATTAGATATTTTATACTGAAACAAGGGCTGTCGGATGGACAGCACACTTGACTATTCTTAGTGCTTGAAGGTATAATAAAAGCCTGAAATTAAAGATTTTTCAAAGTCTTAAAAGGGGAATAACTAATGAAAATGCTTAACAGAGTTATGGGCCTTGATGAAATGACACAGTCTACGGCCAAGTTTGAACCAAATATCTGCAGTAGAAAGGGAAGAAATAGTGAAAATGAGAAGCTTGCCCTAAAACTTCTCCGATAGCCACGCTGCAAGTAAAATAGACCTCCTTATTCTTTGAATAGTCGAAAGAAAAATGTTGTAAATATTTATGTACTATGAGGAATCACATTAGCGAAGACGAAGAAAGAGACACACAAGTAATAACATGCTGCTGAAATTAAAGTAAGCAGGTAACATTTAAAAAATATTACACATGAAAGTTAACTACAGATAAAAGTATAGAAACCCCAGGTGTGTCAGGTCCCGTAAAAACATTACCCTTCCTTTACTATCATCTACACATTAAGGTTGTTCATCCCTGAAAGTTTAAGCAAAATCTGCCATCCGGTTTGTGAGGAGTTGCGTTCACAAATTTATTTCACTTTATGGTATATAGTGAGAAAATCAACAAAGGGCCATAATTCCGTTAAATTTGGTTGTAGCAAAAATTCCTTCCTTTACTATCATCTACACATTAAGGATGTTCATTTATGAAAGTTTAAGTAAAATCTGCCATCCGGTTTGTGAGGAGTTGCGTTCACAAATGTATTTGGCTATATGGTATATAGTGAAAAAATCAACAAAGGGCCATAATTTCGTTAAATTTGGTCGAAGCAAAAAGTCTTTCCTTTACTATCATCTACACATTAAGGTTGTTCATCCCTGAAAGTTTAAGCAAAATATGCCATCCGGTTTATGAGGAGCTGCGTTCACCAATTTATTTCACTTTATGATATATAGTGAAAAAATCAACAAAGGGTCATAATTCCATTAAATTTGGTCGCAGCAAAAATTCCTTCCATTACTCTCATCTACACATCAAGGTTTTTCATTCCTGAAAGTTTAAGCAAAATCTGCCATCCGGTTTATGAGGAGCTGCGTTCACAAATTTATTTGGCTATATGGTATATAGTGAAAAAATCAACAAAGGGCCATAATTTCGTTAAATTTGGTCGAAGCAAAAATTCCTTCCTTTACTATCATCTACACATTAAGGTTGTTCATCCCTGAAAGTTTAAGCAAAATCTGCCATCCGGTTTAAGAGGAGTTGTGTTCACAAAATTTCCGGACGTACGTACGAACAGACGTAGGGTCGTACGGACTGACGGACAAGTGCAACGCTATATGCTCGCACTTTGTGGGGGCATTAAAATGACAAAAGTGCCAATAACTCTGCCAAAACTAAATCGAGCAGAATCTACTGACGATATGCACAACTAGACTTGGTGTCAAACACTCCTGTTAAGATTTAATGAAATCCCTCAAGCGGTTTTGGAAACGAAGCAAGGACAAGATTTAAGAGTTTTAAAAATGACTAAGTGCCGATTACTCTGCCAAAAATAAATTGACCAGAATCTTCTGAGGATATGCACAACTAGACTTGGTGACAAACACTCCTTTTCAGTTTCAATAAAATCCTTCAAGCGGTTTTGGAGATTAAGCGAGGACAAGATTTTACAAGACGGACGGACAGTGTGATTACTATATGCCATCCTTTGGGGACATAAAAAATAACTTAGTGCCCATTACTCTGTAAAAAATAATCCGAGGAGAAACACCTGATGATATGCCCAACTAGGCTTGATGAAAAACATTCCTGAAATTCTCCAAGCGGTTTTGGAGATGAAGTGTGGACAAGACTTTAATATAGAAGATAGAGTAAAAACAAGAGCTGTCGTAGGACAGCACGCTCGACTATTCTCACTGCTTGACACTAACGGGCTATAAACCTTATACAACCATTGTCAATTACACCAGGCTCTGTCATGGAAGAAGCTGGTAAAGTAGTACCTGCTTTAACTCCACTGAATCCTGTGCCAACATGTTTAATGTAACTAATCAAGCCCTCCTTTGTTTCAATGTCAGGAGATCCTCTTATCTCCTTAAAGGCTTGAAGAAATTTCAGATCCTTATCCGTAACTTCAACTTTCTTTGCCATATTTGCTAGGTTCCTTCAACTGTTGTGGTTAAAAATATTCTCGAAGTATAAAAATGCCTTAGTGTGGCAAAAAACGGGTAAAATATCCTCCAATAGATAGCTAAGATTTAAAAATTCAATCCTTTTTGAAATCCTGTGTCAAATCTGCTATTCAACTTTAATTCAACTTAAGTTTAACTCAACTTAAGTTTAGCTTTGACTTAACTTAAGTTAAACTTAAACTAAACTCAGGTTCAACTCAACTTAAGTTTCACTTTAATTCAACTTAAGTGTAACTTACTCAACTTAAGTTTAAACTTAAGTGTGTGCTTACTTGCCGAAAAACTTTAACCAAATTTTTAAGTCGAAAAGGGGCCATAATTCACACAAAATGCCCGACACAGTTACCTCCTCTTGTGAGCAGAGTAAGCTCTTGAATGTAAACAAGTATTGTAAGTTTCAGGGCTATATCTGCAAAGGTTATGTGAATAATGTTACCTTGCCGAAAAACTTTAACCTGAACCAACGCAGACGCCGACGCAGGGGCGAGAACTATAGCCCTCCTTATTCTTCGAAAAGTCGAGCTAAAAACGACTAAGTGCCCATAACTCTGCCAAATATCGAGTGGAATCTCTTGATGATATGCACAACTAGACTTGGTGACAAACACGCCTGTTAAGTTTCAATGAAATCAAGATTTTACCGGACAGACGGATGGACGGACAGACAGTGCGATTACTATATGCCTCCCTTCGTGACATAAAAAAACAAGAAGTGGAACTGCCACTGTCCTGGCGCCAATATCCCCCACATGCCACATTGTCAGTAGAGTATTAATATATGGGAACATGAACTCAAATATCGTGCAAAATAGAGATATAGTTCTTGGTCAATACACTTCTCCTCAATGAGATCTATTTATCCATGAAGTTTCAAGTTGACAACTCTAATGCTTTTTAAGTTATGCTCCAGACAAAAATCAAGCATAACAATTTTAAAAGGGCAATAATCCAGAATTATGCAAAAGCGAGTTATGGTTCTTTGGCACTGCATTACTCTTCAAAGAGATCTACTTATCAACGAAGTTTTAAGTTGATATCTCTAATACTTTATGAGTTATGCCCTTTTCAAAATTAATTATGGAAAAATACAAAGGGCAATATTTCCACACTTATGCAAAAGAGTAGTATGGTACTTAGGCACTTCACTTCTCCTTAGTGAGATCTATTTATCTATGAAGTTTTAAGCTGATATCTCCAACAGTTTTTGAGCTGCTGCCCTGGACAAAAATTCAGTATAAAATTTTTTAAAGGGCAATAATTCCAAAACGATACAAAACAGAATAATGGTTCTTAGGCAGTGCACTTCTTCTCAAAGAGATCTATTTATCTTTGAAGTTTCAAGTTGTTACTTCCAATACTTTTTAGTTATCTTCCTTAAAAAAATTAAGTATGAAAAATTTCAACGGTCAATAATTCCAAATATCTAGAAAAAAACACCGAAAAAAACAAAACAAGACAGACGGACAAGCTGATTTCAGAAAACACCCCCACCTCCCTTACAACTTGCTGAATATTAACCTGTGCTGGATTAACATTCATGAACAATTGGATTTTCAAGCTGAAAATAATTCATCGGCCAAGGTCAAATAAATATAGGTCAGTGGGAAGGTCTTGTCCTAAACGGCGCTGTGTCCAAGTATGGAGTAAATCCACTTACTAATAAGGAAGTAATCACCAATATTAATGTTTTTGGACGGACTGCCGGACCGACAGACGGACTGACAGTTCAAAAGGCATATGTCGACCTTGGAGGCATAAAAAGCTTAATAAAGTTCCACTAGACAATGCTTCATGCCAAATTTAACTCTAAGCCTTGTGGTTTCAGACAAGAAGATTTTTTAAGATTTTATTCTATATTGCAATAAAAACTTATAACCCCTCACACGGGCCAATAGTGAGCCTAGGGACATCATTTGAACAAACTTGGTAGAGGTCTACCAAAAAAATGCAGCATGCCAAATTTTAAAAATCTAGGCCATGTTGTTTCAGACAAGAAGATCTTTAATATATATATATATATATATATATATATATATATATATATATATACATATAAATATTTACTGATTTGTAAACCTTGTGACCCCTCAGGCGAGACCAATAGTGACCCCAAGGACATTATTTAAACAAACTTTGTAGAGGTCCACTAGACAATGCTTCCTACCAAATTTTAAAACTCTGGGCTTTGTGGTTTCAAAAAAGAAGACTTTTAAAGATTTTCTTCTATATTGCTATGTAAATCATCTGACCCCACGGGCTGGGGCAAAATTGACTCCAAGGGCATTATTTGAAAAAATTTGGTAGAGGTCCACTAGCTAGACAATGCTCCAGACCTCTCGCACCAAAGAAACATGCTTTTAAGATCAGTTTTCATTAGGGATGGGAACGAATACTAACATCAATCTTCGAATATTCGCTTTGCCATATTCCAATATATTCGAATATTCTTTTTTTCAGTCCAGTCAGTTACCCGAATTTTGGTATCCGAACATTGGTACTGTTTTATCACCTGTATGTTGTCGGGGAAACTGCTATGTATCATTCAGAAATGACGAAGAAATGGCTTGTTTTATGGAAGTTTTAAATACTTATTAAGTGATTGGCAATACATAATATATTCAGTTCATTAAAACCGTGTGAAATAAGTCCAAATACGCGAGGGAGGCATGTTCTTTTATGCAGCTTATATCAATATTGTTAAACGATGATCAAACATAAAGCGAGGAATTTTTTTCATAAATGGGCGCCAATTAAAATGAAAGATTAAAAAGTACCACAATTACGCCTGGAAACTGTTAATCCGTTACCACTGCCCCTGCCTATTATGCACTGCAATTTTATTGTTAATTGGATCATTTTTGACATGCGATAAACAAACACAATACCAATATATTGTGGTTTTTTTTGCATAATCAGAATGCTTACATTTATAAATATCAACGACGCTTTATTCGAAAAAAAAAATCATTATATAATATTTGAATTTGATTTTCAGATTCGAATATTCGGTCGATTTTCGAATATTCTAACATTCGAACATTCGTTCCCATCCTAGTTTTCATCAATTTATGCATTTCCATGCAAGTATTGTTATACTTTAAACTGATTAATCATTTAGAGAGATGCATGGTATGCTGTTTTGAGAGATGAATGGCATGCAGTTTCGAGAGAAACATGGTATGCAGTTATGAGAGATGCATGGTGGTATGCAGTTCTGAGAGATGCACGGTATGCAGTTTTGATAGATGTAAGGTATGCAGTTTTGAGAGATGCACGGTATGCAGTTTTGAGAGATGCATGGTGGTATGCAGTTTTGAGAGATGCACGGTATGCAGTTTTGATAGATGTAAGGTATGCAGTTTTGAGAGATGCATGGTATGCAGTTTGAGAGATGCATGGTATGCATTTTTTAGAGATGCACAGTATGCAGTTTTGAGAGATGCGAGGTACATGTATACAATTTTAAGAGACGCATGGTATGAAGTTCTGAGAGATGCACAGTTTGCTGTTTTGAGATATGCGAGGTATACAGTTTTGAAAGATGCATGGTATGCAGTTTTGAGAGATGCGACGTATACATTTTTGAGAGATGCACGGTATGCTGTTTTGAGAGAAGTGAGGTATACAGTTTTGAGAGATGCACGGTATGCAGTTTTGAGAGATGCGAGGGATACAGTTTTCAGAGATGCACGGTATGAAGTTTTGAGAGATGCAAGGTAAACAGTTTTGAGAGATGCATGGTATGCAGTTTTGAGAGATGCACGGTATGCAGTTTTGAGAGCATGGTATGCTGTTTTGAGGGATGCATGGTATGCCACAAAAGTATTTGCTATTTAGGTTATAAATGGTTAATACTTTTAAAATTATTTAAAACTATGTGTCTTGTATGACACAGATTCCAATGCAGTTCCAATGCAAATAATTTGAGATAGTGTTCATTAGAGTTTAAGGGCTTTAACTTTTCTTTTTGATACATTACCCTCATGGTCTCCAACATCTTTTTAGAAGTAAATTTTTCACCATCTTTGGGTCTGATACAATTTTCAGAAAGAATTGCCAAATCTTTCAGTATGCCATTATCCAAATCTTTCCACATAGCCTGAAAGGAAAGTTTATATAACGTAAGTATATTCTCATAATATTTTAACAAGAAAGAAGCACAGCAGAACAGATGCAATATACGCACATCAGCCTGGGCTGTGAACTGATGATGCCAGACACTTCACATGGCTCTGTACAAATATTTGGAGATCATCAAATTGTGCAAGAATATTTTGTAAACTCTGTGTTGAAATGACACTAAAAGACTCATATCAATAAACCATAATATATCTGTTTAACAGAAATGTTTTAAGAAGGGAGATCATTAAAAAATATGAGACCTTACAGATATATTTCTTACACACTGCGAATCTACTTCTTACCACATATCTTTATTTTAAGTTTCAAGTTGATCCCTTTTATAATGATCTGGACAAAATTTCGTTATAAAACTGAAGAAATGTAGATAACATAAAAATGGAAAAAGAAGAGTTATGCGTCTTGATGCACTTCTTCTTCTCACCAGTTATCTATATTTAAAGTTTAACATCAAATCACATCATAGTTTTAAAGTAATGCTCTAGAAAATGACATAATTCAAAATGGAACCAGGATGAGTTATGGTTCTTGTGCATTGCACTTTTTCTTCTTACCATCAATTATAATCTTAAGTTTCAAGGAGATCCCTTTCATAGTGTTCATAAGTTATGCTCTGGACAAAAATTCATTATTGAAATTTAAAAAGGGGAGCTTACTCAAAACCTGGATAAGAAACAGTTATGAGTTTTTGGTACTAATCTTGTCATTGTCACCAGCTATTTATCAATCAGTTTGACTTCAGTTCACTTCATATGTCGAAAGTTATGTTCCTGTCAAAAAAAAAATTAATAAAAGGGGAGATAATTCAAAATTGGACCAGTAAGAGTTATGGCTCTAATGCAATGCCTTTCTACTTCTTATCATCTATCTTGGTCTAAAGTTTCAAGTTAATCCCTTTCATAGTCTTCAAGTCCTGATCAAAACAAAAAATCATTTTAAAATTAGACTAGAACTTTGTCCGAAGGACCCAGATGCCCCCGCTAAATGTCACTGGACACAAGCTTGGTAAATCAACATTGTGGGCAAACATGTAAATATGGCATAAATTATGACAAGGCAAAGATATCATTTATTTACCTTTCTAATTATTGTTTCATATTAGCCCTTCTAGAAGACAGCATAAGAAAGGCTTTAAAGTTAAAATTTCATGGAAATGATAACTGCTGATTTTAAACACTAGACACTCCACTGTATCTATCTACATAACATGCATGTATCTAAAAGCAAGCCAAGCTAAATGCATTGTAGACAGACATAACAGTATCTCAATAACAAAGTCAATAGCATGCATAATTTGAAAAAAAATATCAAAATACTTTTTTATAACTGAACAGGTAAGTGGTACATTTTCAAAGACAAGTTCAGCAGTCTCTTACAAGTATAAATCTTCAGTCTCTCTAATATCTTTTAAGAGGCTGCATCAACGCAACAAAATGGTAACGGTTAAGACCTACATAGCAATCTACTGTTATTTCTGTTGTGTCCATATAATAACTATATCAAAGCACACATACATGCAGCCCACTACAAATGTCTATTAGTCTATTACATTTATGTATGTTCTTTGTTGCTCACCTGCCTTTGTGATAATTCCATATTCAACATCTGTTACCTTACTAAAATGACATGATGAGCATTCTGAAAGTGTTGAAATTATGGGCAAGAAACAAGAAATTATTATGGCATGGATGTGTTGTCATCACATTTTTTCTTTAAATCTAACCACGCACGAGGAAGTTATGAGCCGGACACGAACAACTTTTTCACTATATCCATATAAGGAATAAGCCAAAATTTCAAGTGTCCACTGTGACCATGACCTTTAAGCGACTGACATGTTTCTTGCAGGCAACACGTCGAATTCATATAATGATCACTTATGCCAAATTATCTTGCAATCCAACCATGTGCAACAAAGTTTTGAGCCAGACATAGTTATAAATTGTACGTGCCCCCCCCACACACACACACATATACTGACAGAGTAAACATTATATAACCGCTCGCCATTATCACGGCTGGGCCATAAAAATTACCTATGAAGTTTCATGTTAATATCTTCAACACCTTTCAAGTTATGCCAGGGGCAAGAATTAAGTATGAACAAGAACTGTCACTGTATGATGACTATGCTCCCGAAGTGGTGCTTTGACCTTTGAGCTGAGAACCAGTCATTCAGGGGTCAAGGTCAAATTAATATGGGTAAATGGCAAGGTCTTGTCCAAAGGGGTGTTCTGTCCAAGTATGAGGTATATCCACTTCCTAATGTGGAAGTTATGGCCAAATGTTAAAGATTTTGGACACTTGAATGTTCAAGGTGAAGGTCATTCAGGGGTCAAGGTCAAACAAATATAAGTCAGTGGGAAGGTCTTATCCTAAGAGGTGTTGTTTCCAAGTATGAAGTATATCCACTTATTAATTAGGAAGTTATGGCCAATGTTAATGTTTTCAGACAAAAGGGTCTTCACGTATCTTGTAAAGAAGCATGACAAAAGTAAGTATCTAAATATTTGACAACAAATGCAGATAATGTATGTTTCCCTCTACTTTTGACCATGCCATCAGTCTTGTACACTAAAAATTTACATTACTCTGAGTATCTACTGCCAGTCAATTTAAAAAATGCAGAAACTGAATGTTGATGATGTTTTCAACATTAGAAATATTTTACTAAAAATGCCTGTTATAATATATGTTTTACAGGTCCATTAAAAAGAGTATACAAGCGGTATGTTGAGGACCCATCATTACCCGTTCCAGAGCGTACTAAAAGAAGACATCTTCAAATGCATAACACATTAGTTGGATATGAATCGCATACAGAAGAACATTCATCACTTGACGTGGAACATTCTGAAGTTGGCAGGCAAGTATGTTCATCTGAACTGCAACTTAGTAACATCACACTATCATCAAATGAATCTTGGTCAGAGTTATCGTGTCACAAAGACCTCACTGATGATAGAAACAGTTACATCTCTGACAACAGCAGTGCTTCTGCAGATGACAGTTTTTGTTCACAACTCGATGGTAGTTTGTATTCAGATCTTAATAGTGAACCAGACAATTCCAGTGAGAGTGACTTATCATCATCATGTGATATAAATTCAGATTCTAACTTGTCTGAATCAGATTACCATGACAGTGATCCACATTCATATGATAATGATACTGTCCAGCAATACTCAGCAATTGAACTACAGTGTCTTTGTGTTATGTCTTATGTATTGCGCCATAATGCACCTGGTGTAGCCACTAAGGATTTAATTGAACTTGTTACTGCCCTTTGTCCACAGATAAGTAAAGAGGACACTCTAAACTATGACAAAGTGATGAGTTTAGCTGGTAACACCAAGTGTAAAGTCATACACTACTGTAGCTCGTGTGATGTCTTTCCAGATGACCCAGACAACATTGTATGTAGCAATGCATGTGGAAACTTTCGTTACAAGGGACCTTTGTCTTCTCAGCACTTAAAGGGTCGTGAACCTCAATGCCAGTTTATTCTTGCCGATATTTCGAAGCAACTGAAATTTATTTTGGAGAGAAAGGGAATTTGGGAAATGATACAAAACACAAAGTCAAAGTTATGCCAGACACCACCAGAAACTTTGGAAGATATTACGGATGGAAGTCTGTATCATCAGTTATGTCAGTCTGGTCATTTTTTGAACAGTCAGACAGCGATTAGTGATGAACACTGATGGAATTCCCCTGTACAGTTCTTCAAATGTTAAACTGTGGCCAGTATTTCTAGCTATCAATGGGTTACCACCTTCAAGTAGATTTGCCAGGGAAAATATGATTCTTGCTGCAATTTGGCAAGGAAAAAATAAACCACCATTTCGTCAATATATGTCTGCTGTTGGGGAAGAGATATGCAGACTTTATAACGATGGATTCACAATAAATGTACCAGGTTGTCCTTATCCTACAGAAGTTAAGTTCGGTGTGTTTCTTGCAACTCTGGACCTTCAAGCAAAACCTTACGTACTTAATATGACCATGCACAATGGTAAATTTGGCTGTAGCACATGTGCGGAGGAAGGCATCACTGTCAGTCAGGGCAAAGGCTATGCAAGATCTTACCCATACAGAACATCAGCTGAAAGACCTTATGTGTTTCTGATGATGTAAAATATGAAAAGGGTCCATATGCAACAGCGAGACATCGAATCATAGCAATTTGTGGTGCAAGTGGGCTTGCAAGCATGCCATGGTTTGACATAATATTAGACATTGTGCCTGACTATATGCACTCTGTGTTACTAGGAATAACTAAAACTTTAATGTATAAGTTCTTTTCACCAGTTAAAAGTCAGAAGCCATACTTTGTTGGGAATCACTTGAAGCAGGTATCAGACAGACTGCAAAGTATTTCACCACCAGATTTCGTTGAACGTATTCCGCGTGACCTAGAAAAACACTATGGTAATTTCAAAGCAACTGAACTTCAATCGTGGCTACTTTTTTATGCTGTCCCATGCTTAAAAGGCTTTCTTGAACCTGTTTATTTAAATAATTTGGCACTACTGTCTGAAAGTATATATATTCTTCTTCGAAACGACATCAAAGAAGAAGATTTGACCAATGCAGAGAAATTCCTTGATCTTTTCTACAAAGATTTTTCCAACCTGTATGGGAGTGGGTCTTGTGGTCTCAATGTACACAATATAGGAGCCCATTTAGTGTTTTATGTTCGTTTATGGGGTCCAATCTGGGCATGGAGCTGCTTCTCATTTGAAAACTGGAATGCGGCACTGTTACAGTCAGTTCATGGAACTGGAGATGTAACCATGCAGATAATACGTACTAGAGAATTGCAGCTGATGGCAAGTAGTGTTAAATTAGACAGTCTGCCATCTGGTCCAGTTTCTTCTTTTCTCAAGAAATTGAAAATTCGTAATGGGCCATTGTCTGATGAAAATTTTATACAACCTGCTGGAAGACTCACAGACTTGCATGTTTCAGAAGAAGAAAGACAGTTGATTTTAGATAACAATGGGTGTGAAAATATTTCTGTGTTCAAAAAAGCTCTTCGAGTCAAGGTTCGCAATACCAAATTATATTCTTCTCAGTATAAAAGCATGAAAAAGCGTGTGTGCCATGTGGTTAGTTGTACAAGTGGTGATTTACTTAAAATTACATATTTTATTGTGAATACAAATGATGGCACAGTATCTGCATGTGGAAAAAAACTCAGCATTCATCATGCTAGTTTTATTTGTGAAGCAGGACCCCACCATATTATTCGTGTTGAAGAGACCAATGAACATCTTGTTTTCCAGTCACCAGCATTTATGACAAAGTTTTTTTCATGACCTTAAATGATACCTCTTATATTGCCTATTTACCAAATTTAATTGGTCATGGTATTTTCAAGTAACTACCAGTAACAACAGACTCAATGATTCTGATTAAATGTAGCTCATGATAATAGCATAAGCCTCATTTCATTTTGAAGGGTTGCATTCTCTTTTTTGCAGCTTAATTTCTCTTAATACAATTATTCTAAAGGTATTTGATTGTTTTCAGTCTTACTCATTTTAGCCATTTTTTCCTGTCTGCAATTGTCTTATCTCTAAGCAGTGGAATATGTGGTTGAACATATTAGAACACATCTAGACATATGACCATGTTAGTTTGATGTTTTTGTACCATGGTTAACTGACCATGGTATTTCATTGTTACTTAATGTGATCATGCTTTTGACCATGGTTTGAAATTTTGTACCATAGCAGACCATGGTATTTCATGGTATCTTACTGTTACACTGAATGACCATGTCCTAACATGGTCATACTCATAAATTGACCATGCTGTTACCATGGCATTTGATGGTTTTTCGTGACAACCATGAAATAACATGTTTAGATGTCAAAAACAATGATATACTTTGGTAAACATGGTATACATTTCCCCTGGGCGAGGTCGAACCAGCTGATGTTCCCCGAATAGGTTTTGGACACAGAATAGTGTGTCCATAAAGTCTTTGCCAAATTCAGCATAAAGATATTATGTTATTGGTTGTTGCTGAAAAATGTTAAAACTGTTTAAATATGCAATGCTGTTCTGCAGTGTTGCCCGGGTACAACCGCACACTCCGTAATGCAAAACATGGTGTTCACTTGACATCTAATTATTTTTGACCAATATTCCTTTGAACCCTTACAAAATGTGATATAATAATAAAAATATTAGTTAAGAGTATAAAAAGTGAACAAATCAGCATTAAGGAGTGTTCTTGGAGGTATGTCAGGAGTACTGGAGCTTCATAATAAATCAATAAATAAAAAGGTATGTAGTTATATGATTATGTTTTCATTATTACATAAACAAGAACGTTAATGAATAAATTCAAAATTTAAATATGTTCTGCCTAAAGAAGTTCCAATGCATTTCCAAGGATCACTGTGTTAATCAATGATGTGACCATGACCACTTCCGATTTGTAGTTTATTGCAAAATATGTTATCGATTAAATTTGAGCCATATCACATGGGAAACCAATCAAGATAGTTAGTTAGTTATTCCTCTTCACCCCTCCTGGGCCATAGGGCCTCCACCACATCCCTCCATCGGACTCGGTCCTGGGCCAAGTGCTTTACTTCTCCCCATGCCATCCTTGTTTTCTGGAGCTCGGCATGGAGGGTTCGCCTCCGTGTGAGCGCTGGGCGACCTCTCTTTCTTGAGTCTTTGGGTTCCAATCCAGGGCACAACGGGCTATATTGGGCTGATTTCTTCTCAGCGTGTGTCAAATCCATATCCACTTCCTCTGTTTTATTGAAGAGGTGATGTGGACTTGCCGGATGTGCTGTAATAACTCCTGGTTTGATATACAGTCTGGCCACCTGATATGAAGAATCTGTCTTAGGCAAGTGTTGATGAAGACCCTTTTAGCTTTTTATCCAGGTTCTTTGTATGCCTCATGTGTATGATCCATACAGCAGCACATTTTTCACATTGGAGTTGAATAGGCGAAACTTGGTCTGAAGATGGATACTCCGACTATTCCATATCAGCTTCAGAATGGCAAACGCTTGTTTGACTTTACTGATTCTAGCTTGGATATCCTCTACAGTGCCCCCGTCTTGCTTATTACGCTTCCTAGGTAGGTAAACTGGGATACATCTTCAATACTCTCTCTGTCAAGTCGTATTGGTGTATCCTGTGCCGCATTTACTCTCAGGCTTTTTGTTTTCTTGCTGTTCATCTCTAACCCAGTGCGTCTGGCAACAGTCTGTAGGTGTTCTGTCTTCTGTTGGATATGCTGGTAGCTATGAGAAAGAAGTCCAAAGTCATCAGCAAAGTCTAGGTCCTCCAAGTGTTTGGTAATGGTCCACTGTATCCCTCTAGGTTTGTCCATTGTTGTTCTCATTACCCAGTCGATGACCACTAGAAAGATCAGTGGTGACAGCAAACAGCCTTGCCTGACACCATTTTTGACTTGGAAGGGTTCTGAAAGGCTCATGTCATAGATCACTCGACAAACTGTGTTGTTGTACATGCTCTGTATGATGTTAATAATCTTATCTAGGTATCAAGATACTAGGACCATAATTTGAACAATCTATGTAGAGTTCTACCAGGCGATGCCATACTCCAGATATCTTAGCTCTAGGCCTTGTGTTTTCAGACAAGAAGATTTTCAAAGTTTTCCATATATAAGCCTATGTAAAATTATTGGGGACCTGTGGCAGAGCCAATTTTGACCCTGGGGCCATGATTTAAACAAAACTGCTAGAGGACCACCTGATTAAGCACAAATATTAAATACTTTAGAACTAGGCTTTGTGGTTTCAGAGAGCAAGACTTTTACAATTTTCACTTTTTAAATCAATTTCAGCTCCTGTGGCTCCTGTGCAATAGACTGGTACCAGTTGAACAACTCTGATAGAGCTTCATGCAAGAAACAATTCAGGCAAGTTATCTTTTCAAATTTGATCTTGTAGTTTCAGAGATGTCCTTTGAAGTAATTTTGGACAACTGACGAAAGATGGACAGCCATTGATTCTAAAAGCTCACAATGAGCTGTGCTCAGGGGAGCTCAAAACAATTACTTACCATTGAATCTTTCTGAATTATCCTACTGGTCTCATCCTTCAAGTTTTCCTTTTCAACACTATCAGAAAGTGGCTTTCTTCCAGTAAGAACCTCCCGTATAACTGAAAAGATTATGAATGTTTTAAATTCTTTAAACCTTAAAAACTCTTGAATTGTGACTATAAACAAGGCAGTCTGAAGGACAGCTAATTCCCCTTTCCGCAGCGGACATGAATGTGTACTTCTTGACTTTTAACCAACCATGACTTTGATGTTGTGCCATGCATATTATAAGCACACAGTCTCATGATAGTAATTATTTGTGCCAAGTTATTTAAAATCTTCCATAAAGTCAAAAAGTTATGGAGAAAATTTAACCTTGACCTTGGGGGTAGCAACCTGGATGTTGGGTTCTGCACATCGTGTCATAGTGGTGATCATTTGTTCAAAGTAATTAAAAAACTTTTCTTAAGCCAAGTTATAGAGCAGACGTGAAATTTACCTACTTGACCTTTAAGTGTTAATACCTTGACATTCGGGTAGCAACCCAATAATTGAGCTCTGCACATCGAATCATAATATTGAAGTGTTACCTTGACCTTGGGAGTAGCAACCCTATTACTGCGCTCTGCACATCGTCTCATAAGGGTGATCACTTCTGCCAAGTTATTTAAAAAAATTTCAGCAGTTCAAAAGTTATGGAGCGGACACAAAAGTGTTACAGATGGACAGACGGACGGACTGACAAAGAAGGCCATTCCTATAATCCCCTCCCCGCTTTGCGGAAGAGTGACCTTGACCTTGGGGTTAGCAACCAAATAATTGCGCTATGCACATTGTCTCATAATGGTGATCACTTGTGCCATTAAGTTATTTAAAAAAATTAAGCAGTTTAAAACTTATAAAGCGGACACGAAAGTGTTACGGACGGACAGACGGACGGACGGATGGACGGACTGAGACACGGGGGTCATTATCCTCTCCCCGCTTTGCAGAAGGGCATTAATAAGTGATGGGAATGTCAACTGAATTAGTACTCGAATACTCAATTTTGATATTATTTTAGTATATTTGGTTTTTTCAGTATGCAGTATTCTTTCAAATGGTGTACGCTATATTAAACAAGAGAGGTCACTGGAAATTCACAGATGCCCCCGAAATGTAGCTTTGAAATGAAACTGGTGTAAATATATAATTGAATATACCTGTGGAAAAGTGATCAGACAAAAAATAGAGCATAAACTGAAGGTAAATGGTAAAGTTATATTTTTTTGCTTCAGATTCTTATATGATGGTTGAAGACACAATTATTCAATGAAATAGAAAGCTGTGAGTTTTGCCTTGAATTCGAACAATATTGTTTTATTCCCAACCCCTAATGATGTTTTATATATAACAAGGCTTGGTGACAAACATTCTGGTTTCAATAAAATCTCCCAAGCGGTTTTAGGGATGTAGCTTGGGCAAGATTTTATAGAAGTTATAAGAACAAGGCAGTCTGAAGGACAGCTAAATCCCCTAGGCAGCTGACATGAATGTGTACTTCTTGACCTTTAACCAACCATGACCTTGATGTTGTGCCATACATATTATAAGCACACAGTCTCATGATAGTAAGTATCTGTGCCAAGTTATTTAATATTTTACATAAAGTCAAAAAGTAATGGAGAACATTTAACCTTGACCTTGGGGGTAGCAACCTGGATGTTGGGTTCTGCACATCGTGTCATAGTGGTGATCATTTGTGCAAAGTAATTAAAAAACTTTTCGTAAGCCAAGATAGTAAGTTATAGAGCATACATGAAATGTGGATATTTGACCTTTAACTGTGACCTTGACCTTGTGGATAGCCACCCAATTATTGCGCTCTGCACATCTTCTCATAATGGTGATATCTTGTGCCAAGTAATTTTAAAAAAAAATCAGCAGTTTAAAAGTTATAGAGCGGACACGAAATGAAGACTTTATAACACTTGACCTTTAAGTGTTACCTTGACCTTGGGGGTAGCAACCCAATTATTGTTCATAACATAATTTAACATAATTTAATCAAACTTGGTAGAGGTCCACTAGATGATGCTTCATACCAAGTATCTAAGCTCCTGGCCTTGAGGATTCAGAAAAGAAGATTTCTAAAGATCCAACTTTTAAATCTGTTTTTAGCTCCAGTGACCCAGCAATGCAATGGACGGGAACAATTTGAACAATCTTGGTAGAGCTTCATGCAAGGAACATTCTAGGCAAGTTTCATTTAGTTTGGCCTAGTGGTTTCAGAGGAGATGTCGTTTGAATGAATTGTGGACGACGGACGAACAAGGACGGACGAATGACGGACAACCACCGATCCTAAAAGCTCACATGAGCACTACGTGCTCAGGTTAACAAAAAGATAATCATAATGAAACTATTAATTTCCAAGTCAAAGTAGTTTCAAACAAGAAAATTTTTAAAGCCTTTATATAAGCCTTTGTTAAATCATGTTGCAGCCTCGTCGGGGCCAATTTAGACTTTAAGGCCAATTAAGATTTGAAGAAACTTGGTAGAGGTTCATCTAACAATGCTCATACCAAATATCTTATCAGTAGGCCTTGTGGTTTCAGAAGAAAATTTTGAAATTATCCCTTTATTGTCATTGTCAGGGCTGTAAGGGTAATTTGGTAGAGTGCTCTTCAACTTTTTATCAAGTGGTCTTGCGAAATAACCAGTCAGTTGAGTGGTCTTGAAGTGGTTAACTGGTTGATTCTACCTTTTCTGTAACAAATTTACAAATTTAACCAAAGTTGAAAATCTATTACTAATTTAACAAATAAGTCTCTGTAAAATTATTACAGTTTAATTCTGAGAAAACACCAATATATCAAAGTGATAAAAACAGAATATATTTTTAGAAATCAGTATCTTTTGAATCATTAAACACAGTAATAATTGGTCAAATAACTAACAGCCTTTCACACTATTTCAAAATTATACCAAATATAGTGTTTCTTAACACAAGATCACTTAAAGGTAACTAACAAATACGACCGTCTTTCTACAATATTCAAACGAAAATGGCGCACCAATGAACCGTGACTGAGTTTAACAAACAGTTTAAAAATCTATTTATCTGAAATAATTAATTTACTTGACTGTAGCAGACGACACTTAACAACTCCGCCCAAATTACAAGTTACATAAAATGGAATTTTACCTCTGAATCTTTGCCAAAAATTGAGCCCCCGGATCATAAATCTGAGCTTTTATATTAAAAGTTCAAACCAACGAAATAATAAGTGGTAGAAATGGTTGATTAACCAAACTGGTTGTGATTGCAACTAAAACTGGTTGTGGTTTCAACCAAAACTGGTTGTTCAAACCCTAAAATAATGGTTGAAATTTAGAAGTACATTTCTATACTTTGAAAATGGGAAATGTACATTTTAAACCTCTGTTAGAAATGATTGTTGGAAACTGATATTGTACTTTTGAACCTTTATTTTTCACCACATCGGAATTTATTTGAAACCAAAATGCAAGTAATTTTTTTTTTAAGTTTCACAAATTTTAATCTGGCCATCAGCAGTTTTTGTTCATAATAATAACTGAGCCCCAATGCAATATTTGTCGGGATATTTATACTAAATGAGTTTCCCACCAGACACTGTACTTGATGTTTCTATGAACAAGAGGGCCATGATGGCTCTAAATCGCTCACCTGAGTCTCATTGTTCATGTTACAAGTATAGTTATTGGTTGTTATGGGTATTCATTGTTTGCAAGTTTGAATAAGTTGCATAAGTTTGCAATAAGTCTCTGGGTGTAATGGAACTCAAATCTTTTAGCAGAAGTAGTTTTACTTTACAAGTCCCAGTGAACTTGACCTTTGACCTACGGACCCCAAAAACAATAGGGTTTCTTCTAATATAATTACCCTCTGAATTTTGAAGGTTCTGGGTGTAATGGTACTCCAGTTATTAAACAGAAATAGTTTTCACTCTACAGGTCCCTGTGACCTTGACTTCTGACCTATTGACCCAAAAAATGACAGAGCTCTTTTACTGAGTAAAGACAACCATCCTATGAAGTTTGAAGGCTCTGGGTTAAATGGTACTCCAGTTACGAAACAGAAATAATTTTCACTCTTCAGGTCCCTTTGACTTTGACTTTTGACCTACTGACCCCAGAAATAATAGGGTTCTTTTACAGAGCAAAGACAATCATCCTATGAAGTTTGAAGGCTGTGGGTGAAATGTTACTCCAGTTACTGAGCAGTTTTCACTCTAGAGGGCCCTGTGAACCTAACCTTTGACCTATGGACCCTAAAAACAATAGGGTTCTTGTAATACAGTTATCCTATAAAGTTAAAAGGCTCTGGGTGTAATGGTACTACAAATACTCTGCAGAAATACTTTTCATTCTACAGGTCCCTGTGACACTAACCTTTGATATACTAGCCCCAAATCTATTTAGTAAAGGCAATCATTATATGAAGTTTGAAGGTTTGGGTGAAATGCTACTCCTATTATTGAGTGGAAACAGTTTTCAGTCTAGAGGTCCTTTTGACCTTGACCTTTGACCTACTGACACAAAAAAACAAAAGGGTTTTTTCTACTCAATAAAGGGTCCTGTAGATTAAGGTTCCTTAAAAATACAGTAAAAAACCGTACACTCAAATGGACTCAAGTCCATTTGAATTTTCCTTGTTTTATACTTATAAAGTCCTCTGAAACAAATAATTTATGAGCGGGCCTTTCTTGTTTCACACCCTTTTCAATTCTCAAGGCAACTGATCATGGTCAGAAGACGCTCATTTAACAACTTTATCAAATACCTCAAGGTTAATAGACGCTTGAAACTATACATCATGATCAGTCTGGAGAACTCTCGGATAATCCGTATCACCAAATATACGGTACATTGTACAATATACATGGCTATAAAGCTGCGAACTCGTTATCAGTTGTTACGCGTTGTTACAAATTGTGTTTCTGTTATGAGGTGAAAAGAGATGAAAAGATGTTTTAGAGTCTTTAAATATGAGCACTTTTATTTTTTCTACAAAAGGGCCAGCTAGAGGGGGGGGGGGGCTTGGGAAATCTGGCCTGTATAACTAGAACAGGGCCACAGAATAGATGAGAGAGGTCAGATAGCAACAGAACTGTGAACCGGAGAATAGGAATGAATATGTTGGAAAAAGGCATAACAAGGAGTACTATTGTTGTGGAAGATAAAGTCACTAAGTCCTTGACCTTTGACTGGCTGATTCCAAAATCAACAGGCGTCTTCTACTCATTATAAACAATCATCCTATGAGGTTTGAAGACTCTGTGACAAATAGAACTCAAGTTATTAAGCAGAAACCATTTTCAAGTTAAAGATCTCTGTGACCTTGACCTTTGATCAGCTGACCCCGAAATCAATAGACTCCTATGAAGTTTGAAGACACTAGGTTAAACAGAACATTAGTTATTTAGCTGAAACTATTTTCACATTTATGATTTAAGGTTACTGTGACCTTGACCTTTGACCTACATACCTCAAAAACAATAAGCTTCTGTAACGCAAAAAGGGCAATAACCCTGTGAAGTTTGAAACTTTGGGTCAACTGGTACTCAAGTTACTAAAAGGAAACTAAGTGTGACAGACAAACAGACACCCATGGACAGGGCAAAAACAATATGTCTCCGTCGGAAGGGCGGGTTTAGTGGGAGACATTACAACGAATATTTTTTCCCTGTATAAGTCCTTGTGTAAAATCAAATGACCCCCGCCTCCCAGAGTGGGGCCAGTTTTGACCCAAGGGTCATGACTTGAACAAACCTGGTAATGGTCCACTAGACAATGCTGCACTCCAATAATCTAAACTCTAGGAGTTGTGGTTTCTGACAAGAAGATTTTTTAAAAGTTTTTCCTGTATAACTCTATGTAAAACATGTGACCACTGGGGCGGGGCCATTTTTGACCCAGGGCCATGATTTAAACAAATTTCTTAGAGGTCCACTGGACAATGCTGCACACCAAATATCTAAATTCTAGGCCTTGTGGTTTCTGGCAAGAAGATTGTTTGAGTTTTCCCTATATAAATATATGTAAAATCAACTGACCCCTTTAACCCCAGGGTCATAATCCGATTGGGCACTAAACTGGGATATTGTCGAATTTGCACGGACATACGTTTTTAAATGGATACAGCGGTGTCCAAAATTCGTCCTTGACCTTGATCACATGACATCCCGTATTTTGCCATATATATTTTTCAATGTTGGGGCCAAATCCATATTTGGGAAGTTAATGTGGGATCTACGGAGGCCTAAAGGTGCCATCTTCGCGAATACGTTTTATTACATTACCGTCGTCCAAAGGATATTGAATATCAAAGATACTGGTCTATAAATGAAGGCTCTATGAGGTACAGTAGATAAATCTATTTTTAGCTTCCATGACCTTTAACCTAATCTAATAATTTCAAAAAGCTTGATAAAGCTTGCTTCATGCCAAATTTTAAAATTCAAGGCCTTGTGGTTTCAGACAAGAAGATTTTTAAAGATTTCCTTTTTTACATATTAAGGGCCCCCGGGCAGGGCAAATTTTGACCCCAGGGCCAACATTTAAATAATACTGGTAAAGGTTCATTACACAATACACTACACCAAATATCTAAGGTCTAGTCCTATTAGTTTCGGAGAAAAATGATTTTTCATGTTTTTCCTATATAACTATATGTAAACCAAGAGAACCCTGGGGCGTGGTCAATTTTGACCCAGGGGTCATAATTTGAACAAACTTGGTAGACATCCACTGGACAATGCTACATATCAAATATCTAAGCTGTATGCATTGTGGTTTCTGAGAAGAAGATTTTTAAAGATTTCCTATATAAGTCTATGTAAAATGAAGTGACCCATGGGGCGGGGCTAATTTTGACCCCAGGGAAAAAATTGGAACAATTTTTGTAGAGTTCCATTAGAGGGTGCTAAATACCAAATATCTAACCTCTGGGCCTTGTGGTTTCAGACAAGAAGATTTTTAAAGTTTTTCCTTTAGGTTGGTATGGCAACCAGAGTTCTGTATGGAATTGATTTCTTTGAACAACTTTGGAAGAGCTTCATGCAAGGAACATCCATGGCAAGTTTCATCAACTTTGGCCCAGTGGTTTCAGAGAAGAAGTCGTTTGAATGAAAAGTTTACGGACGGACAGACGCCGGACGGATTGCGATCACAAAAGCTCACCTTGTCACTCTGTGACAGGTGAGCTAAAAAGTGCAAGGATTTAAACAAAGATTTTTAGCAGAAAGATGCTTAAATATATGCTCTAAAGGATGCACTATCAATTTGGAAAAGGACTAATTTGAAGGTGATAAAATTTTTCATGGAACATGGAAATGTACATGTATCACGAGAGATAAAGACTTCACAAACTGTGAGGTGGATTGCTATTTGAGTTTAAATCTTACAGAATTTCAATGGCTTAATACCTGTAAAAATGAGCTTGTGATTTATTTACCTAACTTAAACACAGCCAGTATATTTTATGGCTGGTAAATATCAACACAGTAAAGGTAAACAAGTTACATTTAAATTGAAATGTGTAAAGTTCATCTAAGGACCACAGTTTCAAGGTATGGAGTCAGGTTTCTGTTTAAGTTACTGTTTACTTTAAGACCTCTACAATATAAGCCAATTTGAAATCATGTGGCCCCTAAATCTGAATGAGAACCAACAATGGAACATTCCTGCGAAGTTTCGTCAAAATCAGCCAAGTAGTTTTCCACAAGAAAATTTGAACTGACGCCACACAAACTAACAGATGAACAGAATGGATGCTGAGTGATCACAACAGCTCACCCTGAGCACTTTCTTAGAGAGCTTAAAATTAGGAAATATGTCAGTAGGTCATAAAAAGAACATGGTCACATAAAAGTCAAGAAGAAGTCAATACATGGATGTAAAGATTCTTTTGAAATTTATCAATTCAAAGACAAAGCTTCAAATTCAGTTTGTAGGTAGGTCAAGGTCAATGTGGCTTAGGTCGGGTGTTGAAATCGGCATGCAAATTTCTAAGTAAACTTCAAATTTTAATGCTGACGCCACAGCAACAAAACAGTATATCAAGATAAAGGTCAAGGTCTTTTGAAGGTTTAACACAAAGATCTATATATATGGGCAGGATGATTCCTTCAAAATTGTCAAATATCAAAGACTCAAATTCAAAATCATTAAGTAGGTCAGTAGTTCAGGGTCAATGTCAGCGGGGAATGGTTGAAATCTGCAAATAAAATTATATGTTAAAATCTTCATGCTATAGCAAAAAGAAGCTCAGCAGGTCAAAATAAAGGTAAAGGTCATAAAAAGAACCATGGATAGTATTTCATGAAGTGGGAAATTTCTCAAAATTAGCTTGTTTTAGAGATATTTTCCATGTGCTGGTCTTTTCAAGCCCTATAATAATTATGCTGTCATTATTATTCCTATATTTACCAGCTGAAAAGACAATACAGGGTTGCTACCTTTTTAAGCTGCTGATCATTTCTGTTCTAGATAACTGGGCTGTTAAGTAGATGAAACATTATTTCTTTCAATTTGCTGGAGACCATAACCGTTTTTCTGTGGCCTTTTTAGCAGAGGTTTAATAAACTTACCTACTCCAAAGCATAAGTAGTCATTATGCTTTACTATTTCCCGTGGATCCAGTCTAGTGTATCCTGGTGTATAAGCAGGGGTCAAAGAGGCAGTTGTAGTTTTGTCTTGTCCCTCCTTCAACTCCCGTGCAAGACCAAAATCTATTAGTCTTGCATTGTTGTTTTTGTCAAGGACAATATTTAAAGATTTTATATCTCTGTGTATGATTATTCCTCTGAAAATAAGAGAAGAATATTTTCATTTCTTCCTAAAACAATTGTGCCAACTCTGAAATCGCTTAATACTTGAACAAAACAACAAAAACATTATACATGTATGTGTTTTTAAAAAGACACAGTATGATCACCTTATTGAAAAGCTTATCATTGTCAGGTTCAAAAGCGAATGATTAAGCTAGACTTACCTTCGTAGAAGTGAAGGCGAAGGTTGATCATTATTTCATCTGACACAAAACTCCCTTAGGGCTCACACAGATAATTTACGCAGAGACCGATAGTGTTCATGTTTCAGAGTTAATCTAGTGTGCAAGAATTCATCTTGCATACAAGATGTTCAATGTCTGGAAGGAATCAGAAATAGGAGTTGGTGTGGGCGGGTGTGTGAGCACTACGGGAGTTTTGTGCCGGATGAAATTATGACCAACCTTTGCCTTCACTTCTACGAAGGTAAGTCTCGCTTAATCATTCAATTTCATCCAACTTATAAATCCCTTAAGGGCCCCACAGATTCTTTAGAGACAATTTCTTACAACTATTGTAAAGCAACACATAATAACAGAATACAAAGCCCGTGCAATATCTTTATTCTCATCAGTTTACTTTAAACCTCTGCATTCATACACATTTATTAGGGATGGGAACGAATGTTCGAAATATTCGAAAATCGACGAATATTCGAATCTGAAAATCAAATTTGAATATTCTATATTTTTTTTTTCAAATAAAGCATCTTTGTTTTATAAATCTAAGCATTCTGTTTATGCAAGAAAACCCAACCTGTTTGGTATTGTTGTGTTTGTTCATCGCGTGTCAGAAATGTTTAGTATTTAACCGCCAGTAGTTAAGTTAAATATGTGCAAGTACTTGAGGTACAGATCAATCCTGTCACATTTCATTTAGATTGCTTAAGTAGTATAAGAGAAGTAGTCCGGACAAACTTAAAAAATAAAAATCATTAAAGGGCCATACCTCTGAAAAAAATCAATGAACTGGAAAATGCCAAAGACATGCACAACTAGACTTGGTACTGATCATTCTTGTAAAGTTTGAATGAAATTGCACCAGTAGTTTCTGAGGAGTAGTCCGGATAAGTTTTGTCAAAAAGCTGATATTATTTAGAATTCTAGATTCTCTCATTCTGGAGTAATTAACTGTAGACACATAACAAATACAAGACTGTGAGAACTTGACATTTGATACAGTGAGCATATAATCAAAAGAATTTATCTACTCTTGCCTGCCCATCCTATAAAGAGATCTAAGAGGTCCAGGAAGCAGTTACTTAAGAGGTACTAATTGGAAACCACTTTCAAAGCACAGGTCCCTGTGAACTTGACCTTTGATCATCTTGGCCTAAAAACATATACTCATGATTTTAAACTATCCTGCAATGTTTGTGGGGGGTATTTTAATAGAAAATTGTATCTATAAGATTTGTTCAACTAAACAAATTGTTTACAAAAAATAAAATACCTGATGTTTTTCACAGATGTATGTAGAAAATCTATAGCAGATGCTATCTGATACATTATTTTAAGCCTGCAACTGACATCAAGTACAACATTTTTTCTTCTACAATCCTCTTCTATAGCCTGGTTAAGGTTCCCATTCTCCATATATGGTGACAACAGATAGTATGTTCTGTAACAATTGAGTGTCCATATATGGCGACAATAGATAGTATGTTATGTAACAACTGAATGTCCATATATGGTGACAACAGATAGCATGTTCTGTAACAAATGAGTGTTCATAGTATATGGTGACAACAGAGAGTATGTTCTGTAAAAATTGAGTGTCCATATATGGTGACAACAGATAGTATGTTCTGTAGCAACTTAGTGTTCATATATGGTGAGAGCAGACAATATGTTCTGTAACAATTGAGTGTCCATATATGGTGACAACAGATAGTATGTTCTGTAAAAACCAAGTGTTCATATATGGTGACAACAGACAGTATGTTCTGTAACATTTCAGTGTCCATGTATGTAGACAATAACAACTGTGTGTCCTTATATGGTGACAATAGATAGTATGTTCTGTAACAAATTGAGTGTCCATATATGGTGACAAAAGATAGTATATTCTGTAACAAATGAGTGTCCATATATGGTGACAATAAATACAATGTTCTATAACAATTTTTGTGTCCATATATGGTGACCACAGAAAATATGTTCTGTAACAACTGAGATTCCATATTAGCTTATACCAAATTTATTTTAGTTCGATTGTGTAGGAAGCTTTTAGCTTATAGACACACTCTCAAGTTCGTTCCTCGAACTTACCAGTACTAAGCAATGAGTGTAAAGTTTTTTGCTCAAGGAAACAACAGCTTGCCCCTGAATGGGTTTAAACCCATGTGGCTAGCAATCCTTTGACTACTAGTCAGACGCATTAACCACTCTGCCCCACCGCCATTGAGATTCTATATTTGGTGACAACAGATAGTATGTTATGCAACAACTGAGAGTTCATATATGGTGAAAACAAAACGTATGTTCTGTAACAATTGAGTGTCCATATAAGGTGACAATACATAGTATGTTCTGTAACAATTAAGTGTCCATATATGCTGACAATGGCACCTAAGTCTTCTGTAACAACTAATTGTTTTTGGTTTTTTTTTTTTTTTTTTTTTTTGTAACAACTGATTGTTTATATATGGTGACAACAGATATTATGTTCTGAAACAACTGAGTGTAGTGATAACAGACAGTTTGTTCTGTACCAACTGAGTGTAGTGATAACAGACAGTATGTTCTGTAACTACTGAGTGTCCATATATGTTGACAACAGACAGTATGTACTGTAACAACTGAATGTTCATATATGGTGGCAACAGATAGTATGTTTTGTAACAAATGAGTGTCTATTTATGGTAACAATATATAGTTTGTTCTGTAGCAAATGAGTGTCCATATATGGTGACAACAGATAATATGTTCTGTAACAACTGAGTGTTCATATATGGTGGCAACAGATAGTATGTTTTGTAAAAAATGAGTGTCCATATATGGTGACAATAGATAGTTTGTTCTGCAACAATTGAGTGTCTATATATAGTGACAACAGAAAATATGTTCTGTAACAATTGAGTGTCTATATATGGTGACAACAGATAGTATGTTCTGTAACAACCGAGTGTTCATATATGGTGACAACAGAAAGTTTGTTCTGTAACAACTGAGTGTTCATATATGGTGACAATACATAGTATATTCTGTAAAAACAGATTGTTCATATATTGTGACAATACATAGTATATTCTGTAAAAACAGAGTGTTCATATATTGTGACAACAGATAGTATGTTCTGTAACAAGATACTATGTTCTGTAACAACAGAGTGTTCATATATGGTGACAACAGATAGTATGTTCTGTAACAACTGATTGTTCATATATGGTGACAACAGATAGTATGTTAGGTAACAACTGAGTGTCCATATATGGTGACAACAGATATGTGTTCTGTAACAACTGAGTTTCCATATATGGTGACAACAGATAGTATGTTCTGTAAAAAATGAATGTCCATATATGGTAACAACAGAGAGTATGTTCTGTAACAACTGAGTGTTCATATATGGTGGCAAAAGAAAGTATGTTTTGTACCAAATGAGTGTCCATATATGGTGACAACAGATAGTATGTTCTGTAACAAATGAGTGTTCATTTATGGTGACAACAGACAGTTTGTTCTGTAACAACTGAGTGTCCATATATGGTGACAACAGACAGTTTGTTCTGTAACAACTGAGTGTCTATATATGGTGACAACAGATAGTATGTTCTGTTACAACTGAGTGTCAATATATGGTGACAACAGACAGTATGTTCTGTAACAACTGAGTGTTCATATATGGTGACAATAGATAGTATGTTTTGTAACAAATGAGTGTCCATATATGGTGACAACAGATAGTATGTTCTGTAACAACTGAGTGTCCATATATGGTGACAACAGATAGTATATTCTGTAACAAATGAGTGTTCATATATGGTGACAACAGATAGTATGTTCTCTAACAACTGAGTGTCCATATATGGTGACAACAGATAGTATGTTCTGTAACAAATGAGTGTTCATTTATGGTGACAACAGACAGTTTGTTCTGAAACAACTGAGTGTCCATATATGGTGACAACAGACAGTTTGTTCTGTAACAACTGAGTGTCTATATTTGGTGACAACAGATAGTATGTTCTGTTACAACTGAGTGTCAATATATGGTGACAACAGACAGTATGTTCTGTAACAACTGAGTGTTCATATATGGTGACAATAGATAGTATGATAGGTAACAACTGAATGTCCATATATGGTGACAACAGATATGATGTTCTGTAACAACTGAGTATTCATATCTGGTGAAAACAGATAGTATGTTTTGTAACAACTGAGTTTCCATATATGCTGACAACAGATAGTATGTTTTATAACAACTGAGTGTCCATATATGTTGACAACAGATAGTATGTTTTGTAACAACTGAGTGTCCATATATGGTGACAACAGATGGTATTTTTTGTAACAACTGAATGTCCATATATGGTGACAACAGAGAGTAGGTTCTGTAACAACTGAGTATTCATATCTGGTGAAAACAGATAGAATATTTTGTAACAACTGAGTTTCCATATATGCTGACAACAGATAGTATGTTTTATAAAAACTGAGTGTCCATATATGGTGACAACAGATGGTATGTTTTGTAACAACTGAGTGTCCATATATGGTGACAACAGATGGTATTTTTTGTAACAACTGAGTGTCCATATATGGTGATAACAGATAGTATGTTTTGTAACAACTGAGTGTCCATATATGCTGACAGCAGATATTGTATTTTGTAACAACTGAGTGTCCATATATGGTGACAGCAGATACTGTATTTTGTAACAATCGAGTGTTCATATATGGTGACAACAGATAGTATGTTAGGTGACAACTAAGTGTCCATATATGGTGACAACAGATAGTATGTTCGGTAACAACTAAGTGTCCATATATGGTTACAACAGATAGTATGTTAGGTAACAACTTAGTGTTCATATAAGGTGACAACAGATAGTATGTTAGGTAACAACTGAGTGTCCATATATGGTGACAACAGATAGTATGTTTTGTAACAACTGAGTGTCCATATATGGTGACAGCAGATACTGTATTTTGTAACAACTGAGTGTCCATATATGGTGACAATAGATTGTTCTGTAAGAACTGAGTGTTCATATATATGGTGACAACAGATAGTATGTTTTGTAACAACTGAGTGTCCATATATGGTGACAATAGATAGTTTGTTCTGTAAGAACTGAGTGTTCATATATATGGTGACAACAGAAAGTATGTTTTGTAACAACTGAGTTTCCATAAATGGTGACAACAGATAGTATGTTTTGTAACAAATGAGTGTCCATATATATACTGACAACAGATAGTATGTTGTGTAACAACTGAGTGTCCATATATGGTGATAACAAATACAAAGTTCTGTAACAATTGAGTGTCCATAACTGGTTACCACAAAGTTTGTACTGTAACAATTGAGTGTCCATATAAGATGACAACAGGTAGTATGTTCTGTAACAACTGTGTGCCTATATATTGTGACAACAGATAGTATGATCTGTAACAAATGATTGTCCATATATGGTGACAACAGATAGTATGTTCTGTAACAACTAAGTGTTCATATATGGTGACAACAGACAGTATGTTCTGTAACAACTGAGTGTCCATATATGGTGACAACAGATAGTATGTTGTTTTCTTACAAATGAGTGTCCATATATTGTTAAAAACAGATAGCATGTTATGTAAAAAATGAGTGTCCATATATGGTGACAACAGATACTACGTTCTGTAACAACTGAGTGTCTATATATGGTAACAATAGATAGTATTTTCTGAAACAACTGAGTGTCCATATATGGTGACAACAGATAGTATGTTTTGTAAAAACTGAGTGTTCATATATGGTGACAACAGATAGTATATTTTATAACAACTGAGTTTCCATATATGCTGACAACAAACAGTATGTTTTGTAACAACTGAGTGTCCATATATGGTGACAACAGATAGTATGTTTTGTAACAACTGAGTGTCCATATATGGTGACAACAGATGGTATGTTTTGTAACAACTGATTGTCCATATATGGTAACAACAGATAGTATGTTTTGTAACAACTGAGTGTCCATATATGGTGACAACAGATAGTATGTTGTGTAACAACTGAGTGTCCATATATGGTGACAACAGATGGTATGTTTTGTAACAACTGATTGTCTATATATGGTGACAACAGATAGTATGTTTTGTAACAAATGAGTGTTCATATATTGTGTCAACAGATAGTATGTTAGGTAACAACTGAGTGTCCATATATGGTGACAACAGATAGTATGTTAGGTAACAACTGAGTGTCCATATATGGTGACAACAGATAGTATGTTAGGTAACAACTGAGTGTTCATATATGTTGACAACAGATAGTATGTTAGGTAACAAAAGAGTGTCCATATATGGTGACAACAGATAGTATGTTTTGTAACAAATGAGTGTCCATATATGGTGACAATAGATAGTTTGTTTTGTAACAACTGAGTGTCCATATATGTTGACAACAGATAGTACGTTTTGTAACAACTGAGTGTCCATATATGGTGACAACAGATAGTGTGTTTTCTGACAACTGAGTGTCCATATATGGTGACAACAGAAAGTATGTTTTGTAACAACTGAGTGTCCATATATGGTGACAACAGATAGTATGATTTGTGACAACTGAGTGTCCGTATATGGTGTTAACAGAAACTATGTTTTGTAACAAATGATTGATCATATATGGTGACAACAGATAGTATGTTTTGTAACAACTGAGTGTCCATATATGGTGACAACAGATAGTATGTTAGGTAACAACTGAGTGTCCATATATGATGACAACAGATAGTATGTTTTGTAACAACTGAGTGTTCATATATGGTGAAAACAGATAGTATGTTTTGTAACAACTGAGTTTCCATATATGGTGACAACAGACAGTATGTTAGGTAACAACTGAGTTTCCACATATGATGACAACAGTTAGTATGTTTTGTAACAACTGAGTGTTCATATATGGTGACAACAGATGGTATGTTTTGTAACAAATGAGAGTTCATATATGGTGACAACAAATAGTATGTTTTTTAACAACTGAGTGTCCATATATGGTGATAACAGATAGTATGTTTTGTAACAACTGAGTGTTCATATATGGTGATAACAGATAGTATGTTTTGGAACAACTGAGTGTCCATATATGGTGACAACACATACTGTGTTTTGTAACAAACGAGTGTTCATATATGGTGACAACAGATAGTATGTTAGGTAAAAACTGAGTTTCCATATATGGTGACAACAGACAGTATGATTGTAACAACAGAGTGTCCATATATGGTGACAACAGATAGTATGTTTTGTAACAACTGAGTGTCCATTTATGGTGACAACACATACTGTGTTTTGTAACAAACGAGTGTTCATATATGGTGACAACAGATAGTATGTTAGGTAACAACTAAGTGTCCATATATGGTGAACACAGATAGTATGTTAGGTAACAACTGAGTGTCCATATATGGTGACAACAGAAACTATGTTTTGTAGCAAATGAGTGTTCATATATGGTGACAACAGATAGTACGTTAGGTAACAACTGAGTGTCCATATATGGTGACAACAGACAGTATGTTTTGTAACAACTGCGTGTCCATATATGGTGACAACAGAAAGTATGTTTTGTAACAACAGAGTGTCCATATATGGTGACAACAGATAGTATGTTTTGTGACAACTGAGTGTCCATATATGGTGATAACAGAAAGTATGTTTTGTAACAACTGAGTGTCCATATATGGTGACAACAGCTATGTTTTGTAACAAATGAGTGTTCATATATGGTGACAACAGATAGTATGTTAGGTAACAACTGAGTGTCCATATATGGTGACAACAGATAGTATGTTAGGTAACAACTGAGTGTCCATATATGATGACAACAGATAGTATGTTAGGAAACAACTGAGTGTTCATATATGGTGACAACAGATAGTATGTTAGGTAACAACTGAGTGTCCATATATGGTGACAACAGATAGTATGTTTTGTAACAAATGAGTGTACATATATGGTGACAATAGATAGTTATTTCTGTAAGAACTGAGTGACCATATATGGTGACAATAGAAAGTATGTTCTGTAACAAATGAGTGTCCATATATGGTGACAACATGAAGTATGTTCGGGAACAATTGTTTGTGATTTTGAAGAATTAGGAACAAAAAATTCTGGAAATAATAGTTAATCCAGTTTGTTTTGAAAAAACATCAATGTGTTCAAATAAAATATATATGATACATTATAGAGAAGTATACGCAAAACAGTTATTCATTCTGAAAATTAATTTTACACTTTGTGAACAGATTTAAGCTGGAAATTATGTTGGAAGTATCTCTCATATTTAACAAAATTAGTAAAACATGTGTTTTGGACAACTAGAGCTGCACTTCATTTGCTTGTGTTAAAGCAGCTTGTTCACAGATGGTCATTAATTAAAAAAATTATTTTAAATATCTGTGTATTACATTTATCAATACCCATCTAAAGATGTACTGTCACCCAGTGCATCTTTTCGCGATTGTAAAAAAAATGGTTAATTTCTCCATCATAGGCTAAAGCATCACAAATAGTATAAAACGTATATTTAGAATTTCTATTTCTTTTTATGACTGATCACATTCACTCTTCATGCATGCACTCACATTATATCTATATCTGAATATAAAGCAAAAGACCACAGGCATTTGTTTCAGGGATAAATGCCCCAAACCACTATAAAACCAAAACAAGGTATGAAAGTTCCCAATAATGAATCTTATGGTCACTTTACTTTAAATTACTTCAAGCATGATTTAAGATATCCCTCCAAACATCCCTATCAAAGTGATGCTATGATACTGAAAATGAAAGTTTATCAGCTGATTTGAGTGTATCTACTGGATCTGTTACAAAAACATATGAAGTCCTCTTAAGACTTCAGTTTATTGTTATAATAAATCTGACGATTTAGATATTTAGACAGATCAATTTAATACATATTGCATAAGAGACCAGAAGTGGTGTCATGAAATGTTTTGTAAACAAGTGATGAAATTCATTTGAGAGAAATCAGACATGCGAAGGAAAAAATGTTATAATTTATAATGGAGTATAGTTCGCAAAAAAGATTCAACTATCAGAGACAATAAAAGTTACACTGCATCTGTCAGCTTAACTGTTTGAGACAGGAGATGTTTGTCAAACATTTATGTCCCCCTAGTGTCTTACCCCTAGAGGCAGCCATGAAGTTTTGAGGAGCTCGAACCAAGCATTCTATAGTTATTGATTGGTATTCAAGGACACTGTGACTATGGTCTTTGACATGGTGACCTGAAAAACTAAAGGGCTCATCTACAAGTCATGAACAACTTATATACAAAGTTTGAGGATCAACTTATTCATCGGAAACCATTTTGCTTTTCACGGTCACTCTGACCTTTGACCCAATGACCAGAAAAACGATAGTTGTTATCTACTGATCATGACAGACCTACAAACTTAGTCTGACAAACCTGAGCCCAAGGATTCCCTATATATTCAGCAGAAACTGTTTTGCTTTTCAAGATTACTGTGACCTTGACCTTTGCCTTTATTACACTAAAAACTACAGGGGTTATCTAATTGTCATGACCAACCTACCTATGAAGTTTTGAGGAGCTTGGCCCAAGCCTTCTATAGTATTTGATCAGACACTATTTTGCAACACAAGGTCACTGTGACATTGACTTTTGTCCTGAAAAGCTATAGGGCTCATCTAATGGTCATGGCCAACCTATGTACCAAGTAAGGTTCTGGGTCAAATCATTCTATTGTTAATAATTGGAAATCATTTTGCTTTTCAAGGTCACTGTGACCTTGGCCTTTGACCTGGTAACCTGAAAAACTAAAAGGGTCATCTACTAGTCATGACCAACCTACACACTAAGTTTGAAGAACCTGAAGGACCAAGAGTTCCACAGTTATTGAATGGAAACCGTTTTGCTGTTCAAGGTCACTCTGACCTTGACCTCTGACCTGGTGATGAAAAAAACTATTGGGGTCATCTACTAGTGATAAACAACCTACATACTAAGTTTGAACAACCTTGGACCAGGGGTTTTATAGTTATTATTTGGAAACTGTTTTGCTTTTCAAGAAAACTGACCTTGATTTCATACATGCCGTTTAGGGTTGGATCATTAACGGGAGATTTGTGGAAAATCGCCGGGTTTTTGGACATCACAACGGGGTAAAAAAAAAAAAAAAAAAAGAAACGTTCGCTCGTATCAGAACGAGTATATCTGATCGCTTGACCTGCAATACGCTGTCAAAACGAAACCGGAAGCGTAAGTAAGGGGGAGCACTGCGCCTTTTTAACCGCACCGTACTGTTGATCTTTTTTCTCCTACCGGTATGTCTCTAGGACTGGTGATGGTGATGTAGGACGAGTAGAAATTTTGGTCACTCGTCGTCGTCACTGAATGAAAAATTTGTTCCCTGGATTGATACGTATAAAAGACTTGCGAATACAAAATAACTGCCTACCGCCTTCTGTTTTATTTACACATTGATGCAGTGTGTAACTGCATGTAATAAAAAATACACTTTTAAATGGTGTATTTCGAAAATATCTCGCTTTGTTACTCAATTTCCAAACATCAAACAGTATGGAGCACAAAAAACGCACCGCTTATTCAGCTCAAAAGTAACTGTGTAGAGGTCGTTCATCTTTCAACAGACTTCAAAGGAGCCGACTTCTACGAAAACGTGGGCTGACGTAGTGCTAGCTGCAAACATTAGGCTAAAGGATTTCATTTCGTAATTCGAAGGCACCGACAGAAGCTATTAATTATCGAACTTGTTTTTCACGGTCATTTGGTCTTTGACAAGTTTATTAGGGTGTCATTGCAACGGATTAGCGAGGTGTGATATACACAGACGGTCCGGGACTTATGTTGTGGATTCGTTTTTGGCAGATTTTTATACTGTCTGGATTCAACGAATTTTATGGATTTTTTTTCTTTCAAGGCAAAATGTTGATTTATCGGGAGATTTTGGTGCTTCGCCGGGGCGCCGGGGTAAGGGTCTAAATATCGGGAGAACCCGGCGAGTAACGGGAGAACGGCATGTATGCTTGATTTTGACCAGGTCAAGTGAAAAACTATAGGAGTCATCTAATGGTCATGATCAACCTACACACTAAGTCTAAAGAACCTGGGATCAAGCCTTCTATAGTTATTGATCAGAAACTGTTTTGCTTTTCAAGGTCACTGTGACCTTGACCTTTGGCGTCATCTACTGGTCATGATCAACCAATAAACTAAGTTTGAACAGACTGGAACCAAGGGTTCTAAAGTTATTGATCGAAAACAATTTGGCTCTTCAAGATCAATGTGACCTTGACCTTTGACCTGATGATGTAAAAAACCACTGGGGTCATCTACTAGTCATGACCAACCTACATACTAAGTTTACATAACCTGGGACCAAGGGTTCTATAGTTATTGATCAGAAACTGTTTTGCTCTTCAAGGTCACTGTGACCTTGACCTTTGACCTGGTGATCTGAAAAACTATAATGGTTATCTAATGGTTATGACCAACCTATAAACTTTGACTGAACAACCTGGGACCAAGCGTTATTGAAAGGAAACCATTTTTCTATATAAGATCACTGTAATTTTGACCTTTGACCTGGTGATCTGTAAAACCATGGGGGTCATTTACTGGTCATGACAAACCTACAAACCAAGTCTGAGGAAGGTGGGTCCAAGGGTTCTCTAGATATTGATCAGAAACCAAAGTGTCTACCGACTGACCAACCAACATTTGCAAAACTATATACCCCCTCATCTTTGATGGGGGACATAAAAATTGCTCGATCATACCCAAAACAAAAATTGACCTAGATAACCTTATGATAAATCTGTATACTAAATTTCATTTTGGTATGTGCAATCTGCAAAGAAAATAAACAGAAACTGCAAATAATTGAAATTTTTCTAAGTCAAAGGGGCATAACTCTGTCAAAAATTGCTCAATCGCACCCAAAACAGAATTTAACCTAGATGTTTTTATGATAAATCTGTATACTAAATTTCATTTCTGTATGTGCAATCTGCAAAGAAAATAAACGGAAACTGCAAATAATTGAAATTTTTCTAAGTCCATGGGGCATAACTCGTCAAAAATTGCTTGATCAAACCAAAAAACAGAACTTCACCTAGATATTCTTATGATAAATCTGTATACTAAATTTCATTTCGGTATGTGCAATCTCTGCGAGGAAAATGAGCGGAAACTGCAAATAATTGAAATTTTTCTAAGTCCAAGGGGCATAACTCTGTCAAAAATTGCTCGATCGTACACAAAACAGAACCTGACCTAGATATTCTTATAATAAACTTATATACCAAATTTTATTTCAGTATGTGCAACCTCTGTGAAGAAAATGAACGGAAACTGTTGGTGAGCAACAAAGCAATATGCCCTCCCTTTTTCGAAGGAGGACATAATAAAGTGACCCTCAGATTCATTCTTGTGAACTTTCATACTTTATGTTGGTTATATGGTTCAGAACATTTATCCATAAAACAAATGCCTGTACTGAGATTGGTGAAGACGCCATGTTGGGGAATGTATTCAAGTGGTTCAGCAAGCTTCGGGGATACCATATTCTATATTTAACCGGAAATTCCCCAAGTAGGCATTTATGAAAAATCCATTTTCCCGTGTAATGAGACCTATGGATGCTGGTTTTTTAGTTGTGAAGTAATGAGAGAGAGAAGAAAATAACTTCTTTTTTCAAATCTACCACTCAACTGTGAACAAGCTGCTTCAAAAAGGGAACATTTTAATATTTACCTGTTTCTTATATCTTCCCTGATCCCCAACAAAGGAACAATACCAAAGTGCAATATTCTGGCATTAAGTTTTTCCTGAAACAAAAAGAACTTCACTATCAGGAAAGATTATCTAAATATCACTAACAAAATCATACTAATGACAGAGATCTAGAACTGCCAATTATAAATAATGGTAGCTTTTCATACTACTGAATTCATATACTTATTTTAAGTTCATTTATGTGTCTTTAAAAAAAATATTTTCTGTCAAAAAACTGACATGTACTGGCAGCAAATCAATTAATTGCTGGACAATTATTTATTCAGACACTTTACAAATCAACTTAAAATGACTGATTCCTTTTGATCTGGATTTGGAATGTACGCAACTGTAGCAGACAGGTTTTCTCCATTTTTATCACTGTGCTGAAAACACAGTCAAACAAAATTCTCAACATGACTTTTTCTGTTTCATCATGTCTACTGTCTACATCTTAACAGTTCCTGTTTCAAGGGGACATAAATTTGTTACTTGGCAGGCTAATTTTTAGCTAAAATAAAAAGTTAGGAGTTTCCAGGAAAACAAAATTAATTTTCATCTTAAAAGCGACTGACTCACTGATGGGGCAATGATGCGTAAAAAAGAAAATGTTTATACATATTAGAATTCTGGTTGTAGTTGTGAAGAACATATCTAAACTAAATTACTGTCTCATTTTTTGTTACAGAAACACATCATAATTTAAGTTTTTCACACTTTTATCAGGAAAAAAATTTACCCCGTTAGTCAATGGGTTCATATTTTCTTTGTAGTGTTAAATTTGACATTTTTAAAGAACATTCCACAGTGGCTCAGTGGTCTAGGACACTGCTCCTCATTTGACAGACCTGAAGGGCATGGGTTTGAAACTGATCAAAAATATATTTCTTTTTTCTTCGATTTTCATGATGTATAGAAGCATGAAATTATGTTTTTTCACAGTATATTAACTTATCTTTAATTATAAGACAAATAATTTTAAGCTAAATTTTATGAGTCAGTCCCTTTAAAGAAAGGCATGTTGTTGTTGTTTTTTCATTTTAATTCTAATGTGATAATATAATTTACAACTTAAATGAACAAATGCATGGGTGAATCTTATTATGAAGGGTGTTTTTATTAGATGTTTGTTCTGACCAAATTTTCGTTGACAATGGTGAATTTTAGTATGTAATTAGGAATTTAATTCCAAATGATCTTATAGAGAATAAAGCAAAAATTGTTCCTAAAAATTTCATTTTCATACTTGATACAATATTTTTTTGTAAAAAGGTACTGCTTCTGTTCAATAATATGAATGCAGCTAGAACAGGCAAAACTAGAACTATCGCTGAATGCGATTCATACCCCCACCAATGTCCTTGACAGAAGACGACATGGAAAGGTGGTTAAGGGAATAACTTTAGTGGCACAAATACATATACATAAAAAGAAATTATCTCTGGTGAAAAAAACAAACAAATTGTACAGGTAATAGTATAAATATATATTGTAAAATCATGTACGAAACAGTTACAAATAACCTTTCATTTTCCCAATGTACTAAAACAAACAAAAGCAGTGAAGTTAAGAAAATAGCATAATTATGTCAAAATGTAATTAAGAGTGGAAAAACTTTGCATACTGAGCTTACTTGTTCTAGTTTTAGAAATATTCAAGTACATGTTAAAATTTCAGAACATTTTCTAAGTCAATTTTTGACCTTCAAGTGTGGCCTTGACCTTAAGCTGACAAGGGGAAGATGGGTTCTGTACACTGCCCAGTTGCGGTGAACATTTGAGTCAAGTTTGAAGAAAATCCTTCCATTAGTATAGAATTTATAGAGCGGACACGACAAAGCAATCCATTATAGCCCCCCCCCCCCCCCCCACATTTTGGTGTTGGGGGTATAAAAATAAACAAAATAAACAAAGTTAAAAACTCACACTGGGTAAGGATCCTATGTTTTGTGTTATAACATCCTTTTTAGCCCTGACTTTTTTCACAACAATGTGCATTTTTAGCCCAGGAATTTCTTCTTTTGCTAAAAAAATGAAGAACAATAGTTAGAGTTTTCAGATCTATAAGAAATTTTCTGCTTATATAACTGAAAATGTAGTTAAAAATTCATAAACATACAAAGGAAAAATTCAGAAAATTTTGCATTATCATTGAGAGGTAATTTTGCGTCTCTGTAACTTACAGCTTTCTGTTTGTGAAAAAGACCAGGCTTAGTGGCCCTTATAGCTTACTAAATATAAATGCTCTTAAAATAGTAAATGTATTATCTTCCAGATCCAATTTAAAAATGAGGACATTAGCCAATCAAGACAAAGTTAAGATGAAAATAGTTTCCAAAACTGCATAATTACATTTGTTGTATTATCAACGAAGCTAAAAAAAACAACAGTCTTATCAGAATTCTTGGTATGTAGTATGTATACTAGGTGACAAAGCGCAGGCTGAAAGTAATAAACAGTCACACATACAGCTGGGTGTTTCTAGCGTGATATAACTGGCATATATGAAAATATCCTAATTTATCTCTTGTAGCTCTACTCTACAGCAGTTATGTTCATGGTACCTGAATAAATGTTATGTTGATACAGCTGCATTAAATTGTACATTAAGGGCCTAATTGTCTAATAAAACAAGAAATTCAGTAAAACCAATGGATGCTCCCCATAGTAGAACTATTTCAAAATGGGGTGTATTCTTTTTAGTATTTTTTCTCAAAACAGATTTGAGTAAAATACGACTATACAATATGTTTTATAACTAAAGATATCACTGAATGTGATCATACCCCCAAACCACCTTGTCAGAGGCAAAAGAGGAAAATATCCCCCCAAAAAATTAACTAAATAAGCAAGGTAGAGTTATAGTTACTCTGCAGAAATAGTTTTTCACTCTATAGGTCCCTGTGACCCTGACCTTTGACATAACAGCCCCAAAAACGATATGGTTCTTCTACTTAGTACAAGCAACCATCCTTTGAAGTTTGGAGGCTCTGGGTGAAATAGTAATCCTGTTATTGAGTGGAAACGGGTTTTCACTCTTTGGGCCCTTATGACCTTGACCTTTGATCTAATGACCCCAAAATCAATAGGGTTCTTCTACACAGTAAGGACAATCACCCTATGAAGACTAAAGGTTCTGGGTGATATAAAACTCCAGTTATTGAGCGGAAACGGTTTACACATTTCTGGACCCTGTGACCTTGACCTTTAACCTTTTGACCCCAAAACCAACAGGGTTCTTTTACTCAATAAGGGCAATCACCATATGTATGCTTAAGTCTCTGGGTGAAATAGAACTCCAGTTATTGTGCGGAAACGGTTTTCACTCTTTGGGCCCCTGTGACCTTGACCTTTGACTAGTGACCCCAAAGTCAATGCTGTTCTTTTACTAATTAAGGGCAATCATCCTATTAAGGTTAAAGGCTCTGGATGAAATAGAACTCAAGTTATTGAGCGGAAACGGTTGACACTCTTTCGGCACCATGTGACCTTGACCTTTTCATCCCAAATTCAATAGGGTTTTTCTACTCAGTAAGGGCAATCATCCTATGAAGTTTGAAGACTCTGATGGAAACAAAACTCCAGTTATTGTGCAGAAACGGTTTTCACTCTTCGGGCCCCTATGACCTTACCTTTGACCAACTGACCCCAAAATCAATGCAGTTCTTCTGCAAAGTAAGGGCAATCATCCTCTTAAGGTTAAAGCCTCTGAGTGAAATAGAACTCAAGTTTTTGAGCCGAAATGGTTAACACCCATTGGGGCCCCTGTGACCTTGACCTACTGATCCCAAATTCAATAGAGTTGTTTTTCCTCAGTAAGGGCAATCACCCTATGAAGTCTGAAGGCACTGGATGAAACAAAACTCCAGTTATTGAGCAGAAATGGTTTACACTCTTTTGGGCCCCGGTGACCTTGACCTTTGACCTACTCAACCCAAATTCAACAGGGTTCTTCTACACAGTAAGCTGAAAGCTGAAGTCTCTGGTTGAAATAGAACTGCAATTATTGTGCGGAAACGGTTTTCACTCTTCGGGCCCGTGACTTTGACCTTTGACCAACTGACCTCAATACCAATGCGGTTCTTCAACTCAGTAAGGGCAATTACTGTATGAAGTTTGAAGGCTCGTGGTGAAACAGAACTCCAGTTATTGTGCACAAACGGTTTTCACTTTTTGGGTCCCTATGACCTTGACCTTAGACCTACTGACCCCAAAATCAATTGTTCTTCTACTAGGTAAGGGCAATCATCCTGTTAAGGTTAAAAGATCTGGTTGAAATAGAACTCCAGTTATTGAGCAGAAATGGTTTACACTCTTTGGGGCCCCTGTGACCTTGACCTTTGACCTACTCACCCCAAATTCAACAGGGTTCTTCTACACAGTAAGGGCAGTCATCCTATGAAGATTGAAGGCTCTGGATGTAATAGAACTTCACTTATTGAACAGAAACGGTTTACACTCTTTGGGCCCCTGTGACCTTGACCTTTGACCTACTGACCACAAAACCAACAGCGTTTTTCTACTCAATAAGGGCAATCACCATATCAAAGCTAAAGATTCTTGGTGAAATAGAACTGCAGTTATTGTGCGGAAACGGTTTTCACTCTTCGGGCCGCTGTGACCTTGACCTTTGACCTACTGACCCCAAAATCAACAGGTTTTTTTTATCTCAGTAAAGGCAATCACCGTATGAAGTTTAAACGATCTGGGTGAAATAGAACTCCAGTTATTGTGCGGAAACAGTTTCCACTCTTCGGGCCCCTATGACCTTGACCGTTGACCTACTGACCCCAAAATTAATGCGGTTCTTCTAAATATGGTCAATCATCCTGTTAAGGTTAAAGGCTCTTGGTGCAATAGAACTCAAGTTATTGAGCGGAAATGGTTAACAATCTTTGTGGCCTCTGTCACCTTCACCTTTGACCTACTCGCCCCAAATTCAATAGAGTTCTTCTAATCAGAAAGTGCAATCACCCTGTGATGTTTGAAAGCTCTGGATAAAAAAGAACTCCAGTTATTGAGCAGAAATGGTTTACACTCTTTGGGTCCCTGTGACCTTGACCTTTGACCTACTGACCCCAAAACCAATAGGGTTTTTCCACTCAATAATGGCAATCACCCTATGAAAGCTGACGTCTCTGGGTGAAATAGAACTGCAGTTGTTCTGCGGAAACGGTTTTAGCTCTTCAGGCCCCTGTGACCTTGACCTTTGACCTACTCACCCAAAAATCAATACGGTTCTTCTACTCATCCTATGAAGTTTAAAGGCTCTGGGTGAAATAGAACTCCAGTTATTCAGTGGTAACAAAGTGTGACAGACGGACAGACAGACAGAAGGACAGACAGACAAACAAACAGACCAACAAGACAAAAACAATATCTAAGTTCTATGACTTTTGGTTTCTGATATTAAGACTTTTTAAACTTTTCCAATCTGACTCTATGTAAAACATGTGACCCCTGGGGCGGGGCCTATTTTGACCCAGTGGCTATGATTTGAACAAACTTAGAAAAGGTCCACTAGACAATGCTGCACACCAAATATCTAAACTCTAGGCCTTGCGGTTTCTGACAAGAAGATTTTTTAAAGTTTTTCCTAAATAACTCTATGTAAAACATGTGACCCCTGGGTCGGGCCATTTTTTACCCAGGGGCAATGATTTGAACAAACTTGGTAGAGGTCCACTGAAAAATGCTGCACACCAAATATCTAAACTCTAGGCCTTGCGGTTTCTGACAAGAAGATTTTTTAAGTTTTTCCTATATAAGTCTATGTAAAACATGTGACCCCTGGGGCAGGGCCATTTTTGACCGAGGAGCCATGATTTGAATAAACTTGGTAAAGGTCTACTGGACAATGCTGCACACCAAATATCTCAACTCTAGGCCCTGTGGTTTCTGACAAGAAGATTTTTAAAGTTTTACAAGTCTATGTTAAATCCAGAGACCCCTGGGGCGGGGCCAATTTTGTCCCTAGGGGAATAATTTGAATAATTTTTGTAGAGGCATACCTGAGGATGCTACATACCAAATATCTAAGCTCTAGGCCTTATGGTTTCAGACAAGAAGATTTTCAAAGTTTTTCGTTTCAGTTGCCATAGCAACCAGAGTTCTTGATAGAATTGATTTCTTTGAATAACTTTGGAAGAGCTTCATACAAGGAACATCCCTGACAAGTTTCATCAACTTTGGCCCAGTGGTTTAGGAGGAGATGTTGTTTAAAGGAAAATGAACGCACTCACGCACTAACGCACGACAGACAAAATGAGATCACAAAAGCTCACATGAGCACTTCGTGCTCAGGTGAGCTAAAAACAATAGGCTTTTTTCTACTCAACGAGGACAATCATCCTGTGCAGTTTGAAGACTCTGGGTCAAATAGAACTCAAGTAAAAGAGCGGAAACCATTTTCAAGGTAAAAATCACTGTGACCTTGACCTTTGACCAGCCGACCTCAAAATCAATTGGCTTCTTCTACTCATTAAGGAAAATCATCCTATTAAGTTTGAAGACTCTGGGTCAATTAGAACTCAAATTATTGAGTGGAAACCTATTTCAAGTTAAAACTCAATGTGACCTTGACTGGCTGATCCCAAAATCAATACACTTCTTCAACTCATTAAGTAAAATCACCCTATGAAGTTTGAAAACAGAACTCCACTTAATGAGTAGAAACCATTTTTAAGTTAAAGATCACCATGACCTTGACCTTTGACCAGCTGACCCCAAAGTCAATAAGCTTCTTCTACTCAAAAAGGACAATGATTCTATGAAGTTTGATGACTCTAGGTCAAATAAAACTCAAGTTATTCAGCCAAAACCATTTTCAAGTTAAAACTTGCTGTAACGTTGACCTTTGACTAGCTGATCCCAAAATAAATAAGCTTCTTCTACTCAATAAAGATAATCATAATATGAAGTTTCAAGACTCTGGGTCAAAAAGAACTCCATGTATTGAGTGGAAACCACTTTTTACAGATAAGGTTACTGTGACCTTGACTTTTGATTGGCTGACCCTAAAATCGATAGACTTCTGTAAATCAATAAGGACAGTCATCCTATGAAGTTTGAAGACACTAGGTCAAATAGAACGCTAGTTATTGAGCAGAAACTATTTTCACATTTAAGGTCACTGTGATCTTGACCTTTGACCATTGAAGACAATCATCCTATGAAGTTTGAAGACTCTAGGTCAAACAGAACTCGAGATATTGAGTGGAAACAGTGTGACAGATTGACAGGGCAAAAACAATATGTCTCCCCAAGATGGGGGAGAGACACATAATAAACACATTTGTTTTTTGAAATCCCACTATGCAAACGGAAGTTATGAGCTGAACAAAAACAACTTTTTCTCTATATGCATATAAGGAATAAGCAAATACTAGTCAAGATGAGTTATGGTTCTTGTGCACTGCACTGATTCCTCTCAATGTCCTTTATCATTTTATGAAGTTATAAGTAAATCCCTCTATTGGTTTTTAAATTATATTCCAGACAAAATCCGACAAGCAATAAAAAAGTAATAAAGGGAGATAACTGAACAAGAGGGCCATGATGGCCCTATATCGCTCACCTGAATATGACTGCTTTTAACAAAGTTGCAATGGACCTGGTTAATTGACCCCAGATGACCCATATTCGAACTTGACCTAGAAATTATTGAAACAATCTTTCTGACAAATTTCAAGGTTATCTGGACTGAAAGTGTAGCCTCTAGAGTGTTAACAAGGTTTTTCCATATTTGGGCTCTGTGACATAGTTTTTGACCCCAGATGATCCATATCCAAACCTGAGCTAGAAATCATCAAAACAACCTTTCTGACCAATTTCCAGGACATTTGGACTGAAAATGTAGCCTCTAGAGTGTTTACAATTTTTTTCGATATTTAGGCTCTGTGACCTAGTTTTTTAATCCAGATGACCCATATTCAAAGCTGGAAATCATAGAAGCAACCTTTCTGACAAATTTTCAGGTTATTTGGAATTAAAAATCTTAACTCTAGAGTGTTAACAAGGTTTTTCCATATTTGGGTTCTGTGACCTAGTTTTTTAACCAAAGATGACCCATATTAGTACTTGAGCTAGAAATCATCAAAACAACCTGTCTGACAAATTTCCAGGACATTTGGACTGAAAATGTAACCTCTGGAGTGTATAAATGGTTTTAATATTTTAGGGCTCTGTGACCTAGTTTTTGATCCCAGATGACCCATATCCTAATCTGGGCTAGAAATCATTGAAACAACCTTTCTGACAAATTTCAACGACATTTGGACTGAAAAGAAACCTCTAGAGCATTAACAAGGATTTTCTACTTTTTGGCCCTGTGTCCTAGTTTTTGACCCTAGATAACCCATATTCAAAACTGAGCTAGAAATCATTGAAACAATCTTTCTGACAAATTTCAAGGTTATTTGAACTGAAAATGTTACCTCAATGCATGTTTACAAGGTTTTTCCATATTTGGGGTCTGTGACCTAGTTTTTGACCCCAGATGACCTTTATTCAAATCTGAGCTAGAAATCATTAAAACATCCTTTCTGACAAATTTCGAGAATATTTGGACTGAAAAGTAGCTTCTAGAGTGTTAACAAGTTTTTTTTTCTATTTTTGGGTTCTGTGACCTAGTTTTTGATTTCAGATGACCCATATTCAAATTTAACCTAGAAATGATTGAAACAACCTTTCTGACAGATTCCAGGTTATTTGGACTGAAAATGTTACCTCTAGAGTGTTAACAAGGTTTTTCCATATTTGGGCTCTGTGACCTAGTTTTTGACCCCAGATGACATAATTTTAAACTTGAGCTAAAAATGTTTTGGATGGGGGGGTGGGGGAGGGGGATTACCCCACTGTAGTCACAGTGCATACTACCAAATATCTAAGCTCCAGGCCTTGCAGTTTGTGACAAGAAGATTTTAAAAGTTTTTTGCTATATGACTCTATGTAAAACATGTGACCCCTTGTTAGGGGCCAGTTTTGACCCAGGGACCATGATTTGAACAATCTTGGTAGATGTCTGCTAGACAATGCTCAACACCAAATATCTAAGCTCCATGTCTTGTAGTTTCTTACAAGAAGATTTTTTAAGTTTTCCCTATATAACTCTATGAATATAAAGTAAGCACTGGGCGGGGTCAGTTCTGACCCAAGGGTCATAATATGAACAATCTTTGTAGAGGTCCACTAGATGATGCCGCATACCAAATATCTAAGCTCCAGGCCTTGCAGTTTGTGACAAGAAGATTTTTAAAGTTTTCCCTATATAACTCTATGTAAATCAAGTGACCCCCAGGGCAGGGCCAGTTCTGACCCCAGGGTCATAATTTGAACAATCTTGGTTGAGGTCCACTACCAAATATCTAAGCTCCAGGCCTTGTAGTTTCAGACAAGAATATTTTCAAAGATTTTCCTTTAAGTTGCCATAGCAACCAGAGTTCTGCATGGAATTGAATTCTTTGAACAACTTTGGAAGAGCTTCATGCAAGGAACATCCCATGCAAGTTTCATTGAATTTGGCCCAGTGGTTTCAGAGGAGATGTCATTTGAATGAAATTGTTGACGCCTCATGACCCATGACGCACATCGCACGACGCACACCGGACATTGAGGTATGACAAAAGCTCACTCTGGCACTTTGTGCCACGTGAGCTAAAAGGGGCATAACTTTGCAAAAAATAAATTTGAGGGTTATCTGCCCTTAAGAAATGTTGTCACATTTTGATAGTGAACATGTATTCCTTATCTGAAGTAAATATCTTTGATAGTTTCTAAAGAATGGACTTTAACAAAAAGGTTAACCGACAACGACGAGGGGTCATGACAATAGCTCCAATTTTTTTCTTCGATTTCGTTTTAGCAATATTGGTAGATGAACTCTACATTGTAGATGATGTTCAATGAAAAATATCTCAGCTCTAGGATTTTAAAAGTTTTTTCTAAAATAATTCTATGCAATACATCTGACCACTGTTAGCCAATTTTGACCACAGGGACACAATATTGGTAGAGATCTACTAGAGGATTCCTTATACCAAATTTCAGAGATTAGTGGTTTCAGTCAACAAGATTTTTTTCCTTCTGGCTGCCATGAAAAAGAGTTTTGCATAAAATTTGTTTTTAACAAATTTGGTAGAGCTAAAAATCAGGCAAAGAACACCCAAACAAGTTTGAATCAATTTGGCTTAGTGGTTTTTCAGGAGATTTTGTTTAAAGCAAAAGTTGACAATGCCCGACAAACACAGCTTTGTCATAGCTCAACATGAGCATGATGTGCTTATGTGAGCTAAATATGTGCAAGCACAACTTTATAAATGATTCCAATTCTAATGGATATACTAATGAAAACAAGAGGGCCATGATGGCCCTGTGTATCGCTCACCTGAGTATGACTGCTTTTAACAATTTGCTATGGACCTAGTTAATTGACCCCAGATGACCCATATTAGAACTTGACCTATAAATTATTGAAACAATCTCTTTGACAAATTTCCAGGATATTTGGACTGAAAAAGTAGCATCTAGAGTGTTAACAAGGTTTCTCGATATTTAGGCTCTGTGAACTTTTTTAACCCAAGATAACCCATATCCAAACTTGAGCTAGAAATCATCAAAACAACCTTTCTGACCAATTTCCAGGACATTTGGACTGAATTTGGACTGAAAATGTAGCCTCTAGAGTGTTTACAAAGTTTTTCCATATTTGGGCTCTGTGTCCTAGTTTTTGACCCAAGATGACCCATACTCCAACTTGAGCTAGAAATCATCAAAAAAAACCTGTCTGACAAATTTCCAGGATTTTTGGACTGAAAATGTAACCTCTGGAGTGTTAAAAAGTTTTTTACATATTTGTACCTTGTGACCTAGTTTTTGATCCCAGATGACCCATATCCAAATGTGAGCTAGAAATCATTGAAACAACCTTTCTGACAAATTTCAAGGACATTTAGACTAAAAATGTAACCTATAGAGCTTTTACAGGGTTTTTTCTACTTTCGGGCTCTGTGACCTAGTTTTTGACCCAAGAGAACCTATATTCAAAACTGAGCTAGAATCATCCACAGAATTTTTCTGACAAATTTCCAGGTTATTTGGACTAAAAAGTGCTACCTTTAGAATATTAAACGCTAGACAAAAGGTAATCAGAAAAGCTCACTCTGTCACTACGTGACAGGTGTGCTAATAAGGAAGTAGTTCAAGGTACAGTTCAGAAAAAGTTGAATGTTAAAGTTGAAATTAAAATGCAAAACTGAACAAATAATTCAAATTGCATAGATGTTAAAAAAGCAATCAGAAAGTAGGTCAGTAGGTTATGGTCATAGTCAGCAGAAGTAAAAGTTGAAATCTGCATGCAAAATATTTTATAATTTTTATATAGCTACGAACATGAAGTAGGCCAGAAGGTAAAGGTATAGGGCAAGGTAAAAATTGTGGCCAGGAAGGTTCCTTCCAAAATTATTTAGCATTCTTTAATTTTCTCATATCAAACAAGTGACCTTAGGGGCAGGGTCAATAATGACCAACAAGTGACCCCAGGGGCAGGGTCAATAATGACCCTAGGACCATGTTTTGAAAAAAATTTGTGGAGGAACACAACATAATGCAACAAATTAAATAAATAAGCTAAGCTTTAGGCCTTGGGGTTCAGCCTTGAAGATTAAAAAAAAAGTCTTAGTATGTCCATTGTAAGCCAGTGTTAAGTCAAATGAACTCTGGAGAGGGTCAATCATGACTCTATGGTTATCATTCGATTAATAATCTTAATAGAGGTCTAAAAGACAATGCTATTCTATAACTGAATTTCTAGACTCCAGGTGAAGACTTAAATGTAACTTCCACTATATGTCTTGTTAAAACAAGTGAACCCTTAGGCCAGTTAATAGTGACCCAATGAACATAATTCTACTTTGGTCCACCTAACAATGCTACAAGCTAACTATCTAAGAGTAGTGTGAATCCAGGGAGATGACCCTCGATGCTGGATGAGCGTGCAATGTGCAAGGATTATGACGTCACTAATCCAATCAATTAACACTAATCCAATCAGTTAAGGAGATTATCCCCTCAAGTGTTTGCTCAAAACTCTTGAGACAAGTATTAGCTTCTCGAAATTTATTGTAATCCTCATGAGAAGGGATTAATCAATTAAATGATTGTAAAGCGTGTTTGAAGAAGTACGCTGATTAAATACCGAGTTAATAGAACGCATGTGTGGGTGTGCATTGAGAGGTTTTGGCAAAGACGTAATCAACGAGTTTGTTAATTGAATGCAAGCAAGGTGGGCGTGCGCGCGTGTGCAAGCGCGTGCGTGTGCCCACAGGTCTGTGTTATTTAGCGGGAGAAGTCAACTGTTACATCCCCACAGGTCCGTATCAAATTGAATCGCTGTGGAAAATGATAATGGACGCAAAACACGGCCGACTTTTGTGCATGCTTGAGTTTTCCTTACACTACACAAAGGCGATCGTAGACAAATTTGAGAGGACTGCGCGCTTGCTGTGTCGGGGCTGTAGACACGGTTACCTGTCACAGCGCGACCACTCCTGTATGATGATGGATCTTGAAAGTAAACTCGATTACCTGATTTGGGACGTGACCGAGACGTGTGCGTGCGTAAGCGCGCGCGTGTGTGTGTGCCCACAGGTCTGTGTAAGTGCTTAATCGAAACCTGGTATAATTTATAGACATGCACAGGGTTCGAATGTATTTATGATCTACTTGAGATGCAGATATTACAGGGACATGGCCATGAAAAACCACAGCTGGCAGAAGAGCGTCTCGATGACTGCCTCTTTCTGTCTGATAATGTAAGCGAAAGCAAATGAAGTTATAAAGTTATGTCCAGCTGTGACACTGAAGAACAATTAAAACACTTACATACACTTTTGTCATATTAGTAAATTCTTATATCAACACATCACTCCGGGCTTTTTGATGTCTTATTTCACATTTGGACCTCCATTTGAAAGGTTTACGTTCTTAAGAAAACATAATATATATAGCGTCTGAACTTCAGAAAAAAATGTAATTGTCGTTGGCCTCATGTAATTCAAGAGCGTTAATGAAGCTGCAATGTGGTATTCAACTCAACACAACTCATCTTTTATTTCACCCAGTTATTCAAGATACAACATGGGGTTATGTCATAATACAATTCAACATGATATAACATAGCATGGTCCGGTTGTGCACAACAGTTTTCGATTATTAAATTAGTAACATGGGAGTAAGAAGCTATGACAACATAATAACTTTCGGTGATTTCTTTGTAATTTGTTCTGACAAAAAATATTTAGATGGCAGATCGATTTTGTGTCAGATTCTTCTTTCTCACAGACAACACTTATCCTGCACTGGAAACTGTTAATTGTCTAAAAACGATAGAAGTAGATGTTTTAAAAAGCCATATTAACTGTCTGGACTATCACGAGCAGTGACGTTTGTGGAAAAACTGGCCTAAAATGGGGTCGTTTTGATACTATCATTTAGAAAATATCTGTTATAATTCCTTTTGCTCGTGATTTCAATACAGCAGTTTTATTTCTATTGTAAAGAGTAAAAGCATTAACCAAGGCAGTCATAGTAAAAAATGACTTTGTTCAATCAGTAGCATTGGAAGAAAATCTTTCGTTATTAACCATTTTAACTTTGAAAGTTCATTTCTTAGAGGGCTATCTTATATAATTCAGGGTTTTCCGGTTGAGTTCACATATCGGAATCATGTGCCTTAGTGCATTTTCATTATTTCAACCAAGAAATGTCTAAGTTTATGCATTATTTGTTTCATGGATGAAAAGTTTTCAAAGGCATTCTATGGCATTCAAAGTACAACCGGACCATGCTTTGTTATATCATGTTGAATTGTATTATGACATAACCCCATGTTGTATCTTGAATAACTGGGTGAAATAAAAGATGAGTTGTGTTGAGTTGAATACTACATTACATTACATGAGGCCAACGACAATTACATTTTTTTCTGAAGTTCAGACGCTACATATATATATGTTTTCTTAAGAACGTAAACCTTTCAAATGGAGGTCCAAATGTGAAATAAGACATCAAAAAGCCCGGAGTGATGTGTTGATATAAGAATTTACTAATATGACAAAAGTGTATGTAAGTGTTTTAATTGTTCTTCAGTGTCACAGCTGGACATAACTTTATAACTTCATTTGCTTTCTGTCGAACGTTGTATAGCGGGGAGTTCACTAGCTAAGGTGACAATGTCTTAACTAGGTTATGTTAGTCTGGATGAGTGCAACTAGATTTGCTACGCTTCTTTGACTTGCTGCGCTTCATGGATTTGCTGCGCTTCTAAGGCTTCTTGCGCTTCTAAGGCTTGCCGCGCTTGCTCGATTTACAGCGCTTCTACGACTTGCTGCGCTTCCTCGAGTTGCTGTGCTTCTTAGACGTGCTGCGCTTCTACGACTTGCTGCGATTCCTCGAGTTGCTGCTTCTTAGACTTGCTGCGCTTCTAAAGCACTGCTTCTTGGTCTAAATACGCTTACTGCTCTACCTCTGCTTTACTCTGGCTGCGCTTCCTGCGCTTCCTGGTCTTACTCTGCTTCTTGAGCAGTGCCTTAGACAATTCTGAGAGGTCTTCCCTCGGGAATAATATTTTTTTTTTATTCCCGATCTCACATAAAGTGAATATCAGGTTTCCTTTATTTCAAATCCACATATATAAATAAACAGCGCGAACCGGATAGTAACAACAATAACATGACGTCACAATACAAAAATGGCGTCGCGTCAAAACATGTCATTGTGTTTCTTTCAAAATACTTAAATGAGAATTTGAGACATTAGAATAAACGTATCAATTAGAATTAAACTGCAAAGTAATCATCCCAAAAAAGTTCTTTAAAATATCAAAAATATTATGTTAACCTGGTTCGTGCTGTTAAACAATAAACAAAAACATAGCAACACTATTACAATACAATTAATCTTGACACTTTCGCTTACATTATCAGACAGAAAGAGGCAGTCATCAAGACGCTCTTCTGCCAGCTGTGGTTTTTCATGGCCATGTCCCTGTAATATCTGCATCTCAAGTAGATCATAAATACATTCGAACCCTGTGCATGTCTATAAATTAAACCAGGTTTCGATTAAGCACTTACACAGACCTGTGGGCACACACACACACGCGCGCGCGCACACGCACGCACACATGCACACGTCTCGGTCACGTCCCAAATCAGGTAATCAAGTTTACTTTCAAGATCTATCATCATACAGGAGTGGTCGCGCTGTGACACGTAACCGTGTCTACAGCCCCGACACAGCAAGCGCTCAGTCCTCTCAAATTTGTCTACGATCGCCTTTGTGTAGTGTACTTGTAAGGAAAACTCAAGCATGCACAAAAGTCGGCCGTGTTTTGCGTCCATTATCATTTTCCACAGCGATTCAATTTGATACGGACCTGTGGGGATGTAACAGTTGACTTCTCCCGCTAAATAACACAGACCTGTGGGCACACGCACGCGCTTGCACACGCGCGCACGCCCACCTTGCTTGCATTCAATTAACAAACTCGTTGATTACGTCTTTGCCAAAACCTCTCAATGCACACCCACACATGCGTTCTATTAACTCGGTATTTAATCAGCGTACTTCTTCAAACACGCTTTACAATCATTTAATTGATTAATCCCTTCTCAAGAGGATTACAATAAATTTCGAGAAGCTAATACTTGTCTCAAGAGTTTTGAGCAAACACTTGAGGGGATAATCTCCTTAACTGATTGGATTAGTGTTAATTGATTGGATTAGTGACGTCATAATCCTTGCACATTGCACGCTCATCCAGCATCGAGGGTCATCTCCCTGGATTCACACTTCATCTAAGTTCTAAGACTAACCATTTCAAAAAAAAGAAAATCTCCAATGCTTTTCCTACATTACCCACTAGGTGTGTCATTTTTTATTCAAGGGATGTGACTTAGATAATCTTACTAGAATTCCACTAAATGATGCTTTATACTAAATAACATAAGTTCTAAAGCTTACAGTATCTGACAAGAAGATTTTCACAGATTTACTCTGTAAAAACAAGAGGGCCAAAATGGCCCTATACTGCTAACGTATTTTCAAGTGAAGCATTCTGACAAAATTTCATAATGACTGTGCAAAAAATGTGGCCTCTAGATTGTTAAAAAGTATTTTTCTAAAATATGATATAGAGACCTAGTTTTTTACCCAACATTACACAAAAATCAAATATCATAAAAAAACAAGGGTGCCACTGTAACAAAATACGCGCGCCACAAAAGCTTTGCAGAAGATGTGGACATAATGGATAAACAAGAGGGCCATGATGGCCCTAGATCACTCACCTGAGTATGACTGCTTTTAACAAAATTGTTATGGCAACTATTCTGACAAATTTCCAGGTTATTTGGACTGGAAATGTTACCTCTAGAGTGTTAACAAGGTTTTTCCATATTTGGGCTCTATGACCTAGTTCTTGAACTCGGATGACCCATATTCGAAGCTGAGCTAGAAATCATTGAAATAACCTCTCTGACAAATTTCCAGGCTATTTGGACTGAAAATGTTGCCTCTAGATTAATTGACCTCAGATGACCCATATTCAAACTTGACCTAGCAATTACCGAAACAACTTTTCTGACAAATTTCAGGTTATTTGGACTGAAAATGTTACCTCTAGAGTGTTAACAAGTTTTTCCCATATTTGGGCTCTATGACCTAGTTCTTGAACCCAGATGACCCATATTCGAAGCTGAGCTAGAAATCATTGAAACAACCTCTCTGACAAATTTCCAGGCTATTTGGACTGAAAATGTTGCCTCTAGATTAATTGACCTCAGATGACCCATATTCAAACTTGACCTAGCAATTACCGAAACAACTATTCTGACAAATTTCCAGGTTATTTGGACTGAAAATGTTACCTCTAGAGTGTTAACAAGTTTTTCCCATATTTGGGCTCTATGACCTAGTTCTTAAACCCAGATGACCCATATTCGAAGCTGAGCTAGAAATCATTGAAACAACCTCTCTGACAAATTTCCAGGCTATTTGGACTGAAAATGTTGCCTCTAGAGTGTTTATAAAGTTTTCCCATATTTGGGCTCTGTGACCTCGTCTTTGTGCCAAGATGACCCATTTTAAACTTATGCTAGAAATCATCGAAACAACCTCTCTGACAAATTTTCAGGATATTTGGACAGAAAATGTAACCTCTGCAGTCTTTCCAAGGTTTTTTCATATAAGGGCTCTGTGACCTACTTTTTTAACCCAGATGACCTATATTCAAACTTAAGCTAGAAACCATCAAGAGAACCTTTCTTACAAATTTCCTGGTTACTTGGACTGACAATGTTATCTCTACAGTGTTAACAATGTTTTTCCATATTTGAGCTCTGTGACCTAGTTCTTGAACCCAGATGACCCATATTCAAAATTGAGATAGAAATCATCAAACAAACCTTTTTGACAATTTTTCAGGATATTTGGACTGAAAATGTAACCTCTGGTGTGTTAACAGGGTTTTTCCATATTAGGACTCTGTGACCTAGTTTTTGATCCTAGATGACCCACATTCAAACTTTTGCTATATATATCTTGGAAATAACCTTTCTGACAAACTTCCAGGATATCTGGACTGAAAAAGTAGCCTCAAGAGCGTTAACAAGATTTTTCTATTTTTGGGCTCTGTGATTTAGTTTTTTAGCCCAGATGACCCATATTCGAACTTGTCCTAGAAATCATTAAAACAACAGTTCTGACAAATTTCAAGGATATTTGGACTGAAAGTGTAGCCTTTTGATTGTTAACAAGGTTTTCCTATTTTTGGACCTTGTGACCTAGTTTTTCATCCCAGATAACCCATGTTAGAACTTGTCCAATTAATCACTGGGACAAACATCCTGACTAAGTTTTATGACAATTGAGGCAAAAATGTGACCACTAAAGTGTTAACAAACTAAGTGTGGACATCCGACAGACCACGAACGACGGACATTGATCGATCCTAATAGCTCTACATGAGCCTACGGTTCAGGTGAGCTAAAAAGAGGTATTAGTGTAGAACAAGTTTGACTATTTCTAGTGCTGGATAGTGAAACAAACACTTAAAATGAAATTCTGACCTCTAAGTGTGACATTAACCTTTGACCTAGAGACCTTGTTCATGTGCGCAACACTATGTTTCATGATGGCGAACGTTTGTATTATCATATTTTTATCTGACCTCTGACCTCTATGTGTTCCCTTCACCTTGGCCACAGGGATCTGAATTTTGTGTACAACATACCATCTTACAATAGTCCACATCTGTGCCAAGTTATATTAAAATCTCTCAAAACATGTAGAAGTTTTGCCCCCTTAAAGCATTTTCCACTGACCTCTAGGTGTGATTTTGATCTCTGACCTAGAGATTTAGTGCATGCACACAACACTATGATTTATGATGGTGAACTTTAGTATCAATTAATACTAAAATTCCTCCATGCATGTAAAAGATATGCTATTTGATAAAACACTTCAATTCATGATGACTAAATGGTCAAAAGTCACATTTCCATATATTTTTATCTGTCCTTTGACCTCTATGTGTGACCTTGACCTTGGCCACAGGGAACTGAATTTTGTGTGTGACACTCCATCTTACAATGGTAAACATTTGTGCCAAGTTCTATCAAAATCTCTCAATACATGTAGAAGTTTTGCACCAGACAAGTGTTTTCCACTAACCTCTATGTGTGACCTTGACCTTTGACCGAGAGACCTAGTTCATGCGCGCAAGACTACATTTCAGGATGGTGAACTTTTGTATCAAGTAATACTAAAATACAGCAATTTATGATCACTCAAAATCACATGGGAGATCCCCTTTTTGTCGGGTCATCACATGTTGTGTCTAGTTAGTACTTTCGTTTTAATTTTGGTGTTGCGATTATAACATGTCGTGAAATTTGTTGGATTAACATATTAAAATCAATATTTGTTTGTTTTTGCTTTCATTTCACATTAATATTAATACAGATATTTACAAACTTACAATAAGAATACGCTTACAGCAAGGAACAATATAAACAGAATAGAAATGAAGGTTTAACAATTACATTCCTACAAATACAGACATTAACTATGCTAAGCTCCACACCTAAAAAGTAAAAAAAAAAAACAATAACTCGGGCCCTTCATTAGATTACTCAGACTATGATTTTTTTAAAGAAATATCGATCTATAGTTACCAGGGGCCTTCACTAGATTATCATTTTAAAACAGAAAATTAATAATGACAACTATGGAGAGAGTCAGAGCTTTCACACACAATAATTTTATCACTCAAACTGTCTGAAAAACGTCCAAGCCAAACAAAGAATAACTGAATTACGTTTAGTTGCCGTGTTTGTCACTCATCAATACTGACAACAATTAAAATGTAACTGTTGTTCAGCGACGCTAATCAAAGGTGTGAAAAATATTGATCGCTTCGGTAATTATGTCGGGTCATTGCAACATAATTTATAATGATTTTGATTTGTGGGGATTAACGCAAGTGTTGAGTCAACAAATTTTTTGAGTCAGCGAATTTCGAGTCATTGAATTTTATTTATACAGAAAATATAGGGAAAGATATTGGGACCGAGTGATAACTTCAAGTCAGACCGACCTGTCTAGTCATTGCATTTTTTGACTCATCGCAAAATTAATGTACCTCCATGCATGCAGAAGACATTCTCTAGACAAAACTGGACATTTCAGCATCTCTAGTGATCTGAACATGCACATATGGATCAGGATTATGCAAGTAATGCTCAGTCTCATGATGGCGAAAATTTGTGCTAGAATCCTCAATTCATGATGACTAAATGGTTTATGCTCACATTTTCATATTTTTATCTCATTTTTAAGCCTACGTGACACCATGACCATGGCCACAGAGACTTAAATTTTGCATGTGACACTCTGCCTCACAATGATGAACATTTATGCCAAGTTATATTAAAATCCATCATGGAATGTAGAAGGTTTGCTCCAGACAAGCATTTTTCTCTGACTTCTATGTGTGACCTTGACCACTGACTTAGAGACCTCGATCATGTGTGCAACACTATCACCCATGATGGTGAACATTGGTACCAAGTATCATTAAAATCCATCCATGCACGTTGAAGATATGCTCCGGACAATACCAGATGCTGCCCTCCCACCTGCCACAGGCGTTCCCATAATACGTCTTGTTTTACAAAAGGGCATATAAAAACATTCTGACAAAGTTTCATGATTAGACTGAACAATGGCCCCCAGAGTATCAAACAGTTTTTCTATAATTTGACTTGGTGACCTACTAAAGTATTTTTTGACCCAATACGACCTATATATAAAAAGAGCCTAAAAGTCATCAAGCCAAACATTTCTAAACAAATTACGCTGCACTTGTAAACAAGAGGGCCATGATGGCCCTGGATCGCTCACCTGAGTACTTTGGCCGTAGGTTTGCTGTTAAGCAGTATTTCATTTTTTAATTGAAAATACATAAGTGCCTACAAACCAAATAATATTATGTATAATATCAGTCTAATAAAGGCTCTATGACAGAAAGTAGAAATATCTATTATAAGCTATGGTGACCTTGACCTTGACCCAGTGACCTCAAACCCTACCCATGGGTAGAGGTCCATGCAAGGAACCTATAAACTGAATATCAAAGATATTGGTCTATAAATGAAGGCTTTATGAGATACAGTAGATAAATCTATTTTTAGCCTCCGTGACCTTTAACCTAATCTAATAATTTGAATAACCAAACCACTTTTCTGACAAACTGTCAGGATACTAGTATTTGGACTCAAACAGTAGCCTCTAGAGCCTTAACGAGATATTTCTATTTTTGGGCTCTGTGACCTAGTTTTTGACCGCAGATGACCCATATTCGAACTTGACCTAGAAACCATCGAAATAACCTTTCTGACATATTTCCAGAATATTTGGGCGGAAAATGTTACCTGTAGAGTGTAAACAAGGTTTTTCCAAATTTAAGTCTGTGACCTAGTTTTTGACCCCAGAAAACCCATATTCAAACTTGGGCTAGAAATCATCAATACAACTTTTCTGACATATTTATAGGATCGTTGGGCTGAAAATGTTACCTCTAAAGTGTTAACAAAGTTTTTCCATACACAGGTTGTGTGACCTTGTTTTTGACCCTACATGACCCATATTCGAACCTGACCTAGAAATTATCAAAACAATCTACCTGACATATTTCCAGGATATTTGGGCTGAAAATATTACCTCTAGAGCCTTAACAAGGTTTTTCCATATACAGGCTGTGTGACCTAGTTTTTGACCCCACATGACCCATATTCCAAATTGAGCTAGAAATCATCTTATTAAGCTTTATGACAGTTTTTCAGGAAATTTGGGCTAAAAATGTTACCTCTAGAGTGTTAACAAGGTTTTACCATATTTGGGCTGTGTGACCTAGTTTTTGACCCCACATGACCCATATTCAAACCTGACCTAGAAATCATCAAAACAAACTTTCTGACATATTTGCAGGATATTTGGGCTGAAAATGTTACCTCTAGAGTGATAAAATGGTTTTTCCATAGTTGGTCTCAGTGTCCTAGTTTTTGACCCCAGATGACCCATATTCGAACTTGGGCTAGAAATCATCCAAATAACCTTTCTGATATATTACAAGGATATTTGGGCTGAAAATGTTACCTCTAAAGTGTTAACAAGGTTTTTCCATATTTGTGCTCTGTGACCTAGTTTTTGACCCCAGATGACCCATATTCGAACTTGACCTAGAAATCATCGAACCAACCTATCTGACATATTTCGAGGATATTTGGGCTGAAAATCTTACAAATTCTGTTGCCCTTGAAAATCACAAGGACCAAATCAGTAGTATAAATCCCACAACATTACTGATTTTTCTTTACAAGTTTTAGAAGATAAACAATTTTCTTTCAATTTATATATGTTTCATCAATTTTTTTTGTTACTTATAAAATGATTGTCTCCTATATATGGATGTGTAAACAACTCCATTAACATAAAATACCTCACACACTCGGTTAGAACAACTCATTTCATATAACACAGCAACTAATTTGAGACAAAATTCCTTTAAATACAAACTGACTATAGTACCTATAAAACTATAGCATAAATAAATGATAACAATATACAATGTATTTGAAATGTTTACTTTTAGGAAAAGTAGCCTTCGTAAGTGTTGGCTAGATCTAATTATTTATGTGAGAATAATCAACAAAGACCCTTAACTTTTGGTTGAAAAGTTGAAAGGTGAACTCCTGCTGTCACACACAAGAAATCATGTTTGTTTATAGGACTAGACTGTGTTTCCACCAAATATTTCCAAACATTGAGAAGATCCATTCATCACAAAATAACAAGATTTTGAGATGGATACATAAACAGACACAAACAAAAAATACTGGGAAAATAAATAAAATGCTCCTTGTGGTACATAAATGTGGCACATAAATCAGGGTTCAATATAATAGAGTATGGATTAATACTTACAAACAAATACTTCACCAGATCCTCCCCTATATCTTGCTTCCTGGTCACAGCTGTCAAGAAGATCTTTTATGTTTTCATCTGTTAAAACTTTTAGTCTACCTTTCATGTCCTTTTTTGATTCAAAGATTTCTTTCAGTCTTTTGTCCCTATCTTCTTTACCAGTAACAGTTCCCTTTTCACTAGGAACATTATCAGTTTCGTCTACAGTCAACGTCTGACCTTGGTTTCCTGTAAATGCTTTAGTTGATTGACTATCTGTCACTGGCATTCTAAACATATAATTATGCAGCAAAAAATACCATTTTTTCAATTACTTAAGACTTTATTTTGCTTTATAACTACTGTTAAAAGTAAGTTATTCAAGTAATTTATGAAATATTTTTATATTGTTTCCTTTGAATCTTTGTTAAGTTTTTCAGTTTGGCTTTACGTTTCTATCACACAAATGATTATAGCAATCAGTATGAGACTCTTTACATTTTTCTCAAAATGCTATATCCTTTCAGTAAGTAACTCTGAAATATTTACACATGTCACTTTTATCACCTTGTTTTTATTGTTCTATTATAATTTTCAATCCAATGTATATTACAAGAAACATGGCAATGCCACGAAACCAGGTTTTCAAAAATGTTGTTCTGATTCTATACTATAGTATGAATTTTGGAATGAAGATTGCTATGAATATTCAAAAGATTATAACATGACATGAAGGAAAAGATAATATTCATGAGAATACATGATAATGAGTAGGATGTAAATTTCGGCTAACAATACTGTCTGCAAGGAGTATACTTAATAATGAGACAACAATTTCTGCACGTCATCTTGATGTGGTAAACATTTGTCTGAAGTTTCATCAAAATTCTTCAAAGGGTTGAAGAGTTACAGAGCGGACAGGATTTTCAATGTTAATGTCACTGTGACCTTGACCTTGGAGCCATCAAAATTCTTCAAAGGGTTGAAGAGTTACAGAGCGGACAGGATTTTCAATGTTAATGTCACTGTGACCTTGACCTTGGAGCCAGCCATGCGGAACATGCGTTCTGCACGTCATCTTGATGTGGTAAACATTTGTATGAAGTTTCATCAAAATTCTTCAAAGGGTTGAAGAGTTACAGAGCGGACAGGATTTTCAATGTTAATGTCACTGTGACCTTGACCTTGGAGCCAGCCATGCGGAACATGCGTTCTGCACGTCATCTTGATGTGGTAAACATTTGTCTGAAGTTTCATCAAAATTCTTCAAAGGGTTGAAGAGTTACAGAGCGGACAGGATTTTCAATGTTAATGTCACTGTGACCTTGACCTTGGAGCCAGCCATGCGGAACATGCGTTCTGCACGTCATCTTGATGTGGTAAACATTTGTCTGAAGTTTCATCAAAATTCTTCAAAGGGTTGAAGAGTTACAGAGCGGACACAATTTCGTTTGACGCCCGCCCATCCGCCCGCCATACCCCAATCTAATAACCAGGATTTTCAAAATTGAAAACCTGGTTAAAAATAACTGACACTCTGAGGCTAGGAATTGTTTCCATGCTTTATTTAAATAGCATTACTTCTTAATGCATCAAACAGTTAAGAATTTAAAACCACACTCTTTACAGTATTATAAAATTCACAACATTCTGAATTTCAGACTATCTTCTACGTGAAATTACCTTGAATTTAATACTGGAAATACTGATACAGTCTTTTAAGATTGCTGTTTAGAATATCAATTGTAGAAATAAAAATTTTTACATAATAAAAACAGAAACAATTGAGTGGACTTTGTGACATTTTAAACTTAGTAAACATCTTACAACCAATGGAGCAACAATACCCTTTTTGTAATATTATGCATAATATATTCAGATCAGTCCTGTATTCATTATTCTGTAGCTTATTCCACAACTTTTTTGCTGTTGTTTTTTTAGTTTAAGGGAATGTTTCGTAAAAATGTTCACTGGACAGTTAAAACAAAAACAATAAATAAAAAAACCTGCTTGTGTCAAATTAAAACTGAAAAATATGCATAATATACATCACTCCCTTCACTTAATACATATATTAATATTCTGTCAAAACACTATTCTAAAATCTTGAAATATTTTCCAGTTTTATATAATAATCGGACATGGGCACCTCCAATTTTTTCCTGTGTTTTGTACCAAGCAAGAAAAACAAGAGCCACCGCAAGCGGGGGCCACGCTCAACTTTTTTCTATTTCCAAAGGCAAATACATCAGAGGAAGCACATTGTGGTGAAGGGATTTCAAATGAAACATCATTTGGAAATATAATTATACATAACAAAGTTATGGCCAATTTTAGCAACATTCAGAAATTTGACCTTAAAGGTCTAGGTCAAATTCAGTTTAACCTTTTCTGGAGGTATTGTCTAAAAGGTAGTTATGTCCAAGCATGAAAACACTACATCCATTAACAACAAAGATATAGCCAAGTTAAGTAATGTCAAGGTCATTTAAAGGTCAAGGTAATGCTTGAATTGTTTAACACGTTTCTTTTATTCTAAGTGTTGTTTTGTCCCTGTATAGATCAAATCCGTCCATAAAACGAGAAGTTTAGCTATTTTAGCAAAATGCAATAATTAGAAATTTGACTGTAAAGGTCATTTAAAGGTTAAGGTCATACTTGAATAATTTAACATGTAGGTTTCGTCATAAGCCTTGTTTTCTCCAAGTATTAATAAACAAGAGGGCCAATGGCCCTAAAGAACTCACCTGGGTTCAAAGATGAAAGAAATTTTTATGAATGTAATGATGCATATCACAGAAATGGACCAATGCAATTTCATTGCCATAGCTCCAAAAACAAAAAGGAGGTCAGTAGGTCAAAATATAAGTAATGCCATGACAATTTTGAAATCGAAACAAAAACTGTGCACAAGGTCCAAATTTCATTGCTGTAGCTAAAAAAACAAAAAAGTAGGTCAGTAGGTCAAAAATATAGGTCATGCGATGACATTTTTGAAACTGACATGAAAAACTGTGCACAAGGTCCAAATTTTATTGCTGTAGCTAAAAAACAAAAAGTAGGTCAGTAGGTCAAAAATATAGGTCATGCGATGACATTTTCGAAATCGAAACGAAAAACTGTGTACACGGTCCAAATTTCATTGCCGTAGCTTTTAAACAAAAAAGTAGGTCAGCAGGTCAAAAATTTAGGTCATGCTATGACGTTTTTGAAATCGGAACAAAAACTGTATACATGGTCCAAATTTCATTGCCATAGCTCAAAAACAAAAAGTAGGTCAGTAGGTCAAAAATATAGGTCATGCGATGACATTTTTGAAATCGGAAAGAAAAACTGTGCATACGGTCCAAATTTCATTGTGCTGTAGCAAAAAAACAAAACATTAGGTCATTTGGTCAAAAATATAGGTCATGCGATGACGTTTTTTTGAAATCGAAACAAAAAACTGTGTACATGGTCCAAATTTCATAGTGCTGTAGCTAAAAAACAAATAAAAAGGTCAATAGGTCAAAAATATAGGTCATGCAATGACGTTTTTTGAAATTGGAACAAAAAACTGTGTACATGGTCCAAATTTCATTGTGCTGTAGCTAAAAAACAAATAAGTAGGTCATTAGGTCAAACATATAGGTCATGCTATGACTTTCTGAAATCGGAACAAAAAACTGTGTAAATGGTCAAAATTTCATTGCCATAGCTCCAAAAACAACAAGAAATGTTTGTAAAACATACATGCCACCCAACAGCACCTAATTGCTTGTGGTTGGGCCAAAGCGTTCTCTAGTTGTTGATCAGAAACTGTTTTTAGGATGAAGGTCCCTGTAGCCTTGACCTTTGACCTAATGACCTCAAAATCAATAGGGGTCATCTACTGGTGATGACCAACCAGCATACCAAGTTTGGTAAACCTAGGTCAAAGCATTCTCTACTTATTGATAGGAAACTGTTTTTAGCATGAAAGTCTGTGAGCTTGACCTTTGACCAAATGACCTCAAAATCAATAGGGGGACATCTACTGGTAATGACCAACCAGCACACCAAGTTTGGTGAACCTAGGTCAAAGCATTCTCTAGTTATTGATCGGAAACCGTTTTTAGGATGAAAGTCTCTGTTATTTTGACCTTTGACCTAATGACCTCAAGGTCATCTACTGGTGATGACCAACCAGCATACCAAGTTTGGTGAACCTAGGTCAAAGCGTTCTCTAGTTATTGATTGGAAACCGTTTTTAGGATGAAGGTCCCTGTGAGCTCTACCTTTGACCTAATGACCTCAAAATCAAAAGGGTTCATCCACTGGTGATGGCCAACCAGCATACCAAGTTTGGTAAACCTAGGTTAAAGCGTTCTCTAGTTATTGATTGGATACCAATTTTAGGATGAAGGTCCCTGTGAGCTTGACCTTTGACCTAATGACGTCAAAATCAATAGGGGTCATCATTTGTGATGGCCCACCAGCATACAAAGTTTGGTGAACCTAGGTCAAAGCATTCTCTACTTATTGATCAGAAACCGTTTTTAGGATGAAAGTCTCTGTGATCTTGACCTTTGACCTAATGACCTCAAAGTCAAAAGGGGTCATCAACTGGTGATTACCAACCAGCATACCAAGTTTGGTGAACCTTGGTCGAAGCATTCTCTACTTATTGTTCGGAAACCGTTTTTAGGATGAAGGTCCCTGTGAGCTTGACCTTTGACCTAATGACCTCAAATCAATAGGGGTCATCTACTGTTGATGACCAATTAGCATACCAAGTATGGTAAATCTATGTCAAAGCGTTCTCTAGTTATTGATCGGAAACCGTTTTTAGGATAAAGGTCCCTGTGAGCTTGATATTTGACCAAATGACCTCAAAATCAATAGGGGTCATCTACTGGTGATCTCCAACCAGCATACCAAGTTTGGTGAAACTAAGTCAAAGCGTTCTCTAGTTATTGATCTGAAACCGTTTTCAGGATGAAGATCCCTGTGAACTTGACCTTTGACCAAGTGACCTCAAAATCAATAGGGAGTCATCTACTGTTGATGACCAACCAGCATACCAAGTTTCGTGAACCTAGGTCAAAGCGTTCTCTAGTTATTGATCAGAAACCGTTTTTAGGATGAAGGTCCCTGTGAGCTTGACCTTTGACCTAATGACCTCAAAATCAATAGGGGTCATCTACTGGTGATGACCAACCAGCATACCAAGTTTGGTGAACCTAGGTCAAAGCCTTCTCTAGTTATTGATTGGAAACCGTTTTCAGGATGAAGGTCCCTGTGAGCTTGACCTTTGACCTAATGACCTCAAAATCAATAGGGGTCATCTACTGGTGATTACCAACCAGCATACCAACTTTGGTGAACCTAGGTCAAAACGTTCTCTAGTTAATGATCGGAAACCGTTTTCAGGATGAAGGTCCCTGTGAGCTTGACCTTTGACCTAATGACCTCAAAATCAATAGGGGTCATCTACTGGTGATGACTAACCAGCATACCAAGTTTGATGAACCTAGGTCAATGTGTTCTCTAGTTATTGATCGGAAACGAAGTGTCTACGGACGGACCGACCGACAGACTGACCGACCGACCGACATTTGCAAAACTATATGCCCCCTCATCTTTGATGGGGGGCATAGAAAGAAGGTCAAAAATAAAGGTTATGCCATGACATTTTTGAATTCGAAACGAAAAACTGTGCACACGGTCCAAATTTCATTGCTGTAGCTAAAAAACAAACAAGAGGGCCAAGATGGCCCTATATCGCTCACCTGAGAATCAATGCACTGAAACATCAAAAAATCAGGATGTAAGTAAGTAGGTCAAGGCCAAGATTATCCACAATCAAAGATTTAATCTGCATGCAAAATTATCTAATGTTTCATTGTTGTAGCTGAACAGAAGGTCTTCTAAGAATAGGCCCTGTGACCTATTTTTTGACCCTGGATGACCCATATACAATCCCATCCTAGATTTTATCAAGACAAACATTCTGACCAAATATTAAGAAAATTGGATCTAAAATACAGCTTCTTTCGCATACACAAGCTTTTTTCTAAGATTTGACCCAGTGATCTAGTTTTTGACCCAAGATAATCCATTTACAACCTCAACCTAGATTTCATTAAGACAAACATTCTGACTAAGTTTTATAAAGATCCAATGAAAAATACAGCTTCTATTGCATACACAATGTTTTTTCTAAGATTTGACCCTTCGACCTAGTTTTGACCCTAGATAATCCATATTCAATCCTGACCTAGATCTCATCAAGACAAAAATTCTAACAAAATATTAGAAAAATCTAATTGAAAATACAGCTTCTATTGCATACACAAGGTTTTTCTAAGATTTGACCCAATCACCTAGTTTTTGAACCCAGATGACCCATATACAATCCCAACCTAGATACCAGAGAGACAAATATTCTGACCAAATATTAGGAAATTCGGATGAAAAATACAGCTTCTATTGCATACACAAGGTTTTTCTAAGATTTGACCCCGTGACCTAGTTTTTGACCCCAGATGACCCATATACAATCCCGACCTAGATCTCATCAAGACAAACATTCTGACAAAATATATGGAAAATCCAATGGAAAATACAGCCTCTATTGCATACACAAGGTTTTTCTAAGATTTGACCCATGACCTAGTTTTTGACTCCAGACGACCCATATACAAACCCAATCTAGATATCATAGAGACAAACATTCTGACCATATATAAGGAAAATCGAATGGAAAATACAGCCTCTATTGCATACACAAGGTTTTTCAAAGATTTGATGCCGTGACCTAATTTATGACCCCATTTAACCCGTATACAATCCCAACCTAGATCTCATCAAGACAAACATTCTGACAAAATATTAGGAAAGTTGAATGAAAAATACAGCTTCTATCGCATACACAAGGTTTTTCTTAGATTGGACCCCGTGACCTAGTTTTTGACCCTAGATGACCCATATACAATCCCAACCTAGATTTCATCAAGACAAACATTCTGACCAAGTTTCAAAAAGATCCAATCAAAAATACAGCCTCTATTGCATACACAACGCAAATATGAACAATAGACAACAGACAACGCACAGACGACGGACATCCAGCGATCAATTTAGCTCACCCTGAGCATTCGCTCAGGTGAGCTAAACAGTAGGTCAGCAGGTCAAAAATATAGGTCATGCGATGACATTTTTGAAATCGAAATGAAAAACTGTGCACACAGTCCAAATTTCATTGCCGTAGCTTTAAAACAAAAAAGTAGGTCAGTAGGTCAAAAATATAGGCCATGCCATGACGTTTTTGAATTCAAAATGAAAAACGGTCCAAATTTCTTTGCCACAGCTCCAAAAACAAAAAGTAGGTCAGTAGGTCAAAAATATAGGTCATGCTATGATATTTTTGAAACTGAAACGAAAAACAGTACACACAGTCCAAATTTCATTGCTGTAGCTAAAAAACAAAAAAGTAGGTCAGTAGGTCAAAAATATAGATCATGCTATGACGTTTTTGAAATCGGAACAAAAAACTATATACATGGTCCAAATTTCATTGCCACTGCTCCAAAAACAAAAAGTAGGTCAGTAGGTCAAAAATATAAGTCACGCCATGACATTTTTGAAATCGAAATAAAAAACTGTGCACACAGTCCAAATTTCATTGCTGTAGCTCAAAACCAGAAAGTAGGTCAGTAGGTAAAAAAATATAGGTCATGCGATGACATTTTTGAAATCGAAACGATTAAGTGTTGTTTTGTCTAAGTCTGATTCAAATCCAACCATAAATTACATAATTATGGCCAGTTTTAACAAAATTCAATGATTTGACCTTGACCGTCATGGTCATTTAAAGGTCAAGGTCAAACTTGAAATAATCATAATGTCGGATTTGTCACAACTGTTGTTTAGTCCAAGTTTGAATTAAATCTATAAATAAATGAGAAAGTTATGACAATTTAAGCAAAATTCAATCATCTGACCTTGACGGTCAAGGTAATTTTAAGGTCATGGTCAAATCTGAGTTATTCAACATGTCGGTTTTGTCATGAGTGTTGTTTTGTCCAAGTATAAATCAAATCCAACCATAAATACTAATGTTATGGTCAATTTCAGCAAAATTCAATAATTTGACCTTGAAGGTGAAGGTCATTTATGAGTCAAGGTCAAGTTTAGTCTGGTCAGCTTGAAGGTCTTGTCCAAAGGGTTGTTGTGTCCAAGCATAAAGAGAATCCACCTATTAATAATAAAGTTATGGCCAATTTTAGCAAAATTCAATATTTTGACCTTGAATATGAAGGGTTGTTGTGTCCAAGTATGAAGATAATCCATCAAGGAATAAAAAAATTATGATCAATGTTAAAGTTTTCGGACGGGAACGGCAACGGCAACGACACCATGACTATCACAATAACTCGATTTTTTTTTCAAAAAAAGTCGAGCTAATAAATACCTAAAATGGTTATTTTTTTCTAATTTTATAAAAATTGTATATCAGGTGGGTTTTGTAGACCAAAGAAACATAAAAGTAGTGACCTTAAGATTGTCTGAAATATGTTACTGCAAATTGTTTTTTCTTTATACAAACCTGAGCCAACAGTAGTATCCTGACTGGCCTGGTTTCCATTTCCTACTTTTGCTTGGCCAATACTTAACTGCGAAAAGCCAACTGTGGTTTCTTTTACATTTCCAATTCTGTCAGTTTCCTGATCAGCTCTTCTACCAGTGTTTCTATTAAAAAGAAATTGTTCCTTAGAGAATAGTCTGTCAGCAAACAGACCAACATGAGCTATAAATTCAGTGACATGAAGATACAATTTTGAATATGTGACACAGACAACAATAGTGGATAACTTGAAATGAATGAATTCCTGCCATTAGTTTTCAAGTCACGCTCCAGACAACGAGAACCAACAAAGGGCAATAACTCTGCAAATACTGAAGTTTGAGTTAAGGCTCTTGAACAAAGCACTTCCTGTAATTGTGCTCGACCATTGTATGAAGTTGCATTTAATTCCAACTATTAGTTTTCAAGTTATGCTCCTGGCAAGGAAAACCAACAAAGGATAATAACTCTGCAAATAGTGAAGAAGAAGTTATGACTCTTAAACACTGCACTTCCTCTCATTGTGCTTGACCATTGTATGAAGTTGCACTGAATTCCAACAATTAGTTTTCAAGTTATGCTCCTGACAAGGAAAACCAACAAAGGACAATAACTCTGCAAATAGTGAAGATGGAGATATGATTCTTGAACATTGCGCTTCCTGTCATTGTGCTTGACTACTGTGTGAAGATGCACTGAATTCAAACCATTACTTTTCAAGTTATACTACGGACAAGGAAATTGCAACAGACCGCCCGACCGACCAACCAACCACCGGGTAACTCCTTTATACTCCCCAAACTTTTAGGGAGTATATACTTATCGGCACTTTATTTGTCAGGTCCTGTAAATAAGATGTTAGTTCTTAAAATAACTTATGTATGCAAATTAACATCTTCCAACTAAATCCGGCAATGGATGGGAGGATTCAGAAAACGAAAGTAGGTGTTTTTTTATCTGCTGACATCCACAAACATAGTGAAGTAATAAGTGAAAATAAACACTAATTTTTCTTTTTAACAAGTTTTCTATGCATTTGTGCGAATATCTGCATAATTTGATGATAATGTTATATTTTTGCTAATGAGCAGTATTAAAACTTTAAAAGAAGACTTATTATCACTAACAACATTACATACTATGATAAATTAAATTTAATCAAGGTTTAAACTGCTGTTAGTACAGTCCACTGAATTAAAATCAAGTTATTGTGTTTCATAATTCTGATCTGTGAACTAGAATAACAATACATATAATATCTGAGTAAAAAATAGTTAGTTTAAAATTATTCAGTGTTTGCATGTTTGACTTATTTCTTCATGTCATGCTGATCAGTACTGTACTGACTGGTTAACCATTCCAAACAATTTAGATGTGCAAAATCAAATTACTTAGAAAACAAAATACTTTCTCTTTTACAATATCAGGTTTTTATTTCTATCTTAAAAATGCTTTATTTTTGGCTAAGGTCAAAACTAATTCTGCCAACAAACACCCAGATATTATTCTGTTCTGTTCTAAAAGATTAAGACTCTTTTCACTCTAAAACAAAGAGCCATGTTACACATGGTTAATCCCCCCCCTGGAAATAAGTTACCTGAAGGTTGTACTTTCAAGTGGTTGCATGTTGAAGTCCCCTCCCACATGTATGGTATGTGTTCTGTTCTGTTCTGTTCTGTTCAAGAAAAGTGCTGTATTGTTGAACTCTTGTTATAGAAAGACTTAAAAAAGTAAATGTAATAATGTGGGTTTGCAGTTTGAAGAAAACCCCTAAAAAATAGGCAAGGTAGAGTTATTGTTCTTACACACTGCACTACCTACCAATGTGCTCTGTCACGTATGAAGTTTGAATAAAATCCCTCAAGTAGTTTTGGAGTTATGCTTCAGACAAAATTTATCAAGTAAATTTGATAAAGGGGAATAACTCTAAAAAATAGGCAAGGTAGAGTTATTGGACTTGCACACTGCACTACCTATCAATGTGCTCTGTCAGTGTATGAAGTTTGAATAAAATCCCTCGAATAGTTTTGGAGTTATGCTCCGGACAAAATTGTTTCGGACGGACGCACAGACAGACGAAGGGCATTTTTAATATCCCCTCTGCCTTTGGCGGGGGGATAATAATTCATGTATGTCAGAAAATTACCAAAAACAAAGATAAACAAAAAATAGAACAAAAACTGTTACCTGTTCAATTCCTCAGCTGAAATAAAAAATTTGAAGAATGGTAAAACTGCAAAATGAATCTCAGAGTCATAAAAATAACGCCATCTTAAGCATCACGTAAACATATCTTTTCCTTGACTCATTTCTAAAGCCTTTTAAATAATTTTTGCCATTTAATTATATGCCTGAAGGGGGCATATTATGTCATGGTCCAGGTTGTCTGTCTGTCCTTCCATCCATCCATTAGCAATTTGGTTTCTGGAGGATAACTTGAGTAGTCTTTCGTCTACAGCCTCTTACATTCATGTGATTATTGCCCACATTGAATGGATGAACCCCACTGATTTTGGAGTCAGTAGCTCAAAGCTCATGGTCACACAGACATTCACATTGAAAACCATTTCCGCCATGTAACTTGACAATCATTTGTTGCAGAGACTTCAAACTTTATGTAATGATTGCACATTGAGTGGATGACCCCTATATATTTTTGGGTCAGTATGTCAAAGGTCAAGGCCACAGTGACCTAAATGTTTAGAATCATTTACACTCTGTTACTCGACAACCATTTGTCTTAGAGACCTCAAAATTCATGTGATGGTTTAACAAATTGAGTAAATGACCCTACTGATTTTGGAGTCAGTAGGTCAAAGTTCAAGGTCACAGTGACCTTAACATTGAAAACCATTTCCACCATGTAACTTGACATTCATTTGTTATAGAGACTTCAAACTACATCATGAGTGCACACATTGAGTGGATGACCCCTATACATTTTGGGATCAGTACGTCAAAAGTCAAGGTCACAGTGACCTAAATGTTTAGAATCATTTACACTCTGCAATTCAGCAACCATTTTTCATAGAGACTTCAAAATTCATATAATAGTTGTACACAATGAGTGAATGACACCTATTGATTTTAGGGTTAGTAGGTCAAAGGTAAAAAAATTCAAAATTTAAAGCAATTCATTTAATTTTAAAGCCTTAGGTTTCCTCCCTTATATCACATATGCATCATACTAAGAAAAAAACACCCTTCGGGCATATAATGCTCCGCCCAGTGGTACTCTTGTTTGACATACATGACTGTATCTCAAACATTTTATCTATATAAAAACATCTTCATAAAGATTTCAGCTATATCTTAGATATGGAATGTTTGATTAACAGGGTGTTGGCTTATACAGGTGTAGCGGGTGTGGGGAGGGCCTCCTACAGAGGGGGGCGTCTTCTTAACGATGCATCCATTTCCAGTAACTTGGAACTGGTTATCATTTGGCATTTCTGTTAGTAAAGTTATAGCATTCAACTCAAGTATACATTCGGTGTGAGTTTTAATGCTAGATATATATGCTTATATTCCTATTTCATACTTAATCTCTTCTTTGAACGGAGTACCTAGATCTTTTGTTCCAGAGTGTCAAAAGCAATTTTCAATAATGACGATTTTCTATTTTTCCTGTCTGTTCATTGGCCCACATCAGTTATTTTCACTTTGCTCAATATCTCAGTGCCCAGGACAGAGATAAATCTTTCGCATCCTCAAACGGTTGTTTTCCTGGACACAACACCAGATTAGTAGCAATTATTGTTATTTACCATTTTATCTTGCTTCAAGCCAGAATGAAATTTCAGTGAATTCAACTCAGCTTCTAAGTCAGCAAACCTTTTGTCCCAACAGGCAAATTGTAGGTCAAAGTCAACTTTCACTGCCTTTATTTTGTGGTCAATTGTAGCCAATAATTCCTTTCTCAATTTAACAATTTTGCTATCATATGTCTTCTGGAGGCTTTCTTGTCCCTTTTTCAAAACAGCAAGTACTTCCATGATTTTGTCAAAAGGTTCATTTACACCGGAATCATCAATATCAGCCATTTTTGTTTGTTTGTATAGAGGACTTGTCCCACCAGGAGATTCTCTCACTTGTTTTTTTTCTCTAAATTTGAACAAGTTTCATTCATAATAGTTCGAAATGACTTACAGTCAACATTCAGTAATATCCAATGATAATCCAAAAGTATATAATCACTATATTTGCAAATTTATTCCATTTTTTTCACAATTGAAAATTTTGAACTCCATTTTACTTCGGGCATGCGCAAATCTCAGTATTGCTTATGAAGCAGAAAAAAAAAGATAGTCCCCCCATGTCCATCCCCTCATGGTGGGAAAGCTACACCTTGCAACTGTTTGCCTGAAGTGCAGTTTTAGGGGAAATATGTATAAGTAATGCTTGTATGACTACAGCATACATTGTGAAAATACAAGCTACTGATCCAAACAAATTCAGTGCCTTCAGTGCTTTGATTTTTTTCTGCTGGTTTAAATGCCCAATCAAGGTAACCACCACTTAAGGACTCTTTTTGGTAGACATATTTTTGTAATACATCTAGTTATGCCCAGATTACAATAACTATATCTGAAGTCAATTAAGTGCCTGCTGCATCTATTATAATTAGGGATGTCAACAAGTATCCGAATACTCGGTTATCCAGAATCTGTGTTTGTATCCGGATACTAATTTGCCATCTGAATATTTGTACACAAAATAAACAAGAGGGCCATGATGGCCCTAAACCGCTCACCTGAGTCTCATTGCTCATGTTACAAATATCGTTATTGGTTTTTATGGGTGCAAGTTTGAATAAGTTCGCAATAAGATTGAAGACTCTGGGTGTAATGGTACTCAAATTTTTGAGCAGAAAAAGTTTTATTCTACAGGTCCCAGTGACTTTGACCTTTGACATACAGACCCCAAAACCAATAGGGTTTTTCTAATATAATTACCCTGTTAAGTTTGAAGGTTCTGGGTGTAATGATACTCCAATTACTGAGAAGAAATAGTTTTCACTCTACAGGTCCCTGTGACCTTGACTTTTGACCTACTAACCCCAAAAATGATTGGGTTCTTTTACTGAGTAAAGAAAATTATCCTATGAAGTTTGAAGGCTCTGGGTAAAATGGTACTCCAGTTACTGAGCAGAAGCAGTTTTCACTCTACAGGTCCTTGTGAACCCTAAAACAATAGGGTTCTTCTAATACAATTATCCTATAAACTTTGAAGGCTCTGGGTGTAATGGTACTACACTTACTCTGCAGAAATAGTTTTCACTCTACAGGTCCCTGTGACCCTGACCTTTGACATACTAGCCCAAAAACAATATGGTTCTTCTATTTAGTAAAAGCGATCATCCTACAAAGTTTGGAGGCTCTGGGTGTAATGATACTCCAATTACTGAGAAGAAATAGTTTTCACTCTACAGGTCCCTGTGATCTTGACTTTTGACCTACTGACCCCAAAAATGATTGGGTTCTTTTACTGAGTAAAGAAAATTATCCTATGAAATTTGAAGGTTCTGGGTAAAATGGTACTCCAGTTACTGAGCAGAAGCAGTTTTCATTCTACAGGTCCTTGTGAACCCTAAAACAATAGGGTTCTTCTTATACAATTATCCTATAAACTTTGAAGGCTCTGGGTGTAATGGTACTACACTTACTCTGCAGAAATAGTTTTCACTCTACAGGTCCCTGTGACCCTGACCTTTGACATACTAGCCCCAAAAACAATATGGTTCTTCTATTTAGTAAAAGCGATCATCCTACAAAGTTTGGAGGCTCTGGGTGATATGGTAATCCTGTTATTGAGTGGAAACGGTTTTCACTCTAGAGGTCCCTCTGACCTTGACCTTTGACCTACTGACCCAAAACACAAAAGGGATTTTTTGTACTCAATAAGGGCAATAACCCTGTGAAGTTTGAAGGCTTTGGGTCAACTGGTACTCAAATTATTGAAAGGAAACGAAATGTGAAAGACAGACAGACAAACAGACACCCATGGACAAGGAAAAAACAATATGTCTCCATCAGAAGGGCGGGGTTGGGAGGAGACATAACAACAAACAATTGAAGGTATAGCCCTTGGTGTTTCAGAGCAGCAGATTTTTAAAGTTTTCCCTATATAAATCCTTGTGTAAAATTGAATGACCCCGCCCCAACCCCCCGGCCCCGATAGGGGCAAGTTTTGATCCCAGGGTCATGATTTAAACAAACTTGGTAGAGGTCCACTAGACAATGCTGCAAACCAAATATCTAAACTCTAAGCCTTGTGGTTTCTGACAAGAAGATTTTTAAAACTTTTCCTATATAACTCTATGTAAAACATGTGACCCCTGAGAGGGAGCCTTTTTTGACCCAGGGGCTATGATTTGAACAAACTTGGTAGAGGTCTAAAAGACAATGCTGTACACCAAATATCTAAACTCTAGGCATTGTGGTATCTGAAAAGAAGATTTTTTTAAAATTTCTCCTAACGGCCCTTGGTGTTTCAGAGCAGCAGATTTTTAAAGTTTTCCCTATATAAATCCTTGTGTAAAATCGAATGACCCCCCCCCCTGCCCCCCCTAGGGGCCAGTTTTGATCCCAGGGTCATGATTTGAACAAACTTGGTAGAGTTCCACAAGACAATGCTGCAAACCAACTATCTTAACTCTAGGCCTTGTGGTTTCTGACAAGAAGATTTTTAAAACTTTTCCTATATAACTCTATGTAAAACATGTGACCCCTGAGAGGGGGGCCTTTTTTGACCTAGGGGCTATGATTTGAACAAACTTGGTAGAGGTCTAAAAGACAATGCTGTACACCAAATATCTAAACTCTAGGCATTGTGGTTTCTGAAAAGAAGATATTTAAGTTTTCCCTATATAAATCTATGTAAAACATGTGACCACTGGGGTGGGGTCAGTTTTGACATAATGGTCATAATTTGAATAAACTTGGTAGAGGTCCACTAGATAATGCTATACACCAAATATCTAAACTCTAGGCCTTGTGGTTTCTGACAAGAAGATTTTTTAAAAGTTTTTCCTATATAACTCTATGTAAAACATGTGACCCCTGGGGCGGGGCCATTTTTGACCCAGAAGCCATGATTTGAACAAACTTAGTAAAGGTCCACTGGACAATGCTGCACACCAAATATCTAAACTCTAGGCCTTGCGGTTTCTGAAAAGAAGATTTTTTGAAGTTTTTCCTATATAATTCTTAACAAACTTGGTAGAGGTCTAGTAGACAATGCTGTACACCAAATATCTTAACTCTAGGCCTTGTGGTATCTGAAAAGAAGATTTTTAAAATTTTTCCTATATAACTCTTTGTAAAACATGTGACCCCTGGGGCGGGGCCATTTTTGACCTAGGGGCTATGATTTGAACAAACTTGGTAGAGGTCCTCTTGACAATGCTACATACAAAATATCAAAGCTCTATGCCTTTTGGTTTCATATGTGAAGACTTTTTTAACTTTTTCCTTTATAACTCTATGTAAACAAGTGACCCCCGTGGCAGGGCCTATTTTGACCAAATTGGCTATGATTTGAACAAACTTAGTGGGGTCCAAAAGACAATGCTGCACACCAAATATCTAAACTCTAGGCCTTGCGGTTTCTGACAAGAAGATTTTAAATGTTTTTCCTATATTAACTCTATGTAAAACATGTGACCCCTGGGGCGGGGCCATTTTTGACCCAGGAGCCATGATTTGAACAAACTTGGTAGAGGTCCACTGGACAATGCTGCACACCAAATATCTAAACTCTAGGCCTTGTGGTTTCTGACAAGAAAATTTTTTAATGTTTTTCCTATATAACTCTATATAAATCATGTGACCCCTGGGGCCGGGCCATTTTTGACCCAGGAGCCATGATTTGAACAAACTTGGTAAAGGTCCACTGGACAATGCTGCACACCAAATATCTAAACTCTAGGCATTGTGGTTTCTGACAAGAAGATTTTTAAGTTTTCCCTATATAAATCTATGTAAAACATGTGACCACTGGGGTGGGGTCAGTTTTGACCCCAGGGTCATAATTTGAATAAACTTGGTAGAGGTCCACTAGATGATGCTACACACCAAATATCTAAACTCTAGGCCTTGCGGTTTCTGACAAGAAGATTTTTTAAAAGTTTTTCCTATATAACTCTATGTAAAACATGTGACCCCTGGGGTGGAGTCAGTTTTTGACCCAGGAGCCATGATTTGAACAAACTTGGTCCACTGGACAATGCTGCACACCAAATATCTAAACTCTAGGCCTTGTGGTTTCTGACAAGAAGATTTTTAAGTTTTCCCTATATAAATCTATTTAAAATCAACTGACCCCTGGGGTGGTGTCATTTTTGACCCCAGGGTCATAATTTGAACAAACTTGGTAGAGGTCTACTAGATGATGCTTCATACCAAATATCAAAGCTCCAGGTCTTGGGTTTTCGGAGAAGAAGATTTTTAAAGATCCAACTTTTAAAATCTATTTTAGCTCCAGTGAACCAGAAATGCAATGGACCAGAACCATTTGAACAATCTTGGTAGAGCTTCATGCAAGGAACATCCCAGGCAAGTTTCATTTAATTTGGCCCTTTGGTTTCAGAGGAGATGTCATTTGAATGAAAAGTTGACAACAGACGGACAGACGGACGGACAAAGACTGATCAGAAAAGCTCACCCTGAGCACTTTGTGCTCAGGTGAGCTAAAAATAACAGTGAAATTTAACTCTGACAGAAAAATTCAAACACTGTCAACATTAATTTGGCAATTTCATAACACTTAACATAATTGCGACTATTGTTCGCCCACAGCATATCCCTTGATTGGTTTATCTATCACATCCCTCTAATGTGTTTATTCATCTTGCAAACTCCTGGGATCAAACGTGACATCCCACTGTGTATCAATTACTTTATCCATAGTGTTTATAGTGTTTACAGAACCTATACTAGAGTATCTTGCCCCCTTGTTAATCAATTAGCAGTGTCAAACATGCCAAATAAGGGTTTCACGGTAATGTCTGTAAATGATTCTATGATAGTTTTAATGCAAGACTAAAAGCATATCCAATCAAAATGTGATTACTCAAACGATGTATCCAGTCAACGATTTTCTAAAACAAGCATTATGATTTTAATGTGTCAAGCAATCATTCTTTTCTAGAATTCCAAAGCATTGGCATTAAAACTTTGATCCATTCTTCGCAACATGCCTCCTAAAGTAGCATCCGATGTGTGGAAGTACTTCACAAGATCAGAATACAACTCTACTGTCAACATTTGCAGTACTGAGCTGAGTTACAGGTATTTAAAACATTTAAAAATAGATAATTATAATAATGAATGTAATGAAACAGCATTTTGATCTACGGTGATTTTAAATGATATTTCTTAAATTACAAAGTATATTTTAAAAAGAGACAGACCATGTCAAAAAAATGGATGCATGATGTTTTCATTTGACACTTAGACTTAACACTCATGCGTATTGGCAGAAAATATACTTCAAGGGCCATGAGGAAAAACAGTAAACAACATGTATTTGTTTTATTAACTATTTACATGAAATGATACAAAAACAGTTATTATTTTCATAAAACTGTCTTTCCACCTGTAATAGGATTACCGAAACAATCTTTAAAACAGATGTCAAATGTTTGGCATAGGAATTGGAACACTGAGATCATACATTTGTCAGTTTTATATGAATACCCTGATAGTATTCAAATAGTCTATATGGATATCTGGATACCGAATCAGGTATTCTTTGACATCCCTAATTATAATGTATCGCACTTTTTAACCATGCTCTGTAACAATCAAACATTTTGCATTTGTGACCATAAAACATTTTGCATTTGTGACCATGGCATTATCATAGCTTGCAGTTAGATTTCCAAAACCGAACAGAAGTAGACTGCATGGCTACGAATGCTAGCTAGCATCACATAATGACTTCAGTAATGGTGGAGATTAAAGATTGTGATAAATTTTGAAAGAAGTATCAGAACAATGAAGTCACAGCTATTTTGGTTACCTACCTATCACTTTTACAGAACCTGATCAAATGGTGTTATTTTTATGAGTTGTTTTGGCACTTAGACATTTTTTAAAACATTATTTAATCTCCAAATATAGCAGAGGTATAATACGTCACTTGTACCCCCTTGTCTATCAGCTAGATTTATGGCGACGTGGTAGAGTGTCCGCTTAGTAATCGCAGCTATCTGAGTTCAAACCCAGCTCAGGGCAAGTGGATTTTTTCCAGGTTACACAACCAGTCAAATATTTTCAAACCTTTTTCTCTTAATCATCATTAGCTTATAATCTGTTGCCTTTATAAATATTTAAATCATAAAAAACTTGACATTGCCTTACACAGATTAATGGTATTTTACTATCAACTTATATGTGACATACCTCTCTCTCTTTCTGTGGATGTTAAATAGTCAGCTAGATCTTGCTGCTTACATTCCTCTAAGCACTTCTTGAATTTTTCATATCCTGTTTTGCCTTTAGCTCTAACTCTCTGAAGAATTTGTTCATTCATTTCCGTTGTCACTTTCAATTCCTAAGTATCAAATTAAAATTTAGTCAGGTTTTCAACTGAATGCAGACTTAGCAAAGTGTGTTTTTATTTAATATGTGCAATGCTTCAGTCAATTAAAGACCAATCATCATTTTGTTCATTTGGATATCCTTTGCATAAGATATGGAGATATCAATGCCATTGCGACAATATTGTAATGCTAGGATGAATTTCTTCAAGCTGCAACACCCATTTGGTCCACATTTTTTCACAGTTACCATAAATATTTGTTAAAGTTATTCTAAACTCACTCTAAACATGACATATAGACCAGAAAAGTTAAAATGCTCTTATTTCAGTTTTGATTATAGCAACCTTCAATCTTGGCAAGTTTGAATTATGTAAAGATATTCAAGAATCCTTTGGAACTAGACAAAGATATAGCCTGTGCAAGTCAAACTGCAGTTATTTCTTACCCTTAACATCTAAGATAATAACCTTTGTGAAACAGACCTGAGTTTACATGCAGTATGGCATCTTGCCAAAGTACAAATATAATCATATGGTACAATAAACTGAAATCTACTTCAAATATGATTACCTACCCGAATATTACGCAAAATTGTGTATTCAAGGAATCCATTCGCTAGGAATAAATCCAACACAGGATTAGGGTCAAGATCGCTTTTTATCCCTGGCCAACATTTATCTATAACTCTTTTAAAGAATTCATCATCTGAAAAAAAGAAGAAACTTTTTTTAATGTTTTTTTTTTCAGGAAAAAATGAGCATAAATTCAGTTTTCTCGATCTTGAAAATCAAGATTCTATGTCAAAGAGCTTTTGTGATTTCATGATTTGAAAGACCTGAAGCTGCAAACCTTATAGCAACAAGAGTGCTGCAAGGCAGGGCAAAATACACCTGTCAATTGAGCAATTTTTTTCATTAACATGTATCTACCTATGCAGTTTAAAGTCAAAAGCTTTGATAATGTAGGAGTATGGTCCAGACAAACATAAGGTATGAAAATTGATCTAAGGGGAATAACTCCAAAATCATGAAGTTTACAGTCATGGTTCTTGTGTCAATGAGATCTATCCTCCTGTGAAGTTTAAAGTCATTAGCTTTGATAAGGTATGAGTTATGCTCAAGACAAGAAAATTAAACAAAGGGAAATAACTCCAAAATCATGAAGAACAGAGTTATGGTTCCTGTGCGATGACCTTGTCTGAATAAGACCTATCTATGTATCAAGTTTCAAGTCAACAGCTTGGATAATGTATGCTCTGGACAAGAAAATGAAACAGGGAAATAACTCCAAAATCAAGAAGTGCAGAGTTATAGTTCTTGTTTATTACACTTTGACTCAATAAGACCTATCTATGTATCAAGTTTCAAGTGTTGCAGTTATGCTCCAGACAAGAAAATTAAAGAAAGGGGAATTACTCCAAAATCATGAAGTGCAGAGTGATGGATCTTAAGCAGTTCAGTCCATCTTAATGAGATCTATCCATCTATGAAGTTTCAAGTCAACAGCTTTGATAGTATTGGAGTTATGCTCCAGACAAGAAAATTAAGCAAAGGAGAGTAACTCCAAAATCAAGAAATGAAGAGTAATGGTTCCTCACTGCATTCTGTCTCAATGAAATCTATCTACCTAAGAAGTTTCAAGCCAATAGCTTTGATAGTGTTAGTGTCATGCACCAGGCAAGAAAATGAAACAAAGGGGAAAACTCCAAAATCAAGAAGTGAAGAGTAATATGTTCTTCACTCACTCCGTCTCAATGAGATCTATCTACCTACGAAGTTTCAAGTCAAAAGCTTTGATAGTGTAGGAGTTATGCTCAAGACAAACATCAGGACACCACCCATCCGCCCACCATGGGTGATCCCATAATATGTCCCATAATTGATAGACTTAAAAAAATGGCAACTTTTGGCAATACTTAATGAACACATTTAAGTAACAAGCTGCCCTTGTTGGTTAGGAATTCTTAGATCTGATAGCAAAGCTGTTAAAATGCAATTATTGACAACCCCTGCAAACAGCCAATATTTGAAAACATTTGGTTAATTTGTTTGAACTATTCTTCTGCTATAATTTACCCAATGTAAAATAACAGTGGAATCATTTCTTATCACAGCTAGATTCAAACATATAAAATTTTAAAAGAAACCAGAAATAGTATGTATTCAAGAACATATGATATGGCATAAAAACGAAGGCCATAATTGTAGTTATAAAATACCCTTTACCATCTGCTCATTCAGGTTATTTAATCCCTCACTGTTTAAAGAAATCCTTCAGAAACTGGATAAGAAGAAATATAGAACACCTACTCTATACCAAAGGCCTATAATTCTAGTAAAGATAGGCACAGCACAAATTCCTTCCTTTACCTCCATTAACACACCCTGGCTGTTTATCTATGAACGATTAGAGCAAATCCTCCAGAACATGAATAAGGAGTTCAATACACAATACACAAGATTTACTTTATACCCCATATAAGAAAAATACAAAGGCCTATAACTCTGGTAAAGATAGACACAACAAAATCATGAAATCACAAAAATAGTCTTAATCCTTCCTTTACCAACATCAACACACCTGTTCATTTGTGAAAGTTTAGAGCAAATCCTCCAAAAGATGAACAAGTATTTCAATACACAAGATTTAACTCTGTTAATGATATGTGCTATTAAATTCCTTCTTTTACTAAAGCAAATCCTCCAAAAGATGAATAAGAAGTTTGTCACATAATATTTTCTTTATATCTCTGATAGTAAGGCATGTGAACCATGATAGCCCTAACATACTCACCTTAGTATAACGGCTAAGAAGGACTAGAAATGGGTTTTTGATTGAACAAAAACATATGTCTCCCCCCAGCCAGTTGCTGCAGGCAGTATTGAGTCAGACGATTGTAAAATAAGGGGGATATTTTTGTCAAATGTACATAATGAACAATAAACTCATACACTGTCAAAAAAGGATTGAGCAGAAACCTTGTTTCATATTGTATAAAATGGTTGTATTCATTCAGTCAAGTACCTGTAGCATGTTGGAATCATGTCGATGGCAGTGCTGTTACATAGATATGGGCATGAGGTGAACATCTGACCCAAGTTTCATAAAAATCCTTCAAGGGCTTTTGAAGATACAGAGCGGACATGTTTTTGTGGCATTTGACATTTAACCTCCAAGTGTGACCTTGAACTTGAGACACCACACCGCAAAGTGGGTTCTGCAAGTCACCTTGATGAGGTGAACATCTGACCCAAGTTTCATAAAAATCCTTCAAGGGCTTTTGAAGATACAGAGCAGACACGATTTTGTGGCATTTGACATTTAACCTCCAAGTGTGACCTTGACCTTGAGACACCACACCCGCAATATGGGTTCTGCACATCACCTTGATGAGGTAAACATCTGACCCAAGTTTCATAAAAATCCTTCAAGGGCTTTGGAAGATACAGAGCGGACACGATTTTGTGACGGACAGACAGACAGACGAACAGACGGCCAGACAGACAACTGGGGGAAAAACTATATGAACAATACTTGTAGCGAAACAGCAGGCAATGAATCAAACTAAATTTCAGGAGTCTCAGGCTTAAGAATTCAGACATTTTTTTCAAAGAGTTTGTCTATATAAGTCTATGAAAAAACACCTTACTCGAAGCTATTATAATTTTTGTTAAAGTCCACTAAAAATGCGTCATCCCAAATTTTAGAACTCTGGGCATTGTGGTTTCACAAATGAAGAATTAAAAGATTTTCCTACATATTTCTATGTAAAACGAATGACTCCAGTGCCAAAATTTGAACAAACTAGATACAGTACCACAAGATAATACTACATGCCAAATTTAGGAAGACAAAGTTTTGCAGTTTCTGACAAGAGCATATCAATTTACAACATCTGGCCAATGGGGTGGATCCAAAAGTAACCAGAGTAAAGTTGAACAAATTTGTTTAAGGTCCACTAGACAATGCTACACATCAAATTTAAGACCTCCTGGCCTAATGGTTTTAGACAAGAAGATTTTTCAACCTTTTCATTCTTGTTGCCATAGCAACCAGAGTTCTGCAATGAATAAAATTCTTTGAACAATTTTGGTAGGACTTCATTCAAGGATTATCCTACCAAGACTTATCACTTTGACTGAGTAGTTTTTAGGGAATTTTGTTTAAAGTAAAAAGCTGAGAGCCCAAGCTGCAAGCCTCACACTGTACAACACAAAAGCTCACCCTGCGCATTTGCTCTGGTGAACAAAGAACAATGTATTTATACAGGTCATCACTATGTCACTGACCTTCAAAGTAATCATTAGCTATCAAGTTTTCTATACCTAAGCCATCTATTATTGAACAATCAAGGATTTTACACAGGCTGTCACTCTGACCTTGACCTTCAACCTAGTAATTGCAAAATCTACAAGGTCATCAAATGAGTATGCCTAATTAACCCTATAAAGTTTAATGAACCTTGGGCTCAAGCAGTTACTAGTTATTAATCAGAAAAATTTTGACACAGGCTGCCACTGTGACTGTGACCTTTGACCTAGTGATCACAATATCAATAGGGGTCATCTCCCCTAGTGAACAGACAAAATACTAGGACAAGTACATTAAAATGGAAGGATGAATGGATTGACAGTCAAATGTACAGGCAACAGCAATACCATATGCCCCCCAATTCTCATGTGGACAGGGTAGGAAAACTTTTTCTTTAAAAATACAGTTATAGTTAAGACTACAAGCAGCCACTATGATAATAGCATAGAGAACCCTGTCATATTTTTACTTGAGAGGATTACTATACATGTACTTGCCTTGAAAGAAGTATTTCATTGACTTAATCTTATAAAATTCATCCTTAGCAAAATGATTTTTTAAAGAAAATTGTTTACCTTTATGAACTGCTGATCTAGAGGCCATGATGATGGGTTAGTCTCCGATTGCCTTGAACAAGAATAATGATCCTAAAAAGTAAGAGAAGCAAACATGTTACTTACAAAATATTGGAACTATGTTTCAAATCAAATTTTTTTTAGTCTCTGCCTTTTCGCTTTTGATAAGAATTTTTTCAACAAATTTTTTCTATATACCTATATCTTGAACATGTTACTCTTCTGGTGAAGCTAAAAATGATCAAACTGGGACAAGTTTGAGTACTATTTGTACAGGTTCACTGGGCAATGCTTTATGCCAAATTCCAAAACTCTAGGCTTTATTGTTTCATAAAAGTATAAACAAGAGGACTTAATGTTCCTGGGCACTCACCTGAAAAGGAATTAGAGTTATCGCTGAATGTGAATAATACCCCCAATGATGTCCTTGATAGAGATGGGAATTACTTTTGAGGCAAAAAGTAGCATGTAATCATCAAAACAAGTTTGAAACTGGTAAAATGAAAAGAAACCAAAACTATGTAAACATTTAGTGGTCTGTGTCCAAACTTGAAATCAACCTGTATTTAATCATGTTACATTTAAGTACAAAATATAATTACAATCCATTGACTCCTTGAAGACCTATCATCTGGAAAATATCTCTCTGCAAAATAAAAGATGAAAATAACTATATAAACATTTAGTGGTCTGAGTCCAAATTCAAACTCGACCTGTACTTTATGTTGTTCATCTGTGTACCAAAAATAATTTCAATCCAGTGACTCCTTAAAGGATTATCATGTGTAAACCATTTTTTTGCATAAATGAAGATGAAAAGAAGCTATAATTATTTATTTTATGCCTACCAATGAAATATAGGGAAATATCAGTGAGATAGAAGGGATAATCCACTGTTTTGAATCAGTGAAATTACCATTTTGATAATCCACTGTTTGTGCCAGAACTTGTTTCCCCACCACGTAAATACAAGAGAATCCGCTGTATTTCAGACAGTGACAGCGAGTGAAATTTATTTACTTTGTTAAATCCAGTTATAATATTGAATTCCTGAGCCTAACTAGTAACTGTTGTGAACAATGATGAAATTCACAATAAATAATTTAGAATGTCTGATTTGTTTACATAACTCACATGGACAATATCCAATATGGCCGACTTTCAATTCAGTTGAATATTACTCGGTATTAATCCGCTTTAATAATTAAAGTATGTATGGCTAAAATTCAATAAATATTGATAAACTGTGTAGAGAAAAATTAATGTTATTTGATGAAAGTGTATTCAGTTTATTTCAGCAGAAGTAAAGTTATCATATGTATTGGAGATTGTCTGCACTTTTTTGTGTGCAGAGTAACAGTTTGACCAAAGTACACATTAACTGATTTGGGGCTCACCATGGGGAATTTATTGAAGGCACTGAGTAAAAATGTCATAAAATACCCATTTTTGACGTGTTGGCATAAAATAAAAAGAAAATTTGTTTGTTTTTTAGTGGAAGATGGGAATTTATTTCATCGAGTGAACACCATATGTTTATATTTTCACGAGTGGCGCAGCCACTCGTGAAAATATCACATATGGTGTTCACTCGATGAAATAAATTCTCATCTTCCACAAAAACAAACAAATATCCTCTATGTAAAGATTTAGTGGTCTGAACCCAAATTTGAACTACACCTGTATTTAATGATGTTACATTTGTGTACCCAAAACACTTTCAATCCATTGACTCTTTAAACAGTTATCATCTGGAAATGATTTTTTTGCAAAACTTAAGATGAAAAAGGGCAATTACTCTGTAAAAAATGAGTGGTCTGAACCCAACTTCGAACCTGACCTGTATTTTATGAAATTACACCTGTGTAATCATTACAATCCACTGACTCCTTCAAGAGTTATCGTACGGAAACCAAATGGACGGACCGACCGACAAAGTTGAAGTCTGCATGCAATTTTAAGCAAATAGTTAAAATTTCATCGATGTAGCTTCAAAAAACAAGGAAGTAGGTTAGTAGGTCACATGAAAGTCAAGGACAAAGGTGGATGAAGGTTAAGTACCTTCCAAACCCATCCAATTATTTTTTTTCGGTCTGTGTGTGTGTGGTGGGGGGGGGGGGGTACCCAGGTGAGGGCCAAGATCTTCCAAAGCCCATCTTATTTACTGGGCAATGCTAAACTATATTCATCTAAGCTGCGAGTGACAACTAGGCAGGGCCAATTTTGATCCAGGGGCCATGATCAAAATTTACTTTTTGTGAAAAATTTTTGAAAGGATACTGCCAATCAGAAGTATACATTATTATCCAGAAGCAGACAGGACATCTGGACTAATCTATGATAAATGCTTGAGGAAATATAATTTCCATTTAACTATAACTTAATGATTTTTTTTTTCAAATTCAATTCAATTGTATCAATTATAGTGTTGTCATTGTAACACCTGTGAAACTTTTCTTTGCTTTACCGATTCACAACATGTGCAATTGATTACATTTTTGATTGATGTAATCTACTACAAACTTTATCAATTTGACATTATATACTGTCTTGGGAGTGTTGGAAGTTGGCACTGAAGAGTCTTCACTAACCTTGTGGGAACAATTGTTGAACAATATTTGTTTTAAATTGTAAATACTTATTTGGTGTTTAAATCTAGCAAAGTAAGTTCCATCGACAATTGTCGAGAAATATATGTCCCTTTTCACCTACTTACATTTTGTCATTAATAGTTTTGGCTTCCAAAACTTTATAAGCCGCTTTTTAACATTTCATCTGATTTGGATTACGTTCTGTCACAGTACGCTGAAGACCTTAAGTTATGTCAACATGACCTTTGTAAATGGCTCTCATGAACTTTAAGGGTTGCTTTATTAGTTAAACTTTTTTTCACATCAGTTAGTACATTTTTCACATTTCAACAAGAAATATTAATTAACAAATGTGTTGTGATTTTAAAACAACAACAAAAGCAGAGTTTTGATTCATGTTATTGTTAGACCACATTCATTGAAGTGTTCACCCCTTTTCACAAAAGCCACAACCCTAGACTAGAAGTGTGTCCAAAGGACACAAATGCCTCTGCTAAATGAGACTGGACACAAACTAAATGAACAGGTAAGTGGTGCATTTTCAAAGACAAGTTCAGCAGTCTCTTACAAGTATAAAATCTTCAGTCTCTCTAATATCCTTTAAGAGATTGCATCAAGGCAACAAAATGGTAAGGGATAAAACCTAAATAGCAATCTACTGTTATTTCTGTTGTGCCCATATAATAATTATATCAAAGCACACATACATGCAGCCCACTACCAATGTCTATTACATTCATGTATGTTCTTTTTGCTCACCTGCCATGTATGATAATTCCATATTCAACATCTGGTACCTTACTAAAATGACATGATGAGCATGCTGAAAGTGTTGAAATTATGGGCAAAAAACAAGAAATTATCATGGCGGGGATGTGTCGTCATCATATGATAACTAGATGTTTTTGTAAACAAGAGGGCCATGATGGCCCTGGATTGCTCACCTGAGTACTTTGGCTGTAGGTTTGCTGTTAAGCAGTATTTCATTTTTTTACTGAAAATATGTAAGTGCCTACAAACCAAATATGTAAAATATCAGTCAATAAATAAAGGCTCTATGACAGAAAGTAGAAATATCTATCATAAGCTACGGTGACCTTGACCTTGACCCAGTGACCTCAAACCCTACCCATAGGTAGACGTCCATGCAAGGAACCTATATACTAAATATCAAAGATATTGGTCTATAAATAAAGGCTCTATGAGGTACAGTAGATAAATCTTTTTTTAGCCTCCGTGACCTTTAACCTAATCTAATAATTTCAAAAAGCTTGATAAAGCTTGCTTCATGCCAAATTACAAAATTCTAAGCCTTGTGGTTTTAGACAAGAAGATTTTTAAAGATTTTCTTCTATACTGCTATTTAAAACTTGTGACCCCTCGGGCAGGGCCAATAGTGACCCCGGGGACATTTTTCAAACAAACTAGGCATTGAGGTTTCCAGTAAGAAGATTTTTAAAGATTGCCTTTTTTACATATTAAGGGCCCCCGGGGCAGGGCCAATTTTGACCCCGAGCCAACATATAAACAATACTGGTAAAGGTTCTCAACACAATACTCCAGACTAAATATGTAAGGTCTAGTCCTATTAGTTTAGAAGAAAAATGATTTTTCATGTTTTTCCTATATAACTATAGGTAAACCAAGAGAACCCTGGGGCATGGCTAATTTTGACTCAGGGGACATAATTTGTACAAACTTGGTAGACATCCACTAGACAATGCTGCATACCAAATATCTAAGCTGTAAGCATTGAGGTTTCCAGTAAGAAGATTTTTAAATATTGCCTTTTTTACATATTAAAAGCCCCCGGGGTGGGGCCAATTTTGACCCCGGGGCCAACATACAAACAATACTGGTAAAGGTTCTCAACACAATACTCCACACCAAATATCTAAGGTCTAGTCCTATTAGTTTCTGAGAAAAATGATTTTTCATGTTTTTCCTATATAACTAGAAATGGTTTTTGATTGAACAAAAAATATATGTCTCCCCCCAGCCAGTTGCTGCAGGCAGTATTGAATCAGACGATTGTAAAATTTGACATTTAACCTCCAAGTGTGACCTTGACCTTGAGACACCACACCCTCAAAGTGGGTTCTGCATGTCACCTTGATGAGGTGAACATCTGACCCAAGTTTCATAAAAATCCTTCAAGGGCTTTGGAAGATACAGAGCGGACACGATTTTGTGGCATTTGACATTTAACCTCCAAGTGTGACCTTGATCTTGAGACACCACACCCGCAAAGTGGGTTCTGCATGTCGCCTTGATGAGGTGAACATCTGACCCAAGTTTCATAAAAATCCTTCAAGGGCTTTGGTAGATACAGAGCGGACACGATTTTGTGACGGACAGACGGACGGACAGACAGACAACCGGGGAAAAACAATATGTCTCCCCCGATGAGGTGAACATCTGACCCAAGTTTCATAAAAATCCTTCAAGGGCTTTTGAAGATACAGAGCAGACACGATTTTGTGGCATTTGACATTTAACCTCCAAGTGTGACCTTGACCTTGAGACACCACACCCGCAAAGTGGGTTCTGCATGTCACCTTGATAAGGTGAACATCTGACCCAAGTTTCATAAAAAGCCTTCAAGCGCTTTTGAAGATACAGAGCGGACACGATTTTGTGGAATTTGACATTTAACCTCCAAGTGTGACCTTTACCTTGAGACACCACACCCGCAAAGTGGGTTCTGCACATCGTCTTGATGAAGTGAACATCTGACCCAAGTTTCATAAAAATTCTTCAAGGGCTTTGGAAGATACAGAGCGGACACGATTTTGTGACGGACAGACGGATGGACGGACGGACGAACGGACAACCAGAGGAAAAACAATATGTCTCCCCCATTTTTGGGGGGAGACATAACTATATGTAAATCAAGAGAACCCTGGGGTGTGGCCAATTTGACCCAGGGGACATAATTTGAACAAACTTGATAGAGGTCTACTAGACAATGCTACATACCAAATATCTAAGCTGTAGGCATTGTGGTTTCTGAGAAGAAGACTTTTAAAGATTTCCTTTATAAGCCTATGTAAAATCAATTGACCCCCAGGGTGGGGCCTATTTTGACCCAGTGGCTTTGATTTGAAGAAACTTAGTAGAGGTCCACTGGAAAATGCTGCACACCAAATATTTAAACTCTAGGCCTTGCTGTTTCTGACAAGAAGATTTTTTAAAGTTTTTCCTATATAACTCTATATATAAAACATTTGACCCCTGGGGCGGGGCCATTTTTGACCCAGGAGCCATGATTTGAACAAACTTGGTAGAGGTCTACTAGACAACGCTGCACACCAAATATCTAAACTCTAGGCCTTGCAGTTTCTGATAAGAAGATTTTTTAAAGTTTTTCCGATATAACTCTATGTAAAACATGTGACCCCCGGGGCTTGGCCATTTTTTACCCAGGAGCCATGATTTGAACAAAGTTGGTAGAGGTCCACTGGACAATGCTGCACACCACATATCTAAACTCTAGGCCTTGTGGTTTCAGACAAGAAGATTTTTAAAGTTTTTCCTATATAATTCTATGTAAAACTAGTGACCCCTGGGGCAGGGCCATTTTTGACCCAGGGGTCATGATTTGAACAAACTTGGTAAAGGTCCACCTGATGATGCTTCATACCAAATATCTAAGCTCCAGGCTTTGTAGTTCTGGAGAAGAAGATTTTTAAAGTTCCAACTTTGAAATATCTATTTTTAGCTCCTGTGGCTTAGAAATGCAATGGACCTGAACCATTTGAACAATTTTGGTAAAGATGATCACAAAAACAATAGGCTTCTTCTACTTAACAAGGACAATCATCCTATGCAGTTTGAAGACTCTGGGTCAAATAGGACTCAAGTTATTGAGCTGAAACCATTTTCAAGTTAAAGATCACTGTGACCTTGAATTTTGACTAGCTGCACCCATAATCAGTAGGCTTCTTCTACTCATTAAGGACAATCATCCTAATAAGTTTGAAGACTCTGGGTCAAATAGGACTCAAATTATTGAGCAGAAACCATTTTCAAGTTAAAGATCACTGTGACCTTGACCTTTGACCGGCTGACCCCAAAATCAATCGGCTTCTTCTACTCATTAAGGACAATCATCCTAATAAGTTTGAAGACTCTGGGTCAAATAGGACTCAAATTATTGAGCAGAAACCATTTTCAAGTTAAAGATCACTGTGACCTTGACCTTTGACCGGCTGACCCCAAAATCAATCGGCTTCTTCTACTCATTAAGTGCAATCATTCTGTGAAGTCTGAAGACTCTGGGCCAAAAAGCACTAAAGTTATTGAGCGGAAACAATTTTAAAGTTAAAGATCACTGTGACCTTGACCTTTGACTGGCTGACCCCAAAGTCAACTCGCTTTTTCTACTTAAAATTGAGCGGAAACCAATTTTTACTTATAATGTCACTGTGATCTTGGACTTTGACCGGCTGACCCCAAAATCAATAGACTTCTGTAACTCAGTAAGGACAGTCATCCTATGAAGTTTGAAGACACTAGGTCAAATTGAACTACTGTAACAGTTATTGAGTGGAAACCATTTTCACATTTAAGGTCACTGTGACCTTGACCTACATACCCCCCAAAAAATAGCCTTCTGTAACTCAATAAGGGCAATCACCCTATGAAGTTTGCAGACTCTAGCAGAAGAGGTACTCTAGTTATCCAACAGAAAAGAAGTGTGACAGACGAACTGATGGACAGGGGAAAACAATGTCTGCCCCATTTTTTTTTTTAAATCCCACCATGCATGAGGAAGTTATGAGCTGGACACAAACAACTTTTTCACTATATCCATATAAGTAATTAGCCAAAACTTCAAGTGTCCACTGTGGCCCTGACCTATGAGTGAGCAACATATTTCTTGCAAGAGACACATCAACACTTACGCCAAATTACTTCAAAATCCAACAAGGTACAACAAAGTTATGAGCTGGACACGAGCAACTTTTTCACTCTTTCAATATAAGGAATAAGCTAAAACTTCAAGTGTCCACTGTGACCTTGACCTTTGAGTGAGCAACATGTTTCTTCCACGCAACATGCTGGCTTCATATGATGATTACTTATGCCAAATTATTTGAAATCCAACCATGCACAACAAAGTTATGAGCCGGACACGAACATCTATGGTATAAGCCCACACACACACAAACACACACATGGACAAGGCAAACACTAAATGCCCGCTCGCCATTATCATGGCGGGGGCCAAAATATACTAGTAGGAATGTCTAGGGATACAGACCTGCCAAAACCAGGAAAACTGAGTTCATTCTAAAGTAAATAAATGTCTTGTAAAAGAAAGTCTGTATCTCTAGACAGTCCTTCAAGGGTGTGCAGTCATAATCCCCTAGTACTAATAATCCATTGTGGACAAAATCCCCTAGGTATGTCAGTGGACTAATAAAATGACTAAAAAAAACTAGGACATTAACTAGGAATATTTCAATGATTTTATTGCATTACTCTAGACTTTTTACAATATTCTTTGATTAAATAACACTGGGAATTATAAGGACTGGAAACTTTGATGTGACTTTCAAATTTCAAGGTACCTGTAATGGATTGTAACTATGGCTTTTTGGTAAAACTAATACGTATAATAGCACATTATTAAAGAACTAAGCACACATTGTTAAAGTAAACAAGGACTGTACCTATTATCTTGAAACTTGTTTGTTATACATGTACTTTGAAATTAAATTAGACAGACAGACAGATAACTTTATTCACTCAAGTACTTGTGTACAATATGAGGATTTTTTAATAAAGTGAATAAAAAGCAGTAGTTTTCCAGTGGTAAACATACAAATAAATGCACAATTCTATACAATATCAAATTCTATACAGCTAAACAATGCACGTATAGTGACTATAAAACTTGTTTGAAGGGGGAATTCAGTAAATGTTATAATATGTACATTTGAATAAGTATTAAAGGGAAACTTATTACAAAACAAACTATAAATGAAACAAGAGTTTTCTTTCATTAACCTTGAGATGGTCCCTTGATTAGTACTTTTAAATGTCATGCCTTATCTATATAGAGTATGACCTTGGATAAAAAAATGCATTTATCTCATACGCTCATAACATAATGATTTATTTCAAGATTAACAGTTGTAACTTTGGTTATTAACTTCTTTAATATATCTTTAAATAATTTCAGAAAGATAACTGATAATAAAACATGTATGAAACATTGTATCAATTATTGGAATCACAGAGCTGTTAACATACCAATGTATTAGAATTTAGCTAAAACAATACGTATAAATTTACATAAGTTCAGCAGTTTTTTTTCATCGATTACATTCATCATATCTGCGAAACTGTTGTCGGTATCTACTAATTGAAAGTTGTTAAGGTACATAATTATTACGCTGATTATTGAAATAGCTGCAATTAAAGATGTAGTGTTTTTCTGTACCTGGTGAACTACTTGTGCACAGAGGGCAGGCTCTGTCTAAAAAAGCAGTACCATCATAACGTCCCGTCTCAGACGGGAGTCTTGTATTACATGTTCTAAATTTAAATAGAGTAATATAGTCACTGCATGGGATTAAATTAAAATACTTTTCATAAATAAGTGTTGTTTTAAAAGTATTGTATACACGACCTTTATTTGATATTTGCATTTGTTCATGCCAGAATTGTTTATACTGGTCAATTAGAGTCAGTTTTATATGTAATGGGGTACTCTTATTGACGATAGTGTTCTGATTAACAGGTCCATCCTACCAACGGAGTTTAATATTTCTTTAATTTTATTTACCCATCTAAAACTTTGATTTGTATTGTTAAGCATATATTGATATAGGACATAAGAAAGTTTACTTTGTTTTCCGAGTAAAAGTCTAACCCAAAAAGATATCATCCTAGTTTTAACTGTAATTTCTACAGGATATCTGCCAAGTTCACCTAATAACATATATTTTGGAGTACTTTTCCTAGCAGATGTTAATTTTCTTAGAAAAGTAAAATGCACTTTTTCAAGTAGCTCCAAGTTTTCAAAGGCAAAAATTTCAGAACCATAAATTAAGATAGGTAATACAGTGTGGTCAAAAAGTTTTAGTGTAAGACCAATTGGTAAATCTGCATTATTGCATCTTAAATACAGTAAATGAAGGGCCTTATTTGCTTGTTGTGTCACATGTTTCCTTGCACTTAAAAAGGATCTGTTGGTAGTAAAAGTCATTCCAAGATAATGATAACAATCTTCAATAGCTATTATCTGGTCACATAGAGTAAAGTTATATCTATTTTTAGCATTTCTACTTCCAAAAACAACTATTTTAGTATTATCTACATTGACTTTAAGTTTCCACTCATTACAGTATGAATTAAAAGAAGATAAGCATTTTTGAAAGTCCGTCGCTGAATCCGACATTACTATAGTGTCATCTGCGTAGAGTAATAGTAAAAGTTTAAGCCATGTTTCATCAGTAATAGTATCTTTTAAATCTACGCCTTTAGCATCATTTGATATAAGATATGATTCAAGATCGTTCAAATAAATAGAAAAAAGTACCGGACTCAAATTTTCCCCCTGACGAACCCCTATTTCTGAGTTGAAGAAATGCGATTTTTCTCCGGAATGTACTACACAAGATTTGATATTGTTATACATGTTAAGTATAACTTGAAAAACTTTACCATTTATAAAATGTTGGAGTAATTTGTTCCAAAGACCAAATCGCCAAATTGTATCAAAGCATTTTGAAAAATCGATAAAACCACAAAAAAGTTTTTGCTCACGCTTTTTTAAAATTTCAATTAATCCATGTAGTGTAAATAGATGGTCGGAGCACGAGTAACCAGACCTAAATCCTGCTTGAGATTTGTTTAGGAGATGAAATTCCTCCATATAATTAGTTATCCTTGTATTAAGAACTGCAGTAAATAATTTCCCAAGACATGACAAAATTGTAATAGGTCTGTAAGAATTGGTGCTTTTCGAGTCACCTTTATACACTGCTACATATTGATTAATTAGCACCAATCAAAAATGAAAATATGTTTGCCTAATTAATTCTTTTCATCATAATTACCATATTGAAATTTTTTAATTAAAATCATAGGTGATTTTGTTTTTTCCACAAATGTAATCTAACACAATTTCCAATTGCCTCCATGAACTCAGCAAGTGATTTATCTTTGCTTACAAACTGACTGCAAAGTTTACTGTTTTTCAATTTTTTTTGTTTTTCCGACCCTTTGGTGGGAGTCCTTGGAGGGTCTGTTCAAAGATAGTCTCAACATCACAATTATCTTTCTGTAAGGAGATAAAAACATACCACAGACTAAGATTTTGAAGGTTTGAAGGTTTTGATTGGTCTCAACCTGATTAACACAAACCAAATGAAAAATTACATTTTATTCGGTGGTCAAATCATTCAAAATGATTAATAAATCATTAATATAATATCATTTTAACCAGATATATTTCCCCAAAAATATTCATCAATAACTTGTATATAGTATTGATTTAGAAGATTCATAATGTAGGGGATTTTTTACATTGGGGATTTTGTCAGAAGTGGATTAATGCAAGAAGGAGATTTTGTCTGCTACTTGAAAAATGATATAGGGGATTTTGTCTGTGAATGACTAGGGGATTTTGTTCATAGGGGATTATGTCCTACATTCTCCTTCAAGTATTGTCCGCCAGTCCAGAGGTAAGGATCCATATCCCTAGACATAGTCCAAAATATCAGACTTGTCCCAGGCCCATCAAGAAAATTTTTGATAGGCAATGTCTTTTTTCCAAAAAGTTTAACAATGATATAAAAAAAGATGTCTTTAAAATGGGTTAAACCGTCAATGCCAAATAAACAAGGCAGTCTGAAGGACAGCTAAATCCCCTTCCGCAGCTGACATGATGTGTACTTCTTGACCTTTAACCAACCATGACTTTGATGTTGTGTCATGCATATTATAAGCACATAGTCTCAAGAAAGTAATTATTTGTGCTAAGTTATTTAAAATCTTCCATAAAGTCAAAAAGTTATGGAGAACATTTAACCTTGACCTTGGGGGTAGCAACCTGGATGTTGGGTTCTACAGATCGTGTCATAGTGGTGATCATTTGTGCAAAGTAATTAAAAACTTTTTCGTAAGCCAAGTTAGGAAGTTATAGAGCAGACGTGAAATGTGGATATTTGACCTTTAACTGTGACCTTTACCTTGTGGGTAGCAACCCAAATATTGCGTTCTGCACATCGTCTCATAATGGTGATCAGTTGTGCCAAGTTATTTCAAAAATTTTTCAGCAGTAAAAGGTTATGGAGCGGACACGAAATGTAGACTTTTTAACACTTGACCTTTAAGTGTGACCTTAACCTTGGGGGTAGCAACCCAATTATTGCGCTCTGCACATCGTCTCATAATGGTGATCAGTTGTGCCAAGTTATTTCAAAAAATTTTCAGCAGTTTAAAAGTTATGGAGCGGGCAGGAAAGTGTTACGGACGGAGGGACGGACTGACAGACAGAGGCCATTCCTATAATCCCCTCCCCGCTTTGCGGAAGGGGATTAATAAGGATAGACACTGCCTTAGCCAAAACGAAAGGAATGTGATTGATTTAACTTTATTAAACTTAACCTGTCAAATGTCAAACTAATTTGATGGGAAAAAAGGAATAATTCTGTTCGAGAGATGGTTCTGTTTGAGAGATGGTACCAACAGGCTAGGTTGACGCCCACAGCTACTTTTGCTTTCAAACCGTAGCCTTTGTATAACAAAGGAAAGAAAGGAAACTGACTTACAGTTACAATCAGTGGAAAGACCTCTAGTGTAGCAATGATCAATATTTTTTGCTGACACCCGCAGAATTTCTCATTTTCATTTTAAGACGACTAATTCGATGTAAGAGGAAGAGAGAGCGCATTGTGATATTTCATCAGGTACCAACAGGCTAGGTTGACGTCCACGGCTACTTTCGGTTTCAAAACTTAGCCTTTGTATAACGAAGGAAAGAAAGGAAACTGACTTACAGTTACAATCAGTGGAAAGACCTCTCGTGTAGCAATGATCAATATTTTTGCTGACACCCTCAGAATTCCTCATTTTCCTTTTAAGACCGACAAATTCAATGTCAATCTCATTCGGAACACCTCGGGCGGGGTGTGACTAATTACCGGATCTAAGTTAGATCCGCGGATCTAAGATGTTAGATCCGCGGATCTAAGATTTTTCTAAGGACAGAGTTTCGTACGAGCAGATAATTGATAAAATCCAGATATTTATTGAACAAATTGAAGAATTATATAGAAATGTAAGTTTTAACCAAATTTTGAATAAATATCTTTTTTGGGGATTGAAAAATTCACGATTTATTGTCCGCGGATCTAAAATATTATTAGATCCGCGGATCCAAGATTTCATTACGGACATTTAGCTTTTTAAGAGCATTGAATTAATTAAATCCAGATTTTTTATTAACAAATTGAAGAATTATATAGAAATGTATGTTTAGACCAAAGTTTTAATCAAAATCTTTTTTTGCGGAATGAAAAAATAATGAGGTCCGCGGATCTAAGATTTTACATCTGCGGATCCAAGATTTTAATACAGACATCTAGCTTTTTGATAGCAAAGAATAAATTAAATCCAGGTTTTTATTTACAGATAGAAGAATTATGTAGAAATGTATGATTAAACCATATTTTTAATAAACATCTTTTTGGGGGATTGAAAAAAATGAGATTCTGTCCGCGGATCTAAGATTTTAGATCTGCGGATCAAAGACTTTACTACGGACATCCAGCTTCTTTAGAGCATAGACTTAATTAAATCCAGGTTTTTATTTGCATATTGAAGAATTATATAGAAATGTATGTTTCAACCGAATTTATATCAAATATCTTTTCTGGGGATTGAAAACTTCAGGATTTTCTGTCTGTGGATCTAAGGTTTTAGATCTGCGGATCCAAGATTTCACTACGGACATCTAGCTTTTTAAAAACAGAGAATTAATTAACTCAAGGTTTTTTATTTACAACTTGACGAATTATATAAAAAATGTATGTTTTAACCAAATGTTGAATAAAAAGCTCTTTTTTTTGGATTGAAAAATGCATGATTTTCTGTCCGCGGATTTAAGATTTTAGAGCCACGGATCCAAGATTTCACGATGGACATCTAGCTTCTTAAGAGCAGAGAATTAATTAACTCCAGGTTTTTATTTAAAAATTGAAGGTTATACAGAAATGTATGTTTCAACCAAATTTTTATAAACATCTTTTTTGTGGATAGAAAAATACATGATTTTCTGTCCGCGGATGTAAGATGTTAGATCCACGGATCTAAGATGTAAGATCCACGGATCTAAGATTTTACTCCGGACATCTAGCTTCTTAAGAGCAGAGAATTAATGAAATCCAGCTATTTATTTAAAATGGAAGAGTTATGTAGAAATGTGTGTTTCAGCCAAATTTTGAATAAATGTCTCTTTTTGAAATTGAATAATTCACGGGATTCAGTCCGCGGATCTAAGATTTTAAATCCGCGTATCGAATATTTTACTACAGACATCTAGCTTCTTAAGAACAAAGAATTAATTTAATTAATGCATTTATTGTTTAAATGAAAGAATTATATAGAAATATATGTTTCAACCACATTTCAAATAATCTTTCTTTTCAGGTATGAATATTTAAGTTGTTCTGTCCGCGGATCTAAGATTGAGATACGGACATTCGAATCTATTCGTACGAGTAGATAAATGATTGGCAGAGGTATATTTTGTAAACAGAGAACTTTTTATGATAAAATTCAATTGTTTTAGATAATGAGTAACATTTGAACGAACAACTTTTACAAACTTATATGATTAAAGTTTTCTAATGTTTCAGGTCGATAAATAGCAGATGGCCATTGCCCAGATGCAAAATATGCCATAGGATCTAAGTTTTTAACTGTATATATGATATAATGAAATAAGTTGATTTGCTTTTTTATAAAAAAAATTATCGGTAGTAATTGATTATGATACTCAAAGTTCAAAAAGTTTGAACTCAATTATACTAACTGTTTATATTCTACAATCTTACCAATAAAAGATGAGTTGAGTTGAATTGATATATCTTTATCAGAGAACATTGTCTTTATTATAACACCTCTTTAATAAAACGGTAGTATTAAAGCACGCGTCTGTTATCTTATTCTGACGAAATTATCCGGATTATAACACCTCTTTAACTAATCGGTAGTGTTAAATCACGCGTCAATTATCACATTTTTTGAGAAACAAGTTCTTTCATCATAGTTAATCAAATCGGCTTTTGTTTTCATCTTAGATTTTAAGAAAAATGTAATTGCTATTAATTGTTAAATAGGTAAGTATAAAACTAATAGTGATTAATCATTCAAAACGTACATTAAACTTAGATCCACGGACAGAAGATCATGGATTTTCCAAACCCCCTCAAAAAAGCTATTTATTATAAATTTGGTTGAACATAAATTCTATATGATTCTTCCATTTATACAATAACTGTCTGGATTCAATTACTTCTCTGCTCTTAAGAAGCTAGATGTCCGTAGTAAAAAAATCTTTGATCCGCGGATTTAAAATCTTAGATCCGCGACCAGAAATTTGTGAATTTTTCAATTTGTAAATAAAAAAACCTAGAGTTCATTCTCTATTTTTAAAGAGCTAGATGCTGTCGTGAAATCTTGGATCCGTGTATCTAAAATCTTAGATCCGCGGACAGAAGATCATGAATTTTTCGAATCCCTAAAAAGCTATTTAATCAAAATTTTATTTAATGATACATTTCTATATCATTCTTCCATTTATACAATAAATGTCTGGATTTAATTGATTTTCTGTTCTTAAGAAGCTAGATGTCCGTAGAAAAATCTTTGATCCGCGGATCTAAAATCTTAGATCCGCGGACTGAATCCCGCGATTTATTTAATACCAAAAGATACATTTATTGAAAATTCGATTGAAATATACATTTCTTTATAATTCTTCAATTTGTAAGAAAAAATACCTGAATTTAATTAATTCAATGCTCTGAAAAAAGCTAATTGATCGCAGTAAAATCTGTGATCCGCGGATCTAAAATCTTAGATCCGCGGCCAGAAATTCATGAATTTTTCAATCCCCAATAAAAGATATTTATTCAAAATTTGGTTGACACACACATTTCTATATAATTCTTCAATTTGTACAATAAATATCTAGATTTTATCAATTATCTGCTCGTGCGAAACTCTGCCCTTAGAAAATTCTTAGGTCCGCGGATCTAACATCTTAGATCCGCGGATCTAACTTAGATCCGGTAATTAGTCATACCGCCTCGGGCGACTTCAATAGAGATACGGGTAACTTTTTGAAGGTTGGCAAAAACATGGCGGTGGATAAAAATGCAAAACATAGTAATTTTGTAATTACAGTTACAAAGTCATTTTTCATCAAATAATTCAATATTTTATATCATTTAAAAGGTCTGTAAACTCATATTTTACATATTTAAAAAATAATTGTCAAAACTGTTTACTTTTTTATTTGTAAATGGTTAAACATAGTGCATCTGAGCTGCTAGAAAAATGCTGAAATGACAGGTTTAAATTAGTTTAGTTTTCTTCTTTAAAAGCAAAAATTCAAAATCTGCTTTTATTTTCAAAATATGAATTTAAAGAGCTTTCAAATGATATAAGAATCTTAAAATTCGGCTGACAAAGAAATAGTTATCTAAAGTTAAAAATTCTGCTGCTTATGGTGGCTGATTTGTACCATTCGTGTTTTCTCCCCGCGACCCCGCCAAGCGAAAAGTCGAGAATTAACAAGTTAAAATGGCGGGGGCGCGGAGCGAAAGCACGCTAATTAGCGGGGGCGCGGGGCGAAAAGTCGAGATTTAATTGTAAAACCGCGGGGCCGCGAAGCGAAATATTTATTGTTATAGGGCGCTAATTAGCGTGCTGTTGTTCGCGCCCCCGCCAAATTACTCTTTAAAAACTCGACTTTTCCGGCGCTCCGCGCCCCCGCTAATTAGCGTGTTTTCGCCCCGCCCCCCGCCGTTTTATTTCTTAAATCTCGCTTCGCGACCCCGCGGGGCGAAGTTTTATTTCTTAAATTTCGCCCCGCGCCCCCGCTAATGAGCGTGTTTTCGCCCCGCGCCCCCGCCATTTTATTTCTTAAATCTCGCTCCGCGACCCCGCGGGGCGAAGTTTTATTTCTTAAATTTCGTCCCGCGCCCCCGCTAATTAGCGTGTTTTCGCCCCGCGCCCCCGCCGTTTTATTTCTTAAATCTCGCTCCGCGACCCCGCGGGGCGAAGTTTTATTTCTTAAATCTCGCCCCGCACCCCCGCTAATTAGCGTGTTGTTCTAAACATTGCCATGAAAATATTCAGAGGACAAAAGAAATCAAATAGCTTTAAATTTAAACTTCTAAAAATGTCCTTAAAATTTTAAAAAGGTCCTTGATAAATCCTTGAAAAGTCCTTAAAATTTGAAAATGTGAAACAATTGGAATCCTGTTTAATAGTAAATACTGTTTCGATTATGAATGTATTTCACAGATAGTATTAACCCTAATTCATTCATGAACGTGGATTATTAAAGATCATGTATGTTGTGAGCAAACTGGTTAACCGTACTAAGTGAACTTATATATATGTACATAATTATGCAAATAGAACAATTTTCAAACATCAAAGAATATGTAAAATATGTACTGCAAATATTTGTGCATATTATATGTTATCATTAAAATATATGCATTCATTTCTTATTGTAAAATTTGACTTAAACCTTATAGAAAATAAATTTCTAATTACCTCCCTTTATTTAGATGAAATGTTAAATTCGGTAATATCTTTATAAATAATGCTTTTTGGAACCTACACTATTGATAAATCTTAACTTGAGCATCATATTTATAATTTGAAACCGTAAAAAAATTGTGTTAAGGATTTTTAAAGCTATAATTGTTAAAATTAGTTCTCACTTGGCTAAAAATTCCTCTGTGGCACTGAGACTGTAGAACTGTATTTATCATGTTTGATTTTCTAACAGAGCCAGCGAGGAACTGACCAGCAAGAATATAGGTATACTTGTTCACTTGCAATTGTTTTAATGCTTTTTGTATGCCAAAAAGAATTTCGGTGTATATTGTTATGCAACTGGCTGTCCGTCCGTCTATTAGCAGTTCTTCATATCCGGTCTGTATCTTTTGAACCGGTGGAAGGAAATTGAAACTAGATCTACTTGGCGAAATTTTAAACATAATGAGACGATATGCATAGCACAGGTTTGACCTTTCTCAAGTCAAGGTCAAGGTGACACTTAGTCATTTTGTATTAAATCAAAATTTTGTGTTTGCTCTGTATCTTTTGAACCGGTAGATAGAAATTACAACTTTTAGGCAAAAATGTTATTAGTACTTATGTTGAGACGGTGTGCAGAACACAAGTTTAGACTTTTAGATCAAAATTGGCCCCACACCGTGGATTAATTGATTTATATAGACTTATATTGGAGTTTTCATGTTGTCGCGAAATGCGAGAATTTTTCTTTTTAAACATAAGTAAAGTACAGTGCGATATAGCTAGTCTTATAACAGCAATTTAGATGTCTGTTTTGTTTCTTACACACTCTACAAAAATGTATGTATCATATCTATTTCAGCAAGTTATTTTTAACAAAGTAATTTCATTGGTTGATGACAGAATCATCTTCCCTATTTTGGATATGGCTTGTTTTTTGCACACGTCGTGTTTGAGATAAGACCATTACTAGGAGGGATTATATTCGAGTCATTATTAGTAGAAAGAACTTTAGGCCCAACAACATCTAAAATTAATGTTTTGTTTGAATAAAAATGTGTAACAGAAAGATTAACTGTTTAAAATGAACTTATATAAAAATGTTGGACTTATATATACATATTAAAGTTGGAAAAATTTAAACTTGTTGTTCTATAAAAGAAAAAACAGTTTTTCAAAGAAACTTGGTTTAAAAGATAAATCTTAATGTGGTGAGAAATAAAAGTAAAAAATATCACGGGTAAAAAAGGAACGTAAACAGAAATGTCGCCACATTAAATTGGTCCCGCGAGCCGGATGAAGAACTGGATTCGAGGCCGGAAAAAAGACTGGAATCCGACTTGAGATTCAAAGTCGGACACTAAAATTGACATGGAACTAGTTTAAAAAAGAGAGAGAGCAAAAAAAATATATGGGAATAATAAAAAAAAAAAAAAAAAAAGGCACTTAAAACAGTGATGGATAAAAGGACAGGAAAAATAATAAATGTGCTGCAATAAAAACGGAAAGAGTTAAAAGGTTTAAAAGTAAAAGCAGCGGACGAGTAAAGTGCAAATTTTCACAGGAACTGGTTTACATTCCCACAACTCTCTAGGGCGTAGTGTGGCTACAGGTTAATTGGTTAATTGGGTGAATAATCTGTAAAGTGATGCGGATAATTTGTGATAAAATAGCAATTACATCGCAGTCAGCACAGATTAATTGAGTGGAATGTCTGTCGTTGGAATTTCATTCATAAAAATTGTAGCCATAAACATTGTAAAAGAGGGCTGATAAAAAAGTAAAAGAAAAATTTAAAAAGGGAAGTGGTGTTAATAAAAAGTTCTGCAAAGTATAGTTATATACCACATAACCTTAAAAATGGCTGAAATAACATACATCAAAGGCGTTAGAACACGTTTTCAAAACTCGCTCAAGGAAAAAATAAACAATGCAACGACGCTAATTACAGATGATAGGGAACTGGAACTTGATGTACGTCTGGAAAATATTAACTCATGTATCGAAAAGGTTACATATTACAAAGAAAAATTAGAGTTACAAAGTGAAAAATTGGCTTTATCTCAGGAAAATACAGAAGAAATTGAAAGTATATTAGATGAAGACTACCGGTTATGTTCAGATGCAGTCGACATATGTTTTGAACTAGAAAAATTGTACAAAAAATTGATCCATGAAAAAGAAAAAGAGGAAAAAGAAGGAATTATAACTGGAGAAACGGATACACATAAATTATTAGAACTTCAAAGTGACATGAAAGATATCCTTAAATCACAGTTAGAGCAACAGAAACTCAATGTAAAAAAAGAGACCGACAGAATGTCAACAACCAAGCTTCCAAAGATAGAATTGATTACATTTAGCGGTGAAAGAACAAAATGGATAGAGTTCTGGGACTCTTTTCAAAGTGCAGTAGATAGCAATAGATATTTGTCTGCTGTAGAAAAATTTAATTATCTGAAAAGTAAACTGTCTGGAGAAGCCAGGAGAGCAATCGCTGGTTTAGCATTATCAGGAGATAATTACAGAACTGCGTGTGAATTGTTGCAAAAACGATTTGGAAATAAGCAAGATATAATAGACAGTCATTACAGCAGACTTGTATCATTGAAGGCTGCTTCAAATAATGAAAAAAGTTTAAGAAACTTGGTTGACTCGGCAGAAAAACAAATCAGAAGTTTAGAAGTTCTAGATCAAAATCCAGACCAGGAGATATTAGTGTCAATCATAAAGTCTAAAATTCCAAAGGATGTGTTGGTCCAAATCCAGTTACATAATGGCATGGAAAAACCATGGACTGTACAATCTCTCTGTGAGAGATTAAATGATTACATAACGGCAAACGAAAGAGCAACAAAGGATACTAGCGGTGGTGACACAAAACGAGATGCACAGAGGTATAGCGGACAAAACCGTCATTTTAACAAATCGTCAGCAGGAGCATTAGTAGCAGGCGAGCGTTACAATGAGAAGTACAAAAAGAAATGCCGATATTGTGAAAATAATCATTTCAGCGACCAGTGTCAAAAGTATCTCACGATAGAAGATAGAAAAAGAAGGCTTGGAAAAGGCTGTTTCAAATGTTTGAAAGACCATTACGGAAAAGATTGCTCGTCAAGAAATAGATGTTTTCACTGCAAAAAAGAAAATGTACATCACAGCAGCTTATGTCCCCAGAAGTTTCCAAGAACTAAAAGTAAAACAGAGAATGCAAACTTGTCAGATGAAAGTCAAGAATGGAATGAAAACAAAATTGAAAATGCGTACCCTGAAAGTCATGAAACGGGGATGCTATCACTGAATGAAACTGTTTTAATGCAAACAGCCGTGACGGATATAAAAAATTCCTTGAACGGAAAAGGTAAAAAGGTTAGAATTTTGCTAGACTGTGGAAGCCATCGCACTTACATATCACAAGAACTGGCAAATCGCTTAGGATTAAAATCAGATAATGAGCAAGAAATTCAAGTGATTACTTTCGGCAGTAAGACTCCCAAAGTAGTTAAAACAAAAACAACATCAGTGCAAATGAGGAAAAAGGACGGAAAATTCATGACATTAAGTGCAAATATTGTTCCAAATATTACTGGAAATATAAGCAGGAATATGATACACATATCATCGCAAGAACAATATGACAGATTGACAAAAAGTTTGGACATGGCCGACAGTCTACCGACAAGAGATGAAAATGAAAAGTTAGACCTTTTGATAGGAAATGATTATTATTTGGACATAATCAATTCTGACAAAATTGAAATTCAACCAGGATTATATTTACTATCATCTTGTCTTGGATGGATTATAACTGGGAGAACAAAAGTTGACGCAGAAAGTGACACAAATTCAATTCAAAATGACGTAGAAATGTTAATTTTAAGTCACAGCAGGTCTGAAACAGGATTGTACTCTGATATCGATGACGTAGTTCCAACAAAACACCACATAGAGGACTTGTGGACGTTAGATGCCATAGGTGTCAACAATCATGATGAAAGCACTGATGATCAAATTGCAATGAGAAAATTCAGAGAAACTGTCAAATTTGAAAATGGACGTTATAGCGTGAAATGGCCATGGAAAGACGAGAGTCCAGATTTGCCCAGTAACCGTGAACTGGCGTTAAATCGCCTTAAATCAACCGTAAGCAGAATGAAAAACAAACCAGATTTGATGGAAAAATATAACAATGTGATTCAAGATCAGCTGAAGAAAAACGTCATTGAAAAGATTGAAATTGAAACTACTACAGGTGAAATTAAGCACTACTTGCCTCATCATGCAGTTTTAACACCAAACAAGGAAACAACAAAGTTAAGAGTCGTTTATGACGCTAGCGCAAAGACCAAAGCATGCAAAAGTTTAAATGAATGTCTGTACAGAGGGACAGTCATGATTCATGACCTATGTGGGATGTTACTAAGGTTCAGATTGCATAATGTTGGTATTGTAGCAGATATCGAAAAGGCATTCTTGCAAGTTGGGTTACAAGAAGAGGATCGTGACGCAACTAGATTCTTTTGGTTGAAAGACTGGGAAAAGGGGCTAACTCCTGAAAACATACAAGAATACAGATTCACTAGAATACCATTCGGAATTATATCTAGTCCATTTTTACTTGGAGCATCAATTGAGTATCACCTCGATGCCTATGAAAACGAAATAGCTACAAAGCTGAAAAATGACATATATGTTGACAATTTAATAACGGGCTCCGCTACAGAAGAGGACGCAATAGAGCTATACGAATCTTCGAAGTTCATGTTCAATGAAGCATCGATGAATTTAAGAGAATGGATTTCAAACAGTGAAAATGTAAACAGACAAATTCCTACTGAGGACAAGTTACAATCAAAAAACGTTAAAGTACTGGGTCACAAGTGGAATGTTGAAGATGATACACTTTCCGTAAATCAATCAAATGTACTGAAAACTGATCTGAATGTGACAAAACGAAATATTTTAAAACAAGTCGCCTCCATCTTCGATCCATTAGGTCTTTTTGCTCCAGTTACGTTACAGGGAAAAGCTTTGATTCAAAAACTTTGGACTAAAAAACTTGACTGGGATGAAAACGTACCACAAGAAGATAGTTTAGAGTGGCAGAAAATAGAGTCTGAACTGAGAAAAATAGATTTAGTAAAAATTAACAGATGCATTGCAATGAAAATTCAAGGAACCGATATAAAATCTTATTTGGTGTGCTTTTGTGATGCATCCAAAAAATCATTTGCTGCTTCAATTTATCTCGTACAAATCACGGATAATGCACGCAAATCGAATCTGATATTTGCAAAAACGAGGTTGGCACCTACCAAAAAAATTTCGATTCCAAGATTAGAGCTTATGGCAGTTGTAATTGGAGTTAGATGTTTGAAATTTGTAAAAAAAGAACTGAACATGAAATTTAGTGACTTGTACCTTTTTACAGATTCTCAATGTGTTCTAAAATGGATTGAGTCTGAAAAATCACTTTCAGTTTTCGTGAAAAACAGAGTAAACGAAATTAGATGTCACGATGACATAAAATTTGGATTTGTATCTAGTCGTGAAAATCCTAGTGACATCAGCAGCAGAGGTTCAAGCATTGAAAAATTACAAGGCAATGAACTTTGGTGGCATGGACCAAATTGGATTTTAGACGTGGAAAATTACATGAAAAGTGAAAATGATGAGAGAAATGATGAAAATAAGCAAGTTGAACATGATTTTAACGCTGAATTGAAAAAAGGCAAAGGCGAAGTCTTGTTGGCTACACAAGAAAAACAGGTGACTGAAGAACACAAACCACCATTTGAGATTGAAATTGAAAAATTTTCAAGTGTGTCAAAAATGCTCAGAGTGACTTGCTATGTTCTGCGTTTCATCAAAAATTTGAAACGGAGTTCAAACTGTGAAAAAGGTCCATTAAAAAGTGACGAGCTTGAGCAGTCAGAAAAAATGTGGATAAAATATGTTCAAAGAAAATACTACAAAGATGTTTACGATGCAATCGTGAATGAAAAATCACACAATTTGAAGACACAGCTTGGAATATTTCTTGATGACAGTGGTATTTTAAGATGTAAAGGTAGAATGGAAAATATAAGTTTGAGCTACAGCGCAAGAAACCCAATTCTGCTACCAAAACGAGATCGTTTTACACATTTGATCGTCGAGCGCGAACATAGAAAACTGTTACATAGTGGAGTTTCGCAGACACTGTGTGCTATCAGACATTTATATTGGATACCAAGTGGGCGTTCGGTTGTAAAAAGTGTCCTGAAACAGTGCATCATATGTAGAAAAGTCGAAGGTGGTGCATACAAAATGCCTCTTATGGCACCATTTCCAACAAGTCGTGTAACAGAAGCAACAGCCTTTGAACGAACAGGACTAGATTATTTAGGGCCTCTTCATATCAAAACAGCAGAAGAACCGAAAAAAGTATGGGTGTGTCTTTTCACATGTCTCGTTACTCGTGCAGTGCATTTGGAAATAATTAACAATATGACAACTGAGGAATTCCTTTTGGCTTTGAGACGGTTTATTGCACAGCGAGGCTCACCTATTGAGATTCTGAGTGATAATGCCAAACAATTTAAGTTGGCAAAAGATGTATTGGATATAATTTGGCAAAAAACAATCAGGAATGATGACGTTCAAACTTATGTAGCAAATGTTGGAATTAAGTGGAAATATATTGTAGAACGAGCAGCGTGGTTTGGTGGATTTTACGAGCGTTTGGTTGGACTTATAAAAAGATCACTTAGGAAAACATTGGGACATAAATTTCTTACAGACTTTCAATTACAAACTGTGATCAAAGAAGTAGAAAGCGTAATCAATTCAAGACCACTTGTGTATGTAGACAGTGACATTAACTCAAGTTTCGCGTTAACTCCAGGACATTTCATAACTTTAAATCCAAAAACAGGAATATACTGTACTGAAAATGATCAAAATGATCCGGATTACGATCCGTACGAAAGTTCTGCTAAAAAGCTGTTAAAAATTTGGAATAAAGGACAAAAATTACTTCAACAGTTTTGGAAACTTTGGTTAAACGAATATTTGCTCAGTCTACGCGAAAGGACTCAAACAAAATTAAACGCTCATCGGGTACAATCACCCTATGCAGCGAATGTTGGAGACGTGGTGTTGGTCAAGGACGAATTACCCCGAGGAACGTGGAAATTGGGAACAATTTCTGAGTTTATCGTATCTCATGACGGGAAATATCGTTCAGCCAAGGTCAAATTGGCTACCGGCAATGTCATAAATCGTCCGTTAAATCACCTTTATCCAATAGAGGTAGCAAGGGATAAAATACCTGATAAACCTATGCAGCAAAACAGTGCGGATGATAACATGTCAGATACTGAACAAAAAAGAACCAGACTGGCAGCAAAAAAATCCAGAGAAAAAACTCTAAAACTCATAAATGATGGTGATGTTTAATAAGACTGATTAATGAGAAAGATGGACAGTGTTAAATTTGAGATAATGGATTAGTATGCTTATGTAACATTATATATATGTTTATATTAAAAGTGCATTGTACTTTAACCTTGAAAAAAAAAAAAAAAAAAAAAAAAAAAAAAAAAAAAAAAAACAAAAACAAAAAAACGTTATACAGCATATTTACGATAGAAAAGTGTGTTTCATTTCATTATATCAGCTTCAGACACTTATAAGATAAAAATGAACACTATACACTGGAAAAAGTGATAAGACTTTGTATATTTCATTCATTAACAAGCTACGCTAATGGCTTTTGGTTTAAAGATAAAATATCAGGTGGTAAAAGAAACAAGAGCTTAATTAAGATCTGTTTTTTTTTTATTTATGTATGTTTGTCCAGAAAAGATAGTTTGAGTTAATCATATTATGTCGAAGTAAGCTGATATTCAATTGAGATAAACAGAAATACTTGTATAAGAAAATTGCTGAGGGCTGTTCCGTAAGTTCTGTAGCAGTAATTAGGAAGTCTTAAAAATTTAAAATGTTTACAGCAAAGCAAACTTATAAATTGTGACTTATATTTATGTGCAATGCTTTTATAATTATGTATTGCAGTAAATATCATATAGTTATTTGAAATAGTTTGTCAATCTGAATTTTTTTTTTGGAATATATTACAAATCTCAGTGCTAATTTTTTATGTTTTTTCTTTTTTTTGTATTACAAGTAAATTTCCATTTGACTTAACTTTCCACTTTCTTGTGGTGGGAGTGTCGCGAAATGCGAGAATTTTTCTTTTTAAACATAAGTAAAGTACAGTGCGATATAGCTAGTCTTATAACAGCAATTTAGATGTCTGTTTTGTTTCTTACACACTCTACAAAAATGTATGTATCATATCTATTTCAGCAAGTTATTTTTAACAAAGTAATTTCATTGGTTGATGACAGAATCATCTTCCCTATTTTGGATATGGCTTGTTTTTTGCACACGTCGTGTTTGAGATAAGACCATTACTAGGAGGGATTATATTCGAGTCATTATTAGTAGAAAGAACTTTAGGCCCAACAACATCTAAAATTAATGTTTTGTTTGAATAAAAATGTGTAACAGAAAGATTAACTGTTTAAAATGAACTTATATAAAAATGTTGGACTTATATATACATATTAAAGTTGGAAAAATTTAAACTTGTTGTTCTATAAAAGAAAAAACAGTTTTTCAAAGAAACTTGGTTTAAAAGATAAATCTTAATGTGGTGAGAAATAAAAGTAAAAAATATCACGGGTAAAAAAGGAACGTAAACAGAAATGTCGCCACATTAAATTGTGGTTCCATGTCCAGTCTGTATCTTTCGACCCGATGGAAGGAAATTGAAACTTCTTGGCAGAAAAATTAAACATCATGAGACGATGTGCAGAGCGCAGATTTGTAAACTTTATATTTTTAGCTCACCTGTCACAATGTGACATGGTGAGCTTTTATGGTCACTTTTTGTCCGTCCCTAAACTTTTACTTTAAACAACATCTCTTCATAAACCGCTAGATCTAAGCCAATTTCATTCAAACTTCACAGGAATGTTCCTTTGGTGGTCATCCTTTGAAAATTGTTCAAAGAATTTAATTCCATGCAGAACTATGGTTGCCATGGCAACCGAAAGAAAAAACTTAAAATACCTTCTTTTAAAAAGGTAAAAGAGCTAGAGCTTCTTTAAAAAAAATCTTTAAAAAAAATCTTCTTCAAGAAATCTTCTTTAAAAAAACAAAGAGCTAGAGCTTTAGTATTTAGCATGAAATATCTTCTGGTGAGTATCTACCAAGTTTGTTCAAATAAAAGCTTTGGGGTCATAATTGGTTTTTCACTGATTTTTCTTATATGTACACATCTTTTGGAACTGTTGTTTTCCCTTAGCAATAGCAACCAGAAATGTATTTACACATGCACTATTTCAGATAGAAATATGAACTTTGTGATATCTGTTTTAGATTTAGATTTTATATCTGCTTTTTTATAGTTTACATAATACTTGTTTTTTTTTTGTCATGGAGAGTTTTTATATTCAGGTGAGCGATTTCAGGGCCATCATGGCCGTCTTGTTAGATATTTTTACTGTTAAAGATTATAATAATTGAGGAGATTATAGGTTTATATGATTTAATTATTTTGAAATAAGACAATCTTATTAATTGAAACTGATGTTACTTAAAATATGTAAATTCACTAAAAACACACTGCGCATGCCCTACAAAAAACCGGAAGATGAAAATTAAGAAATAAAACTTCGCGCCGCGGGGTCGCGGGACGAGATTTAAGAAATAAAACGTCGCGGGCGCGGGGCGAAAACACGCTAATTAGCGGGGGCGCGGGGCGAAATTTAAGAAATAAAACTTCGCCCCGCGGGGGCGCCGAGCGAGATTTAAGAAATAAAACGGCGGGGACGCGGAGCGAAAACACGCTAATTAGTGGGGGCGCGGGGCGAAAACACGAGATTTTAACTACAAAAACGGCGGGGGCGCGGAGCGAAAACACGCTAATTAGCGGGGGCGCGGAGCGAAAAGTCGAGGTTTTTAAGAATAATTTGGCGGGGACGCGGACAACAGCACGCTTATTAGCGCCCTATAACAATAAATATGTCGCTTCGCGACCCCGCCGTTTTACAATTCAATCTCGACTTTTCGCCCCGCGCCCTCGCTAATTAGAATGTTTTGGCACCGCGCCCCCACCATTTTAACTTGTTAATTCTCGACTTTTCGCTTGGCGGGGTCGCGGGGCGAAAACGCAAAATGGCACAAATCAGCCACCATAGCTGCTATCAAATGTATATAAATATTGGTTCTCTTTGCCAACCAGTAGTTCAGCTATATTTTGGTAACAGGTGCTTGTGATGACATCAGTCAATGTGCCTATAAGTCTTTATACGATGTTGTCGGAAAAGGCCGAGTTGTTACGATTGTGTCAATCTCCTACGCAGTGATCTCCCCTTACAGGATGAGATCTCTGCCGTCACAACATTTTCGTCAAGATTTTTGACGATATGATTTACCTCCCCAGTACCCAGTCTAGGCCGATACTGCCGGAAACAGTACCAGGTCAGGTTACCACCCAGTCCTGGGAAATCAGTCGGTAACTCAGTCACTACCCGGAATCGAACCCGGGTCGCTAGCTTCGTAGCCCAACGCACAAACCACTTGGCCACCGAATCACCTTCACCTTTCTGAAAAAGAAATCATTCAAGTCATCAATAATTTCGATTCTACGCTCATCCCTAAGGCAAAACAGGTCGAGTGTTTAATATGATAACAGACAAGTTTTCTAACAAAAGAAACAAAATATTTTGTTTTGGTGATGATGAATAAAGTGTTTAATAAGGGTCCGTCCGTACCATCAGGATACTTTATGTGTGGACCCCGGAGAGTGATCCTTCTCTCCAATAAAGAAAAAATGCTTTGATTGCCAAATGGATCAAATTTTGAAAATCATGACAAGAGATTGCCATGGAAAATTTTAGGATTCCAAAACAGTTCAGTTTTAGTTATATAAATATGACCCAAGCAGCATGGCTAATTCAGCCAAAATTGTGCTAGAGTCAGCAGATGTACCTTGAATGGAAGTTAAATTAGTAGAATGAACAACAACTAAAAGAAATTTATGTAATAAAGTAGCTTGAAAAAAAACAACAAACAAACAAGTATTAATTAGTATGAATTTAACAGTTTAATAAGTGTTATGAACAATACGAATGATATGCAATGATAAAGAAAAAAAGAAACAAACATTTATCTATAAAAACAAAAATGTTGTAATGTTGTGATTTCATTGCTGAAAAAGGGCCACCAGTTTTCACAGTTTTGAGGGAAAATCTATGATCAAAAGAGGAAAGTGAGCAGTATTGAATTCTTAGGTGAAGTTTGCCACACTAAGACTGATATGTTAGGACATTCCTGTCAATTGGAAAACCTGCTAATTGATGAAACAATCATCATACTGTTCATAATTATAATTGTTGAATCTGTTAGCACTTTGCCAAACTTAAAAGTTTGCCACACTTAAAGGTTTGCCACACTAAATCGTTTGCCATACTTAAGTTGACTTGACAAGAGATTCCTGTTAATTACAGGTAAAATTTTCAACACTTGTTCTTTGATATTTTCAAAGTTGTGACAGAAAATTATCACCAGAAAGTAGACTATTAAATTATGCCTAATTGAGATCTCTGAAAAGTGTGGATCAAAGTGAATGTTATACAAAAGTGTACGTAAGATTTAATGTTTGTATGTCACACTTATGTTGAACATAATAGTGGCTTCATTAGGATTTGTCTTTTGTAATTCTTGAAATAGTAATAGGCCAATTTCAATGTTTCTATATCAGAGGACAACAACTACAATGAGACAACAACAACAAAATAGAAAAGGTCAAAATAAGAAAGTTAAAACAATAATAGTAAAATAAATAAAAACTATCAAGACATCCAAACACACTTCTCTCATTCACTCTCACTTTCTATTGTAATAAGATGTCTTTACACTACGTACCTTACAGTTTAGTACTTAAGAAATCTATCCAAAAAAAAAAAGTTTTTAGTTTAAGATATCCCTCTATCACTTTATTCTATAATGTTTCTATAAAAACTTTTGCCGCCAAGTAATATATTTGTACATAAAACGTCTTTTGTTCAAGAAGCGAAAGAAAAAGAATTTCTTGGACTTGTTGATGACTTTCCAAAAAATAACCGAAATAAAATGCAATTTTAAGAGAGTCTTATTTGTTAACATGGCGAGTAAGTGGAAAGAATGATTGATTATTGTATTTCGCTTTTACTAGATAGCTTAAGCTGGGATAATGATTGTCTACTCAAATGTATCTATAGAACATTGAACTTATTATATACAGTATGTACAAAAGGCCACTGGGCCACATGCTGAATCTTTTAATATCGCATTCAACACGGGATATTCGGCCATTTACTGTGTCTGTAAGACCGCATCTAACACGAGATGGTCGGCCATTTACTTTATCCTTAAGACCGCATCTAACACGAGATGATCGGTCATTCACTGTCTCCTTAAGACCGCATCTAACAAGAGATGATCGGTCACTAGCTGTATTTTAGAGTTTATTCAAATATTTGATATTTTCGAGAAACTTGAAAACACACTCACAGACTTTTGATGCGAGTTTTTGATCTGGGAAGAGTAGGGTCATTCTGTTAACCACTGGCAGACCTAATTTGAAGAGCTCATTTTTTAGATTATTTTGATGTGTTTCAAGAAATTTACATTCAAAAAATACATGTTCAAAACTTTCATTTTGGTTGCAGTATGGACAGTTATTTTTCTGAAAATTTTCATTTCCCAAATTACTTACTTTGAGTCTTAATCGGGTGTATACTCTGTCTTTTGTTCTATTATTACTATACTGAATAATTTTATTGGGACAGCGTCCGTATTCAAAGCTGTATTCAGTTGTGAATCTAAAGAACTCAAATTCTCTAAAGTATTCGTTGACTTTGGTATTAATAACACTGTACATTTCGTTTCTGCTTAATTTTATATCAATAAAATGCCCAGTTTGTGCACCTATCTTAGCCGTCTTGTCTGCCATTTCATTTCCTGGTATTCCGATATGGCTTGGGATCCATATAAAGGTAACGTTTATTCCTGCCAACTTGAGAGTAGTGTTATCTTGAATAATTCTAGACAAAATCTCAGATCGCGACTTTGAATGTCCTGATTTTATAGACTGTAGGGAGCATAACGAATCGCTTAAAATAAGAACATTTTGAGGGCATTGGGCTTTTTCTAATTGTAAAATTAACCATTTCATAGCAATACCAATAGCGGACAGTTCACAGCTATATATAGACACTCTATGGTCGAATTTCATTCCTTTGTTTTGTAAAATTTCGTTATTCTCAGAGTATATGACTACACCTGCCCCTGCAATTTCTTTGTCTGAATCTTTGCTTCCATCAGTAAAAATTTTACAGAAGTTTTTAAACTTAGCCAAATATTGATTAACAATCTGTATATTTTGGTTACTAATAGCTTGCTTGCTTACACTCAAGGTCAGTTAGGTCTACTGTTGGTGTGATGATTCGATGTAAATCTATATTTTCTGGTGGAACTATGTCTGAGCTGTCCAGGTTATAAAATGTAGTAAGCCTTTGTATTGTTTGAGAGTAAGGTAGTTCAAGGTAATTTTTGTGGCATTTTTCATTTGAAAATATAGGATCTTCTGTGATAAGTTCATTTATTGGGAGTTCGCTGCCTTGCCAAATTGAGCGTGCCCAGTATTTTAACATTTCTTTTTGCCGTTGGTATTTCAGTGTCACTTCCCCACATTCTACCAGTAATGGGAGGGTTCTTGTGTTTTTACGGCACCCTGTTACTATTTTAAGGGCCCTGTTTTGGATTATTTGCAGTTTGTGTAAAATAGTTTTACTGGCAGAGTTGTAAACTATGCTCCCATAATTTATTTCAGACTTAATTATTCCATTATACACGCTAAACAGAGATTTCTTATCAGCTCCCCATTGGTTGCCGCACATGACCCGCAGGAGATTCAAATCTTTTTCGCATTTTTTTATAATGTTCGTGATGTGTTCTTTCCAAGTTAAATACTTATCAAAAGTCATGCCTAAAGAGGTAGCTGTATCGCTGTATTCTAAAAATTTGCCATTTAGGCATAATTTTGGGAAATTAGGAGTTCCTTCAGGTGGTGGTTTGAAGTATCGTTTATGAAATATGATTACTTGAGTCTTAGCAGGATTGATTTTAAAGCCGTAGTTTTCACTCCATTCTTCTATTGACTTAAGTGCTTTCTGGGCCTTTTTAACCGCTAATCTTGGATCTTTAGATATGGCCCAAATTGACCCATCATCCACAAATTGTGAGAGCTGTATATTGTCAAATTTATTGCTATCTTTTTTTATGATGATTGTCAATGGTTTCCCTGAGTGTATTCATGACTACAGAAAAAAATATTGGTGACAAAACACTTCCTTGGGGACAACCATACTGTTTCAACTGTTTCGGAATACTCTCCATTTAAACGTACTTTGATTTTTCTAGTTTGGAGGAAATCAACTAACCAGTTTAGCATCTTGCCCTTGATCCCTATTTTCTTTAGATAAATCATAGCTCCTGTTGTCCATATCGAAGGCTGAGGTTAAATCTAGAAAGACTGCTATCAAGTAACTGTTATTTAGTTGTGCTCTTCTACAATCAGATTCTAAACGCACTAGATTATTTTCACAAGAATGATGTGCTCTACAGCCTGACTGATATTTAGAAATTAAGTTATGCTTCTCTAAAAAGTTTCAGAGTCTTAATTTTATCATTTTTTGCATAAGTTTAGTGAATGTAGAAGTGAGTGATATAGGGCGATATGAGGCTGGTTCTTCCTTTGGCTTGTTCGGTTTTAGCAGAGGTATTATAACGGCCTCACTCCAGGATTCTGGTGTATTTCCAGTTCGCCAAGACTGATTGAATAAATTTAAGAGGGTATTCTTTGCACTGTCTGGGAGATTTCTTAAAACAGAACAGTGAATGCCGTCCTCACCAGGGGCACCATTTTTACATGTTGTCAACGCCCTGTTAAGTTCAAACATATTAAAGTCATCATTAAAAGCTGAATCTGTAAATTGATTTTTTTCACTTCTAACAAAACTGTTCTTAAATGTGTCATTCACTTTAGATTTATAATCTATAAATTTTTGAGAGTATCCCTCATCACTGCTTATCTTATTATAGTGTTGGACTAGTGTAGATGCCTTTTCTTTGGTTTCTATGATAGTTTTACCATCAACAATAAGAGGTGGGTTGGAAGGGAGTGGCCTGCCTTTAACCTTTTTGATAAAATCCCACAGTTCTTTAGATTTTGTTTTGTTCGTTATTTTAGAACAGAAAGTTTGCCAGCATTCTTTTTTAGATTGTTTTATTATGCTAACAGCTTCAGACCTAGCCTTTTTGAAAAGTTCGTATTTAATGGAAGTTCTATCTCTTTTGTAATTTTTCCTCAAATTTTCTCTTTTTCTTATTGCCTTATCACATTCTTTGTTCCACCATGGTACATTCTGATGACTTTTCTTATTTTTATACTTATTCTTTGGCATAGTTTTGTCTAAAATACTTGTTATTTTTCTATAGAACACATCGAAATTCTCCTGAATATCAATTTCCGCTAGTTTATAGTCTAGTTCTGTACTACATATATGTTTAAATTTTTTCCAATTTTCAACAGATGCCCTCCTGAAATTCCATTTTGAATTTGTGTAGCATGAGCTATTATCTTTTTTGTTAAAATTTATTTTTGTTAAAGTAGGTAGATGATCACTTCCTAGGGTATTGTCAATTACATAAAATTCACTATCAATATGAAGGTGGGCAGAGATAATCGATAAATCAAGTGCACTATCCCTTGTTCCTGGATGTCCAATTCGAGTTATTTGGCCATCATTAAGAAATGTAAAGTTATTATCGTTAAGAAAGTCAAGCAGGGCATCTGCCTCGCCGTCACATCGTAGGTCGCCAGGGGGGTTCCAACAGACATGTTTTAAGTTGAAGTCTCCAACAATAATAGATTTTGTGTTTAATTGTTGGAAAATATTCCTATAGTTCTCCTTATTGTTGAGATTTGTTCGTGGTATGTACACATTATAGATATCCAGTTTCTCAGTTTTATTATGGACTGAAATGGCACATATCTCAATATCAGTGTAAGAAACTGTAGGTTTTTCAACAAAGTGTAATCCCTCTTTCACATAGATACACAGTCCCCCACCATATTTATTTCCTTGCCGGGGTTTAAGGGTGCCTGAAAACCTTTCAATTTGAATGGGTTATCCTTTGGACTATACATTGTTTCTTGAATGCAGATCACATCTATATTTTTCTTGACAGTTAGATACACAATTTTGGAGTTCATATGCTTTGGGAGAGTCATTTAATTTGATGCTTCTGGCATTCCATGACATGACGGCGAGTTTGGATTTTACATCAGTATTTATGTTAGTCGCCGCCATAATAATGTTCAATTAAATTTGTTTCAGTATGCTATAAGTTTTTTGGGATGTGGGGTTTACCATTTGCGGCGGTAGTAACCAGGAACTGGTGGTCCCATGGGCGGCATGCAGTGGTTTGTCTTTCCTCTGGCAGGGTACCACCATGGATAGAATGGTGGCAATATTGGTGGCATGTTTAGGCCAGGCCTAAACTGATGATTTGGTCGAGGTGAGACCCGCCTAGTCCTATATTGGTGTATTGATCTTGTTTGTCATGGGCGGGGGTTTCTTGCTTGATTTGGCTCCAAATGTTTATTTTGGTCTACTTTGACTGTATTTCGATTTTGTTTGAGTTTTAACAGGTTTTTTTGGGGGGTCCACATTGTTTTGGGAAAACTGTTTTTTACTATTCGAGTTGACAGCATTCTCGTTCAGTTCAACTGACAGTATATCGAAAATTTCGTTTTCGCTTTTATCTACAAGTTTACTAGCTAAAGCCTTTAAATCTGCTGTAGCTATTCTGTTTTAAGTTTATTTCCAGGTTTGAGTTTTGGTTCGAAATTTTGAACAGGAGTCTGACCTTCAGATTTGCATTTGTTGAGATAGCTATCTTTCCTTGTTTGATTTGTTTTATTTAGTTTACTAACGTAGGAAAGATAAACTGGGCATCCCTTGTATGCTGCACTGTGACTACCACTGCAATTTGCACATTTTTTGTCATTGATTTGTTAGCAACTATTGTGTGCATGTTGTTTTGCACAGTGCGGGCATTTAATGGCATTTCTGCAGGAGTTTCCTGAATGCCCAAAGATCTGACATTTTTAGACATTCTTAAATTTCGCCCCGCGCCCCCGCTAATTAGCGTGTTTTCGCTTGGCGGGGTCGCGGGGCGAAAACGCAAAATGGCACAAATCAGCCACCATAGCTGCTATCAAATGTATATAAATATTGGTTCTCTTTGCCAACCAGTAGTTCAGCTATATTTTGGTAACAGGTGCTTGTGATGACATCAGTCAATGTGCCTATAAGTCTTTATACGATGTTGTCGGAAAAGGCCGAGTTGTTACGATTGTGTCAATCTCCTACGCAGTGATCTCCCCTTACAGGATGAGATCTCTGCCGTCACAACATTTTCGTCAAGATTTTTGACGATATGATTTACCTCCCCAGTACCCAGTCTAGGCCGATACTGCCGGAAACAGTACCAGGTCAGGTTACCACCCAGTCCTGGGAAATCAGTCGGTAACTCAGTCACTACCCGGAATCGAACCCGGGTCGCTAGCTTCGTAGCCCAACGCACAAACCACTTGGCCACCGAATCACCTTCACCTTTCTGAAAAAGAAATCATTCAAGTCATCAATAATTTCGATTCTACGCTCATCCCTAAGGCAAAACAGGTCGAGTGTTTAATATGATAACAGACAAGTTTTCTAACAAAAGAAACAAAATATTTTGTTTTGGTGATGATGAATAAAGTGTTTAATAAGGGTCCGTCCGTACCATCAGGATACTTTATGTGTGGACCCCGGAGAGTGATCCTTCTCTCCAATAAAGAAAAAATGCTTTGATTGCCAAATGGATCAAATTTTGAAAATCATGACAAGAGATTGCCATGGAAAATTTTAGGATTCCAAAACAGTTCAGTTTTAGTTATATAAATATGACCCAAGCAGCATGGCTAATTCAGCCAAAATTGTGCTAGAGTCAGCAGATGTACCTTGAATGGAAGTTAAATTAGTAGAATGAACAACAACTAAAAGAAATTTATGTAATAAAGTAGCTTGAAAAAAAACAACAAACAAACAAGTATTAATTAGTATGAATTTAACAGTTTAATAAGTGTTATGAACAATACGAATGATATGCAATGATAAAGAAAAAAAGAAACAAACATTTATCTATAAAAACAAAAATGTTGTAATGTTGTGATTTCATTGCTGAAAAAGGGCCACCAGTTTTCACAGTTTTGAGGGAAAATCTATGATCAAAAGAGGAAAGTGAGCAGTATTGAATTCTTAGGTGAAGTTTGCCACACTAAGACTGATATGTTAGGACATTCCTGTCAATTGGAAAACCTGCTAATTGATGAAACAATCATCATACTGTTCATAATTATAATTGTTGAATCTGTTAGCACTTTGCCAAACTTAAAAGTTTGCCACACTTAAAGGTTTGCCACACTAAATCGTTTGCCATACTTAAGTTGACTTGACAAGAGATTCCTGTTAATTACAGGTAAAATTTTCAACACTTGTTCTTTGATATTTTCAAAGTTGTGACAGAAAATTATCACCAGAAAGTAGACTATTAAATTATGCCTAATTGAGATCTCTGAAAAGTGTGGATCAAAGTGAATGTTATACAAAAGTGTACGTAAGATTTAATGTTTGTATGTCACACTTATGTTGAACATAATAGTGGCTTCATTAGGATTTGTCTTTTGTAATTCTTGAAATAGTAATAGGCCAATTTCAATGTTTCTATATCAGAGGACAACAACTACAATGAGACAACAACAACAAAATAGAAAAGGTCAAAATAAGAAAGTTAAAACAATAATAGTAAAATAAATAAAAACTATCAAGACATCCAAACACACTTCTCTCATTCACTCTCACTTTCTATTGTAATAAGATGTCTTTACACTACGTACCTTACAGTTTAGTACTTAAGAAATCTATCCAAAAAAAAAAAGTTTTTAGTTTAAGATATCCCTCTATCACTTTATTCTATAATGTTTCTATAAAAACTTTTGCCGCCAAGTAATATATTTGTACATAAAACGTCTTTTGTTCAAGAAGCGAAAGAAAAAGAATTTCTTGGACTTGTTGATGACTTTCCAAAAAATAACCGAAATAAAAATGCAATTTTAAGAGAGTCTTATTTGTTAACATGGCGAGTAAGTGGAAAGAATGATTGATTATTGTATTTCGCTTTTACTAGATAGCTTAAGCTGGGATAATGATTGTCTACTCAAATGTATCTATAGAACATTGAACTTATTATATACAGTATGTACAAAAGGCCACTGGGCCACATGCTGAATCTTTTAATATCGCATTCAACACGGGATATTCGGCCATTTACTGTGTCTGTAAGACCGCATCTAACACGAGATGGTCGGCCATTTACTTTATCCTTAAGACCGCATCTAACACGAGATGATCGGTCATTCACTGTCTCCTTAAGACCGCATCTAACAAGAGATGATCGGTCACTAGCTGTATTTTAGAGTTTATTCAAATATTTGATATTTTCGAGAAACTTGAAAACACACTCACAGACTTTTGATGCGAGTTTTTGATCTGGGAAGAGTAGGGTCATTCTGTTAACCACTGGCAGACCTAATTTGAAGAGCTCATTTTTTAGATTATTTTGATGTGTTTCAAGAAATTTACATTCAAAAAATACATGTTCAAAACTTTCATTTTGGTTGCAGTATGGACAGTTATTTTTCTGAAAATTTTCATTTCCCAAATTACTTACTTTGAGTCTTAATCGGGTGTATACTCTGTCTTTTGTTCTATTATTACTATACTGAATAATTTTATTGGGACAGCGTCCGTATTCAAAGCTGTATTCAGTTGTGAATCTAAAGAACTCAAATTCTCTAAAGTATTCGTTGACTTTGGTATTAATAACACTGTACATTTCGTTTCTGCTTAATTTTATATCAATAAAATGCCCAGTTTGTGCACCTATCTTAGCCGTCTTGTCTGCCATTTCATTTCCTGGTATTCCGATATGGCTTGGGATCCATATAAAGGTAACGTTTATTCCTGCCAACTTGAGAGTAGTGTTATCTTGAATAATTCTAGACAAAATCTCAGATCGCGACTTTGAATGTCCTGATTTTATAGACTGTAGGGAGCATAACGAATCGCTTAAAATAAGAACATTTTGAGGGCATTGGGCTTTTTCTAATTGTAAAATTAACCATTTCATAGCAATACCAATAGCGGACAGTTCACAGCTATATATAGACACTCTATGGTCGAATTTCATTCCTTTGTTTTGTAAAATTTCGTTATTCTCAGAGTATATGACTACACCTGCCCCTGCAATTTCTTTGTCTGAATCTTTGCTTCCATCAGTAAAAATTTTACAGAAGTTTTTAAACTTAGCCAAATATTGATTAACAATCTGTATATTTTGGTTACTAATAGCTTGCTTGCTTACACTCAAGGTCAGTTAGGTCTACTGTTGGTGTGATGATTCGATGTAAATCTATATTTTCTGGTGGAACTATGTCTGAGCTGTCCAGGTTATAAAATGTAGTAAGCCTTTGTATTGTTTGAGAGTAAGGTAGTTCAAGGTAATTTTTGTGGCATTTTTCATTTGAAAATATAGGATCTTCTGTGATAAGTTCATTTATTGGGAGTTCGCTGCCTTGCCAAATTGAGCGTGCCCAGTATTTTAACATTTCTTTTTGCCGTTGGTATTTCAGTGTCACTTCCCCACATTCTACCAGTAATGGGAGGGTTCTTGTGTTTTTACGGCACCCTGTTACTATTTTAAGGGCCCTGTTTTGGATTATTTGCAGTTTGTGTAAAATAGTTTTACTGGCAGAGTTGTAAACTATGCTCCCATAATTTATTTCAGACTTAATTATTCCATTATACACGCTAAACAGAGATTTCTTATCAGCTCCCCATTGGTTGCCGCACATGACCCGCAGGAGATTCAAATCTTTTTCGCATTTTTTTATAATGTTCGTGATGTGTTCTTTCCAAGTTAAATACTTATCAAAAGTCATGCCTAAAGAGGTAGCTGTATCACTGTATTCTAAAAATTTGCCATTTAGGCATAATTTTGGGAAATTAGGAGTTCCTTCAGGTGGTGGTTTGAAGTATCGTTTATGAAATATGATTACTTGAGTCTTAGCAGGATTGATTTTAAAGCCGTAGTTTTCACTCCATTCTTCTATTGACTTAAGTGCTTTCTGGGCCTTTTTAACCGCTAATCTTGGATCTTTAGATATGGCCCAAATTGACCCATCATCCACAAATTGTGAGAGCTGTATATTGTCAAATTTATTGCTATCTTTTTTTATGATGATTGTCAATGGTTTCCCTGAGTGTATTCATGACTACAGAAAAAAATATTGGTGACAAAACACTTCCTTGGGGACAACCATACTGTTTCAACTGTTTCGGAATACTCTCCATTTAAACGTACTTTGATTTTTCTAGTTTGGAGGAAATCAACTAACCAGTTTAGCATCTTGCCCTTGATCCCTATTTTCTTTAGATAAATCATAGCTCCTGTTGTCCATATCGAAGGCTGAGGTTAAATCTAGAAAGACTGCTATCAAGTAACTGTTATTTAGTTGTGCTCTTCTACAATCAGATTCTAAACGCACTAGATTATTTTCACAAGAATGATGTGCTCTACAGCCTGACTGATATTTAGAAATTAAGTTATGCTTCTCTAAAAAGTTTCAGAGTCTTAATTTTATCATTTTTTGCATAAGTTTAGTGAATGTAGACGTGAGTGATATAGGGCGATATGAGGCTGGTTCTTCCTTTGGCTTGTTCGGTTTTAGCAGAGGTATTATAACGGCCTCACTCCAGGATTCTGGTGTATTTCCAGTTCGCCAAGACTGATTGAATAAATTTAAGAGGGTATTCTTTGCACTGTCTGGGAGATTTCTTAAAACAGAACAGTGAATGCCGTCCTCACCAGGGGCACCATTTTTACATGTTGTCAACGCCCTGTTAAGTTCAAACATATTAAAGTCATCATTAAAAGCTGAATCTGTAAATTGATTTTTTTCACTTCTATCAAAACTGTTCTTAAATGTGTCATTCACTTTAGATTTATAATCTATAAATTTTTGAGAGTATCCCTCATCACTGCTTATCTTATTATAGTGTTGGACTAGTGTAGATGCCTTTTCTTTGGTTTCTATGATAGTTTTACCATCAACAATAAGAGGTGGGTTGGAAGGGAGTGGCCTGCCTTTAACCTTTTTGATAAAATCCCACAGTTCTTTAGATTTTGTTTTGTTCGTTATTTTAGAACAGAAAGTTTGCCAGCATTCTTTTTTAGATTGTTTTATTATGCTAACAGCTTCAGACCTAGCCTTTTTGAAAAGTTCGTATTTAATGGAAGTTCTATCTCTTTTGTAATTTTTCCTCAAATTTTCTCTTTTTCTTATTGCCTTATCACATTCTTTGTTCCACCATGGTACATTCTGATGACTTTTCTTATTTTTATACTTATTCTTTGGCATAGTTTTGTCTAAAATACTTGTTATTTTTCTATAGAACACATCGAAATTCTCCTGAATATCAATTTCCGCTAGTTTATAGTCTAGTTCTGTACTACATATATGTTTAAATTTTTTCCAATTTTCAACAGATGCCCTCCTGAAATTCCATTTTGAATTTGTGTAGCATGAGCTATTATCTTTTTTGTTAAAATTTATTTTTGTTAAAGTAGGTAGATGATCACTTCCTAGGGTATTGTCAATTACATAAAATTCACTATCAATATGAAGGTGGGCAGAGATAATCGATAAATCAAGTGCACTATCCCTTGTTCCTGGATGTCCAATTCGAGTTATTTGGCCATCATTAAGAAATGTAAAGTTATTATCGTTAAGAAAGTCAAGCAGGGCATCTGCCTCGCCGTCACATCGTAGGTCGCCAGGGGGGTTCCAACAGACATGTTTTAAGTTGAAGTCTCCAACAATAATAGATTTTGTGTTTAATTGTTGGAAAATATTCCTATAGTTCTCCTTATTGTTGAGATTTGTTCGTGGTATGTACACATTATAGATATCCAGTTTCTCAGTTTTATTATGGACTGAAATGGCACATATCTCAATATCAGTGTAAGAAACTGTAGGTTTTTCAACAAAGTGTAATCCCTCTTTCACATAGATACACAGTCCCCCACCATATTTATTTCCTTGCCGGGGTTTAAGGGTGCCTGAAAACCTTTCAATTTGAATGGGTTATCCTTTGGACTATACATTGTTTCTTGAATGCAGATCACATCTATATTTTTCTTGACAGTTAGATACACAATTTTGGAGTTCATATGCTTTGGGAGAGTCATTTAATTTGATGCTTCTGGCATTCCATGACATGACGGCGAGTTTGGATTTTACATCAGTATTTATGTTAGTCGCCGCCATAATAATGTTCAATTAAATTTGTTTCAGTATGCTATAAGTTTTTTGGGATGTGGGGTTTACCATTTGCGGCGGTAGTAACCAGGAACTGGTGGTCCCATGGGCGGCATGCAGTGGTTTGTCTTTCCTCTGGCAGGGTACCACCATGGATAGAATGGTGGCAATATTGGTGGCATGTTTAGGCCAGGCCTAAACTGATGATTTGGTCGAGGTGAGACCCGCCTAGTCCTATATTGGTGTATTGATCTTGTTTGTCATGGGCGGGGGTTTCTTGCTTGATTTGGCTCCAAATGTTTATTTTGGTCTACTTTGACTGTATTTCGATTTTGTTTGAGTTTTAACAGGTTTTTTTGGGGGGTCCACATTGTTTTGGGAAAACTGTTTTTTACTATTCGAGTTGACAGCATTCTCGTTCAGTTCAACTGACAGTATATCGAAAATTTCGTTTTCGCTTTTATCTACAAGTTTACTAGCTAAAGCCTTTAAATCTGCTGTAGCTATTCTGTTTTAAGTTTATTTCCAGGTTTGAGTTTTGGTTCGAAATTTTGAACAGGAGTCTGACCTTCAGATTTGCATTTGTTGAGATAGCTATCTTTCCTTGTTTGATTTGTTTTATTTAGTTTACTAACGTAGGAAAGATAAACTGGGCATCCCTTGTATGCTGCACTGTGACTACCACTGCAATTTGCACATTTTTTGTCATTGATTTGTTAGCAACTATTGTGTGCATGTTGTTTTGCACAGTGCGGGCATTTAATGGCATTTCTGCAGGAGTTTCCTGAATGCCCAAAGATCTGACATTTAAAACATCTAATTGCCGTTAACATGGCTGGTGTAATTTGACTTCCTAAAATATTCAGGGGAGCCTCCTCAGAATTAAAGGTTACTGTTACAGATCAAAAAATACATATTTTGTTTTGCTTACTTTTATCACTGTTGTACACCGTTCACCGGAAATAGCCCATCATTTTTATTTTTTAGCTCTTACTCAAAGAGTCTTTGATCTCAAACTGACATATTTACAACTGCAATTTTTGAAGAAAAATGATAGTTGCCAATCAGTATTTCAAAAGAACTGGAAATGCATAATTCAGCAAGTCTGACGCGTTGACACCTTTACTTCCTAACTTTATTGTTAAGTAACATATGTCAGTCTTGAGAATTTGCCTACAGCACGGGAGATCAATTATCTCAAATATGGTGTTTTTATTATTTTATCCTTTTGATCTTTTAATTTTAACTGTAAGCTTTAAAATGTTTGAAAGAAATTCAATATGTAAAATAGTAAGAATTTTTAATTGTTTCAAAAAGAAATCATCATTCACATAAATAACATTAATAATTACATTTAGGTCTGAAAAGCAAACATTTCCATAATAAACATGATTATATGATTTTGTTGAAGAAAAAAAAAATTTCACATACATAAAACATTTGCATTATAACAATTGCCCCGACTTTGGACCCCAAAGTTGAAGAAAAAAAAACCATACAATTACACGTACATACAAAATGACTATACAATTTCATATACTTAAAACATTTGAATATACATAAAACATTTGAATACTCGAAGTTGTAGAAAATAAAATAAAAACAGCATTCAGTTACACATGCGTATAAACAAACGCATGTATAAACATTAGACATATATCAGCGAAACAATTTATATACAAAACAGATCACCAAAGAGTAATGTCAAAGAGTTTCTTTGGCAAACGCATTTCGATTTAATGGTGTAGGACAATAGCCCACTAGGACAATAGCACATAAGGACAATAGCCCACTGGACAATAGCCCACTAAGACAATAGCCCACTTGGACAATTGCCCACTAGGACAATAGCCCACTTATTTGCATTATTATGCATTAATTAAGAAATTGAAAATGTAATGAGTTTAAAACACAAGTATTCATAAGTCAACAGTGTAGACTTCTTTTTTAATTCTGGCATTTCTCTTTAAACAAACAGCGGATCCAATGGTTTTTACCAGCTCTATACTTTTTACTCCTGTTTTATTTGGTTTACACAGGGTATAAATAAGTAAAAAAATACATTGTATAATTGAATATGAAAAGTTAATGCAGACAAAGTATATAATTTGTATTTAAAATATACAGATGTGAATATTAAAACAATTAAACATCAATATTATTAGTTTTTTACATCTGCACTCTTTTTGATAAGCAGTGGGCTATTGTCCTCCCTGACATATTTAGTTGTGGGCTATTGTCCGGTGGGATATTGTCCAGTTGGCTATTGTCCAAGTGGGCTATTGTCCCAGTGGGCTATTGTCCGTTCCCCTCGATTTAAGACTAGAAATTGTAGCTTACAAAATCACACTAATAAAGGCTGCATGGTAAAATTAGGCCCAAACTGCTCACCGGTAACTGTAATAAATTGGCCCTTATGCTTAATATGTAAATATACAAAGAAAGATTTTTTTTAACATTGACATTGCTTTGAAACTTTGTTTCAGACTAAGAGAGATTATATTTGGTACATCTAAAGCTTGTTCGTTTCTTGAATCTAAGATGCTGAAGTCAGACCATGCAAAACATAACTTTTTGTTATACCACGATCCATGTAATCTAAAACTGCATATATCAGAAGGAGCCTTGATCTTACAGAAGGCTGGGCAAACAGGCAAGAACAAAACAGGCAGTAATATACAAGAGTCACCTGTTGTAATTTCCAACATGAGAATTGTTTTCTTGTTATAGTATTGCTTCTTGATAAAAAGGACCAGTACAAACAGAAAATGCAACAGACAAACAAACAGTATTGCATGTTCCCATGTCATATTAATATGAACAGTAAGCAGGCTACTGCCCTCTGTTGGCTTAGATTGAGTCTTATAAAAACATGAAGGAATAGGTGAGGTGACGGCAGCTGCACCTTTAGTATTTTGAAGAAAAGCAACTGTCGCCACAAGTTTTCTGATTTTTACACAAGACCATATTGCCAGCAAAACTAAACCTGCAGTAACACCAATAGTTGAAAATATTTGAATAGAATTTAGATCAGGCCAGATCAGGCCAATCAGACTGAAGATCAATGAGTCCTTCAAGAAGTGGTTCTGTCAATGATTGGAATGCAGCAGAATCCTGTTTAGCCTAGCCTTATCTACCATTCTAGATAAATTTAAATGACTTTTATCATCATTTGCAAAAAACTGAGTGCATTTTATGTTCAAACAATTTAAATTTTGACAGAGTTACATTTACAGGTCTACTAAAGGCAGAATCAGCAAACATGTGATTATAAAACGTTTTGTCAAAGAATTCTTGTAACAGTACTAAATTTACATGATGTATCATTGAAATAACCTTAGTTTCATTATTACATGCAATAAGCCTAGGTGGTAGATACAAATGTGCAGTTATAACAGAACATTGACACGGTAATTTAAAGATACAATATCACAACCTGGCATCATTTTATGTTGATGGTTACATTCAACAGATAATAGTGGTGTCCTATAAAACAAAATGTTATTCTTACCTAATTCAACTAGTTTTGGTTTAATGATGTTTTGCACATATCTAAAATTACAAAATGAATGTACTGAGTCTTTGTCATTACTGAACAGAGCAAGTGAACAAGATTGAAGTAACTGGAATTAAAGCCTTATTTTCAGAGCAATGAATATATTTGGTTCCATGACAATCAGCTACATCATTTTGACTCAAAGCTATGTAGTATTCCCTATCCGAAGTGATTCCAAAATAGTAAAGGAATTAAATAATTGAGTGGCGTGTGTTGAAGTTGAGTTAATGGGAACGGGTAAACTTAACACTTTAATAAATTTTAATGGGAGTTTTATGAACAGTTAATGGAAATTTAACAGAAATGAAAATACTGCCATTATACCTTGCACATACAAATTTTGCTGCTGAATATACTTGATAGACATTTTTATAAGTTAAATGGAATCCTGGATATTTTATATCAAGTAATCTTTGAATATTGCTCATGGTTTGTTGCATAATAGAGACCGGAACAATAACAGGAGATAAGTTTCCTTCAGATAAGCTGTCGATACCATTTTTGTACTCGTCTAATAAATGGTTTAGGTGACTAGATTCTCGAATTTGTGAAGATAAAATACGCATCATATGTTCAAAGTTTTCCTGCAAATTGTTAGTGGTGGTTGTAAGTAATGTATGAACATATTTTATTTCAAGTTGGTTAGTCTTAATACCATTTAACAAATTGTCCATTTGTTCATTAACAGTTTGCATAAAAGAGCTAAGGTGAGTGCCATGCTGCTCCAGTGAATTAATGATTTTCAGAGTTTTCCTGGTCAACGCATTTATGTGCCTTGCAAGCATGATGACATCATTTGTTGTGGCCGTTCCAAGAGTGATTTTGATAGCTGTCCTATGAATGGAAGAAGACTTCTCCATTTTCGCCTCATGCTTTCTTCGTGTTGTGGAATTAAACCAATTATTACGCTTATATTATCGTTCAAGCGAACAGATGTTTCGGCCCTAATTGTGTTGATTTGTGCCAGAATGTGGCTTATCATCAGACACGTATTATTGTCTCTATGACATGTACCAACTGATGGTAGGTTGGGCATTTCGGGTATTGGCAACTCAAAAGTGTGTACCCAGTGCTCATTAACAAGGTGCAGATCTGCGACTAGTTTAAAAACAGCTCCAAACTTTAACCTGGATAGTGTCTCATTACACGTGGTAGGCCTAGCAAAACAAGACAGAAGGACCAAGATCCAAATAAGCATGCCCCCAACCGTCAGTTCTCTGATGGGACCTAAACAAAAATAAAAAAATACATGCAGTTTAGCCGGGTTAGATGGTGATCAGCCATCTGATAGCACTATTATACAACAAATACACTAGTCATTTGTTAGGGTTTTGACCTAGTTACATGAAAAAATAATTTTTGAATGGTGGTCCAAAGGTGTCGAAAATATAGGGGATAATTTCGTATTATGGTACCAATATTGGATTTAATCAGGGAATATTGATTTGAGCATTCAGATTTGTGCCTTGACCCTCCTTATCAAGTTCTGCCTCACGCGTCCTGCTGCGAGTCACCATTCTATGCTGAGAAGGTTTCCTACTTGCCTTCCTAATAATATATTGCTGGATATCCTTAAACCGGCACTTTTCCTGAGGTATCCAGTCAGAAAGCCCTCAAACTGATAATGAATTTTCCCATTGATGGTCTGATGTTTCAGAATCTTCCCTTTATGTTACGGCTGACCTCCTTCTACAAGGTATAAGAAATGGTTTTCCTGCATTGTTAACCATGTTAGTTTTATCCGAAGGTGTAGGTTGACAAACACTGAAGCCTTTGCTTTGGGTTTCAGCAGCTGGAGCAACCATGGTGGGCGTTTTCTTTTTTGTTTTGACTTAACATAAAGCTTGAGTCTTGCTGCATTTACTAGGTCCTTCAAAGGCATTTGAGTCCTACAATCTACCAGACGATATGTGAAGTTTGGTCCGAGTTCACGAATGAGGTATGGACCAGTGCGTTTCAGCATAAGCTTTGGAGAAATTCCGTTCTTTGTTTTCATGTTCCTGAGAAGTACCCTATCTCCTACCTTAAAATAAAGGTCCTTTGCCTTTGCATCATGCCGTTTCTTTGACCTCTCCTGTGCAATCTTGATGTTGTCCCCTGATATCTCCCTGGCTACTGCCAAGTTCTTGTACATTTGGTAAAAGAAAATTACTCCATCTAATCCCATATCTGTCTTTGGAATTAGAGAAGTATTTATTGGCAGATTCATTTCCTTCCCGAACATCAAGAAGAATGGTAAGAATTTTGTGGATTGTGATGAGGGTGACATGCGAATAGCTATCATTGCAGCGGGAAGTATGGAAGGCCAATTGTCCTGTTGCTCATTGACGTACGCCCTCAGGATTTGCTCCAGAGTAGAGTTTAAGCGCTCGTAGGACGAATTCGTCTGTGGGTGATATGCACTGGTGTGATGTCTTGTAATATCAAACATCTCGCACAGCGCACTCACTAGTTTAGACATAAAATTTCGTCCTCGATCTAAAACAAGAATCCGTGGGGCTCCATACCTTGCAATTACTTGCGTGAACAAGTATTTAGCCACAGAACTTGCTTCCATATTCTCCATAGGGATCGCTTCAAACCATTTACTGTAACTTTCCACAACAAGTAAGATATACTGGTATCCTTCTTTTGATTTAGGTAGTGGTACAAGGATATCCATATGCCATCTCTCAAAGATCTGATCAATAGACATATTAACCAAGGGTGCATGAATTGAGTGTCTATCAACTTTGATTCGTTGACAGACATCACATGAGCGCACATGGTTAATCGTATTCCGAAAAACCAAGGCCAAACGTATTTGTACCTCAGAGCATAAAATGATCGTTGTTCCCCAAGATGACATCCTCCCGCCATTCTATTGTGGTAGCTAGCCATTAAATCATATCTCAGTTTTTCTGGGACAGCTAATTGTAGTATCATTTTATGAGCGGGGGGTAAATTCTTACACCTGGGTTCATATATATGATACAACTACAAACACCATCGAGTAGTACATACTGGTTAGATTCCTTGATTACCTTTTCAAGTAAGTCTTTATCCGATGGATGTTCCCCTTTAGCTAAGTACCAGTAGATATACTTAAAGTCTTTACATTCTAGCTGGTACTTACTAATTTGATGGGTTTCCCAAAGTTGTTGTGTTTGCTCTTCTGCCTCCTTAACATTTCCAGTTTCGTCTCTTTTGTCGTCTGTTGTTTCCACCTTGCGGTCAGCTCCTGATTCTAGATTCCTTTCAGTTTCACTATCATTGCCATCACCATCATCAGTACCCAGACTATTTTCTTGTGGTTTAACAGGTTCTTTGTGAAAGACCTGTGCCTTCATTATAGATGGAGTCAACTTATACTTGAAGAATACTTCAACAGTTTCTGGTTCCTCCATCTCAGCTGAGGTTTCAGGAAGGCTGCACTTGATATTCCGTGTTTCGGGGAGGTGGAGGGAGAGATCTGTAATAAAACAATCCAATGTATTTCTTATACTGTTTATTGTTGTCTAAGTCACTGGTGAATGTGTTTATTACAAAGAACAATTATAAAATAATTTCAATAATGAATAACCTTTAAAGTTCAGAATATGATAAAAAGTTATTCATTGGTATATTTAAGACAAAATGCAGAAATCTTGTGTGTTCCAGATTCTTTAAAGCTTGCCTTAATCACACCAAAAGCTGTTTATATTCAAGCTATAATCTGTCATATTTTTCATGAGTAACATTTTTGACAAAATGAGAGCAGATACATGTTTATGACTGTTTCCAGCATTATCTGTCATGTTTTTATTATTGACAATTTATTGAATATTTAAAACAAATATCATTTGCACTGATGTGTGTCCTTGGAAAAACAATCATTAACAATCTTTTTACCATGAAAATATTCATTGAGAAAGGTTTTAATCCTGCTGAGTAAAGTTTAACTCTAAAAAGATGTTTTATGACTTGCTCAGTGTTAACTGAAATTTTACATCCAAAATGGAAATTATATTTTCATTCATATATGATAATTCTGTAGCAAGTAAAGAAGTCTCTGTTACTTTTAATTTACAATGTCATGATTTTAGAACATTCACTGTGTTTCCAGCATCTATTTTGCCTATCATTCATGTAGGTCCTTTCAAACTCTGAATTAATTTTAAATAGTCTGTATAACATATATTACAAAACATATTATTTCTTGTCACCATATATGGAAAATAAGACTCTGAACAAAGTTATAGAAGAGGATAATCAACATAAGCCTCCAGAATTGCTTGTGACCAATAGACTGAAAATAATGTATCAGATAGCATCCGCTATAGTTTTTCTACACACACCAGTGAAAGATAAAAGGTAATTTGTTTTGGTAAAGTTTAACCAGTTAAATAATCATTAAGATTTATTCTTCATTTGATTTTCTTTTAATGTCCTTTTTACAAACTAAAGATAGTATGTTTGCACATATAAAATTTCAACCTTGTACATACCATATAATTATATTTAAGGACATAATGCCCAAGTCGTCTGGTGATTGCTGTTACAGTCTGTCATAGTCAGCTTAATGCCTATATCATAACATATCAGGCTTATATTAACTAAGCAAATGTCATGTAAAGGGCAAATAATGAAAACATGGGAATAGTCAACCCTAAATGATTTTTTAATGGGAATCTCTTTTTATACGCCTGTTTGAAAAACAGGACGTATTATGGGAACGCCCATGGCAGGCGGGTGGGTGGGTGGTGTCCAGTTTTGCCCGGAGCATTCAACATGCATGGACGGATTTTAATGATACTAGGTACCAGTGTTCACCATCATGAGGTATAGTTTTGCGCGCATGAACCAGGTCTCTTTATCAAAGGTCAAGGTCACACTTAAAAGTCAGAGAAAAATGCTTGTCTGGAGCAAAACCTCTACATGCATTGTGAGGCGGAGTGTCGCGTGCAAAATGTAAGTCCCTGTGGCCAAGGTCAAGGTCAAACACAGAGGTCAAAAGTCAGAAAAAAATATGAAAATGTGAGTATGGACCATTTAGTCATCATGAATTGAAGGAATCTATTACAAAAGTTCTCCATCATGAGACTGAGCATTACATGCATAATCCTGGTCCATATAAGCAAGGTCAAGGTCACTAGAGATGATGAAATGTCCAGATTTTGTCCGTAGCATATTTTCTACATGGATGCAAGTATTTTAGTATTACTTGATACTAAAGTTCACCATCTTGAAATGTAGTGTTTCGCGCATGAATCAGATCTCTAGGTCAAAGGTCAAGGTCACACCTAGAGGTCAATGCAAAACGCTTGTCTGGAGCAAAATTTCTACATGTTTTGAGAGATTTTAATATAACTTGGTACAAGTATTGACCGTAAGGCGGTGTGTTGTACGCGAAATTCATGTCCCTGTGGACAAGGTAAGGGTCACACATAGAGGTCAAAGGTCAGATAAAAATATATAAATGAAAATGTGATTGTGGACCATTTAGTCATCATGAATTGAGGTATTATAACAGAAATGTTCACCATCATGAGACTGAGCATTACACGCCTAATCCAGGTTAATATTTGCAAGGCCAAGGTCACTAGAGATGATGAAATGTCCAGAGCATATCTTCTACATGCATGGAGGGATTTTAGTATTACTTGATACTAAAGTTCACCATCATAAAACGTTGTGTTGCACACATGAACCAGGTTCCTAGGTCAAAGGTCAAGATCACACTAGGGGTCAGTGGAAAATGGTTGTCTGTGGCAAAACGTCTACATGTATTGAGATATTTTAATATAACTTAGCACAAATGTTGACCATTGTAAATTCAGGTCCTTATGGCCAAGGTAAGGGTCTCACAGAGAGTCCAAAGATCAGATAAAATTATGAGAATGTGTGTATGGACCATTTAGTCATAATGAATTGAGGGATTCTAACATAAATGTTCACCATCATGAGACTGAGGGTTACACGCATAATCCTTGACCATATATGTATGGTCAAGATCACTAGAGATGATGAAATGTCCAGATTTTGTCAGTGGAACATATCTACTACATGCACTGAGGGATTTTAGTATTCCTTGATACAAAAGTTCACCATCATGAAATATAGTGTTTCGCGCAAAGGTCAGTGTCACACTTCGAGGTCAGAAGTTCATTTCAAATGATTGTTTCACTCTCCACCACTAGAAATAGTCAAACTTGCTTCCCTACTTACACCCATTTTATCCATTATGCCCACATCTTCTGCAAAGCTTTTGTGAATGGCGGAATTTATAACAATGACACCCTTGTTGTCAGTGTGGATACATCCATGTAAGTTACAATGCCACTGGCTAATGGGATGAAAACCTAAGATATTGATTCAATTAATTGACCACAAGGTGACTAAGGTTAATTGACCTTTCAGCCTATTGATTTTAAAATTACGTGTTGTCCTTCTTTTGTTATAAACATATCAGCTTGTGAACACTAGAGGTCAAATTTCTTATCCAGCCTTTGTAAAATTTACCCAGAATGTTTGTCATGATGATCTTTCAGACAAGATCAAAACTGGGTCCTGTGGGTTTTAAAAACTAGGTCACCAGTTTATATCAAAGGAAAAGCTTGTGACCACTCTAGAGACCACATTTTACCTACTCTTCATTAAACTTGCACTCCTGATAATTTCTCATTTGATTTCAAAACGTTTACAATGGGTCAAAAACTAGGTCACCAGCTCAGAACCTGGTGAGCACTCTGTTGGCATAAAACTTAGAAATTTAGCATAGTTGCCTTTTTTACAAGGACATTGTAATGAAGAGGCATATTGTTTTGCAAATGATCCAGATTTTTCAAACTTGGGATGGAGGGTTTTCATGACCAGTAGATGACCCCAATCGTATTTCAGGTCATCAGGTCAAAGGTCAGGGTCACAGTGATCAATAACTATAGAATGTTTAGGCCTAGGTTCCTGGCAGGTACGTTGATCATGACAAGAAGATGATCCCTATAGTTTTCAGGTCACCAGGTTAAAGGCCAAGGTCACAGTGACCTTGAAAAGCAAAATGGTTTCCTATCAATAAGAGTAGAAAGCTTGGGCCCAGGTTTTTTCAAACTTGGTTTGTAGGTTGGTAATGACCAGTAGATGACCCCAATAGCTTTCCAGGTCACCGGGTCAAAGGCAAAGGTTACAGTGTCCTTGAATACCAAAACGGTTTCCAATCAATAACATTAGAATGCTTGGAACCAGGTTCCTCAAACTTGGTATATAGGCTGCAAATGACCAGTAGATGACCCTTTTAGTTTTTCAGGTCACCAGGTCAAAGGCCAAGGTCACAGTGACCTTGAAAAACAAAAGGGATGCCGATCAATAACTATATAATGCTTGGGTCCAGATTCCTCAAACTTAAAACGATGGTTGGTCATGACCAGTAGATGACACCTATTGTATTTCAGGTCACCAGGTCAAAGGCTGAGGTCAGCGTGTCCTTGGGAAGCAAAATTCTCTGATCAATAACGATAAAAAACTTGGGCCCAGCTTCTCAAAATTTTGTATGTAGGTAAGTCGTGGCCAGTAGATCACCCCAATAGATTTTCAGATCATTAGTTCAAAGGCCAAGGTCACAATGACCTCAAAAAGCAAAATGGTTTCCGATTGTAGAACACTTGGGTTCAAGTCCTTGAACTTGGTATGACGTTTGGTCATGACCAGAAGATGACCCGTATAGCATTACAGATCACGAGGTCAAAGGCCAAGTTGCAAGTGACCTTGAAGAGCAAAACAGTTTTGATAAATAAGTATAGAATGCTTCAGTCCAGGCTTCCTTAAACTTCATGGGCAGGTTGGTCATGGCCAGAAGATCATCCCTATAGTTTTTAGGGTCACTAGTCCAAAGGTCAAGACCATATTGACCATTAACAGAAAATAGTTACCAATTAATAACTAGAGAACCCTTTGGCATTGGTTTCACAGACTTGCTATGCAGGTTGGTTGTTCAGGAGATGATCCCTATACCTTCCTATACTTTTTATGGCTGTCTCTAGGGATAAGGCGCTAGGGGGGCATATTTGTTTCACAAACACCTCTTGTTAACTATAGCTTTAGTGATTAATCACATCACTGTAACAGTTTGCATGGACTATTGAAACAGATCTCTTAATTCAGAGAAAGAAAAACCTCTTAAAATCTTCAGCCCATAGTTGTTAGATCATTTCTAGGTAGTTCTCAAGTAACTGTTAGATTATTCTGATTTCTGCAAATGACAATTGAGGAGATACAGGGCCATCATGTCTCTTTTGTTTTATAACAAATGTTGTTGTTGTTGTTTTCTAGAGGAATGATTGTGCACAGAGATATAAAAAGTTTAAATATTGTACTTGACAACAAATACAATGCAAGGTTAATGGAATCTGGCCTTGCACGTGAGACGAAGGAGAGCCATGAAAATACTTAAACCACCAGTATCTACCCGACCTCCGCAGGATATGGCAAACTGAAACAACTTCAGACTAGCATTAGGCATGATGATTACTGTAATTTTGGTGTTTGTATGTTATATTTATTTATTACATATATGATATTTAGAAGCATCGTTATGAAGTTATGAAAGTTACAAGCTACAATAATATGAATGTCAAATATGATTTAAGAGGAGAAGTGGTCAAGGGGTTCAGCATTTCAGTTCCCACCTTGAGTGGGAGTCTCCTAAGATAATCTATGAAAAGTTACTCTTCATATATATCTAATGATATTGTGTATTGGAAATACTGATGTTTTTAAATTTATTCAAACTAAATGCTTCTTGCAGAATATCTGCACTCTGACACACACATTAGTCCACTGAGAATTGCAGGATAGTGAAAAAAAAACCCCTCTGGTATACAGAAACCAACATTTGATTGTTATGAAACTTGAAAACTGAAATTGTTTACTTTACAAATTCAGTTAAGTGTTTATGTGTCTGCTTCTTTATTTTTAATACTTGAACAAGTTTAAAATTCACCAGCTTCCCTTAGTTAAAAGGGCTGTAGACACATGTAACATCACACCTTTGATCCCATTTGAATTATCGGTAACCAAGTACCCCTCTATACACAAATTTCAAACTCATCTTGTTGCCATTATTTCCCCATTGCCCACATGCTTCACATGATTTTCCAAGTACTGGCTTCTCCAACTATGTTATCTACTGTTGGTGGTGGTATCAATTTCTCAAATTTGCTTGTTTATTTACTGTTATACGTGAGCTTCTTACTAGCAGAAAGCCTTTAATAGAAGGATGATCAGAGGAAGATTTATTTCGTCAGACAAAAAGGAGAATAATATTAAGCTCTTTGGTATGAACTTGTGATTAAATAAGTATTGTTCAGGTTAATGATAGTTTAGTCAATCGTCATAACCTCTTTATTTGAAAAGTGAACAGTCATTAGATATGGTTCAAAGGTGTAGGAAACTTGCGTCTCAGAAATGTCATTTTGAACATCATTGAATTCAAAATTTATGTTTTTTTTTTTGTGAAAATGTGCTTTGCATTTTCATGGAGCAGAACCATTATGTGACCTTTGAAATGAATGTTCAAATAGCAGTTATTTTATTCCATACCAGTGCCCTTTTGTTTAATGCTATTATTTTAGAGGAATGTAGAAACATATTCAACTTTTCTTTTAGGAAATGAGGATGCTGGAGACAAAACCATCTGTATTAGATACTCTGGTAGATCTTTCTAAAAAATGTATAAAAGATCGCAAATTGACCTCTGAAAAAGTAGTGAACGATAAAGGTAATGTGAAGTACAAAGTGATGTGTGAAAAAAAATCAGGAACATTTAATTTGTCTAAAATTTTGTGTTTGACACCAAAGACACAATCCTGTCAGTATATAGTTAAAACATTGTTAAAGACATTTGAGAATTCAGCAAATTGTTAAAACTAACTTATATTCAGAAAGATTCGTATATCGTAACTATGTTCTTTTGGACACATATTGTATTGTTATTATAATTTGTTTTTAGCTTGACTATACAAAGTATATGGAGAGCTGTCATACTCACCCCAGTGTCAGCATCTGCATCCAGATTTCTGATTAAAGTTTTTGTGCAGTAAATTATTTTTTACTATAACTTCTTTATTTCTTGAGGGATTTGCTTCAAACTTCAAGTAAACATTCTAAGCGTTCCTTATCATCACCCACATCATATGAGGTAAAGTTCATAACTCTAATACCCATGTTTCCGGAATTATCTCCCCTTTAAACTTAGAATCTTCCTTAAAGATTGTAATATTTTACTAAAACCATTTTCTAGAGGGATTTACTTCAAACTTCAAATAATGTTCCTTATCATAAACCACATCATATTTCATAAGGTTAAAAAATCTAGTGCCAATATTTCTAGAATGATCTCCCCTTTAACCATAGAATTTTCCTTAAAAATGTAATATTATTACTATAACTTCTTTATTTCTTGTGGGATTTTCAATGATAAAATAATAAATATTTTATGATATTTCATCTACCATGGAGAAGATTCTTGTCTGTATATCTATAGATCTTGAATTAAATTGATTGTTTAGTTATGTCTTTCTTAACCATCCAGTAATTAAATATTTGAGAGTACTGTCTCCACTGACAGCTCTTGTTACGGCAAGTGTTTCTTTTGAAGGAGAAGAAAAAGGTTCTTCAAATGGATGTCAATATTTCAAATTTTTTGTTCTGTCTAGGATCTCCTTCCAGTAACCAATACACCAAGATGGGAAACAGATAGCCAGTCAGAGAGATGTGAAATGTGCTTGCTATACAATGCAGGTAAAAGGCTTAAAAACCTTGCTTTTTTTATTGTTTTATTTACAGCTGACCAAGGCACAAGATGTAAAAAGTAAGCTTTTTAGCTCAGCTGAGCACTATGTGCTTACGTTTAGCTTTTCTGACCGCCCTGTGTCCATCTCACGACTGTACCAGCAGTTCCTTTAAACAACATCTTATAAACTATTGTGTTAAAGTAAATAAAACTTGCAGAGAATATTCCTTGCATGAAGCTCAGAGAAGTCCATTCCATGCAGAACTTTGGTTGTGGCCAAATCATGAAGCCTTCAAGCCATAGTTGAAGGTGTTAAGTCAGACAAACACAAGTGCTCGTGCATAACATGTGACAATCTTCCTGAAGAGCGATAAACATAAACAAAACTTGGTTGCTAAACAAAGTAGCGAGTCAGTCGAAACCTTCCTTGTGTCTAAAATTATTCCTTGAATTTTTTTGGGCAAGTGCTGTATGAACCATGCTAGAGGACTTGTTACAGAATTGTTCAGTTTATACCCCTGGGGAAATTAATAGCTCTGCCCCAGAGTTTAATTGATTTTGTAATGGCTTATATAGGAAAGACTTACAAAAAATCTGCTTGTCTGAAACCACTGGTCCATAGGCTAAGGTAATTTGCATGGAGTATTATCTAAAGTTCCTCTACCAAGATGGTTCATTGTACACCCCTTGGATCATTAATGACCCTGCCCAGAATCACTTGACTTAATAAAGGATTATATTGGAAAGACCTTGAAATCATCATGTCTGAAACCGTGTGCCCTAGATCTTAAATATCTGGTGTGTTGCATTGTCTATTGGACTTCTACCAAGTATGTTTGTTTTCCAAATTTTCTCCCTGGGATCAAAATTGGCCCAGCTCCCGGGATCTTATTTGTGCAAAATAATCTAATCTTTGAAAAGTCTTCTTGTGAGAGACCATAGATTTTAAACCTTAGATGTTTTGCATGGAGCATCAGGCCAAAACAAAATAATATTGTGGTTCTGGTTACATGCTGAAAAAAAAATAGGGTAGGTAGGTAGGGAAAATATTTTATTTTTTAAAAATATTTTATTTTGGGTAAAACTGGACATCTATTAAATATGAATAGATGAATAGGATACCACTAACATACATTATATTAATTGTTACTCCAGAACACAGAAAAATCTGACAGTATTGAACATGTCTGCTGGGATAAAAAGACAGTCACAAATGAATGATTTTAATCTCACTATGAAAAAAAAAAACTAAGTAGTTCCTGATATTCAGATAAAAATGCAGGGCTCCCGCTATGGTCAAAATTTTGGGAGAAGTGACTTCTTCCTAAGGCAAGATTTGGGAGAAGTCAGAAGACTCCTGGGAGAAGTTAGCACTGGCAGTGCCAGTTCCATTTGTGAATGACAATAACAGACAGCAAATATTCGGAGTAATTTTTATTCAACTTACTATTAAAAACTTATGTATCTGTGGCATCCAAATTCAGTAACTTTTTTGTGAAAAGTCTGGGATGTGTTTCCAGTTTAACCAGAACTTTTTTTAACAAAATTACAAACAGTTTTAAAATTTACAAACAATTTTAAGATGTAAATTATGTTGATTCATTTTAACTGTTGCTTTCAAAAATAACCACGACAGAAATATTCAAGTCTGAGAGAAAAAGATTTTTTTAAAAAGAAAAAAAGGTACTTATAATCAAATCAAGACCACTTATCTTAATTAATCAATTGAATGTTGTGAGTTTGCCGCATAAATAGTCTCCAAGACACCGTTTTCTACAAATATTAAAATACGTCGGGTCGCGGAAATATATGACAAACGGAATTTATCCGAGATTTTTATTCCCTGCTACATGTTTAATGAACTAAATGTTTGCAGGAATTGGTTTCCTTCAATTTGTTAAGCTTGTCTTAAATCTACTTGAGTTTTTCTTACAAATAATCCGAGAATTAATAAAAAAATACCAAAACGTATTTTTGCCATTTTCATACACTGTTTCAAAGGTTAGAGTAACAGTGGTAAAGCATTGATGTTTAACCCTTTGCCTTTAAAATTAAACATTCAATTAATTTGTTAAGACATAGTTTGCTTGACTTTTAAGATTTGTAGAGTCTGTTGTACACAACAGTTTTCTACTCGGTGTACATCGAGTTACATTATTGACCCAATTAAACACCTGTTGATGGCTAACTGTGTTAACTGTGCATCGAGTGTCAACACACAGGATTAAGTAAATGAAAGTAGTAAACTGCGCTCTGATTGGCCAATGCTTTGAAGGTAGTATGTATTGATGCCGTTTCCGAATATAAGCTCCGCCCATAACCGGAGCTTAGCAAGTTATTGACGTCGGCAGATGAAACATTTTCGGCGAAGTTGATATCGCTTTAATGCTTCATAAAGGCGAAGTCAGGGAGTTTTGGGCAACGATTTCGCCCATTTTGCCCCCTCGTAAGAGCCCTGAAAATAGATTGCTTTTTAAAGTTTTTGTACAGTGTTTTACTGTTTGCCATAAGGGAGACTTGTCTTAGGTCGTCATGCACCTCAGAAAACACCTCACTGATAAGGCGATGATGCGGCACAGTTTTCATTACATTCTTTCTGTCCATGTACCGACACTTGACAAATGTAATTGCCAGAACTGCCGAACATGCCATTTTCCATGTTTTTTTTTCCCTCGAAAATTGTTTTGCTAACGGCGATCGTAAGAACTATACATTTGTGAAATTACTATATGCTGATTCGCGTACCGTTCTGCACCGTACGTGGGGAAAATAGTCGATTCGCCGATGACGCAGGAAATGCCATAAAATAATTTAGGGTCGGGGCCAAAACGATAGGGTCGGTCGGGTTACCGGAGCCACAATATTATTTTGTTTTGGCCTCATCTAGAAGTTTTCTACAAAGATTATTCAAATTATGCCATAAATGGCCCTGGCCTTGAATCACTTGATTTTACTTAGGCTTATATAGGAAAGATTTTAAAAAAAACCTTGTCTGAAATGGTTTACCCAATTATGAGCTTAGATATTTTGTATGATGCATTGTCTAGTGGACCTCTACCAGATTTGTTTAAATTATATCCCTTTGGTCAAAATTGGTCCTGCCTCGAAACTCCTATTTGTGTAAAATATTTACTCTTTGGAAATCTTCTTGTGAGAAACCATAAGATTTAGACCATATATATTTTGCATGAAGTATCATCTTGAGGTCTCGTTCCAAAATTGAACAAATTATGCCCCAGGGGTCATTAGTGGTCCTGCTCCGGTGTCACCTGATTTTACAAAGGCTTACATAGGAAAGTCTTAAAACTCTTCTTGTCTGAAAGGATATGTCCTACAACTTAGATATTTGGTATGATGCTTTGTGAGTAGTTGGGTCGAGGTCACTGTTTGCTTAAACTAAAAATAGAAAAACTGGTTTACGGATAATTACTCATGAAAGGTTTGACAGATGGATAAGAATGCATTCAAGCCCAAATATGTACTTGTAAAATTTGATGATGATTGTGTTTGAAGTAAAGCTCGTGAATGCTCTAGATATCTTATTCCAGAACAACTCAGAAAATATACATTTCAATGGTCTACTGGTAATTGTTTTCTCTATATACAGTATTATTAAATATGAAATATATACATATTTCCATGTTTCTTATGTCACTTTATACCACTGATTCTAAGCTTTCCAGTTCCAGCATCAAGCACCCATGTGGGGGTATTAATCACCTTAAGTGATAGTTCTAGTTTTCAGGCTAATGTCAGTGTTAACATGAAAAAAGTGTTCTGTAAAGTATCTTTGTGCAAAATGATCATTTTTAGCTGGTCTGTTTCAAAATAAAAGTCGAGCTTTCATGATCGCTCGGTCATCGTTGTCATTGTTGTTGTGCAAACACTTTAATGTAGTCCATTACTCAAACAATTTAAAAGATATCAATATAAAACTTTGAATGCTTGCTTATCGTGACAAGAGGCGTTTGTAACACAAGGGGCATTATTCTGAAGGCTGAATTTTTGGAATAATGTCCTTTTTATGCCCCCGAAGGGAGGGATATAGTTTTTGAACTGTCCGTCCGTCCGTCAATCAGTCAGTCCGTCGGTCCGTCCGTCAGTCCGTCCGAAAACTTTAACATTGGCAATAACTTTCTTATTAGTAAGTGGATTTACTTCATACTTGGACACAGCACCCCTTTGGACAAAACCTTTCCACTGACCTATATTTGTTTGACCTTGACCCCTGAATGACCTTTACCTTGAATATCCAATTGTCCAAAAACTTCAACATTGCCCATAACTTCCTTATTAGTAAGTGGATTTACTTCATACTTGGACACAACACCCCTTTGGACAAGACCTTCCCACTGACCTTTAATTATTTGACCTTCACCCCTGAATATCCAATTGTCCAAAAACTAATATTTGGCCATAACTTCCAATTTGGGAAGTGGATACACTTCATTCTTGAACACAACACCCCTTTGGACAAGGCATTCCCACTGACTTATATTTGTTTGACCTTGACCCCTGAATGACCTTCACATTGAAGATCCAATTGTCCAAAAACTTAAACGTTGCCCATAACTTCCTTATAAGTAAATGGAATTACTTCATACTTGGACACAAGCCCCTTTGAATAAGACCTTCCCACTGACCTATATTTATTTGACCTTGACCACTGAATGACTGGTTCTCAGTTCAAAGGTCAAAGCACCACGTTCGGGGGCATTGTCATCTTACAGTTACAGTTCTTGTTTAACTTACAAATTTTTATCAAAATTGCTTATTAAGTTAAATGAAGGTATCAGTGTGAACAATATTAACATTTCGACATGAAATGTCAGAGGTATATGGACCTACTTCATGTAAAACAGATGAGCATTGACGCCACTTCATGGAGCTCTTGTTTTAGGTTGTCTGTTTTCGAAGAAAAAAGTCCAGCTATTATAGTCAGTAAATTGTCCTCTTGTATTCAGTGTCATGCAAAAACTTTATTCTAGCTGATAATTCATAAACCATATGCCTATTTGGTGTATACCATTGTCTAGTGGACCGCTACCATGAATAAAGCCTTGTTATATATAAAACATCTGTAGGGGTTGGGAATAAAACAAAATTGTTCGTATTCAATGCCAAACTTGCAGGTTTCTATTTAATTGAATAATTATGTCTTCAACCTTCATATAAGAATATGAAACAGAAAAACATTACTTTACCATTTACCTTCAGTTCATGCTCTATTTTTTGTCTGATCTCTTTTCCAAAGGCATATTCAATTATATATTTACATTAGTTCCATTTCAAAGCTACATTTCGGGGGCATATGTCAATTTCCAGTGACAGCTCTTGTTTTTACTGGATGGGTAGCTACTTGCAAGCTCATTTCTGATAAAAGAAAGGAGACAAGCGTTATTGCTGCTCTGCAGTGCTTTTGTTATAATTCATAGCTATCATCTTTGTTATTCCTATTTCAGTAAAAAAAAGAAAAAAAGTTTTAACACACAAGAAGAAATGCCCAAGCAACATCAAAGTATGTGTCTCTTGCATAAGAAGCTCCTATTGTAATCCAATCAGATGTCATTCATGCGACGAGCCCAGTTCCATTGATACAACAGTTTACCCCTCTATCGGTAACTATTTTCTTTTATACACAGTTAGTTACCTTTTAAACAACTTCAGCTAAGACACAGGGCTAAAACTTTTAAGTAATACTGTTATTATTCGCCAAAGTAACAAAGTATTTTGAAATAAAATAATTCAAGGATTGTTGGCATGGTGCATGCAGCTGGTGTGTTATATTGCTTAAAACCAGGAGGATCAAAGGAAAATAAGAATTCTATTGATAGATACTGATGCTATACAGATCAGTTTGGTCTAGTTTTGTCTGTAGCTTGTGTATACTGATGTAGAAATGGATGGGAGGAGGTCAGATACAGTCTAGTCCTGTATAAAAAGTATTTGTTTATAAAGCTGCAGAACATTTTTCATGGAATGGAATTAAGAAATTTATCTGGAGTGTTGAGCTCTGCTCACCCACTTTGCAATACTTCAAAATGTTTGCCTGTATCAAAGACATAGTTGCTGGTGGTGTAAGCTCTACCAGTACAGAAATTATGTATAGAAAGTGTGAAAGAACTGATTTTAAAACTGATTAGGTCAGTTGTTGTATTATTTGTAAATCAACTACCTAAACTCATAGAAAGGAATTCATTCTTATACACATTTTATGAATAGGTGAGAGGAATGCATTCTTATCCATATTTATTCTTAGGATATGGATGGGCAGCTTTACTGATAGCAGGAGATGATAGCAATGTTAATGTTGCCAAGTCCTTTGAAGAAGACATCAATAAAGTAAAAAAGGTCATAACATCAAAATGTCCACTTGTTATGGGGGTCAGGTAAGATGACGTTCCTATTTTGAAATAGTTTTTTAGCTCACCTGAAGACAGTGTCCTCAAGTGAGCTTTTTTGATGGCCCATTGTCCGTCGTCTGTGCGTGCGTGCATATGTGCGTCAACAATTTCTTTAAACAACTTCTCCTCCCAAACCACTTGGGCAAATTTGTTGAAACTTTGCAGGGATGTTTCTTGCATGAAGCTCTACCAAAGTTGGTCCAAGAATTCAATTCCATCAAGAACTCTGGTTGCTATGGCAATTGAAAGGAAAAACTTTGAAAATCTTCTTGTCTGAAACCACAAGGCCCTGAGCATTTAGATAAAGTACATGTTGTATGTAGCATTGTCTAGTGGACCTCTACCAAGTTTGTTCAAATTATGCCCCTGGGGTCAAATTTGGCCCTGCCCCGGGGGTCAACTTATTTAACATAGTGAAACTCTAAAAATCTTCTTGTCTGACACTACAAGGACCTGAGCCTTCAGATTTTGTATGTAGCATTGTCTTGTGGACCTTTACCAAGTTTGTTTAAATTATACACCTGGGGTCAAATTTGGCCCTGCCCCAGGGGTCAATGGATTTTACATAGCCTTATATAGTGAAACTTTAAAAATCTTCTTGTCTGAAACCACAAGACCCTGAGCCTTAAGATTTTGTATCTGGCATTGTCATGTGGACCTCTACCAAGTTAGTTCTAATTATGCCTCTGGGGTCAAATTGGCCCCGCCCAAGGGGTCGATTGAGTTTACTTAGGGAAAACTTAAAACATTTTCTTGTTTTAAACTGCAAGGCCCTGATCCTTTAGATTTGGTATGTAGCAAGGTCTAGTAAACCTCAACCAGTTTAGTTGACATTATACCTCTGGGGTCAAATTTGGCCCCTCCCAAGGGGTCACAAGTTTTAAATAGCAGTATAGAAAAAAATCTTTAAAAAATCTTCATGTCTGAAACCACAAAGCCTAGAATTTTAAAGTAAGTTGAAATTATACCTCTGGGGTCAAATTTCGCCAAACCTGGGGTCAACTGATTTTTAGCTCACTTGAGCCTTTGGCTCATGGTGGGCTATTGTGACCAGTCTTTGTCCATCGTCCGTCGTCCGTCAACAATTTCATTTAAATGACATCTCCTCTGAAACCTCCGGGCCAAATTTGATGAAACTTGCCTGGGATGATCCGTGCATAAAGCTCTACCAAAGTTGTTCAAAGAATTCAATTCCTTTAAGAACTCTGGTTGCTATGGCAACTTAATGGAAAAACTTAGACAATTCTCTTGTCTGAAACCACAAGGCCCTGAGCCTTAAGATTTGGTATGTAGCATTGTCTAGTGGACCTCTATCAAGTTTATTCTAATAAAACCCCTGGGGTCAAATTTGGCCCCTTCCCGGGGGTCAATGGATTTTACATAGGCTAATATTGTGAAACTTTAAAAGACTTCTTGTCTGAAACCACAAGGCCCTGAGCCTTAAGATTTGGTATGTAGCATTTTCTTGTAGACCTCTAACAAGTTTGTTCAAATTATGCCCCTGGGATCAAATTGGGCCCCACCCCTGGGGTCAAATTTGGCCCTGCCCGGGGGTCAACTTATTTTATATAGGGAAAACTTTGAAAATCTCCTTGTCTGAAACCACAAGGCCCTGAGCCTTAAGATTTGGTATGTAGCATTGTCTTGTGGACCTCTACCAAGTTTATTTAAATTATGCCCCTGAGGTCAGATTTGGCCCCACCCTAGGGGTCAATGGATTTTACATAGGCTTATATAGTGAAACTTTAAAAATCTTCTTGTCTGAAACCACAAGACCCCGAGCCTTAAGATTTGGTACGTAGCATTATCTAATGGACCTCTACCAAGTTTGTTCAAATTATGCCCCTGGGGTCAAATTTGGCCCTGTCCCAGGGGGTCAACATATTTTACATAGGGAAAACTTTGAAAATCTTCTTGTTTGTATAAAATATAAGATCTTTGAATATCTTTAGTTAGAAAATGTAATGTTGCATCTGATGTTTGCTTAACGGTAGACCCTCAGGCAAGGTACTTAGGTGAGAGATCCAGGGCCATCATGGCCGTCAGATACATAAGTTCATATAGGGTAAACTTTGAAAAATCTTCTTGTATGAAACTACAAGGCCCTGAGTCTTACAATTTGGTATGTAGCAATGTCTGAAAGGACGTCTTTCAAGTATGTTAGAAAAAATTTCCTGGGGTCACTATTGGCCCCTCCCGAGGGGTCACAAGTTTTAAGTAGCAGTATAGAAGAAAATCTTTAAAAAATCTTCATGTCTGAAACCTCAAAGCCTAGAATTTTCAAATTTGGCATGAAGGAAACTTTATCAAGCTTTTTTGGAATAATTATATTAGGTTAAAGGTCACCGAGGCTAAAAATAGGTTTAAATACTGTACCTCATACAGCTTTCATTTTAAGACCAATATCTTTGGTATATAGGATCCTTGCATAGACCTCTACCCATGGGTAGGGTTTTAGGTAACTGGGTCAAGGTCAAGGTCACCATAGCTTATGATAGATATTTCTACTTTCTGTCATAGAGCCTTTATTTATTGACTGATATTTTACATATTTACATATTTATATTTACATTACTTACATATTTTCAATTAAAACATGAAATACTGCTTAACTGCAAACCTACAGGCAAAATACTCAGGTGAGTGATCTAGGGCCATCATGGCCCTCTTGTTTCTGGATTATTCTTCTTTTTACTTAGAAATTTAGTCAGTTGTTTTAAATTTATCATTTTATATTTAGGAAATAGATTTTAAGTTTGACTGTTATAATTGACGGTAGAACACAAAAACTTTAAAATCTATTTCAATTCTAACACATATGTATAGTTATAAGGGACACAGTTATGTGCACTACTTATCATGCCATCTTGAACGGTTATTGACCCCGACAGGCTATTTCGTTTACCCCGCTATTCATTCCCCACGTGAAAATGTAAACATCAAGGTTATTTAAGCTTATCAGTCAATAATTTACGTTTAAATAAATATCTATAATTTTTTCATAGATGAACATCAAAGAAGATAATTTAGTCCAAAACAATATTTCACCATAAAAATATTTAAAAACAATTTTCGGTTTACAATAAAAAATAAGAACAGCCGAAAGTAGTTTGCAGTGACGTCAGCGGGCGCACGCTTTTTTTGCAGCGTTATCTAATATATATGATATATCACGCTCAATTCCTTCTTTGTTTATTGTCGGCGAATTGCCGATAGTGTTAGAATGGTTATTTATGCCTTTTTGGTTCCATCATTAATTTTATCACATTCAGTTTTTGTTTTTATCTTGCAAATATTTGCTGCCACAGCAGTAGTGAACTTTTTTTGCAAGACAATAAACCAGTGCCTTGTATTAACAGCAAATATATTTGAACCTGGATTCAGGTTACCTCATTATCAAAATTTAATATCTTTTTTTTTTCAGTGTTGATAATGTGTAAGTTATAACACCAGACAATGATATGAAAGGGAAACAGGAAAAAAGCATAGAGGACAAGATAAACAAGGCTGTGACGTTTTTGGGAATGGTAGCGAATATTGATACACTTCTGGTATATATCTCTGGTCATTATAAACCAGACAAAGGTGGTTTCGAATTGAAATCTGACGACGAATATCTGTCTATTAGACAGGTGGACAAGTACATTAGCAATGTGTTTGTCAGAGCTACAAAAAAACGTGCCATTGTTTTCCTTGACTGTTGCTCTGCTCCAGCAATAACGGTTGAAAAGGTGGAGTGTTGCGAAGTCCAGAGTTTATCAACTGAGTCTGGAAATAAGAATTCAGAAGATTTGTGTTTAACTTCCCTGTCAATAAATGTTCCTGATATTAGGATAGTGCAAATAAATGCTTGTAGAAAAAACCAAAAAGCGGTCATAGAGCCAGGTGGCAGCTTGTTCACTAAGTTTCTTCTTCAAGGCTTGACAAGGGTAGCACTTGGAATACCATGTGAAAATGCTGCAAGTTGTCAGGATTGTAAAAATGTTAAGGATTGTAAAATTGATGGTGATTTTGTGACTGCTGAAAGTTATGTGCAGAAACATTTGGACAGTGTTGAGAAAACTGATATTGGTGAATGTGTGATGAATTCTTATAATGCTAGCCGCCTAGATGTTACAATAGGTTATGTAATTAACTTTAAAGCAGATCTCCAGTTCATTTACAGATTCGGAGAAAAAATAGTAAAACATGATGAAATTCCACAACGAATGTTTCAAGATATCAGAGAACTGCAGGTTGTTCTGTTTGATAGATATAAAGGTGTGTAGTAGTGAAATAGTTGAAATTTTTCTGTTATTCACACTGAGGCTTTTTGCTCCAAATATTTTTTTTTGCCCCCACCATAGAGATTTGCACACGTCTTTCCATACGTATGACGTCCAGTTTCTTGTGTGCACAACTCCTCCTACGCTCATGGAGGGATACGAACCAGTCTCGCACACATGATAGTCCGTGATCAATTGTTGTACAAGAAGAAAGTTTTCCTCGGCTCAGTTTTCACTGGATAATTGACCCTTTTTTTTTTCGTACATGCCATATATATATATATATTTCAGCAAAGAAAAATGTGAGAAAATAGGGACTTTTTTTTACAAATGTACAGTTTTCAGCAAAGGAAACACAACAAACTTGAATAGTAATAGTCTAGCCAATTAACAAAAAATATACATGTAAGATAATCACCAGTTTATGCAATGTTCACACTAATGCATAATCCTTTGTTAAAAAAAAGTGCTGTTTATAATGCCCCCAAAGGGCGGCATATTGTTTTTGAACTGTCCGTCAGTCCATCCGTCAGTCCGTTCGAAAACTTTAACATTGGCAATAACTTCTTTATTAGTTAGTGGATTTACTTCATACTTGGACACAACACCCCTTTGGACAAGGCCTTTTCACTGACCTATATTTGTTTGACCTTGACCCCTGAATGACCTTCATCTTGAAGATCCAATTGTCCAAAAACTTAAACATTGGCCATAACTTCCTTATTAGTTAGTGGATTTGCTTCATACTTTGACTCAACACCCATTTGGACAAGACCTTCCCACTGACCTGTAATTATTTGACCTTGACCCCTAAATATCCAATTGTTCAGAAACTATTATTTGGCCATAATTTCCAAATTAGTAAGTGGATATACTTCATACTTAAACACAACACCACTTTGAACAAGACCATCTCACTGTCCTGTATTTATTTCACCTTGACCCCTGAATGACCTTCACCTTGAAGATCCAGTTGTCTAGAAATTTTCACATAGCCCATAACTTCCTTATAAGTAAGTGGATTTACTTCATACTTGGACACAACCCCCTTTTGATAAGACCTTCCCACTGACCTATATGTATTTGACCTTGACCCCTGAATGACTGGTTCTCAGATCAAAGTTCAAAGCACCACTTTCGGGGGCATTGTCATCGTACAGTGACAGTTCTTGTTTTTAGTTTTGCCATGACATGGTTTATAGATGTCAACAGATATAAAAAATATCTACTTTTATTTCTGTAACTTCTCCACCTTTGCTTGGATTTAGGCGGAATTTGCAAATTTGCAAATACATAAAAAGTTATATTTTCAATAACACAGCATCGTAATTATGGGACCAAACTTATTTAAAGACAATTAGTATACTGAACTTACTGTATGATTTCTTCCTTTGTAAATTTTATAGCTATTTTGCAGTGTCAGTAAGGTTTTGACAACCATGTTTGCAAGCTTGTTGGTCTATCTATATGAGTTGATCTAAGCTTTGGTTGATTCACCATTGGTGTTCTCATCATGTTTTCAAATTTGATAACGTGACATTTAGGACTCATTTTACTGGTGAAGATTATTCAGCATTTCTTGAGCAATCTAAGATGGGAGGGAGTGGGGGAGGGTGATTAAATATTTTGATATTTTTGTTTTTGTTATGCATCTGTTCCACATCTTTTTAAACATTAGTACTTGAGTTTTTTTCATAACAATTATAGCCAGTATTATAACTTTAAATCAAGTCCTTACCTTGCCTGTTCAAATATATATTATTGAAAGTGATTTAATGTTTCACTAGTTCAGATTGACAATTATTGAGAACTGAATGCCACGAATGTCTTTTCTACTTTAGAGAAAATGGATCTTGACAAACAGGAAGGTGAACCAGCACTGAGAACTGATGATTACAGTGGAATTCTTTGTATAGAGGTGGAGAAAGGGCCAAAGATACACCACAGAGATAGATTAACCAATCTAGAAAGAGTAATGGCAGCCTGGAATGCAAAGCGAGAGCTTGTGGTGTCATTAAGGACAGTCCATGAAATCAGCGAGGGTATTGTCGGAGCATTTTTGCCAATTGGTCAAACAGTGCAGCCAATTTAAGACTTTCTTCATAGCAGCCACTTTGCAAAAGTATGAATTATTTTCATATTGCAGGGCTTGTACAAGTTTGATGAAAGAGAATGGTTCAGTGCTATGTTTTGTCAAAAATGTTTGCTCTCAGATTTTAAATGGGTTATTTATTATTATCAGAGGGCATACTAATAGATACTTCTTAAATATCATATTCAGTATCATTGCCTGTTTCATCAGGCAGACATGTTTTCTTAATTTGGGATCTTAATCTTTCTTTGAATCTACAATGTTATGGGCACTGTGCATTCATTTATTTTTGACATTTAATGACTGACAGAACCTAAGCTAAAGAAGCATTTTGAGGGCTCACTGCAGAACTGTTGTAACATTATATCAAATTTGAAAGAAATACCACAGTTTTGCACTGAGTCCTTGTTTAATCTGGATAATTGTATGCTTATTTTAAAACATAAGTTAATGTAAGTAAATCAGAGTTGGTTGATGATTTAAAAGAAAGGGATAAAGTTGGATGTTTTGATGCATTAAAAAGGTTTTTTCTCAATACAGAAGGTAATGTTTTTGATGGCTCACTGATCTCTTTTAATCTTACAGAGTGAGAAAAAAGACTATGCAACTATTTATGTCATAAATATGGGTGCCTTAGATGCTTTGATGACTGATCTTGAGAAGATTAAAAAGACTGGCCCTATTCCAAAATTTCTGGATCATTTGATTGATATTGCTGTTCATCAGTTAGACACACTGGTTAAGTTTTACTGTTGGTATTGGACAAATAAATAGGGGTTGCCTCAAAACGAACAAGACTTATTTACATAAAGTATAGTCTTTATGTATAGAGTTTTTAGCTAACCTGAGCCTTTGGCTCATGGTGAGCTATTGTGACCGGAATTTGTCCGTCGTCCGTCAACAATTTCATTCAAACGACATCTACTCTGAAACGTCTGGGCCAAATTTGATGAAACTTGCCTAGGATGTTCCTAGCATGAAGCTCTACCATACTCGAAATCATAACAATTTTCTTTCGCTTTATGTATTATAGAAAGAGACTGAACAAAAATTGAGTTGGAGATTCTAGAGATTCAGTGATGGATCATAGACCGCACACTCAGTTTGTGGATCATAGACCACACACTCAGTTTGTGGGTCATAGACCGCACACTCAGTTTGTGGATCATAGACCGCACACTCAGTTTATGGATCATAGACCGCACACTCAGTTTGTGGATCATAGACCGCACACTCAGTTTGTGGATCATAGACCGCACATTCAGTTTGTGGATCATAGACCGCACACTCAGTTTGTGGATCATAGACCGTACACTCAGTTTGTGGATCATAGACCGCACACTCAGTTTGTGGATCATAGACCGCACACCCAGTTTGTGGATCATAAACCGAGCACTGAAATTGTGGAGTGAAAAGATGCAGTTTTACAATACATGATTCAGAAATATGCATGTTGACATTCGCTTTTCCTTACTAAGGACCTACAGACGCTGTAATTATATAATGAACTATTTTTAGCTCACCTGAGCCTTTGGCTCTTGGTGGGCTATTTTGACGGTCTTTTTCCGTCGTCCATCGTCCATCAACAATTTCATTCAAACGACATCTCTTCTGAAACCTCTGGGCCAAATTTAATGAAACTTGCCTGGGATATTCCTTGCATGAAGCTCTACTAAAGTTGTTCAAAGAATTCAATTCCATTAAGAACCCTGGTTGCTATGGCAATTTAAAGGAAAAACTTTGAAAATCTTCTTGTCTGAAACCAGAAGGCCCTGAGCCTTAAGATTTGGAATGTAGCATTGTTTAGTAGACCGTTATCACTTTTGTTCAAATTATGCCCCTGGGGTCAAATTTGGCCCCACGCAGGGGGTCAATGGATTTTACATAGGCTTATAAAGTGAAACTTTAAAAATCTTCTTGTCTGAAACCACAAGGCCCTGAGCCTTAAGATTTGGTGTGTATCATTGTCTTGTGAACCTCTAACAAGTTTGTTCAAATTAGGCCCCTGGGATCAAATTTGGCCCCGCCCTAGGGGTCAACTTATTTTACATAAGGAAAACTTTGAAAATCTTCTTGTCTGTAACCACAAGGACCTGAGCCTTAAGATTTGGTATGAAGCATTGTCTTGTGGACCTCTACCAACTTTGTTCATTTTATACACCTGGGGTCAAATTTTGCCCTGCCCCGGGGGTCAATTGATTTTACATAGGCTTATGTAGTGAAACTTTAAAAATCTTCTTGTCTGAAACCACAAGGCCCTGAGCCTTAAGATTTGGTACGTAGCATTGTCGTGTGGACCTCTACCAAGTTTGTTCAAATTATGCCTCTTAGGTCAAATTTGGCCCCAACCCAGGGGGCCCAGGGGTCATTTGATTTTACATAGGCTTATATAGTAAAACTTTAAAAATCTTCTTGTCTGAAACCACAAGGCCCTGAGATCTAAGATTTGGTATGAAACAAGCTTTATCAAGGTTTTCAAATTATTAGATTAGGTTAAAGTTAAGTTAAATTACATAATTACATATTTATATTTACATGACTTTCATATTTTCAATTAAAACATGAAATACTGCTTAACTGCAAACCTACAGCCAAAATACTTAGGTGAGCGATCTAGGGCCATCATGTCCTTCTTGTTTCTTTTATTTCTCAGTCATAATATACAAACATGAGTCACAGTCAATCAAAGCAATTAGGATACATACATATTAAAATAATCGATAATACATTTTTTATAAAATAGGCAATATTGCAATATATTATTAACACAATAATGACTTACATATTTATGTCATAAGATCTTCAGTTGAATTATGATCTTCATTATGTATGGAGTAAGTATCGTTCTAGTCCCTACCCATATCTTAACTGGCTTGACCTTTCATTCAGTCTAGTGTTTTTTTTCTGTCCACAAAATCTGGATGATGCAGTAACTCAAAACTTGTGGAAACTAGATCTATGAAACCTGGTATGATACCAGTATGAAGGTGATGGATGTTCATTTTGACATATGTCAGCCTTTGTATGTAGATTAAACATCTGGATCATGTAGTAACCCAAGATTTGAAGATTAATTTATTGAACAGCATAACATTTTAGGTATAGAGGGTAGAGGGGATACACCATGGTAAAGATATTAAATTTAACACAAGTATAACATTTTCATGATTAAAATGACTATTTTAGAGCAATTCTAAATCAACTGCAAGTACCTCCAATGCCCCTGTCTGGATCTGGAACTGATAGTGAAGGATCATATCCTTTAACAATGATATACTGCATATCAAGGAGAGAATGTGAGAATGATCTTAGTGCTTGGACGTAAAGAAGCAGATACCTTTTTTGCATTCATCCCATGATATGTATTTTATCGGATAATTCTTTATAATATAATATGCGTTCAGTTTTCCATTGGACCTATAAACAAGAAAGTGTTCCTTTGTATTTAACCAATCTCCAGCACTACAACTCTCTTAATAAAGTCTTATATTAATGTATTCATTATACCTGCTGTACTTTGACTTTTTGAATGACACCTTGACATTGGGTAATGGTCTGAGAATTGGCAGTCTCAAAGAAAATGGAATGCTCTTAATTTTTTGATATGCCTCTTAAATATTATTTTTGTAATTCTAAAAGTTGTTCTTGGCCTGTATGTTTGTTAGTCTGTCTGTCCATCAAAAATTCTAAATCTTGTAATAACCGAGAATGCTAAATACATAAAACTTCATAAGATGACGGATAGCTATGAACAGACTGTGCTCAGCAGTTTTACTTGTAGTTTACTTTTATGTGCATCCAGAAAATCCAAGATTTGCAGCAACTTGGTTTACTCAGACAGATGTTGAAGCTACTTTGCAAAAACTATGTTTGATGATAGATAAACGAGAAGAAATTATGCACATGAGAAACCTGAAATGTAAAATGGTGCTTATTAGTAAGGATTGATAAACAGTTGGCATAGTTATGATCCATTTTATTCAGGTGAATGATATGGGGCTGTACTGGCTGTCTTGTATACAGTTGTGTAGATAGAAAACATTTTGCAAACTCGGTGAATTGAAATTTATAGACTGTTATTATATTAACTTGTTTAACCCTTAACATGTTAAATATCAAAAAGGGACTTGTCCATCTTTCAATTTGGACAGATCCATTAATTTTTCATGGGTCCCAGTGCAGATTGAAAATTTTCTCGCTGAATGGCAGATAGTGTAGACCATGATCAGACTAAATGGATGTGCAGGCTGATCTTGGTCTGCACTAGTCGCAAAAGCCGAGTCAATTGCCTCTAGCAGGGTAAGAGTTAAGATTAAATTTTATAATCATGTTGTTGTTGTTTTTGTTTTTCAGGAAAAAGGTGCCTTGAAAGAGTTACGCATTGTATTTCCATGTATTTCCAAAGGCGGAGGGGATATTAGGAATGCCCTTCGTCCGTCCGTGTGTCCGTGCGTCCGTCCGAAACAATTTTGTCCGGAGCATAACTCCAAAACTACTTGAGGAATTTTATTCAAACTTCATACACTGACAGAGCACATTGGTAGGTAGTGCAGTTTGCAAGTCTAATAACTCTACCTTGCCTTTTTTTAGAGTTATTCCGCTTTATCAAATTTACTTGATAAATTTTGTCCGGAGCATAACTCCAAAACTGCTAGAGGGATTTTATTCAAACTTCTTACACTGACAGAGCACATTGGTAGGTAGTGCAGTGTGCAAGAACAATAACTCTACCTTGCCTATTTTTAGAGTTATTCCTTTTTATCAGAATTATTTGATAAATTTTGTCCGGAGCATAACTCAAAAACTACTTGAGGGATTTTATTCAAATTTCATACACTGACAGAGCACATTGGTAGGTAGTGCAGTGTGCATGTCCAATAACTCTACCTTGCCTATTTTTAGAGTTATTCCTTTTTATCAGAATTATTTGATAAATTTTGTCCGGAGCATAACTCAAAAACTACTTGAGGGATTTTATTCAAACTCAGTACACTGACAGAGCACGTAAGTAGGTAGTGCAATGTGCAAGTCCAATAACTCTACCTTGCCTAGTTTTAGAGTTATTCCCCTTTACCAGAATTACTTGATAAATTTTGTCCAGAGCATAACTCTAAAACTACTTGAGGGATTTTATTCAAACTTCATACACTGACAGAACACATTAGTAAGTAGTGCAGTGTGCATGTCCAATCACTCTACCTTGCCTATTTTTAGAGTTATTCCTTTTTATCAGAATTACTTAATAAATTTTGTCCGGAGCATAACTCCAAAACTACTTGAGGGATTTTATTCAAATTTCATACACTGACAGAGCACATTGGTAGGTAGTGCAGTGTGCATGTCCAATAACTCTACCTTGCCTATTTTTAAGAGTTATTCCTCTTTATCAGATTTACTTGTTTACATTTTAAAAATCCCAGCATATACATGTTTATCTAATTCTTGAATTCTTGAACTTATTATCCCCGCAAAAGGAGGAGGGGATATTAGAAATGGTCTCTGTCCGTCCATGCGTGCGTCCGTTCCAGTTTTGTCGGGACCATAACTCCAAAAGTACTTGAGTGATTTTCTTCAAACTTCATATACTGAAAGAGCACATTTGGAGGAGGTGCAGTGTGTAAGAATAATAACTCTACCTTGCCTACTTTTAGAATTATTCCCCTTTATCAGATTTAATTGAAAAACTTTGTCCGAAGCATAACTCAAAACGTGCTTGAGCGATTTTCTTCAAACTTAATACATTGACATAGCACATTGGTAGGAAGTGCAGTTTGCAAGAACAATAACTCTACCTTGCCGATTTTTTGTGGGATTTTCTTCAAACATTATTTCATTGAGTGTTTGAAAGTACAACCTTCAGGTAGCTTCTTCCCGGCGGGTGGATTAACCATGTGTAACATGGCTCTTGTTCAGAGATGTTTTAGTTGGTTTTGTACAAATATATCAAGTTGATTGATTTTTCATAGGTTTTTTTTCAAAGTACTTTTGTATAATAGTATAATTTTGCTGATTGTTTATATGTTAATTAAAATACATGTATAGTCAGTCATAAGCATTGCACTAGTTTTTCTGTCCAGCACTATGTACACTTCAGATCAAGTATATATTATGTTCTGTTCTGTTTATACATATATAGTCATTATTATATAAGTATGTACATTTTCTGTTTACCACATAATTGTTAGCTGTAAGGAAACTCTTGAGGAGTCAAGTGCTTTTTTAGTTGAGGAAATTTTATTTGAAAAGTTCAAGTTACAGAAAGTAGATATGTATCAGTTATGCCTTGTTAATTTAAAGAAACTTTGAATGAAAAGTTCAAGCTACTTAGGATGGATATGAACCAGTTATGCCTTTTTAATTCAAAGAAATTGTAATTGAAAGTTCAAGTTACTCAGAGTAGATTTGAACCAGTTATGCCATTTTAATTCGTTTTTGTGCAAAGAAACATTGATATCTCTGTCAATATCATGGTTTGCATAGAGATATGCTAAAGATAATAATGATATAAAAATGAAATATGACAAGAACATTGAAAACATCGTTTGTAGCTTTACAGGATGGTTTGGCATGGAAGATGAGGGAATTTAAAGATATACAATAGCCATCTTTGCATTATTGCAGCAATTAATTGAAATCAAGGAAATACTTACTGAATATGTCTAATTAGGCTACTAGAATACACACACTATGTATGGAAAGTGCATTCCCTATTACAGGTCATGTTATGTTGGTGGGTTCTTAAGAAAACTGCCAGTTCTTTTAATGACACTGTATTTATACTGTGTTACCTAACATATCTACCCTGTTTTATTCAAACATGTTTATTTTATATTTTCATAGAAAAAGTGAAGTAGTTATTTGTATTTAATTTAAACCATGAGCATAATATATCTTTAATGACAGATTTTGGTTCCACTTGGTAAAACATCAAGTATAGAAACTTATGTTGAGGTGAAGGGGGCATATGTTTTATACAGATATCCTTGTTTTTTTTATATTGTATTAAATAATGAAATGACTGTAGCTGTTTGAATTGTTAATTTACTATACAATTTATGCCTGTTATATCTTGTTTTGGAGACATGGTTAATTATAGTCAAATTATTACTATAATAATGAAAAGTAACTTAAAGCAACTCATTCACAAAAATTGAATCCCTTCAAAATAGATTAAATACTTATAATTACAAATAAATGATCATTGAAATTTGTTTCCAGTAAAGATTCATTTATGTTTTGATACCCTGCCGAGCCTGAAGCGTATCAAACAGTATATACATTAACAGTATTGGCTTGGAGCACTTCGGCACCATTAATCCAAAATTATGATATATTTTGGTAATATTTTCTTAAACTTCTTCGTAAATTTTCAGTTGTGTATTTGATTATATCTTTGAATATACATAAGTAATTGAAAAATGTCTTGGTGGGGGTGGGGAATTCATTTTTTATAAGAAGTATGAATGTGTTGCTTTAAAGAAAACAGAACAGTTTCTAAGGCAGCAGTAATGATGCATTCACATAAGAAACATTCCTGGTATATTTTGTTACTCTTTGCAGACAGTAATACAATACTACTATGATATATCTTTTAGATTTATCTTAAATTGTTTACTGTATCATGTTTTTAGCTCGACTATACAAAGTATAGGGAGAGCTGTCCTGATCAACCCAGCGTCTGTTTCCGCATCTTCATTTCTGATCATGTTTTTGTGCAGTAACATATTCTACTTCTTCTTGTCTTTGGAAATTTACCTCAAAATTTATCTTCGCCTATATCATTTTTGTTAAAGTTTATAACTCAAGCACCCATATTTCAAGAAATATTTCCCCTTAACCTAGAATTTTCCTTCAAAATAATTGTAATATTTTATAATGTTTCCCCCCACCCTCTGGGGGAGACATATTGTTTTTGCCTTGTGCGTCTGTACTTCTGTCAGTAGGTCAAAGGTCAAGGTCACAAGGATCCGAAGAGTGTAAACCGTTTCCGCTCAATAACTGGAGTTCTATTTCATCCAGAGCCTTCAAATTTCAAGAGTGATTGCCTTTATTGAGTAAAAGAAACCTATTGATTGATTTTGGGGTCAGTAGGTCAAAGGTCAATGTCACAGGGGCCCTAAGAGTGTAAACCGTTTCTGCTCAATAACTAGACTACCGTTTGACCCAGAGACTTCAGACTTCATAGGGTGATTGCCCTTATTGAGTCAAAAATTCCTATTGATTTTGGGATCAGTAGGTCAAAGGTCAAGGTCACAGGGACCCGAAGAATGTAAACCGTTTCCACTCAATAACTGGGCTACCGTTTGACCCAGAGCGTTCAGACTTCATAGGGTGATTGCCCTTATTGAGTAAAAGAATCCTGTTGATTTTACAGTAGGTCAAAGGTCAAGCTCACGACGCTCGAAGAGTGTAAACCGTTACCCTCAATAAATGGAGTTCTATTTCACCCAAAGCCTTAAAATTTCATAGGTTGATTGCCCTTATTGAGTAGAAGAACCCTATTGATTATGGGGTCAGTAGGTCAAAGGTCAAGGTCACTGTTGGAAGGACACTTCTCGAACATATATATGTTTAAAACATGGACTGCATTGAAGCTGGTGTTACTCCAATACATTACAGCTATCACGATGTAACATATGCTGTCTTTCACACTGCCGTTGATACAAACAGTTCCACTGTGATGTCAGGTGACGTCAACTGTGCCTAGAGTAAGGTGTGAAACTATCATAACCATACATATATTAATAACATTAATATATATAATTATATACATTTATTGTATTATATATATTTAATGTTCATAATACCATAATAAATGACAGAGGCTTCTGTTTCAGAAAGGTGATATCTCTTCCTTGGCCTTCCTTCCATCGGGTTTTCACAAAAAACATCTAGTTGTAACTTTTTTTCTTTCTTTTACGGGATTTAATTCAAATAATTACTGATTACCAACTGTTAAGTTTACTATTAGCACAATTTCCTTTTATTCCATTTCTCTGTAATCTTTATATTCATTTATAAATTATGTTCTGCAATTCTCTTATCAATAATAAAATAATAAATTTTATATATGATATTTCATCTACCATGGGGAAGTTTGTCTATATATCATTTTTTAAATTGAGATTCAGCTCATCTGTTTTCAAAATAAATTGTCGAGGTTTTATGGTAACTGAGTAGTTAGTGGCAAAAACTTAGCTGATAATTCCTAAACCATAAGACCTAGAGTTTTTTTTTAACCCCCAAAACGAAGTTTGGGGGGTTTTAGGAGTCACCCGATGGTTGGTCGGTCGGGCGGTCGGTCGGGGTTTACCTTGTACGGAGCATAACTTAAAAACTACTTGTTGGAATTCAATGCAACTTCACACAATGGTCAAGCACAATGAGAAGAAGTGCAGTGTTCAAGAATTATAACTCCATCTTCACTATTTTCAGAGTTATAGCCCTTTATTGGTTTTCTTGTCCGGAGCATAACTTAAAAACTACTGGTTGGAATTCAGTGCAACTTCATACAATGGTCAAGCACAATAAGAGAAAGAGCAGCGTCCAATAATCATAATTCCATGTTCACTATTTGCAGAGTTATTGCCCTTTGTTGGTTTTCCTATGTCTGGAGCATAACTTAAAAACTAATAGTTGGAATTCATTGCAACTTCACTCAGTGGTCAATCACAATGAGGGGAAGTGCATTGTCTAAGAATCATAACTCTATCTTCACTATTTTTAGAGTTATTGCCCTTTATTGTTTTTTTTGTCCAGAGAATAACTTGAAAACCACTAGTTGGAATTCAGTGCAACTACATACAATGGTCAAGCACAATGAGAGAAAGTGCAGTGTCCAAGAAACATAACTCCATCTTCTCTCTTTTCAGAGTTATTGCCCTTTATTGGTTTTCCTTGTCTGGAGCATAACTTAAAAACTACTGGTTGGAATTCAATGCAACTACATACAATGGTCAAGCACAATGAGAGGAAGTGCAGCGTCCAATAATCATAACTCCTTCTTCACTATTTTCAGAGTTATTGCCCTTTGTTGGTGTTCCTTTGTAGGGAGCACAACTTGAAAATTACTGGTTTGAATTCAATGTAACATCATACAATGGTCAAGCACAATGAGGGAAAGTGTAATGTTCAAGAATCATAACTCCAAATTCTCTATTTGCAGAGTTATTGCCATTTATTGGTTTTCTTTATTCGGAGCATCGCTTGAAAACTACTGGTTGGAATTCAGTGCAACTTCATACAATGGTCAAGCACAATGAGAGGAAGCGCAATGTCCAAGAATTATAACTCCATGTTCACTAATTGCAGAGTTATTGCCCTTCGTTGGTTTTCCTTTGTATGGAGGATAACTTCAAAACTACTGGTTGGAATTCAATGCAACTACATACAATGGTCAAGCACAATGAGAGGAAGTGCAGTGTCCAAGAGTCTTAACTCAATCTTCTCTAATTGCAGAATTATTACCCTTAGTTGATTTCTTTATTTGGAGCATTATTTGAAAACTACTGGTTGGAATTCAATGCAACTTCATACAATGATCAAGCACAATGAGAGAAAGTGCATTGTATAAGAGCTATAACTCAGTCTTCACTATTTGCAGAGTTATTGCCCTTCCTTGCATTTCCTTTTCCAGAATATAATTTGGAAACTCGTGGTTGGAATTCAATGCAACTTCATACAATTGTCAAGCACATTGAGTGGATATGCATTGTACAAGAGCTATAACTCTGTCTTTACTTTTTGCACAGTTATTGCCCTTTGTTAGTTTTCTTTGTCTGGAGAATAACTTGAAAAAATATTTTTTTGGAATTCAATGCAACCATACAATGGTCAAGTGCAATGAGAGGAAATGCAGTGTACAAGAACCACAACTATCTTTAATTGCCCACAACCATAACTTGTTTTCATTTTTTTTTACTAAGTATTCTGATAACTTCCTTTGTTCTGTAGCGGTGTTTTGGGGGTATTAATCACATTTAGTGATAGCTCTAGTTTATATTTAGTGTGTAGCAGTGTCTAGTGGACCTCTACCATGTTGGTCCAAATCATGACCTCAGGATCAGTATTGGCACCGCCCTGAGGCTTAATATGGTTGTAAAGGAAAAAAATTCAAAATCTTCTTATTTAAAACTGCTTGACACAGGGCTTTGTAATTTGATGTGAGGCATCCTCTAGTTGTCCAAGATTGTTCATATTATGTCCCTTGGGTGAAAATTAGCCCACCCAAAGGGGGCACTTGGTTTTTTACATAGACGTATATCGCAAAGAACTTTAAAAAGGAAAACACAAAGCCTAGAACTGCACTATTTATTTAAATGGGATTGGACAGTATTTACCTTCCCTTTCTGCATGAGATCCCTGACTCCCCCACCCCAACCGGGCCACAATTATTTTTCATTTTTTTGTATTTTGTTTATAATGCATAGGTTCCTACCCAACCCCACCCAAAGTTCACCAGACACCCCCCCACTACCTTCAAAAAAAAAATCATGTCGTTATTTTGTTTTTTGCTAAGTTCTAACCCGCCCCCTCCCACTTTGTTTAAAATCTTTTAATCTTTTTTTGGGTGTTTCTTTATGCATAAAAATTTGCTCCAATTTCTTTTTATATTCGCCCGCCAAAGGCAGAGGGGATATTAGAAATGGTCAACCTCTGTGTGTCCGTCCGTGCATCCGTCCCAATTTTGTCCGGAGCATAACTACAAAAAGTACTTGAGCGATTTTCTTCAAACTTGATACACTGAAAGAGCACTTTGGGAGGAAGTGCACTGTGTAAGAACAATAACTCCACCTTCCCCACTTTTAGAGTTATTCTCATTTATCAGATTTACTTGAAAAACTTTGTCCGAAGCATAACTCCAAAAGTGCTTGAGTGGTTTACGTCAAACTTAATACACTGACAGAGCACATTGGTAGAAAGCGCAATGTGCAGGAACAATAACTCTACCATGCCTATTTTTAGAGTAATTCCTCTTTATCAGATTTACTTAAAAAGTTTTGTCCAGAGCATTACTCCAAAAGTACTTGAGGGATTTACTTCAACCTTAATACACTGACATAGCACATTGGTAGGAAGTGCAGTGCACAAGAATAATAACTCTACCTTGCCTTCTTTTAGAATTATTCCCCTTTATCAGATTTACTTGAAAAACAATTTCCAGAACATAACTCCAAAGTACTTGAGGGATTTTTTTCAAACTTAGTACAATGACATAGCACATTGGTAGGAAGTACAGTGTGCAAGAACAATAACTCTACTTTTCCTATTTTTGAGGGATTTTCTTCAGACTGCATAGGCGCATTATTACATTCAGTTCTTGAAAGAACAACCTTCAGGTAACTTCTTCCCTTGTTACCCTTGCTTTCTTTTTGTTTCTTTTTCTCGGATTAGTACGTACTTCTGCTACTACTTTCATTTCCTTATTGTGCCTTTTTTGATGGATTGGTACTTGCAAACTGTTTCTGATGAATGAAACAGATGAGAAGTGGTACCTCTCCTTGGTGCTCCTGTTTAATAGTGTGCTGTCTCTACTGACAGATCTTTTTTGTCATATCGTTGTAGGATGATTGGTTGTTTCTAATTAAATACCATCACTGCTGTATTTTTTTGGACTATTTTTTAGCTCACCTGAGTACAATGTGCTCATGGTGAGCTTTTGTAATCCACCTCTGTCCGGCGTCCATCGTCGTGCGTTGTTCGTCGTCAACAATTTCATAAAAACAACATCTCCTCTGAAACCAATGACTGCACATTAACCAAACTACACAGGAATGATCCTTGGGTGGTCCCCTTTCAAAGTTGTTCAAATGGTTCTGGTCTGTTGCATAAGTAGGTCACAGGGCCAAAAAAGAAGTTTCAAAAATTAAAATTAAAAAAATCTTCTTGTCAGAAAGTACAAGGACAAGAGCTTTGATATTTGATATATGACATCATCTATAGGTCCTCTATCAAAGTTGTTCAAATTATGCCCCTAGTGCCAAAATTGGCCCCGCCCCCAGGGGTTAGGTTTTCCTTATATGTATATAGTAAAAACTTAAAAAAGCTTTTCCTCTGAAATGACAAAGGCTAGAGATTTGATATTTGGTATATGACATAATCAATAGGTCCTCTACGAAAGTTGTTCAAATTATGCCCCTAGTGCCAAAATTGGCCCTGCCCTAGGGGGTTAGGTTTTCCTTATATGTATATAGTAAAAACTTAAAAAATCTTCTTCTCTGAAATGACAAAGGCTAGAGATTTGGTATATGATATCATCTGTAGGTCCTCTATGAAAGTTGTTCAAATTATGCCCCTAGTGCCAAAATTGGGCCTGCTCTAGGGGGTCATAATTTTCCTTATATGTATGTAGTAAAAACTTAAAAAATCTTCTCCTCTGAAATGACAAAGGCTAGAGCTTTGATATTGTGTATATGATATTATCTATAGGTCCTCTTCAAAAGTTGTACAAATTATGCCCATAGTGTCAAAATTGGCCTGACCCCAGGGGCTCATAGGTTTTCCTTATATGTATATAGTAAAAACTTAAAAAATCTTCTCCTCTGAATGACAAAGGCTAGAGCTTTGATATTTGGTATATGACATCATCTTTACGTCCTCTACGAAAGTTATACAAATTATGCCCATAGTGCCAAAATTGGCCCCGCCCCAGGGGGTCAGGTTTTCCATATATGTATATATTATAAAAACTTAAAAAAATCTTCTCCTCTGAATGACAAAGGCTAGAGATTTGATAGTTGGTATATGATATCATCTATAGATCCTCTACCAAAGTTGTTCAAATTATGCCTCTAGTGCCAAAATTGGCCGGGCCCCAGGGGATCATAGGTTTTCCTAATACAAATGTATGTATATAGTAAAAACTTAAAAAATCTTCTCCTCTGAAATGACAAAGCCTTAAGCTTAATTATTTGGCATGAAATATTGTCTAGTGAAAGTGGTACAAGTTTGTACAAATTATATCCGTGGTAAAAATTGGGCTTGGCCGGGGGTCATAGATATTCATTATTTGCATAAAGAAAAAACTTTTAAGAAAATTATCCTTTGAAGCTTCAAAGGCTAGAGCTTAGATTTACAAGACATCATGATGGCTTCCACATAAATAACAGTCTGTCCTCAGGTGAGCGCTTTGGGGCCAATGCCCCCCTTGTCATTACGTATAGGTGAGTTTTTTCAGGTGTTAGATAACGATAGACAAAGATTTCTTCATGTTTCAGACAATGTTTATATGATGCCAACAGTATTTAATATGCCAAATATCCTTATCATTAACATTATTCATTACTGAGTGACATTATACCGTTTGGCAAATTACTTGCAAACGCCACCAAAAGGTGAAGTGACTTTTTTTATTTCTTTTTTTTAGGGATGTCAACGAATACCTAAATCGGTATCCGGATATCCGTATAGACTATTCGGATACTATCCGGATACTCGTATAAAATCGACGACTATACGATCTCAATGTTCCAATTCCTATGCCTAACATTACATTTGATGTCTGTTTTACATATTGTTCCGGTAATCCTGTTACATGTGTTAAGACAGTTTTACAAAAATAATAACTGTCATTACGTGTGATTAAAGTTAATAAAACAAAGAGATGTTCACAGTTGTTTACTGTTTTTATTTTCGTCGTGTCTAAAAAGTATATTTTCCCGCCAATACGCACGTGCGTAAAGTCTAAGTGTCTAACGAGAACGATAAGCGTCCGCTTTTTATTTTTGTTTCTGTGGCATGGTCTGTCTTTGTTTTAAAAAAAAATAAACTACGTAATTTAAAAATATCATTTAAAATTACCGTGGATGAAAACGCTGTTTAATTTGTATCCTCAAATCTATGTCAGATTATCGTTTTTGTATACCAGAACATGTATTTATGCAGCTTACGTGACTATGTGATATTTTGAATGGTTCAAAGTTTTTAATGCGAATGCTTTAGCAAAAAATGATTGTTTGACATATTAAAATCATAATGCTTGTTTTAGCAAATCGTTGATTGGATATATCATTTGAGTTATCACATTTTGATAGGACATTCTTTTATAAGTCTTGCGTTAAAACTATCATAGAATCATTTGCGGAAGTTACCGTGAAACCCTTAATTGGCATGTTTGACACTGCTAATTGATTAACAAAGGGGCAAGATACTCTAGTATAGGTTATATAAACACCATGGATTAAAGTAATTGCTTACACAATGGGATGTCGCGTTAGGTCCCAGTTGTTTGCAAGACGAATAAACACATTATTTTTAAACGGCGTGCGACAGATAGACGCTTTATCAATAAACCAGTAAAGGGATATGCCGCCGGCGGTAAATAGACGCGATTATGCAAAATGCAACTGCAAAATTTAATTTGTCAGTGTTTGAATTTTTTTATCAAAGTTAAATTTCACCGTTTTTCTTTTGTTTTTGTTTTTTTGTTTTTTTCATTTTGTATACGAATATGCGGATACCAAATTTGTATCCGGATACCAACATAGTATCCGGATATCCGAGTACTCGGATACTCGTTGACATCCCTACTTTTTTTTAAGCTCACAGGTGATCTATTGGGATCATTGATTGTCTGGCGTCCATCAGCGTGTGTTGTGTCGTCAACAGTTTGACTTAACGACTTCTCCCCCTCAACCGCTAAGCCAACTTTGACGAAATGTGCCCGGGATATTCCTTGTATGAAGTTCTACCAAATTGTTCTAAGAATTGAATTCCATCAAGGGCAATTGAATGAAAAAACTTTGAAAATCTTCTTCTCTGAAACCACAAGCCCCTGAGCCTTAAAAAATTGGTATGTAGCATTGTCTAGTGGATCTCTACCAGATTTGTTCAAATTATGCCCCTGGGGTCAAATATGGCCCTGCCGCGGGATCAATTGATTTTACATAGGCTTTTATAGGCAAAATTTTAAAAAACTTCTTGTCGAAAAAAACAAAGCCTAGAACTTAGATATATTTAATGGAACATCAGCTAGAGGTAATCTACCAAGATTTTTTCAAATAATGCCCCTGGAGTGAAAATTTGCTTTACCCTGGGGGTCACTAGAATTCATATAGATTTATATAGGGAGATTCTTAAAAAATCTTTTGGTGTTAGCTCAACAGCAGACCCAAAGGCAAAGTATTCAGGTGAGCGATCTAGGGCCATCGTGGCCCTTTTAGTTCACTAGCTAGGCAAGCAACATAAATGTGTCTTTATGCATGTAATAATTCTCTTTCTTACACATTATTAACATAGTTCATACGCATAATTATACAGATATTTTTTGAGTACACATTCATTTTGTTCAGAATAGATACAATAAAAGTATTAACTTTTATTCGGAATAAATTACATTACTGAAAGTAAAAAAAACTATAGAAATAAGGAGAAGTGCAGAACAAACATGGTCTGAATCTTTTTGATTATCTACAAGCAGTATTATCCACGTGAAAGTGCCTGCTCAATGCTGGGAATCACATGACTAAATTAGGAAAAAATGGCCCCAAAAAAATCGGTACTTTTTCAGGTAAGTCTTTGTTATCGCCCTGGTCAGGATTTTACCTATCCCTATTGCTGAAATTTTCTATCGTGCTTTCTCGATCTAATATTTTGTCGAAGTGTTCTCCAAAACTTGACCGTTCTGTGAAGAGATCTGTACAGCCGAAGGAAGCGCTTGGAAGGGGCCGTATTGTGGGATAGGTAAACATCAGACCAGTGCGATAACAAAACAGACTTACCTGAAAAACTATCGACTTTTTAGGCGAATCAACGGTGCCTGGCGGACGTTTTTTTGTGCAGGTCACCAAATTTAATCACGTGATTCCCTGCATTGCTGCTGTTCCAAGAAATATGTGGGAGGCATATTCAGTTTTTGTGTTGCCTGACCATTGTCATTTGTCCCGGGACTAACTGTAAAAGTACTGGAGGTATCAACTTGAAACTTCATAGGTAAATAGATCTCATTATGGGAAGGTGCAGTGCCCAGGAACCATAACTCTTTTTTGCATATTTTTTCACTTATTGCCCTTAATAATTTGTATACGCCCGTTTGAAAAAACGTATTATGGGAACGCCCATTGCAGGCGGGCGGCCGGGCAGCGTCCAGTTTTGACAAGAGCATATCTTCAACTTGCATGGATGGAATCAATGTTCACTATTGGGTGGGGGGTGGGGGGTGAAGGTCGCGTGCGTGAACCAGGTCTCTAAGTCAAAGGTCAAGGTACACTAAGAAGTCAGAGAAAAACGCTTGTCCGGAGCAAAACTTCTGCATGTATTGAGAGATTTAAATATAACTTTACATAAATGTTCACCATTGTGAGGCAAAGTGTCGCGTGCGAAATTCAGGTCCCTGTGGCCAAGGTCAAAGTCACACACAGTGGTCAAAAGTCAGATAAAAATATTAAAATGTGAGTATGGACCATTTAGTCATCCTGAATTGAGGGATTCTATCACAAATATTCGCAATCATGAGACTGAGCATTACCCGCATAATCCTGATCCATGTATACAAGATCAAGGTCACTAGAGATGATGAAATGTTCAGATTTTGTCCGGCGAATATTTTCTACATGTATGGAGGTATTTTAGTGTTACTGGATACAAAAGTTCACTATCATAAAATGAAGTGTTGCGCGCATAAACCAGGTCTCTAGGTCAAAGGACATTTCATCATCTCTAGTGACCTTGAACTTACATATATTGACCAGGATTATGTGTGTAACCCTCACACTCATCATGGTGAACATTTATGTTAGAATCCCTCAATTCATGACTAAATGGTCCATACACACATTTTAATATTTTTATCTGACCTTTCTCTGATCTGGAGATTTCATCATCTCTAGTGACCTTGACCTTGCATATATAGACCAGGATTATGCGTGTAATAATCAGTCTCATGATGGTGAACATTTCTGATAGAATACCTCAATTCATGCTGACTAAATGTTCCATACACATATTCTCATATTTTTATCTGACCTTTCTTTGTGTGACCCTTACCTTGGCCACAGGGACCTGAATTTTGCATACAGCACATCGCCTTGCAATTGTCAACATTTGTGCCAAGTTATATTAAAATCTCTAAATACATGAAGAAGTTTTGCTCCGGACACGCGTTTTCCACTGACCTCTAGGTGTGATCTTGACCTTTAGTTTATACCAAATTTATTTTAGTTCGATTGTGTAGGAAGCTTATAGCCTATATATACACTCTCGAATCCGTTCCTGGAACTAACCAGTACTAAGCAATGAATGTAAAGTTTCTTGCTCAAGGAAACAACGGCTTGCCCCTGACTGGGTTTGAACCCGTGCGGCTAGCAATCCTTTGACTACTAGTCCGACGCGTTCACCACTCGGCCACGCCGCCGCTTTTTTCCATGTTTCCCACAACTTCTGCAAAGCTTTTGTGACGGACATATGTTAAAACAATGGCACCCCTTTTCATCCTTGATTCTTGTCCGGGGCATAACTCGAAAGGTATTGAAGATATCAACTTGAAACTTCATAGGTGAATAGATTTTACTGTGGAGAGGTGCAGTGCACAAGAACCATACCTCTCTTTTTCATATTTTTTGAGTAATTGCCCTTTGTAATTTTTCATACTTAATTCTTGTCTGGGGCCTATAAATTCCCCATTCCATAAACAAAAAGTTAAATAACTGGTATGTTATCGTCAGGCTACACGTCCGACTCGTGGAGTTCTAGTGATTTTGAACAACTCGGTAACAACTATAAATGATCTTATTCTGTTAACACATTTCTATCAGATATCAAAACGAAAAAATATAAGAATGAAATTTCAATTAACAGTAGTGATAAAATATATCAGCAATAGAGAAATTGTTTTTTGTTTTCTTGTGGATTAAAAATTCTAAATGTCTATTTCATTGCCCTTATCTACGTCCAAACCAAGATCTTTTTTTCACCAGAAGAAATGGTAGTTTCAATGAGAAAATGACGCTGATACTGCTGTGATAAAGTAGTAAAAGGCTTGTCATCTTCAAAATCAATTGGCTCCAAGATGTATAGAGGAATCCCATTTTGAGATATTTCATTTTCTAATTACACAGGACCGAAATCTGATATAGAATCGCTGCAGGAAGATCGGGGAATTGGGGAACCGGCAGCCATTTTGTTTTAGGCAGTGCCTAGATGTACGGATCCGTAACCCTAGACCACCATTGTAGGGTACTGTACGGATCCGTTCCTCTCGACAATACTTGTTGGATTGTCTAGGGGTACGGAGCACCTTTATGATAGAATTAAGCATTAATTTACTTTAGAATGAACTCGTTTTAATGGTTTTGACAGTTTTTTTTTTTTTTTTTTTTTTTTTTTTTGTATTTAACCGACTTGAATTACCTAAGTGTGACTTTGACAGTTACATTCGGTTACTTTTTCCGACCTTTTTATGCGAGTAATCCGAAATCCAATTTTCTGCTTACGAAAAGAGAAAAAAATCGTTGTCATCTCGTATATAATATAGAGCGTTCAGTTATAGAATAAGTGGCATGGGTGTAGAAGACATGCGGTCACTGCTTCACCAGAGATCAGTCTCTTTGATTAATCCTCCACAAAGGGGAGGGGATTTTAGGAATGGCCTCCGTCTGCCAGTCCTTCCGTCTGTCAGTCTGTCTGTCCGTCCGTAACACTTTCGTTTCTGCTCCATAACTTTTAAATTGCTGAAATTTTTTTGAAATAACTTGGCACAAGTGATCTCCATTATGAGACGATGTGCAGAGCGCAATAATTGTTTTGCTACCCCCAAGGTCAAGGTCACACTTAAAGGTCAAGTGTTAAAGTCTACATTTCATGTCTGCTCCATAACTTTTAAACCGCTGAAAATTTTTTGAAATAACTTGGCACAAGGGATCACCATTATGAGACGATGTGCAGAGCGCAATAATTGGGTTGCTACTGTCCGTCCGTCTGTCCGTCCATAACACTTTGGTGTCCGCTCTATAACTTTCAAACTGCCGAATTTTTTTTGAAATAACTTGGCACAAGTGATCACCATTATGAGACGATGTGCAGAGCGAAATTATTGAGTTGCTATCCCCAAGGTCAAGGTCACACTTAAAGGTCAAGTTTTAAATGTCTACATTTCGTGTCCGCTCCATAACTTTTAAACTGCTGAAAAACTTTTGAAATAACTTGGCAGAAGTGATCTCCATTATGAGACGATGTGCAGAGCACAAAAATTGGGTGCTACCTCCAAGGTCAAGGTCACACTTAAAGGTCAAGTGTTAAAGTCTACATTTCATGTCTGCTCCATAACTTTTAAACCGCTGAAATTTTTTTGAAATAACCTGACACGAGGGATCACCATTATGAGACAATGTGCAGAGCGCAATAATTGGGTTACTACTGTCCGTCCGTCTGTCCTCCATAACACTTTGGTGTCCGCTCTATAACTTTAAAACTGCTGAAATGTTTTTGAAATAACTTGGCACAAGTGATCTCCATTATGAGACGATGTGCAGAGCGCAATTATTGAGTTGCTATCCCCAAGGTCAAGGTCCAACTTAAAGGTCAAGTTTTAAATGTCTACATTTCGTGTCCGCTCCATAACTTTTAAACCGCTGAAATTTTGTTTAAAATAACTTAGCACAAGTGATCAACATTATGAGACGATGTGCAGAGCACAATAATTGGGTTGCTACCCACAAGGTCAAGGTCACAGTTAAAGGTCAAATATCCACATTTCACGTCTGCTCTATAACTTACTTACTTGGCTTACGAAAAGTTTTTTAATTACTTTGCACAAATGATCACCACTATGAAACGATGTGCAGAACCCAACATCCAGGTTGCTACCCCCAAGGTCAAGGTTAAATGTTCTCCATAACTTTTTGAATTTATGAAAGATTTTAAATAACTTGGCACAAATATTTACTACATGTATCATGAGACTATGTGCTTATAATATGCATGGCACAACATCAAGGACATGGTTGGTTTAAGGTCAAGAAGTACACATTCATGTCCGCTCCGCTGCGGAAGGGGATTTAGCTGTCATTCAGACTGCCTTGTTTCATCTTGATTCAAATCGGCGAGAATGATATGCTGAACATGGATAATCACTATCTCATGTATCCCTTTGGAACATATACAACGACCTTAAAAGTCAAGGTGTAAAAGTGGTAATCTTTGGAGCTATGTTCCCTAGACATGACCGTAATTACAACAAAAGAAGACGACGACCCAGTCACATTACACAGATAAGGCATAGAAAATGAGCAGAATATTTCATCTTGTGTTGGTGTTAAAATATAAATCTAAACTCAATACTTACATAATGATATACTTATTCGTATCCGATAGAACCATACCGGGAGCAACGTCTAGAAGGTGGATTCAACGTTAGAACTGTCCATCTCCTGGAAATGTTGAGAAACTACAAAGAGGAACATTATCTTTAAAATGTCTCTTTTTATGAGAGTATTCATTGGGAATAAATGGCTAATCTCATCAAAATGGTACCCCAACAACATTCTATACAGAGACTTATATCTATGCATTCAGTTAATTAGTTGCAATAAGTATTTCTACTGACTGTGACATTGGATAACAATTCAATCATTTTATTTTTCACATCATTTTCAAGACAAGAGAGCCATGATGGCCCTAGATCGCTCACCTGAATTCTTCGCCTTTGGGTCTGCTATTGAGCTAACATCAAAAGCTTTTTTGAAAATCTCCCTATATAAATCTATATGAATACACGTGACCCCCAGGGCAGGGTCAAATTTCACTCAAGGTGCATAATTTGAATAAACTTGGTAGATGACCTCTAATTGATGTTCCATTAAAAATAGCTAAGGTTTCTTAAAGTTTTGCCTATATAAGCCTAGGTAACCTCAACTGACCCCGGGACAGGGCAAAATTTGACCCTAGGGGCATAATTTGAACAAATTTGGTAGAGGTCTACTAGACAATACTACATACCAAATATTACAACTCAGAGCCTTGTAGTTTCAGACAAGAAGATTTTCAAAGTTCTCCTTATATAAGCCTATGTAAAACCAATGACCCCTGGGTGGAGCCAATTCTGACCCCAGGGATACAATTTGAACAAACTTGGTAGAGGTCCACTAGACAATGCTACATACCAAATCTTAAGGCTCAGGGCATTGTCGTTTCAGACAAGAAGATTTTTAAAAAAATTTCCTATATAAGCCTCTGTAAAATCAATTGACCCCCGGGGTGGGGCCAGATTTGACCCCAGGGGCAGGACTTGAACAAACGTGGTAGAGGTTCACAAGACAATGCTACACATCAAATCTTATGACTCAGGGCCTTGTGGTTTCAGACAAGAAGATTTTCAAGTTTTCCCTATATAAGCCTATGTAAAACCAATGACCCAGGGGTCGGGCCAAATTTGACCCCTGAGGTATAATTTGAACAAACTTGGTAGAGGTCCACTTGACAATGCTACATACCAAATCTTAACGCTCAGGGCTTTGTGGTTTCAGACAAGAAGATTTTAAAAATTTTCCCTAAATAAGTCTATGTAAAATTAATCGACCCCAAGGGCAGGGCCAAATTTGACCCCAGGGGCATAACTTGAGAAAACTTAGTAGAGTTCCATTAGACAATGCTACACCCCAAATCTTAAGGCTCAGGGCCTTGATGTTTCAGACAAGAAGATTTTTTTAAAGATTGACTATATAAGCCTATGTAAAATCAATTGACCCCCGGGACCGAGCCAAATTTGCCCCAGGTGTATAATTTTAACAAACTTGGTTGAGGTCCACCAGACAATGCTACATACCAAATTTAAAGGCTCAGGGCCTTGTGGTTTCAGACAAAAAGATTTTAAAAGTTTTTCCCTATATAAAACTATGAAAATATGACCCGGGAACGGGGCCAAAATTGACCCCAGTAAATTTGAACAAATTTGGTAGAGATTCACTAGACAATGCTACATACCAAATCTTAAGGCTCAGGGCCTTGTGGTTTTTAAAGTTTCACTATATTAGCCTATGTAAAATCAATTGACCCCCGGGGCGGGGCCTTATTTTACACCAGGGGTATAATTTGAACAAACTTGGTAGAGGTCCACTAGACAATGCTACACACCAAATCTTAAGGCTCAGGGCCTTGTGGTTTCAGACAAGAAGATTTTAAAAGTTTTTCCCTGTATAAACCTATGAAAAACCAATGACCCCGGAGCGGGGCCAAATTTGACTCCAGTGAATTTGAAACAATTAGGTAGAAGTTCACTAGACAATGCTACATTCCAAATCTTAAGGCCCAGGGCCTTGTGGTTTCAGACAAGAAGATAAAATTTTTAAGTTTCACTATATAAGCCTATGTAAAATCAATTGACCCCCGGGGCGGGGCCTTATTTAACCCCAGGGGTATACTTTGAACAAACTTGGTAGAGGTTTACTAGACAATGCTACACACCAAATCTTAAGGCTCAGGGCCTTGTGGTTTCAGACAAGAAGATTTTCAAAGTCTTTCCTTTCAGTTGCCATAGCAACCAGAGTTCTTGATGGAATTGAATTCGTTGAACAACTTTGGTAGAGCTTCATGCAAGGAATATCCCAGGCATGTTTCGTCAATGTTGGCTTAGCGGTTTAGGAGGAGAAGTCGTTCGAGTCAAATTGCTGACGATGCACGACGCACTACGCATGATGCACGCCGACAGACACCGGACAATCAACGATCCCAAAAGCTCACCCTGAGTACTGCTCAGGTGAGCTAAAAACGATACACTCTAAATTTTTGGGAAGGCCTTTATAATAATTAGTCTACTGGGTATTACTATAATCTGAGGGGACCCGAAAAGCCGACATAAGGTCATGAGTACAGCTCTGCAACATGACGTGGTGGGCGAACTGCAAACGCTCATCATTAACTAAATCCTTCAAGAACATCTAGTTGAGCGAGGTCCTGAAGACGCTGAATCTCAGTAAGGTCTTAGATCAGTGGTATATCGATGTGTAAAGATGAGGCTTATATTCATGAAAAGGCTGCCGCCTGTCGCAAGAGAAGTCAGATGAGGAGTAGAAACGCGAACGGGAAGAACATACTAAAATCTCTCCACTGGAAGAACTCCAACACTCCTCTACGACCAAGTCAATCACCTAAGTCAAACCAGACACGATCTCTGTCCCTTATACAGAGGAATGGGTCGATTTATACTAAGGGTCTTGAAGTACAACATTTTTCGATATGAAGTAGATAGGTAGGTAGGTAAATATCATGACCTGTTTAAATTAGATAAATGGTTGGTATTTGCCATTTCTTTTATTTAACTTGAAATTCTAATTGTTCGGATAATACTTCTATTACAAAGATTTGGAAAAGCAAGACAACAGACTTAATCCTCGGCCCATATTCGCCAAGTTTCAACCGTATGTGCAAGTTAAATTGTTTGAAAATGACTTAAAAGAAAATCAAATACACTGACCCCAAACTGTCCACAACTTCTGAATGAAGAATGGGATGAGGTGAGGATTGCAGAAACCATAGAGTTATCATCCTTTGCAGATGAAGATGTAAATATTGCTAAAGGCTTGATCCATTTGTTCAATGCTTTAACGATCTGATTTGATTCGTTTGTTTATTCGTTTTAATGGGGTTTAACGCCAATCTTAACAGCTGTGGCCATATACCGACTCACTCCACCTAACAAGTGTTCTTGAGTACCCAACAAGTTTACTTAAACATTTCTTCACAAGCTACTGACTGCATCCTAACTTGAATCAGTGGTGAAGGAGAAATGAACAAACGACCTTAAGACGCATTGTCTGAGATTAATTTTCACGCAATAATTTATTTTTTAACCTGGAACCCTTGGATTGATCTAATACCAGTTGGCCTGCCGGACCGGTTTAACGATTTGAGACTGACATAAAACGTGAGTTGAACGGTTAAGGTCACTGACTTATAAAAAAGACATCTCTCACCGGTTGGAGGTTATTGTTTCGAGCATCAATCCTGACCCTTATTTTATATTAGAGAGTTGACAGTTTATTATGGTGGGTAGGAGTCCAGCACTGGTCCTTCCCATGAACGACTGGTAAACTACCGGCCTGATATTAAGAAGGCGTTAAACTCAAGCAAACCAGAGTTTAAGCTTGGAAAGCTTTAAATGAATTACATTGCAACCCTCATCTTTGATTTAAAAAACGCAAATAACAATGATACACACATGCTTCCGTGCATATTCGTTCAGTATATCTGTTGTTCGAATTATTCTCTCCCTACAAATTCAGGATATCAACTTCTGTCATTCTGTGCAGAGAACTAGTTATGAAGAAAGTCGTGGGGTGCAAGAATTTCTCTTTGTTACTGTTATTTAATGGCACAACATGAAGAACACGAGAAAGAAGAATGATATTTTGAATGTCATTTATATGTAGACGTAATGCCGTGTTCTACATTCTATATGAACTTGTGTCGGATATCTTTGGACATTAACGGTACACCAAAGATTAGAATTTCAGCATACATGTATTGTTCTCCACCATGAAAGTTTTATCTGTTAATCTAATCTTTGCCAGTTCTAACATAGTGTACTTGATGTGCATGTAATTAATTGAAATGACTTTTTACAATAAGCCACGTACAAGCTGTAAGACAGGCTACTTCATTTATCTACAAGATTCTTTATCCATTTTTAATCCTTTATACGCTGTAAGATTTAATTAAAATAGAGACGTAAATACAGTTTTACTTGGGCTTGTGTCATGACTTTATCACCAGCGTGAATCCCGTTAAGTACAGTTGGGCATTTCTCTCTTCTTGAGTTTTTTCCTTTATACTTTACCTTGCTCAATCCAAGGTTCTGTACATCTTTAACCACCAACAATAGATTTCAGAAAGGTCAGAAGAAATGTAACCAGATCTTAAACAATTTAAGCTTACAATTGTCTTGGATACTTGAAAGATATACATGTAATTTTATGTTCATAAAACGTGAACATGGATAACGTCATAGTATTGTTAATAATATTATATCTAGACATGTCATTTGCAAATATATGTTAATATAAGTAGAACACACGGGAGAAAACATCGGGTTTAAAATTCATTTATTAGAAATAAAAAAAAACATTTACACAGAATACCAGTGCTGTTGAAAAGAAGTGGTTTCAATTAATAGAAAGAGAAATTATTTTTGTGCGTCCCAGGAAAGTAAATTTACTGAAAATTTCAAAGTACAAACAGTTAAACACAGCCGAAACGCTATATTGCACAACCTGAGTTGTCATTTTTCATGTTTGGAATGATAAATGTTTATAGTATAACATTCTTTTTACTTGCACGTGCAACGTTCTTTATGTATGTGCCGGCTTAAAAACCATTACAATAGTAGTTGAAGAAAAGTACATGTAAATCATGCATGCAAGATACAAATATTAAATAGTTCGTCAGACAAGTTCCTTTTTTTAAATCTTATCATTCTGTAAAATATCTATTTCTTTATATAAAAAATAATGCTTCTGAAATTTCATCATTGTTGTACAATTTCTGAAACATTCTAAATAGAAATGGTAACCATTAAAAATAATTCATTATTAGGTTCTGCCTTTATATAGGAGAAATAAACTGGCAACATATTTACTGATAAAACAGTATTCTGTATCTTTGAACTCTTTTAAAATAAAGTTGTCACAAAAGGTGATCAAATTCCTCTGTTAATTTTCAGTAAACACACATCTGGTTTTCTTAAAGTTTGTGATATCTTCTAAGTATTGTCACGACTCTTACAACCACATAAACTAGTAAGTTATTTTTAACATTTTCAAAATTCTTGTACTTCTCAACCAGTCAAGAAGAATAATACGAATTAGGAGAATCATTTCATTTGTAAATTCAATACCTATCACACACAACTGTCCAAAATTTCTATGTTAGAAATATTTTGTAATTGACTTAAATGAACACACCCTGTCACGCACACATGTTCATTCATACAATATTTGACATTTAATGATACACTTCCTAGTAAACAGGTTGCTATGGACTCTTATGTATCTTTCTGGTCATGTAAGTTGCTTCCAATTTGTTTAAATCACTGTTTTCTTCTTCCTCATTTGTTCCAGCAATGGCAGAAAGATTGTTTAAATCATTGTTTGCTTGCTCCTTATTAAGAAGTGTATTTGATGCCAGGTTGTTATCATCACTGTCCATGTGTTCCCCACTTCCGCCGATTACATCCAATTTGTTTCACCCATTGCAAGCTTGTTCATCATCAAAGTTGTTTGCTGCTGATTTGTTTACATCATTTGTTGCTTGTTCTGCACTTGCATTTATTACATCCAAGTTGTTTTCCCCACTGTGTGCTTGTTGTTCATCAACAATGTCAGCTGCCAAGTTGTTTGTATCACTGGTTGTCTGCTGTTCATTCAAAATGTCAGTAGCCAAATTTACCTGCTGTATCTGATAACCGTCTTTCGTCACCTACATATGAACAGTTAAAAAGACGTTAACGAGTACAGACTTTCTCAAGAAGATAAAGCGCTAGAAGTTTTTTTGTAAATATATAAAACTTTTACTAAATCATAAATACCGTCTAATGTAATTAGATTGTCAGAAGGTAAATTGTAAAAATTCAGTTTGCAATGAACCTAAAAAATCTATTACAAGTTAACTTGTTTAATTTCTTTTGTCAACGATAAAAAGCTTGTCCAGGTGCAGTTTTAGTTAAATTATTTACACTTGTATAGACATCTTACTTGTTATGCAATCAGCTCGCTCGATTTGATAATGGCTATAGTAGCAGTCTTTCTAAGTTTCTAAAATGTTATTAATACTATCAAAATCTAGGACGCATTTCAAATTATTTTAAAAAATTAAACGCGACGTTTTACTTACCTTAAGCTTAAAATAAGGTCATTTAGCGAGTCTGAAGTTAAAGAATACATCACATTATTCAAATTTTACTTTCAGGGCTTGAGAATTGTAAACGCTAGGGGAAAAAGCTTCCAAAAGTAGTGATTCCTTGGATGAAGCAACTTTGGAATTTACTTTTGTATTTAAGTCTGAGGTTTTAATTATACAAACTGATATTAATAATATAAGTATTAGTTACATTAAAAAACAAACTCTTTGGCATAAACTAAATCCGATAAAAGAATGCGCACAAATCAAATTGCTCTATTGTGTATGCAAAGTCATTTGTTTAAAAGGTTGTGTAATTTTGGTTGAATGATATGCTAGTATCAATATTATTTCAATGTCAAATTAATAAGCCAATAAGTTGAAATAGTTAATTTGTAACCATTAATAAGTTGCGCCGTTTTACAAATACCATAATAGCATTTTAGGTAACTTCCTAGCAATAAAATGTTATCGGGACATAATACTTACCATTTAATGATTGCATGTTTTCTTCTTTTCGTTTGTGTTTCGAGCTATTAAAATGTTCCCTGGCATTCTCTTGCCCTGAAAAGGAACATAAGCAGACATTACAGTGAAGCGGAAAGCCAGCAGCATTTCCACTTTCCCTTTTCTTCTTTTTATGTTTAGCACCATCGAAGTTTCAAACGTAATTTACACAATGAATATATAAATAGCTATTATATATAAATACATCATATATACATCACGCATAAATCTTACAGGCATTAGATCGCCATGACAGTTACATATATTAAGGTTATCAAAGCATACTATATATTCTAACGCTTCCAGATTGGTCATTACATATTAAAACGTTTCCTGATTGGTTAAAACAGTACAGTCTCAGTATAAGACATTAGTTAACTTTATCTCCGTAGGAGCGGATGTGGTCCAGAGTGGTAACGCGCTGGACTGGTAAACCAGGGGTCCCGAGTTCAATCCCCCGCTCCTCCACTAACATTACTAATAGTCTTTCAGATGAAACGTTAAACCGAGGCCCCATGTATCAGTGCTATCCACTGAGCATGCAAAAGAACCAGGGGTGTCTCCGGAACGGGATGCTTTCTGTAAATTGCACTACCCCCACAACATAAAATAACTAATGTCTTCAGGGGGCGTCGGTCATATGGGCAGCCGTTACCGATGATAAATAAGCTCAAACAGATAGGCTCCAAACCGTAATACACATAGGAAAACACAAATAAAACCAGTCTGGTTATTTGGGTTAACGCGTCATGGTGCATAGATTATAATAGCAATGTCAACAGAGGTTTTTATTGAATCTTACAAATTATGCAGGTTTGTTTAAACGCAATGCATTACATGCAACATAGTTTATGTATTTTATTCAGCAAGGGCTATTTCGGTAGTCATACTTAACTGTTTATATATAGTTTTAAACATGCTATCAACGACTAAATATATGTAGTTCAAATTTCCAAACGTTTGAATTATTATAAGTTTTATCAACACGTGCGTTGACACATAATACTGATGTTATATTGCCGATGTCTGTTTCTGAATAAAACATTAAATTCTGACTTTTTAAACATGTATTATACTTTGGTGATTTGTAGTTAAAAAGCTGACATAGGACATCATTGTTGTAGAATCTGTTGAAATATATATTGTTCAGCGTGTTCACTCTTTCGTTATTCTATCTCATGTAGGTAATACACTACTGTTATCAAGCGACATTCCTGGGATTGAATCATAATGGAGCCTGGATCATATTTAAAAAGTAAATGTAATGCACGCCTGTTGTTTTTCCAAAATGGCATTAACAAAATATTTTAATGATAAGTGAATGCATGCATACATTTTGGTATGAACTTTAACAAAAGTTAAAATTTTCGCTTCAAATTTGCATTTTTGACCTACATTTGTAACGAATGGGATTGTTGGATTCGACTACTTCACGCTTTAGCCAATGTCCTATATATACTATACCATTAATGTTGTACTGTAACTACGCCAATAATCTTTTTTTAAAAGTTATTTGTTGTTTATATCTTTTTACTGCTAACGTCATTTAGTATAAACTTAAGAAATATACATATACACAATGCGTTAATTTTCATAACTTCGATTTAATTACCATGTTTGCCAAATCTCTCTAATAACTTAAGCATCACTGTTTACAACATGGGTCTGGACAATGGATGTTTCACGTGACGTGGAAGTAAAGAATATCATCACAGACTAAAACATTGACCAGAATTTGTTTTCATAACCCCCCCACAAAAAACAACAACAACAAAAAAACAGAAATATTCAGTGAGACCCGTAGCTTCTAACAGAGTTGATTATATCTTTTAGAAAGCAGCATATTTAAAAGTAGTAGCTTCTAAATTATTTCCTACTGGCAGCAATTTTGTTTTAGGCAGTGCCTAGATGTACGGATCTGTTACCCTAGACCACCAGTCTAGGGGTACTGTACGGTTCCGTACCTCTCGACAATACTTGTTGGATTGTCTAAGGGTACGGAGCACCTTTATGATATAATTAAGCATTAATTTACTTTAGAATGAACTCGTTTTGGTGGTTTTGACAGGTTTTTTTGTATTTAGCCGACATAAATTACCTAGGAGTAACTATGACAATTACATTCGGTTCCTTTTTCCGACCTTATAATGCGAGTAATCCGAAATTCAATTTTCTGCTTAAGAAAAGAGACACAAATCGTTGTCATCTCGTATATAATACAGAGCGTTCAGTTATAGAATAGGTGGCATGGGTGTAGAAAACATGCGGTCAATGCTTCACCAGAGATCAGTCACTTTGATTTTATCTTGATTCAAATCGGCGAGAATGATATGCTGAACATGGACAATCACTATCAACGACCTTAAAAGTCAATGTGTAAAAGAGGTAATCTTTGGAGCTATGTTCCCTAGACATGACCGTAATTACAACAAAAGAAGACTACGACCCAGTCACATTTCACAGATTAGGCATAGCAAATGATCAGAATATTTCATCTTGTGTTGGTGTTACAATATAAATCTAAACTAAATACTTACCTGATGATGTACTTATTCGTATCTGATGGAACCATACCGGGAGCAACGTCTAGAAGCTGGATTCGACGTTAGAACTGTCCATCTTCTGCAGGTGATGAGCAACTACAAAGAAGAACATATGTTCAAAAATGTCTCCTTTTATGAAAGTGTTTTAGAAATAAATGACTATTCTCATCAAAATATTACAACAACATTCTATACAGAGATTTATATTTATGCATTCAGTTAATTAGTTGCACTAAGAATGTCTACTGACTGCGACATTGGATTCAATTTACTTTTTATTTTTATTTTTCACATATCATTTTCAAGAAAACAATACATTCTAAATTACTCTGCAGGGTATTACTATAATAAAAGATTTTTGTTATAATTGGAAAGGATCCGAAAAGCCGACATAAGGTCATAAGTACAGCTATCAAACAAGGACGAAGTGCAAACGCCCATCTTTAACTAAATCCTTCAAGAACATCTCCTTGAGCGAAATCCTGAAAATGCTGAATCTCCGTAAGGTCTTAGATCAGTGGTATACCGACGTATAAAGATGAGGCTTACACACATGAAAAGCCTGTCGCCTGAGAAGTCAGATGAGGAGTAGAAATGCGAACGGGAAGAACATATCAAAATCTCTCCATTAAAAGAACTCCAAACACTCCTCTACGACCAAGTCTATCACCTAAGTCAAACCAGACTCGATCTCTGTCCCTTATACAGATGAATGGGTCGAAATATAACTAGGGTCTGAAAACACTGTTGAAGAGCAATATTTTTCGGTATAAGGTAGAAAGGTAGAGATAGGTAGGTAGACATCATGACCTGTTTACATTTGATAAATGGATGGTATTTGCCATTTCTTTTCTTCAACTTGAAATTTTAGTTGTTCGGATCATATTTCTATTACCAAGATTTGAAAAAGCAGGTCAACAGACCTAATCCTCGGCCTACATTCACCAAGTTTCAACCGTATGTGTATTTAAGTTAAATTGCGTTTGAAGACGACTTAAAAGAAAATCAAATACACTGACCTTAAACAGTCCTAGACTTTTGAATGAAGAATGGAATTAGGTGAGGATTGCAGAAACCATAGAGTTATCATCCTTTGCAGATGAATATGTAAATGTTGTGTGACGGGATCACTTTTAAGGGTTTGGTAGAGCAACTCGATAATCTTTCTTATATTTTGTATTTGTCTGTCAAAACATACTCTGATATAATATGAAATAACATTTGTTCAATTATTAACATCTAGTCAAATAAGTTAAAACAATAAGTCATGAATATGTCTAGTGGCCATTTGGTAACTAAACCAGAATTACATCTAGTAACTAAAATATCTTACTATATAACTGATTAAACATTTCATTTGCTCCAAATGATTTTCAGAACATCTTTAATACACTTATCACATGGTTACACATGACACTCACAACACTGAACACAATGAACACATTGAACTCACCATCTAAGGGATGAGGTATGGTTAAAACAAACTTCAAATGTCATGTCTCCACATCTCTTTCATTCACCCAGTGACTTGTACTGTAAAGATGTATTGTTAACTATTACAGTGAACAACAGACAGAAACGTGACAAAGAAAGCAGAAGTCAGTGCTATCCTGAAATTCATTATTAAATCATGAAAAAGGTGATTTAATAAATTCTGAACAATTTCAAACCTACCTAGCTATGTAATTTCTTTAAATCAATTATTAAAAAAGACATAAAAGGCTGGACAAACGTACATACCAATTCAGATAAAAAAACTCACTGCCCAGTTCAATTTTGTGACTTAGCACAAAGGCATCTCAAGGTGGACTGACAAAGAGATTAGTTTTCCCACTCTTTTCTGAACACAAAAGTCATGTGATCAAAATCAAATACCATGACAAATAAAACAGGTTAGAAACAGGTAATCACTCCAAGGGGCATAACACAGTGCAAAACAGAATTACAATTCAAATGTAATTGTCTCCCTTGAATATAAAAACGACCTACAGAAACCAACTCTGTCACATACTTCTCCGGCCAGGAAAATGACGTCCCGTCATTTGTCACAGTTCAGTGTAAGGTCGGATATCTATAACTGACTAAACTACTTCCTACATGTATAAACTACATATACAACTACATCAACAACTACATACACTACATACTACTACTATGGTAACAACAACTTACCATTATAATAAATACCTGATATTTTCAGATATTATTCCACTTCTAAGCGAATATTTAAGGTTGATTTCTCACTGTGTCAAAACTAAAAAGGAAACTTACCTTATATTTCTGCCCCGCCAAATATGAAATGTGACCACGCATTAAAACCAAGGAAAAAAATCAATGAACTAAACATTAATATAGGCACATTTTAAATGTTTAGTAACAGCAATATTATTTACAAAGATACTTTTTATTACTGTTTATAAAAACTATAAAAACAATAAAATCAGCTTTTCATAATGGTATCTAAAATTCGATGTGCAACTTCAGAATCTATTTGAGTCAAAATACCAGACTCTATCAATATATTAATATATTCTAACTTTTTATCAATTGGTCGAGGTACCATACAGTTCATGTGATAATCATGAAACCTTGCTGGTGGTTTTCTGTCTCTACCAGATCGTCTTGGAGCTGGTACTGGAGGTGGTGCTGGATCCGGTCTCAGTTTTAACTCTTTTTGCTCATTTGCCTCTATTATCTCGTTATTGAGATCTTCTCCAATAGTATTAACATTTTCCTGTATTACCTTCATATCTTTAAGTACAGGGTTAAAAGCAGCAGCATTTTCATTATCATATATTACAGTTACATTGTCATCCTTATCTTTCTGTACATCTAAATGTACAATATCTACTTCTTCTGCTGTATTTGCAGTATTATGACTGTCTGTCAGACTGTCAGTTATACTTTCACCAGTTTCACTCACTATATGTGAATCTACTGTTTCATCTGAAACATTCTCTTTCTGCATTATATTTTTTCTTTTGCTTTATCTGAAGATTCTGTTTCAGAAGGAATATGGGCGTCCCCACTTCTGTTTGTAACTGTTACAAACATAGCTTCCTCATCTGAATCATCCTCGTCATCAGTACCGACGTCGGTCTTCTCTGTAATTTCTTTAGCTTCTTTTTTAGTTTCCTGTTTTTGATCAGTCAAAGGAGACTTCTTTGACTTTGATTCATTTAAGTCTTCTGTTCTACTATCTGATACATATTGAACAGGATGAAGATGATTCCTGTGCAATGTTTTCTCTTTCTTTGTTTCTAGGGATCTTACTTTAAAGACAGGAATGTCAGGTCTTGGCTGCTCTATTATTTCATAGATTTCATCCTCAAATTTGTCTGCGATCTTATGTTTACCATCAAACTTTAATATTTTGACTAGTACTTGATCGCCTACTGTAACTTTTGCTGCTTTGGCTTTACTGTCATAAATTTTCTTTTGTTTCTCTCTTGCCTTGTCATTATGTTCTTTAACAATTTCTCTGGTTTTCATTATACGATCTTTAAGATCGTTTATGTATTCTTGTGATGTTTTCTGAATACTTTCATCTTCTGTGGCCTGTTCAAACATTGCATCTATGGGTAACTTTGGTCTCCTACCAAACATAACCTCAAACGGCGCCACATTAGTAGACTCGTGAGGTGTACAATTATAGGCATACACTAAAGAAGGTACGTATTTCTTCCAGTTATGCTTCTGTGTGTTCTCTAGTGTGCCTAGCATGTCAAGGAGAGTTCTGTTAAAACGTTCTGGGATCGCGTTACCCATAGGATGATAGATTGTGGTGTGACTTTTCTTTGTGTTTAATAACTGACATAACTCTTTTATTGTTTCAGATTCAAAATTTGCTCCTTGATCTGAATGTAATCTGGTTGGTATTCCGTAATTTACAATAAGATTGTTGTATAAAGCTTCTGCTGTTGTTTTTGCAGTTTGATTCCTAGTTGGAATAGCCAAAGAGTATTTTGTGAAATGGTCAGTTACAACCAGAATATTTGCTATCCCTCCTTTGGATTCTTCTAAAGTCAAAAAGTCCATGCAAACTAATTCCAAAGGATATGTTGAATTTGTGTTTGTCTTTCTTCTAATACACCTGTCACAACCACTGATATATTTTTCTACATCTGTTGACATGCCTGGCCAAAAATATCTATCGCGAAGTAACCGTAAGGTTCTGTCTCGACCAGGATGTCCAACATCTGTATGCAGGCCTTTTAAGATATCTTGTCTGAATTTTTGTGGAATTACTAATTGTTCTCTGATTATGTCTCTATCTTCTAGCTTTCTGTACAGCACACCCCTTTTCATAATAAAATTCTTATAGTACCTTCGCATTACTATATCTTCTTTTGATAAGTTATTTTTTGGAATTTTCTTATCAAGTACCGCACGTCTCCACCTATCTACTACTTTGTCCTCTCTCTGACTCTTTCTTATTTCCCTGAATTCAACCTGAGCCATTACTTGACCAGGATCCTCTAAAGCCTCTACAATATTAATGTTCTTACAGGGAACTATTTCTATGTAAGGCGGTACAGTAATAGTACTACATATAGCTTTAACTGCTTCGTTTTCTATCTTTAAGCTATTCTCTTCAGTGTCTTGAGACTCAGTTACTGATTCTTTGTCAAAGGGATATCTACTTAACCAATCAGCATCAGCATTTTAAAATCCTGCACGATAAAGGATGTCAAAATTAAATTGACCTAGTGCAGATGCCCATCTTTGACCTGTGGCATCAAGTTTAGCTGAGGTTAGAATATAGGTCAATGGATTATTGTCTGTAAGGACAGTGAAATCTTTCATTTGTAGATAATCCCGGAATTTCTCAGTGACAGCCCACTTAAGTGCTAAAAACTCTAACTTGTAAGCACTATATTTCTTTTCTGATTTAGTCAGTGACCGACTTGCATAAGCGATAACACGCTTTTCTTTTCCTTCTATTTGATAGAGGATAGCCCCAAGACCTTTAGTCGATGCATCTGTATGCAGCTCAAATGGCTTAGAGAAATCAGGGTAAGCAAGTATGGGGGGCTCTGAAAGAATTTTCTTTAAGTTTTCAAATACCTCTTGTTCATTTTCTGACCAGGACCATTCTTTGAAACTTTTCTTTGGACGTTTTTTAGATATTGTAGGAGGTAGTAAGTCTGCCAGTGGTCTTGTTATTTTACTAAAATCACGAATGAATCTTCGATAATACCCAGCAAATGCTAAAAAACTCCTTTATTCATCTGGGTTTGAAGGAGTAGGCCAGTTTCTAATTTTTTCTATTTTCTCGGGGTCTGTTTTAATACCCCTTTCTGAAACTACATGACCTAAGAATTTAACCTTAGTTTGTAAGAAAAAACACTTTTCTGGGGACAATTTAAGTTTACATTCTTTTAACCTTGTTAATATTAGGTCTAATCTCTCTAAGTGTTCTTCAAATGTATTAGAAAATACAAGGAGATCATCTAAATAAATGACACAGATTGACATGTTATAATCACCTAGGCATTCTTCCATCAATCTCTGGTAAGTAGCTGGCGAATTGCTTAGACCAAAAGGCATTTTAACATATTCAAAGAAACCAAGTGAACCTACTGTAAATGCTGTACGTTCTTTATGACAATCTTCTATTTCCACCTGATGATAACCTGCTTTCATATCTATAGTACTAAAATATCTAGCCCCTTTGAGAACATCAAATACCTCCTCAATACGAGGTAATGCATAGGCGTCTTTAACACTTCTGTCATTTAACATGCGATAGTCTACACACATTCTTAGTTTGTCATTTTTCTTACGTACAAGTACAACATTACTTGCCCAAGGGGATTTGGATTTTCTGATTATACCAGCAGCCAATAATTGGTCAAGATGCTGCCTGACTTCCTCAATCATCATAGGAGGAATCCTTCTGTGTCTTTGTTTAAATGGTACATCATACCCAGGGAGCAAATCAGTCCTGTGTTTTACTTTATCACACTGTCCAATGTCAGTGTCACAGACAGAAAAGACATCTCTATGTCGCTCAAGCAACTCTTTCAGTTCACATGTTTGTTGCTGGCTGAAAGCATTACTTGTATCAATGTGTACCTGATCTAGAACATCATCTTTAGCCATTTCTTCTTCAACTTTTCTCATACTATCATGATCTACTTTCACCGGTTGTAATTCACAGAATACTGCTTTAGGTGGGATCATGACTGTATTCGTTGTCAAGTTTGACAAGGTTACTGTTATTTCCGCATTACCTCTATGCCTATAGGTTACTATCGCAGGGGTGATATCTATGTAAGAAGGTAAATTAGACTCTTCAGATTCATGAATAATTGCAGATGTTACATGATAGTCAATTTCTTTATCTGAATATGATCTAACATCTATACTTTCATTTGGTTTCAAGATTATTTTTTCAGGTTCAGCACTTCTAAGTATAGCTACTCTATCCTTGTTCCTTCTAAGTTCTCTTTCTCTAGTAGCTATGCATCTGAAGGACAAATACCATGGTGTTTTCATACCCTGTCTTTGAGCCTTTTGTAAAAATTGAGCTCCATACTTATTTTTACAGTCATTAAGAAGTTCATTCAATATGTTAGTACCAAGTATAACAGGAGTTGTTGCTGAATAATTAGTATCAGGACTGATAAGAAAAAGACATGGATGAGGTTCTGAGTTAGGTAAACCTTCTGTGACTCTAACAGATAATTCTATGTACCCTTCATAAGGCAATTGTTTACCATCAGCACATTCAATGTTAATGAAATCTTTTAGTGGTTCAATTTCAAAATTTGCAAAATGTTCATTATACAATGACTTTGAAATAATACTTACGCAACTACCACTATCTAACAAGGCTGTAACTTCTATATTGTTTAAAAACAATTTGACCTCATTTGTATCAACGACAAGTGTGGGATCTTTCCCATTTGGATTGCTCTTGTTTGATCCCATAACAGGAGCACTTACTAGTTTTTTGGATTCTTTGGACAATTTCTAGCAAAGTGACCTTTTTGATGACAATTAAAACATTCAACTGCCATAGTAGTTGACCCCACTGGTCTCCTGGGTCTGTAACTACCTCTACCCCTATTTTCACCTCTACTTCTACCTAGCGACCTCCCATAGCCATACCCTCTAGACCATGTTGAGGGGAATGAGTGTCCATATGAAGTAGACTTATTTTCTTCTTGCTGTTTTTCTAAATGATCCATTCTATCATTTAACTGTTTTAAAAGATCTTTAATTTGTGACATTTCTGAAGACTCCTTCTTTTCAGCATTAACAGCAATATTACATTTTTTTGTCTCTTTTGCAGTTTCATTCAACTCAGCCTCTATTTTTCTTAACTCAATCTTAAAACGGTCATAGTCTGAAATCATGTCGTTTTTATATGATGCCTGATGTTTAATTTCGGGTCTAAGACCTTCATATAATACACTTTTAAGCTGTTCATCATTATCTTTCTTAAGACATTTCAATGTGGCAGCTTGAGCAAAAAGCTCTTCTAGCCTTGATGCATATGCTGCTATTGATTCATTTGTTTTCTGTTTACAAGAGAAAAACTTACACAGAATACTCTCTTTTGTTTCAATATTACCAAAAGTACTATCTAATTTGGTAATTACTTGTTGAACAGTGACACCGATTCCTAAACGTCTCACAACATCACTAGCATCGCCTTTCATAGCTCTCCTTATGCCTAGTAAAATCTGCTCCTCACTAAATATCTTTTCAACAACCAGAGCTTCCACTTCAAACTTGAATGTGGACCAACTAACATCACCCTTATTTTCTTCCCCTTGAAAACTGGGCAATTTTGGGTAATGAAAAGTACCATACTTATGTACATCAATAACTGAAGTACTATTGCCACTACTTACAGTAGCTGGGTGTGCTGTAGCAGTATCAGGTGATGATTTAGGAACTTTCAGACTATATTTATCATCATCATTCTCAGTCTTTGGCTTAATAGCCGCCTTTGCCCCCACGGATTCAGTAATCTTTGAATCAGTCTTCAATATTTTCACTAAATCATCTGTGTTTTCTACTCCAAGAAGTTTTAAAGATTGGAGTAATTTCTCTTCCTCACTACTCATCAACTTAGGGTCACCACCTGTAGCTTCCTCTAATTTATCAGATTCTGTTAATGGATCCATTTCAACAGACACCTTAGTCAGTTACTTTATAACCTTAAATAATTCACTTCTGTACAACAGCCTATAACACTATACCTCTTTTAATTTATGATTACTCTTGACAGTCATGCACTTAACTGCATTTCAATTTAATCCTACAGTCAAAGTACCTAATTGCACTTTAAATGGGTCAATCCAACGCTAAAGCTTGATTTTTGTTCAACTCAGTGTTAACCTTGATCACCACAGTAAACTCAATTTCACCAGACCAAATACCTAGACACAACAAGTTTAACAAAAAAAATCACCAGTCAGTACACACAATTATTTAACTCACACTGTACTAGCCACAATTAAATTTGCATTAGTCAATATAGTATATATAACCTACATCCATTACCATAAACTGAAATCGCAATTTTGTTTTTATGAGTCAACCACTTTCTAAATAGTGTTGGCATTAATAAGTCACCATACTAAGGAATGGTGTTAACAGTACACCATATATTTTTTAAAGTTTGCAACTTATAAACAGTGCAACTGTCTGAAAGCCCTTGAGACACAGGATTCAGCGAGATGGGTCAATCCCTTCCTCTGGAACCTCCACCAGTGCCCAATGGCCCAAAACAACTACACAGTCCTAAATGCAAGGTATGACAGACTGTACTATAATAGACTTATGCCAGCAACTAGCTAAAAGTGGTGTGGGGTGTATTCCATCTTTGTATAATTTGTAGTTAACTGTATTTGGCCTATTACCTTTATGTGTCCTAAGAAGGTCTAACCTAAACCTTGGAGAACGGACAGAATTTTTCTCATTCACCAGACGAATCTGTTGGTTTATTAAAGCTATTCTGTGAGCTAGTATTTTGTCTTGCTTTTTGAACTGTTTCGAGTCTGGATGGCCCTTAGATTGGTTCCAGCCAACAATAGTGTATGGTGGAATCTCAAGAAAGGTGCATTTGTGATTATGTTTGTGGAATAACGCTTCAAATTTAGAAATAAATTCTAAACATGTCTGTACATCAACTTCAGAATCCTTATGTCTGAGTTAAATATATATACCAGATTTTGTAGTTAAATCACATGTACCAAGCCAGACTAGAAAACGCGTTTGAGGTGAGAACCTGTGTATGTTTCTAGCTATGTAAAAGTATTGCTGTCCGAAGCGAGCACCACTTCTATTATAATATTTAATGCAAAATAAATCTTTTTGTCTACTGAGATAATGCCCTTTACTATCTGAAATAAGGACAAAGTTTTTGTTAAGAATATCTCTATTAACAAAGACAAGTTCTTTATCTAAGAATTTTTTCAATTTGTATTCACTCATAAGAATATAGTTAATCAATCTACTTTATTTTTTTAATAGTCTATAACACTGCAGACTAATTATGTCTAATCCAGTAGTCTGACTGTTTGTAATTGGGTCACGACTTACCTGTACTTTTAAAGAGTAAAATATTCTACAATCTATTTTTTTTAACAACTTGTTTAATTATTTCCATCCAAGTTGTTATAATTGCAACTCAAAATGGCAGTTCAAAAAAAAAAAGAAAATTAAAAAAAATCACCTCTTACTTGTCAGAACTTCTTAAACTACACATATATTGCTAAACAACTACACTGTGTTTTATAAATTCTAATTATATCTGTCATGTGTCAGTCATGTGGAAGGTCTACGTCACTATCTTTTAAAACTGGCCAATCAAAGAAAAGGAAATAAGTCACTCCGCTCCTAGAACGATCATGTGATATTACCAGCTGACCAATTACGTCATCAGCCAATGAAAAAGTTAGGAATTATTCACTGCATTTCCCAAATTAGAAGTCGGGAAAAACCATAAATAGCACCGCACTTTTAAGATTCACCACAAAACAGACTGGAATGAGATAGAACCAACAGACGAAAACCCGGTAGATCAATGTCAGTCTAGTAAACTGAGATAGCCTTGTAACTAGTACTGAGCTTCAAAATAGCACTACTTTTCAGGTTATGTAGATAAGACTTTCAGTGAGAAAAGATAAATAAGGATTAAAAAGAAAACTGTCACCAGTTATTATAGATAAGCATGCAAGTGACTAACTCTTTCATACTTTACAATATTCACGCCACTTGAATAAAACATAATAGCAGTAACTGCAGTTATCTTTTTTTAAAGAAAAAAAAAACTAATGAACTGTCTAAGAAATTTAACTAAAGTGTGTTTGTAGCTGTATAACTGCAATTAATGACTATTAATCAGAAATTTTTTTACTCACAATCTGATGAACACTGGTATAACTTGTCTAGAAATGAAGCTGGCCACTAGAACACTAACACACAGTCCTAAAATTCAAAACTGTCACTAAGCAGTTTTACACACTCAAACTTGATAAAAAAAATCCTGATAATCTTTGCCCATCAGTGAAAGTACTGTCAAAGTTGAATCTTCTCCCGGTTAGCTTGTTTATGAATTACTAATATCACATCCCTGGCACAAACAAATGTGTCCAATTGGAACCATTGTAATCTGCTACCTTCTTCTCAGAATTCGTCCCCGAATTCTTTCAGAACTGATCGATTTTGACCTCGAAAATCATTCTAAGGGTTATCATCACATCGAAACTCGTGAGTTATTTACGTTGGGCGCCAGATGTAACGGGATCACTTTTAGGGGTTTGGTAATCTTTCTTATATTTTGTATTTGTCTGTCAAAACATACTCTGAAATAATATGAAATAACATTTGTTCAATTATTAACATCTAGTCAAATAAGTTAAAACAAGAAGTCATGAATATGTCTAGTGGCCATTTGGTAACTAAACCAGAATTACATCTAGTAACTAAAATATCTTACTATATAACTGATTAAACATTTCATTTGCTCCAAATGATTTTCAGAACATCTTTAATACACTTATCACATGGTTACACATGACACTCACAACAATGAACACAATGAACACATTGAACTCACCATCTAAGGGATGAGGTATGGTTAAAACAAACTTCAAATTTCAGGTCTCCACATCTCTCTCATTCACCCAGTGACTTGTACTGTAAAGATGTATTGTTAACTATTACAGTGAACAACAGACAGAAACGTGACAAAGAAAGCAAAAGTCAGTGCTATCCTGAAATTCATTATTAAATCATGAAAAAGGTGATTTAATAAATTCTGAACAATTTCAAACCTACCTAGCTATGTAATTTCTTTAAATCAATTATTAAAAAAGACATAAAAGGCTGGACAAACGTACATACCAATTCAGATAAAAAAACTCACTGCCCAGTTCAATTTTGTGACTTAGCACAAAGGCATCTCAAGGTGGACTGACAAAGAGATTAGTTTTCCCACTCTTTTCTGAACACAAAAGTCATGTGATCAAAATCAAATACCATGACAAATAAAACAGGTTAAAAACAGGTAATCACTCCAAGGGGCATAACACAGTGCAAAACAGAATTACAATTCAAATGTAATTGTCTCCCTTGAATATAAAAACGACCTACAGAAACCAACTCTGTCACAGTTGCTAAAGGCTTGATCGATTTGTTTAATGCTTTAACGATCTGATTTGACTTGTTTTTTTATTCGTTTTAATGGGGTTTAACGCCAGTTTTAACAGCTGTGGCCATATACCGGCAGTCAGTCCACCTAATAATTGTTGTTGTATATCCAGCAAGTTTACTTAACAATTTCTTCCTAAGCTACTGACTGCATCCTAACTTGAATTAGTGGTGAATGAGAATTGAACAAATGACCTTTAGACGCATTGTCCGAGACCAATGTTCACGCAAAAATTTATCCGGACCTTCTACGAATTCAACCGAGAACCTTTGGATTGATCTGATGCTCTACCGGTTGTCCTGTCGGACCGGTTTAACGATTTGAGACTGACATAAAACTTGAGTTGAACGGTTAAGGTCACATTTATAAAAAAAAAACATCTCTCACCGGTTGAAGGTTATTGTTTCGAGCACCTCTACTGTTATATTAGAGAGTTGGCAGTTTCTTATTCTGGGAAGGAGCCTAATACTGGCCCTTCCCACGAACGACTGGTAAACTACCGGTCTGATATCAAAAAGGCGTTAAACCCAAACAAACCGGAGCTTAAACTTGGGAAACTTTAAATGAATTTCATTGCAACCAACCCTCATCTTTCATTAAAACAAGAGGGCCATGATGGCCCTGTATCGCTCACCTGAGTATGACTGCTTTTAACAAAGTTGCTATGGACCTGGTTGATTGACCCCAGATGACCCATATTCGAATCTGACCTAGAAATTATTGAAACAATCTCTCTGACAAATTTCAAGGTTATTTGTACCCAAATTGTTACTTCTAGAGTATTAACAAGGTTTTTACATGTTTGGGCTCTATGACCTAGTTTTTTAACTTAGATGTCCCATTTTTGAACTTAAGCTATTAATTACTGAAACAAATTTCCAGATATTTGGACTGAAAAAGTAGCCTCTAGAGTGTTAACAAGATTTTTATATTTTGGGCTCCGCAACCTAGTTTTTGAACCCAGATTACCCATATCCAAACCTGAGCGACAAATCATCCAAAAAACCTTTCTGACAAATTTCCAGGACATTTGGACTGATAATATAGCCTCTAAAATTTTAACAAGGTTTTTCCATATTTGGGCTCTGTGAGCTAGTTTTTTACCCCAGAGGACCCATATTTGAACTTGACCTAGAAAACCTCAAGGCAACCTTTCTGACAAATTTCCAGATTATTTGAGTTGAAAATGTATACGTAACCTCTAGGGTGTTAACAAGATTTTTTTTTATTTTTGGGCTCCGCAACCTAGTTTTTGAACCCAGATGGCCCATATTCGAACTTGAGCTAGAAATCATAGAAGCAACCTTTCTGACAAATTTCCAGATTATTTGGGCTAAAAATGTTACCTCTAGAGTGTTAACAAGGAATTTAAATAGTAAGGCTCTGTGACCTAGTTTTTGATCCCAGATGACCCGTATTCAAACTTGACTTAGAAATTGTCAAAGCAACCTTTCTGACAAATTTCCAGATTATTTGGACTGAAAATATTACCTCTAGAGTGCTAACAAGATTTTCTTTTTTTGGGCTCTGCGACCTAGTTTTTGAACCCAATTGACCCATATTCGAACTTGAGCTAGAAATCATAGAAGCAACCTTTCTGACAAATTTTCAGATTATTTGGGCTAAAAATGTTACCTCTAGAGTGTTAACAAGGATTTTCAATATCTGGGCTCTGTGACCTAGTTTTTGACCCCGGATGACCCATATTCAAACCTGACGTAGAAATCGTCAAAGCAACCTTTCTGACAAATTTCCAAATTATTTGGACCGAAAATGTAACCTCTAGAGTGTTAACAAGATTTTTTCTATTTTTGGACTCTGCGACCTAGTTTCTGAACCCAGATGACCCATATTCGAACTTGAGCTAGAAATCATAGAAGCAACCTTTCTGACAATTTTCCTGATTATTTGGGCTAAAAATGTTATCTCTAGAGTGTTAACAAGGATTTTCAATATTTGGGCTCTGTGACCTAGTTTTTGACCCCAGATGACCCATATTCGAACTTGATCTAGAAATCGTCAAAGCAACCTTTCTGACAAATTTCCAGATTATTTGGACTGAAAATGTAACCTCTACAGGCGGTGTCTAAGTGAGCGTGAGAACATTGAATGTATGGAAATCACAACGACTTATTCTGGCGACTACATAAGATCTAGTTGTAAAGTTTGACTTTGAAAATAAAATTTTATGGAAAAAGAGCTTGTTCTTTTTTATTTTGTCGTTAATGAAGATATTTATAAATTTTATGAAGATATTCATAAATATTTATAAAATTGACAAAATATAACCAAAATGGATTCAGTGATGTGTACATTAAACAAATAATAATTACGTTATAATGAATAGTTATAGCTATCAAATTAAATTGTCACGAAATCAATGATTAAAGAAATGCATTTAAAAAGGAACATTGCAATAAGCAAAATTTTAATGTTTTCGCACGTTTAACCTTTTTATCAAACTGAAGCCGCCATGCACTATGTCCCGCATTTTGCACGTGCATGATTACCTGCAGGTGTTACAGTTTAGTTTTATTTTATCAAACTGATTTGTAATTTGATAATGATGAGTAGGTAAATATTTATAGTTTGATAATTTCCTTCTTCTTTTCAAACTTTTCAAAGTTGTTTTTATGTATTAGGACGTGATGCAAACCTTTTTTTTAAATTTACTCGTAAATGGCGAGTAATATCCCAAAAACGTATTTAAATTCGATCTTCTAACCCTCAATATGCATAAGTACATTGCAATCATGGAGTTTCCTTGTGTTGTTTGTTTTAACGAATGTCTAAATGGCAGCATACATTGCTCAAATTGTAAAAACTGGGTTCATGCTGAATGTGCAAATTTAAATGAAGAAGACCTTCAAACTCCGCGCACCGGTTACGTTACGCTCAGTAACCACTGCCTTCACACAAATCACGTGATGATGGTCTTATCACATGATTGTGTCAAGATGGCGGATACGCCAAAGAAACAGTTGAAAAATTGTTTCATCTGTGATAAATAGCGACACTATAATTTGAGCTCTGGTGTCAAGTCTGCCGATATGATTGACAAAATTTCATTTCTGTTAAAAAAGAACTTTAGTACAGTAGTATTGATGGCTTAAATGATTTCTTTTTCAAAAGCGGTCATATTGTTTTGAAATAAACGGTGCGATATTAAAAATTATTCTCGTAATATTTATGTTTCCGAAATTATTTTTTATTTGAGTTCACATCTAACACCTTATAGCCTTGAAACATTAAAAAACCGTGTTTACTTTTTAAAAAAATCAAAATTGAAAAAAATCATACCGTCAAAAATCTTGACGAAAATGTTGTGACGGCAGAGATCTAATCCTGTAAGGGGAGATCACTGCGTGGGAGATTGGAAGACCTTAAGTCTTGGTCTGAATTCGTTGTAATTCATACTGCTGAAGTAGAAAAATATTCTCAAAAAAGTATTTGATATGTTATAAAAAAACATTTTCGCTGACTATGATTTTAATCAATGATTACACAAAAGCTATCTAAGAATCCTACGGGTATACGTTCTAAGTCTAAGTCACGTGACAACAGTGCATGCAAAAGTCACTTCTGGTGCGTTTTCAGTAAGGACCGATATTAAGTTAATTAAATAAACACGCTGTATTAGAAGACAACACGTGTTATATACATATATTATTTATTTTTCATGACATTCGATAAATACTGAATTATACATTATAACGTTTAACGAAAAGCTTTCTGCACCTCATTTTTGAAGATATTCATCCCTCCCTCCTTAAATCCAGGGTGAACGAGGTCTGCGTCATAGTGGCGTGGGAAAATAAGTCTCTTTCCTACTTGTACGAAATCTTAAAGTAGTGCTGAAACTTCCTGTTTACATGGCGTCTATACAATTTGAATAGTTTGTAGTCCAAATTGGTTTAAGTATAACTTACCTTGGCTTGAAAGCTAATAATAATCTATCAAACATTTCGTTGAATTTTGAACACTGCAGGTTTTTCATTAATGTTTGTGCTGTAGCGTGTAGCGTGTGGCATTTATCTTTCAGGCTCCGTTCTGCTATGTTGTCAAATCGGCGTAATGCTTTAACCAGTCAGGCAAAGTCGGAACAAAAACTTCTCGAAACATACAGTGTCGAATGGACTGTTCACAATTGTAATGAGACTTTTGATAGGGATGAAGAGGCTGTGAAAATATTGAACATGTTTCAGCCTTATATGAGTGTTGCGTATGATCCGGTACTGACCGTGGGTGATGGGAACTGTTTATTCAGACCAGCTTCTTTGGCACTCACTGGTAGTGAAAGGCACTATCTTTTCATGAGATTATTAACAGCGTTAGAGTTAATTACACACAGAAAGTGTTATGACACTTAAAAAAACAACGTATATTATGTATATATAAATACTGAAACACCTATATTTATTGAATTTATGTCTTCTACACACGCACTAACTTAGTAAAATATAAACTATGTATTTTATATTTTCAACAATCTGTTTTTTTTTATTCTGGTTCTAAATTTGTTTACTTTTTGTGTGTATTTTTCTTGACTTCTTATTTGTTGTTTCATTCTGTACATTTTAGATGAATTAATTCTTAAAGATTTAACATCCTGCCTTTTTATTTGATGTACTATTGCTCTGTATTGTTGGCCACTATGTGTATTGATCAAGATTACTTTTTAGGAATTGCTTTTTGAGTGTACTTATCTTCTGTGTATGTATGTATGCTTTTACAAATTTTTATCGCCATATAATTACATGTGTCCTAAACTTATATTGGCAATATGCTCAAAAAGTTAAATTTATTAGTCTGTTTTTTATTCATCAACTGTGCTTATATTTCTTAATCTGATGCTTTACATTATATGATTATATTGCATTTATTATATTAAATATTTTTAGCATTTTTATTTTGATTTGTTTTTAACTTAACAAGTATTTTCCGTTTGCTTTTACCTTTAAATTGTTCGTTTTAATCAATGTTTGTTTTATCAATAACTTATGTCTTTCTTTTTGCAAAGCTTCATGTCTTTCAATAATAACAGTTATTTTTTTAGGCATTCTATCTTTTTGATGTATTGAGCATTTCGTATCGTTATTTCGTACTCGTTGATGTTTAATGTTTTAAATCTGTAAAAGTAATCAAAATCGGTTTCATTCCTTATCTATTTATCCAAATTAAATTTATTTTTGATCACTTTCGTAGATTTTTTTAAATAAAAACAATGGGCCATGTTGAGAGTTCCTCCTCGTGGTGTGGCCTGGATATTATATTTCGTGTTTCGTGAATAATTATATTTACTTGAAATGTTAATTTTATTAATAAATTCTACATGGATCTGCATTGTGTACTTCAAAACTACCTTTTTATAGTGATTGTCACGATGTAATTTTTTCAATAATTTTTACATTTATTGACATAACTTTTTTACAAAGTAAACTTTTCAATTGAAATTTGAAATATAAGTTGTTTATACACCGTGTCGACAGATTTTATCAAGTGACCCGAAACAGGTAAACACAGAGTTTCCCAGCCAGTATGTATATAACACTTGTATACATCTAGATTAACAATATTATGAACTTAGATCAACATTGTCCAGAAATTATGGGGTTTTACTGATGTGTTCCTAATTGTAAAGCTTCAGGCTTTGATGAAAATGTGTTTTTGCATAAATCTCCCAATGATGAAAAACAAGAGGTAATTATGTGATTTTTTTAATGCAGCTCCCCTTTCTTTATTTCAAGGCAGAAGTCTGTATTTCTAGCTGCTTCTGTAGATGTAGCATTTCTATATTTATATGGGCACCTATTAATTTCCAACAGTTCAAATTGGTTACCTGATGACCTGTCTAAAGGTTTGTTGTATGGGGAAGCTCCAAGATATTGACAGTCTGGATTTATTGAAAGCTCTTTACGAAATACTTACACATCATGATGACATTTGTTCATCATCTTTTTAGTGGACAATTTTCATGCAGTATCCTCCTTGTCTCTTCTATGTGAAATTGATGCTACATTTCTTAAGTTTTTGGAATCAAATATTTTTTTAAATGCTTCTTTTCGTTGACTTTGATTACTGTAAGTCTACTTTTATGCACCTCATACCATAGTTTAACTAGAGATTGGTTAATCGATTGTTCAATCTCCTCAGCCTAAGATTTACTTTTTAAAAGTCCAATGACTGCAAGAATTTTTTCCTTTTTTTTCATTCAATGTTTAGATTTGACTGTGTTATTGGTATATCAGAGAAATGTAAGTTATTTTTCAAAGCAATGTCAACTTTGCTAGGAATATAGGCTGAAAACTCCATTTTTGAGCATTGATAATCTTGTTATTGATTGCTGAGTGGGGAACCAGTTGGTGCATCTCCAAATAAGGTGTCATTTGACTTTGTTGAGTGGTCTTCCATGAAATAGACTATGGGAATGTTCCTGTTTCTTGTACTCATACTTTATTGTATAGAGGCTATCTCCTCTTTTGATGTTGTAAGCGTCAATTTACTTTTTTGGCAAATTCGTCATATAAGGAATATTTCACAGGTTCTTGTTAACGTTACTGTCTGACCATGGTAACCTTGGCATTGGTGAGTTTCATCATTGGTTCTGGCTCAATTTTGTACCCAGGCGGTTTGTGCCAGGCTTATCCCACTACTGTGCATGACATATCTGCAGGAATCTCTGTCATTTTCTTTGCTAACCTAGTGATTTACAGTGTACAGCAGTGCTATATGGTTGCAGACTCCTCCAGTTCTGAAAAGTATATATAAAAAATCAACTGACTATTGTCTCATTTATTATCATTCTGCATGACGTCTTACATGTAATATCTTTATATACCTGTTCTTTTTTGTTCTTGTTTTTTTAGAGGGGTGGGGGTTGTTTGTTTTTAAAAAAGATTAAAAAGATGTAAATAGTACATTAGTACATATACAAAAATATACATTATGCTTTTAAATGAATCACTTAGATAGAAAAACAAAATTATACTTACCCTTTAATACAACTGCATCGTCCATCAAGCACTTTTGATTCCTTTGCGCAAATCTTTGCGGACAATATATGTGGTGATTCTGCCTTCCTTTGACTTCGCCAACATTTTGCTTTGAGGTAGAACTTTTTATCAGTTGAACAGACAAATGCAACATGTATTTAACTTTCTATAAAAATATATCCCTTTTCAAAAGCGCTGGTTTTTCCTCTTTCTTTTATATAACCAGCAATTACTTTGTATTACAGACAACTTAGGAATTCCACTTATTTTTTAACTCCAATTCATAGAACTACTAGTGGCTATTTTAGATTATTTTATAGGAATGATATTCAAATGCAGTTATAACCTGGGATTGTACATTCTTGGTGCTAATGAGAGTATAATTGTTTATTTATTAGCCGTGATAAGCAGTTGCATGATTAACTGTCCTTATTATCTCAGGCATAGTTGTAAACTGCATTCTCTGTATTGAAGACAGAGGAGTGTTTACCTATTTGAGGTCACGTGATAAGTCTGTCGATATGGAGTATAATGTAATCTATCGGAAAATACTTAAACATTAAGAAATAATGCCATATCTTGGCTGTACTGTGTAGATTTCGGTCCTGCAAAGTAGAATTCGGTAGATTTCGGTCCCAAGTAGATTTCGGTGTTCAGTGTAACCCGTTTTAATGGCACAACAGAAGAACATGAGAAAGAAGAATGATATTTTGAATATTATTCATAAGTAGACGTAATGCCGCGTTCTACATTCTATATGAACTTGTGTCGGATATCTTTTGACATTACACCAAAGATTAGAATTTCAGCACACATGTATTGTTCTCCACCATGAAATTTTTATCTGTTTAACCCAAAATAATTTGATAACCAGCCAAATTAATACCAAAGAATTATAGGGTATTTGCAGAGGTGTTAATTATATCATAGGAACCATGTAGTACTATAATGGATTTGATATTGCATTTTAATTATGAAGTAAATACTTATTTGACCCTAGAAAATATATTAAAATGAAGTAAAAGCTTTTTATAAGTAGTAACGTTAAATGAACACAAGATATGACTCGCGACGATCTGATTATGGCGCTTGAATATTCTCAACAGGGGTCAGATGACCCCTGGTTTTCAAAAGCTATAGAAATCCCTTGGTCATCTATCTATAGGACCACACGATAAGGAAAGGTATAACAGTTATCTTTCACTGTCCCCATGTAATGATATGAGTTTACAGATGCATGTATGAGAGTAAACATTTTCATGGCTACAGCTAGGTAGCACACCACACTAATTGTAGCCACAGTTGCGAAAGGCCAGGGAGGATTTCTTTGAAAGTGTAAATATTCTGGGGTCAAATGACTGTTTCAGTTCAAAATGCATTTTCATCATCAGATTTGGTTTTGTAACATCTAAAATGAACTCTGGCAAATTCGAAAATAGGGCTAGTAACAAATTGTTCAGGCAGATGGTGTCAAGAACACCTTTTTTCTGTAACAGTGCATTTCAACTGCAGACTCGGAAGAATCAAGACATTTTTCAAGGGGGTACATAAATCATCAGTAGCAAAAAATCTGCTAGGCGACGCACCAGTTTCTTTGTGATATTTTGCATGTATAGGGAGTTGCCAAGACAGAAACAGTGTTTTAATAGCTGCTATATTTGTAGGTATTTTTTGGCGGAGAGACAGAAAGTGGTGTTTTAGGTCTCGGACCACAGTTGATTTTCGGCTATTACAGAATGAATCACAGCTGCATGTATAGTTCTACCACAGTACTTGTGACAATTTAGTTGTTGATTTACAATGTTATGTTTAATGTGTTGTTAATAAAATGATTCTTATTTTTTCAGGTTCTATACTTTGGTACCAGGAACTTCGGATAAATTGTTTGTGTACAGGGACGGCAGGAATTAGAAATTTAGTGTGGAGTGCTACCTTAAGGTAAAATGATAAATTTTCAAAGTTCACATTTTGTCTTACAATTTAGCTTATTGACACGTTTAAACAAATCAACAAAAACTTTGATGAGTTTGGACAATGTGATATCACAGGTAGCTTCAAGAAACATGTTTAAAAGGGGAGATAATTCAAATAGATGAATTCTTTGAGAATGCCAGAAAGTAAACTTGTGCTTGCATATCAAGTAAAATTTATGTCTTAAGACACATTATCCAGTATTTTCAGTAGAACAACATACAGGAGAATGATTATTATCATTTACATAGTTGATTGGTCAATATTTTCATGCAATTTTCATGAGTTTCTACTTGAAAAAATAGGCATTTCATTTATTTCAGTACGAAAAATGGCCCAGACATTCTTTCAGAGTATTGCTAGTGAAAGTGAAATTTCTAAATTAAAAGAATTTCTGAGTAAAAGGTCATTTGTTAATGAAAATGGTTGTACAATTTGGCTTGGGGGGGTTGACCGAGACCATTACGGGGTGGCTCGTGTCACAATAAACAATAAAAGAATTCGGTTTGCAGCCCACCGATTAATGTATTATGTATCTTTGGAGGGCAAATATTTTTTAAATCCAACAATGCATGTATCTCATATTTGCCATGAAAAATTGTGTATTGATTTCAATCATTTATCATATGAGCCACCAATTATAAACAATAACAGAATGGTGTGCAAAAACTCTGGAGAATGTTTAGGCCATCATGGGTACAAACGATGCATTTTTAAGGTAACTTATGAAAGTTGCAAGTTTATGAGTTACTATGCAAGGTCACTGAAGTTTGGAGTCAATTACTTTCTGTGCAATGGCAGAAATTTTCAGCAGTTAACACCATAACTGTGTTCTTTACTAAGGGTTGAGGGTATTCCAGAGTAAAGTGAGTCTTGAAATTCAGTCCGATGTTGGACACGTTTTCTCATGAAATATCTGGACTGCTTGTACTCTGTAGTCTTTTGGCGCATAGAATGATACATTCGCTTTGTATCCGTTCGTTTATGCTGCAAGAACATTCTTGAACTCTTCTTAACATTTATGCCAATGGCATTAGCTAATTTGACTGTAGCTATACCTTTGCCAAGAGTTCTAGAATGTGTTGCAGAATGACAGAGCCCTGAAAAATTTCTTGACCAGCACGTGAATTTAGGGGCATTATTAAAAACAGTAGAATGTAAACTTTCGCATCGATTTGTATTGAAAAGTTCTGCCATAGCCTTTATGGTTGTTACATCTAAAGTTTTAAGTATTGTTGCTTTTATGTTTTCTTTATCTTGTTTATTAAGTTGTAAATGTTTTCCATATGGTAGATGTTTTGTGTTGTATTTATCAAGAATGGCCATATGGTGTTGACACACTGTTGATTTTGTACGGCACAATGAGTGATTATTCGAGAAGCATGGAATAATGTTTTCAAATGCAAGGGTACATTTTGAAAGAAAGTCATTGTCGTCATACTTCAATGACCTTACGTTTTGTAACTCCAGACGGACACGTGCTCTCACAGACTTCGCTAAAGATTTCACAAAAATTTCCTTTTTTTGACCGTACGGAAGTTTTGAACTTAATTTTATTACTCTTAATTGTTTTTCTAAATTTTTAAGTTTATGAATGTAGCAAGTGTAATGTTTTAGTTTAATTTTTTTTCTCAGTTTTGTAGTCTCTAATGGTCTTTGCTAGTTGCGCACTTGCATCTGTTGTAATAGAATTTATTTCAATTCTATTTGATTTTCTTATCTTGTCCAAGTTTTTATTTAATACAACTTTTTCACTAGCTGCAATAGACTCATGCTGTGGGTATGTTTTTTAACATTTTAAGTGGTTGCAGCCTCTCTTTTTACAAAATTTATTAGCTGTAGCCTGTGAGAGTACGAGACCCCTGGATGTATTATGCTCGATCACTGCGCTAAAGCTTTGTTTGGCTTTCTCGCCATCCCCCTGTGGCCGGCAAGCATAAGCGTTGTCTGTTTGAACATCTGCACCCTTTTTTCCCGACATAGACAGGACACGGCCAAGGTAGTCCTGATTGGCCAACAACTGGGCTTCTCCAACCTCTTCTGCCTTGTCGCATGCCTTGTTAACATTCTTCTGAATGAGTGACGAAGAAGGTGCCTTGATGTTCAAACAGGTGAGAATCAGTGATACGTCATCCATCCCAATGCGAGATTTTGTCACGGGGAGAGCAAGTCTCTCATTCAGCTCAGCAGCTCCAAGCCCTCTTTTGCTGGGAATTCGCCTCGACATTTCCATGGCATCACTTTGAAAGTGGCAGCTTTGTCAATGAACAGATAGTTTAATACAAAGTCCATGTCGTCTCACTATTTTTAGGGAAATGGACGGGTTTTGGCAGTGCTGCCGATGAACCAATGACACTAATTGTCTTAAGTTTTCAAAATGTACAATGATACATTCATCATTTTCTACAACTTGATCATTTATAATCTCATTTTCAGATTTTGGTCTGAGTTTGTATGGTAGACTAACACTGTCATCATCATCACTTTTGCTGTTTCTGGTTATATGATTTACATCAACTGCTTCTGACTGACTAAGTCTAACTACTCGTTCAACAGGTTCATTAGGTAAGTCACTACTATAATGATCATAGCAATAATCATGTTTTACACCAGGCTTAAACTGAGATTTTTTGTGCCCTATTATGTTTACTGCTTCTCCTAACTTTAGGTCTACCCATATTGCACAATTTTAAACTCCAATATATTAAAAATGTCACAATATTATGATCTAAGTATATTATAGAAGAATAAAGTATTCCAAATTCTACTTTACTCCAGCAATTGTCCTGCACAGATTTTCTGTAAAAAATGTATTTATGAAATCTCTGAGTGTTAAATACCATAGGTAAGTCATTACTGGAGAGTTTTTGGTCATATATCATGCTGATAAGCCTTTTGCAGCTGGACAATTTTTGTATACCTGGTGTATTTCTCTATGGCAAGGGAGACAGTCCAAACAGGTCTCTTCAATGTCTATCTGACAGCCTTTAAATGTGCTCTATGACTTAAATTTTTGGCATTTATTAAAACTTGCATGAAATCTTTTAATTAACAAGGGATTTACTGTGATGTTTGAAAAAAATAACACCTTTAATGTCTGACAGAAATGAAATTTGCTCTATTTTATGTCGTTTCAGTTGCAATTTAGGTCTAAAACGTCATAGTTTTTTTAAACTTACGGGCCTTTTATTGAATATTTCTTACGGTCCATACACAAGGAGCACATAATTTTGCAATAGAATTGTATAGATGGTGAAAAAAACAGATTTAGGACAATTCACATTGGGTATACTTTCATTCTTTGCTTGTACTGAAAGTAGCATTATAAGGGACTGAAAATGGCGCATAATGGTGTCGTTCATAAAAGATATATATAATGAAACCCAAACAATACCTAGCAATAATTTTTCACAGTTTTATTTAAATATGAATACAGTTGCAGAAAAAATACATTTGAAGATCAATTATCATCATTAAGGTGCTCCTGAAGGTAGCACACCACACTAATTGTAGCCACAGTTGCGAAAGGCCAGGGAGGATTTCTTTGAAAGTGTAAATATTCTGGAGTCAAATGACTGTTTCAGTTCAAAATGCATTTTCATCATCAGATTTGGTTTTGTAACATCTAAAATGAACTCTGGCAAATTCGAAAATAGGGCTAGTAACAAATTGTTCAGGCAGATGGTGTCAAGAACACCGTTTTTCTGTAACAGTGCATTTCAACTGCAGGCTCGGAAGAATCAAGACATTTTTCAAGGGGGTACATACTTTCATCAGTAGCAAAAAATCTGCTAGGCGAGGCACCAGTTTCTTTGTGATATTTTGCATGTATAGGGAGTTGCCAAGACAGAAACAGTGTTTTTAAAGCTGCTATATTTGCAGGTATTTTTTGGCGGAGAGACAGAAAGTGGTGTTTTAGGTCTCGGACCACAGTTGATTTTCGGCTATTACAGAATGAATCACAGCTGCATGTATAGTTCTACCACAGTACTTGTGACAATTTAGTTGTTGATTTACAATGTTATGTTTAATATGTTGTTAATAAAATGATTCTTATTTTTTCAGGTTCTATACTTTTGTACCAGGAACTTCGGATAAATTGTTTGTGTACAGGGACGGCAGGAATTAGAAATTTAGTGTGGAGTGCTACATATACCGATATATGGGTACAACTATACAGGTATATGGATACTACTATGCAGATACATAGACACATGTAAATAAATACACACATAACTCACTTTTGATTTTATATGAGTACAGAAGTCTTCTGTTGATAGTCAGAACAAGCTGGAAGGTGAATTTTGTAGCTTTTTGTCGATTTAAGGGCTAGCGCCTAGAAGTGTCTGTGGTGATTTGGCTGGTTATCAAACTTAGTAAAGATATTACAGACACCAGCGATTCCACAAACATTCATGAAGATCAACGAACAACTGTTTCACTAAGAGCAGAGACCAATTTCGTATTTTTTGTGTAAAAATTAAGAGCCATAAGTCTTAAGTGTGTCGCGCGATATGGCTGGTTATCGAACTTGGTCGAGATATTATACCCATAAACATATTTCTCAACTTCCATGAAGATTGGAGAACAACTGTTTGAATTAGAGAGTGGAGAAGGCGAATTTGCCATTTTTTGTACAAATAAAGGGCCATACATCTGAAGTGGCTGAAGCGATTTGGCTGGTTATCGAACTTAGCCGAGATATTAAGCCCCTATATATTTTCCCCAAGTTTCATGAAGATTGGAGGACAGTTGTTTGAATTAGAGAGTGGCAAGGCGAATTTGCCTTTTTTGTACAAATAAAGGGCCATAACTCTGAGGTGGCTAAAGTGATTTGGCTGATTATCAAACTTGCCTGAGATATTATGCCCATAAACATTTTCCACAAGTTAATGAAGATTGGAGAACAACTGTTTGAATTAGAGAGTGGAGAAGGCGTTTGCCTTTTTTGTGTACAAATAAAGGGCCATAACTCTGAGGTGGCTGAAGCGATTTGGCTGGTTATCGAACTTGGCCGAGATATTATGGCCATAAACATTTGCCCGAAGTTTCATGAACATCGGACAACAAGTGTTTGAATTAGAGAGCGGACATCATTGTGGACGCCGCCCGGTGGCCCGCCATGGGTGTTCCCATAATACGCCTTCGACGGGCGTAAAATAATTACAAAGGGCAATAACTCAAACATTTTGAGAAATAGAGGTATGGTTATTGGGCATTGCACCTCTCCACAGTGAGATCTATTCACTTACAGCGTTTCAAGTTAATATCTTCAATACCTTTTAAGTTATGCCCCGGACAGGAATAAAGTGTAAAAAATACAGAGGGCAATTACTCAAAAACTGTGAGAAATACAGTTATCGTTCTTGGGCATTTCATCTCCCCACAATAAGATCTATTCACCTATGAAGTTTCAAGTTGAACCCTTTAATACCTTTCCAGATATGTTCCGGACAAGAATTAAGGATGAACAAGGATGTCATTGTCACAAAGTACAAAGCGTCCCAAAGTACGTCACAAAAGCTTTGCAGAAGATGTGGGCATAATGGAAAAAAAGAGGTGTTAGTAGGGGAGCAAGAATGGCTATTTGTAGTGCTGGTCAGTGAAACAAACATTTAAAATAAACTTGAAAATAAATTAGTAGATATACGTGTCAAAAAAAGTTAATAATTGCAATGAAAAATGACATGCGGACAAAAGTTTTAGCATGAATTTATACCAGGTCTGACCTTTAACTGTGACATTGACCTTTGACCTAGAGACCTGGTTCATGCACGCAACACTATGTTTGATGATGGTGAATTTTTGTATCAATTAATACGAAAATAACTCAGTGCATGTAGAAGATATGTTCCCCTACAAAATCTGGACATTTCATCATTTCTAGTGACCTTGACCTTACATATATGAACCAGGATTATGCGTATAAACTTCAGTCTCATCATGGACAACATTTATGCTAGAATCCCCCAATTCATGATGACTAAATGGTCCATACACGGATTCTCATATTTTTTATCTGACCTTTCTCTGTGTGACCCTTACCTTGGCCACAGGGACCTGAATTTTGCATACAACACACCGCCTTACAATGGTCAACATATGTGCCAAATTATATTAAAATCTCTCAATACATGAAGTCGTTTTGCTCTGAACTAGCATTTTCCACTGACCTCTAGGTGTGATCTTGAGCTTTGACCTGAGACCTGGTTCATGCGCGCAACACTACGTTTAATGATGGTGAACTTTAATATATAGCAATACTAAAATCCCTCAATGTATGTTAAGATATGCTCCAGAAAAATATGGACATTTCATCATATCTAATAACCTTGACCTTGTATATATGGACCAGGATTATGCGTGTAATGCTCAGTCTCATGATGGTGAACATTTCTGATAGAATATTTCAATTCCTGATGACTAAATGGTCCATAAACACATTCTCATATTGTTATATGACCGCCTTACAATAGTTAACGTTTGTGCCAAGTTATATTAAAATCTACAATACATGTAGAAGTTTTGCTTCGGACAAGCTGTTTCCATTGACCCATAGGTGTGACCTAAACCTTTGACCTAGAGACCTGGTTCATGCGCGCAACACTACATTTCATGATAGTGGATTTTTTATCAAGTAATATTTAAATACCTCCATACATGTAGAAGATATTCTCCGGACAAAATCTGAACATTTCGTCATCTCTAGTGACCTTGACCTTGCATATATGGACCAGGATTATGCGTGTAATGCTCAGCCTCACGATGGTGTACATTTGTGATAGACTCCCTCAATTTATGATGACTAAATGGTCCATACTCACATTTTCATATGACTTTTGACCTCTGTGTGTGTCTTTGACCTTGGTCACAGGGATCTGAATTTTACACGCAACACTCCGCCTCACAAAGATGAACATTTATGCCATGTTATATTAAAATCCCTCAGTGCATGTAGAAGTTTTGCTCCGGACAAGCGTTTTAATTTAAACAGTCTCCACAAGACAATGTTTCATGTCAAATATCTAAGCTCTAGCTTTATCGGTTTCAGAGATCGCTTTTTTATATGTATATAAAGAAAACCCATGACCCCCAGGGCAGGGCCAATTTTGACCCTAGGGCCATAATTTGAACAATCTTTGTAGAGGTCCACAATGTTTCATGCCACATATCTAAGCTCTTGCCTTTGAAGCTTCAGAGGATGATTTTCTTATAAGTTTTTACTATAAGTATATACTGAAAATATATGACCCCCGGGCAGGCTCAATTTTTATCCCAGGGATATAATTTGAACAAACTTGATAGAGGTTCACTAGACAAATATCTAAGTTCTAGCCTTTGTGGTTTTAGAGGAGAATTTTTTTAAAGTTTTTACTGTATGTGTTTAAGGAAAACTATGACCCCACCCCACCTGGGCAGGGTCATTTTCAACCCTTGGGCTATAATTTAAACAATAATTGTAGGGCTCCTCTACACAATTTTAATGTGAAATATCAAAGCTCCAGCCTTTGCAGTTTAAAAGCAGAAGATTTTCAAAAGATTTTACTATACGTATACTAGAGCTATCACTTAATGTAATATTAATATCCAGCAAGACTGCTTCGGAACTGAGGAAGTTATTAGTAACAGAATACTTTGTAAAAGAATTGAATCAGAGTTATGGCTGTGGGCAATTAAAGATAGTTGTGATTCTTGTACACTGCAATTCCTGTAATTTTGCTTGACCATTGTACATGTTGTATGACGTTGTATTGAATTCCAACCTTTAGTTTTCAAGTTATGCTCAGGACAAGGAAAACCAACAAAGGGTAATAACTGTGCATATAGAGAAGATGGAACTATAGCTCTTGTACACTGCGCTTCCTGTCATTGTGCTTCATCACTATATAAAGTTGCTTTGAATTCCAACCATTAGTTTTTAAGTTATGCTCCGGACAAGGAAAACGAACAAAGGGCAATAACTCTGCAAATAATGAAGATGGAGTTATGATTCTAGAACACTGCACTTTCTTTTATTGTGCTTTTCCATTGTATGAAGTTGCACTGACCTGGGTTGGGACGAGTCTTAATCCTAAGGCTAAAATTTGAACAATCTTTGTAGAGAACCACTAAACAATGTTTCATGCCAAATATCTAAGCTTTAGCCTTTGTCATTTCAGAGAAAATGTTTTTAAGTTTATAAATATATAAGGAAAACTATGACCCCCACCCCCACCCTAGGGCGGGGCCAAGTTTGACACTAGAGGCATAATTTGAACAACTCTGATAGAGGTCCACTAGACATGTTTCATGCTAAATAACTGAGCTTAAGCCTTGTCATTTCAGAGGAGATTGTTTAAGTTTTTACTATATACATATAAGGAAAATTTATGACCCCCCGGGGCGGGGCCAATTTTTACACTAGAGGCATAATTTGAACAACTTTTGTAGAGGACCTATAGATGATGTCATATACCAAATAGCAAAGCTCTGGGCCTAGTACTTTCTGACAAGAAGATTTTTTGAAACTTCTTTTTTTTGGCCCTGTGACCTACTTATGCAACAAACTGGCACCATTTGAACAACTTTGAAAGGGGACTACACCAGGATCATTCCTGTGATGTTTGGTTGATGTGCAGTCAGTGGTTTTAGAGATGTCGTTTTTAAGAAATTGTTGATGATGGACGATGCAAGGACGCCGGACTCAGGGGGGATACAAAAGCTCACTATGAGCACGTTTTGCTTAGGTGAGCTAAAAACGGCCTCCAGGCAATGTTGATATGCCTAAAAACTCGGTAGTTTTTCAGGTAAGTCTGTTTTGTTATCGCACTGGTCAGATGTTTACCTATCCTTAAATATGGTCCCTTCCAAGCGCTTCCTCCGGCTGAACAGATCTCTTCATAGAACGGTCAAGTTTTGGAGAACACTTCGACACAAAATAAGATTGAGAAAGCACGAAAGAAAATTTCAGCGATACGGATAGGAAAAAACCTGACTAGTGCGATAAGAAAACAAACTTACCTGATAAAGTTTTGATTTTTTAAGGCGAATCGACGATGTCTGGCGGTCATTTTCTCCTTAATTTAGTCATGTGATTCCCCGCATTGAGCAGGCAGTCTCATGTAGGTAATATTGCTTGAAGATAATCAAACATATTCAGAACATGTTTGTTCTGTACTTATCCTCATTTTTATAGAATTTTTACTTTTAGTAGGAGAAAGGAAAAAAATACCTTAATATAAAAGTCAACGCATTTATTGTATCTATTCTGTGCAAAATGAATGTGTACTCAAAGATTACTCACCTGAATACTTTGCCTTTGGGTCTGTTGTTGAGCTAACATCAAAAGCTTTTTTAAGAATCTCTATATATAAATCTATATACGGGCATAATTTGCACAAACTTGGTAGATGACCTCTAGCTGATGCTGCATATAAAAAATCTCTTGGTTCTAGGCTCTGTAGTTTCAGATAAGAGGTTTTTTTAAAAAATTTTGCCTATATAAGCCTATGTAAAATCAATTGACCCCCGGGGCAGGGCCAAATTTGACCTGGGGGCATATTTTGAACAAATTTGGTAGAGGTCCACTAGACAACCCTACATACCAAGTCAAAGGCTCAGGGCCTTGTGGTTTCAGAGAAAAAGATTTTCGAAGTTTTCCATATATAAGCCTATGTTAAATCAGCTGACCCCCGGGTGGGACCAAATATAACCCAAGAGGTAGAATTTGAATAAACTTGGCAGAGGTCTACTGGAAAATGCTACAAACCAAATCTTAAGGCTCAGGGCCTTGTCGTTTCAGAGAAGAGGATTTTCAAAGTTTCCCTATGTAAGCCTATGTAAAATCAGTTGACACCCCCCACCGGGTGAGGCCAAATATGACCAAAGAGGTATAATTTGAACAAAACTTGGTAGAGGTCCACTAGAAAATGCTACTTACCAAGTCTTAAGGCTCAGGGCCTTGTGGTTTTAGACAGGAAGATTTTCAAAGTTTTCCCTTTATAAACCCATGCAAAATCAATTAACCCCCGGTGCAGGGCCAAATTTGATCCTAGGGGCATAAGGTGAACAAACTTGATAGAAGTCCACTAGACAATGCTACAAACCAAATCTTTAGGTAGGGCCTTGTCGTTTCAGACAAGAAGATTTTTAAAGTTTCCCTATATAAGCCTATGTAAAATCAGTTGACCCCCGGTAGGGGCCAAATTTGATTGCAGGGGTATAATTTGAACAAACTTGGTATAGGTCCACTAGACAATGCTACATACCAAATCTTAAGGCTCAGGGTCTTATCGTTTCAGAAAATAAAAATTTCAAAGTTTTTCCTTTCAGTTGCCAAAGCAAACAGAGTTCTTGATGGAATTCAATTCTTTAAACAACTTTGGTAGAACTTCATACAAGGAATATCCCAGGCATGTTTCGTCAAAGTTGGCTTAGTGGTTTAGAAGGCGAGGTCGTTCAAGTCAAATTGTTGGCGATGCACAACGCACGCTGACAGACGCCAGACAATTAATGATCCCAATAGCTCACCTTTGAGCACTCTAGATCCAACGTAATAATGTCAATCAGTAATGAATTGTGTTAATGATATGGCTATTTGGCATATGAAATACAGTTGGCATCATATAAACATTGTCTGATACATGAAGAAATCTCTGTCTATCGTTATTTAACACCAAATTGCCTTATAAAGTTCATCTATACGTAATGAACAATTAGTCAAAAATAAAAAAAAAGATACAGCAGTGATGATATTTAATCAGAAACAAACAATCATCCTACAACGATATGACAAAAAAGATCTGTCAGTAGAGACAGCACACTATTAAACAAGAGCACCAAGGAGAGGCACCACTTTTCATCTGTTTTATTTATCAAAAACAATTTGCAAGTACCAATCCATCAAAAGAGGTACAATAAGGAATGAAAAGAGCAGCAGAAGTACCCACTCGTCCGATAAAAAAAAAACAAAAAGAAAGCAAGGACAAAAAAGAATTGGGAGCAAGTTTTTATGCATAAAAACACCAAAAAAAAGATTTCAAAAAGTGGGGAGGGTGTCAGAGATCCCACGAAGAAAGGGGAGGGAAGTACTATCCAATCCCATGTAAATAAATAGTACAGTTCTAGGCTTTGTGTTTTCCTTTTTTAAGTTCTTTGTTATATAAGTCTATGCAAAACCAAGTGCCCCCTCTGGGTGGGGCTATTTTTCACCCAAGGAACATAGTATGTACAATCTTGGTAGAGGTCAGCTACAGGATGCCTCATATCAAATTAGAAAGCTCTGTGTCAAGCAGTTTTATAGAAGTAGATTTTGAAAGTTTTTCCTTTACAACCATATTAAGCCCCAGGGAGGTGCCAATATTGACCCTGAGGTCATGATTTGGACCAACATAGCAGAGGTCCACTAGACAATGCTACACACCAAGTATAAAAAACTAGGTCTTATGGTTTAGGAATTATCAGCCACATTTTAGTTTTTGCCTTCAAATAAAACCTCGACTTTTTTTCTTTAAAAACAGATGAGTTGAATCTCAATTTAAATAGTGATATACTTCTCTATGGTAGATGAAATATCATATATAATATTTATTATTTTATTATTGATAAGAGAATTGCAGAACATAATTTATAAATGAATATAAAGATAATAGAGAATTAGAATAAAAGAAAATTGTGCTAATAATAAACTTAACAGTTGGTAATCAGTAAGTTTTTGAAGTTTGAAGTAAATCCCTTAAAAGAGAAAACAAATTACAGTTAAATATTACAATTATTTTGAAGAAAAATTCTAGGTTAAAGGGGAGATATTTTTTGAAATATGGGTGCTAGAGTTATAAACTTTACCAAACATGATATATGAAAGTAAATCTCCAAAGAAATAAAGAAGTTATAATAAAGAATAAGTTACTGCACAAAAACATGATCAGAAATGAAGACGCAGAAACCGACGCTGGGTTGATCAGGACAGCTCTCCCTATACTTTGTATAGTCGAGCTAAAAACACGATATAGTAAACAATTTAAGATAAATCTAAAATATATATCATAGTTGTATTTTATAACTGTATGCAAAGAGTAACAAAATATACCAGGAATGTTTCTTATGTGAATGCATCATTACTGCTGCCTTAGAAACTGTTCTGTTGTCCTTAAAGCAACTCATTCATACTTCTGGTGAAAAAAAAATGGTTCCCCCCACCAAGACATTTTTAATTACTTATGTATATTCAAACGCATAATCAACAACACAACTGAAAATTTACAAAGATTTTTTAGAAAATATTACCAAAATATTAACAATATCAGAACTTTGGATTAATGGTGCGGAAGTGCTCCAAGCCAATACTGTTAATGTATATACTGTTTGTTACGCTTCAGGCTAGGTTTTTCAAGAAAGTACCAACATAAAATGATCTGTAATAGGGAATGCAGCTTTCCATACATAGTGTGTGTATTCTAGTGGCCTAATTAGACATATTCAGTAAGTATTTCCTTGATTTCAATTAATTTCTGCAATAGAAGTATTTCATGCAAAGATGGGTATAGTATATCTTTAAATCCCCTCATCTTCTATGCCCAACCATCATGTAAAGCTATAAACAATGTTTTCAATGTTCTTGTCATATTTCGTTTTTATACCATTATTATCTTTAGGATATCTTTATGCAAACCATGATATTGACAGAGATATCAATGTTTCTTTGCACAAAAACGAATTAAAATGGCATAACTGGTTCAAATCTACTCTGAATAACTAAAACTTTCAATCACAATTTCTTTGAAATAAAAAGGCATAACTGGTTCAAATCTATCCTAAGTAGCTTGGACTTTTCATTCAAAGTTTCTTTAAATTAACAAGGCATAACTGATTCATATCCACTTTCTGTAACTTGAAAACTTTTCATTCAAAATTTCCTCAACTAAAAATGCACTTGACTCCTCAAGAATTTCCTTACAGCTAACAATTATGTGGTAAACAGAAAATGTACATACTTATATAATAATGACTATATATGTATAAACAGAACAGAACAGAATATATACTTGATCGGAAGTGTACGTAGTGCTCAACAGAAAAATTAGCGCAATGCTTATGACTATACATGTATTTTAATTAACATATAAGCAATCAGCAACATTACACGCTTATACAAAAGTACTTTAAAAAACTGTATGAAAAACCAATCAATTTGATATATTTGTTCAAAACCAACTAAAACACCTCTGAACAAAGTCAATGACCCACAAGACCCAAGCTAGAGGGTCAGTGTAAACCTTAATCCTTACTCTGCTAAAACCAGTTGCGACTAGTGCAGACCAAAATAGGCCTGCACGTCCGTGCAGTCTGATAATGGTCTGCACTATTCACCATTCAGTCATAAATTTTCAATCAGCATCCCCATGAACAGTTAATGGACCTGTCCAAATTGAAAGATGGACAAGTTCATTTTAGATATTTAGCATGGTAAGGGTTAATCACTAAACTGAATACAAATGCTGAAACACTTAATAACTTTACCATTCATAATAAAATCATAAAAAATGTGACAGGCACAAATTCAAACATTAAATAGAGGATATTTGTTTGTTTTTGTGGAAGATGAGAATTTATTTCATCGAGTGAACACCATATGTGATATTTTCACGAGTGGCGCAGCCACGAGTGAAAATATAAACATATGGTGTTCACGAGATGAAATAAATTCCCATCTTCCACTAAAAAACAAACAAATTTTCTTTTTATTTTATGCCAACACGTCAAAAATTGGTATTTTATGACATTTTTACTCAGGGCCTTCAATAAATTCCCCATGGTGAACCCCAAATCAGTTAATGCGTACTTTGGTCAAACTGTTACTCCGCACAAAAAAGTGCAGACAATCTCCAATACATATGATAACTTTACTTCTGCTGAAATAAACTGAATACACTTTCATCAAATAACATTTATTTTTCTCTACACAGTTTATCAATATTTATTGAATTTTAGCCATACATACTTTAATTATAAAAGCGGATTAATACTGAGTAATATTCAATCAATTGAATTGAAAGTCGGCCGTATTGGATATTGTCCATGTGAGTTATGTAAACAAATCAGACATTTTAAATAATTAATGGCGAATTTCATCATTGTTCACAACTAGTTAGGCTCAGGAATTCAATATTATAACTGGATTAAACAAGGTAAAAAAATTTCACTCGCTGTCACTGTCTGAAATACAGCGGATTCTCTTGTTTTTACGTGGTGATAAAAAAGTAGTTCCGGCACAAACAGTTGATTATCAAAATGGTAATTTCACTAATTCAAAACAGTGGATTATCACTTTTATCTCACTGATATTTCCCTATATTTCGTTGGTAGGCATAAAATAAAAGTATTTCATAAACTCTGATCAGTTCATACTCTCTCAACAAACAAACTGACCAATCATATGGCGACTTGTATAAAATTCAAACTGATTATGAAATGTAATTAACTTTTCCTAGTATACCCTCTTAATCCTCTTCATCACACATTATAATATAATCTATTCTACCAATGCTCATAATATGTCTAATGCTGAGGCACTCAACTTTCATCAGTCCATGTCTTTCTTCTTCAACTGGTAACAAAGAAAATCGCTCCTATGCTTTCTAGTTCCATCTAAAGTTGCACATGGAAATACAATGTGTAACTCTTCCAAGGCACCTTTTTCCTGAATAAAATAACAGCAACACGATTAAAAAATTCAATCTTAACCCTTACCCTGCTGGAGGCAATTGACTCAGCATTTGTGAATAGTGCAGACCGTTTAGTCTGATCATGGTCTACAATGTATGTCATTCAGCGAGTAAAGTTTCAATCTGCACCTGGACCCATGAACAATTAACAGATCTGTCCAATTTGAAAGATGGACAAGTCCCTTTTAGATATTTAACATGTTAAGGGTTAAACAAGTGATAACAGTCTTTAAATTTCAATCAACGAGTTTGCAAAATGTTTTCTATCTACACGACTGTATACAAGACAGCCAGTACAGCCCTATATCATTCACCTGAATAAAATGGGTCATAACTCTGCAAACTGTTTATCAATCCTTACTAATAAGCACCATTTTACATGTTGATAAATTTTCCTTTCAGGTTTCTCATGAGCATAATTTCTTTTCTTTTATCCATCATCAAACATAGCTTTTGCGAAGTAGCTTCAACACATGTCTGAGTAAACTGAGTTACTGCCCATTTAGGATTTTTTAGATGGACAGGAAAGTGAACTAAAACTGAAACTGTCAAGCGCAGTCTGTTTATAGCTGTCCACCACATTACAAAGTTTTATGTATTTAGCATTTTGGGTTATTACAAGATTTAGATTTTTTAACTAAAATAACAAGCATAATATTTAAGAGGCATATCAAAAAATTAAGAGCATTCCATTTTCTTTGAGACTGCCAATTAGCAGACCATTACCCAATGTCAAGGTGTCATTCAAAAAGTCAAAGATCAGCAGGTATAATGAATGCATTAATATAAGACTTTATTAAGAGAGTTGTTGTGCTGGAGATTGGTTAAATACAAAGGAACACTTTCTGAAGTAATTATATGCCCTATGGAAAAGTGAACATATGTTATTCTTTATATTATCAACTATTTTTTATATTATAAAGAATTATCCAATAAAATTAATATCAAAGGGTGAATGCAAAAAGTGCTATCTGTTTCTTTAAGTCTAAGCATGAGGAACACTTTCACATTCTCTCCTTGATATGTAGTATATCATTTTTAGGACATAACCCTTCACTATATGTCCCATATCCAGAGGGGGACATAAGGGGTACTTGCAGTAGATTAAGAATTGCTCTAAAAATGGTAATTTTATTGATGAATACATGTATGTCAAACTGTTGTTTGATCTAAAATCTGCACCAAGATGTATCCACTCTTACCCAGATTTCTAAATCCAGACCTGAATATCATACCTAGAATGTTATGCCATTCTACAAATTAATCTTCAAATCCTGGGTTATTACATGATCCATATTTTAAATCTGCACACAAAGGCTGACATATGTCAAAATGAAGATCCATTAGCTTCATACTGGTATCATACCAGGTTTCATGGACCTAGTTTCCAGAAGTTTTGAGACATTGCAGCATCCAGATTTTGTGGACCGACAGACCCAGAAAGGGTAAGCCTGTAGTCTTGTACAGTGAGGTATATTTAGGGACTAAAAAAGATGTCTTATCCATTTTGAGGCAACCTCAATACATTTGTCCAATACCAACAGTAAAATTTGTATTAAAAATACACCTACCAGTTTGTCTTTCTTACGAACAGCACTCTCAATATCAATCAAATGATGCAGAAATTTTGGAAAATGGTAAGTCTGTTTAATCTTCTCAAGATCAGTCTTCAAAGCATCTTTTAAGGCACCCATATTTATGACATATACAGTTGCATTGTCATTTTCCTCACTCTGTAAAAATTTAAAGAATTAAGTTAGCCATCAATAACTTTATCTGTTGTATTGAGAAAAAAACTTTTTAATGAATCAAAACATCCAACTGTATCCCTTTCTTTTAAATCATCAACCAAATCCTATTTATTTACATGAACAAATGTTTTCAATTTGGCATACAATTATCCAGATTAATCAAGAATGTTGTATTTCTTTCAAATTTGATGTAATATTACAGCAGTTCTACCTTGAGTCCTCAAAATGCTTCTTTAGCTTAGAATCTTTCAGCCATTAAATGTCATAAATAAATGAAAGCACAGTGCCTACAACATTGTAGATTCCAAGAGAAATTGAGATCCAAAACATGTCTGCCTGATGAAACAGGCAGTGATATTGAAATTGATATTGAAGAAGCAATAATTAGCCTGCCTTCTGATACTTGCAAATGACCCATTCAAAAGCTGAACATTTCTGACAAAACATAGCACTGAACCATTATCTTTCATCAAACTTGTACAAGCCCTGCAATATGAAAATAATTCATACTTTTGCAAAGTGGCTGCTATGAAGAAAGTCTAAAATTGGCTGCACTGTTTGACCATTTGGCAAAAATGCTCCGACAATACCCTCTCTGATTTCATGGACTGTCCTTAATGACACCACAAGCTCTCGCTTTGCATTCCAGGCTGCCATTACTCTGTCTAGACTGGTTAATCTATCTCTGTGGTGTTTCTTTGGCCCTTTCTCCACCTCTATACAAAGAATTTCACTAAAAGCATCAGTTCCCAGTTCACCTTCCTGTTTGTCAAGATCCATTTTCTCTAAAGTAGAAAAGACATTCGTGGCATTCAGTTCTCAATAATTGTCAATCTGAACTAGTGAAACATTAAATCACTTTCAATAATATATTTTGATATTGTTTTTGAACAGGCAAGGTAAGGGACTTTATTTAAAGTTATATTACTGGCTATAATTGTCATAAAAATAACTCTAGTACTGATGTCTAAAAACACGTTACTAGCATGGTTAGATTTTTGTGAATGGAATAATGTGGTGCAGATGCATAAGAAAAAAATCAGAATATTTTATCACCCACCAAATAAAAAATTGTTCAGGAAATGCTGAATGCACTTCACCAATAATATGACTCCTAAATATCACGTTATCATATTTGAAAACATGATGTGAACAGCAACTGTGAATCAACCAAAGTTTAGATCCACTCAAATAGATAGACCAACAAGCTCGAAAATTGTCAAAACCTTACTGATACTGCAATATAGCTATAAAAATTTCAAAGGAAGAAATCATACAGTAAGTTCAGAATACTGTCACAAAATTAAGCTGGCCCTATAAATACACTGTTGTGTTATTAAGAATATAACATTAATGTATTTGCAAATTTGCATCTTTCAACTAAATCCATGCAATGGTGGAGAAGTTACAAAAATAAAAGTAGATATTTTTTATATCTGTTAACATCAATGAACCATGTTATGACAAAATTAGTAAACAGCATATTTATTTTGTAACAAGGCATATAAGCATTAGTTTAAACATTGCATAAACTGGTGATTATTATACATGTACACGTTTTGCTGAAAACTGTTTATTTGTACCAAAATCCCTATTTTCTCACAATTTTCTTTGCTGAAAAATTACCTTATGGATGTATGCAATATTACTTCTGATTAAAAGACAAAGGATTATGATGCATGTAAGATGATCCACATGAAAAGTTTCAGCATGAAAATAATTCCTATGCATAGTTTCAGTATGAAAGTTCTTTAGGCATAGTTTTAACACGAAAAATAAATCCTTAGGCATAGTTTAAGCATGAAAAATAATCCCTGAGGCATAGTTTCGGTATAAAAATAATTCCTTAGGCATAGTTGGTTGTTTTTTTTGACAGAATTTTACCCCCTGCATTTTTTAGTACTATAATTTGGACACAGTTTCAAAATGAAGCTTTCAGGGAGACAATAATGATAGGAGCAAAAGAGCCTAAATAACAGAGAAAAAACTGAACTATTTCACTACTACATACCTTTATATCTATCAAACAAAACAACTTGCAGCTGTTTAATATCTTGAAACATTCGTTGTGAAATTTCATCATGTTTTATTATCTTTTCTCCGAATCTGTAAGTGAACTGAAGATCTGCTTTAAAGTTAATTACATAACCTATGGTAACATCTAGTTTGCTGACATTTTGAGTATTCATCACACATTCACCAATGTCAGTTTTCACACAGTCCAAATGTTTCTGCACATAACTCGTTAGTTTTTCAGCAGTCACAAAATCACCATCAATTTTACATCCCATATCATTTTTACAATCCTGACATCTTGCAACATTGTCACATGGTATACCAAGTGCTACCCTTGTCAAACCTTGAAGAAGAAACTTAGTGAATAAACTGCCACCTGGCTCTATTACCGTTTTTTGATTTTTTCTACAAGCATTTATTTGCACTATCCTAATATCAGGAACATTTATTGACAGGTCAATTATATCTTCTGAATTCTTATTTCCGGACTCAGTTGATAAACTCTGGACTTGGCAACATTCCATCTTTTCAACCGTTACTGCTGGAGCAGAGCAACAGTCAAGGAAGACAATGGCACGTTTTTTTGTAGGTTTGTCAAACACATTGCTGATGTAATTGTTCAGCTTTCTAACAGACAGATATTCGCCTTCAGATTTCAATTCGAAACCACCTTTGTCTGGTTTATAATGACCGGAGACATACACCAGAAGTGTATCAATATTCTCTACCTTTTGCAAAATCTTCACAGCTAACTCAATCTTTTTTTCCATGCTATTTCCCTGTTTCTCTTTCATATCGTTGTCTGGTGTGATAACCTTCACATTATCAACACTGAAAAAAATATGTGAAAAGTTAGATAATAAGGTAACCTGAATCCAGTTTCAAATATATTTGCTGTTCATACAAGGCACTGGTTTGCTGCCTTGCAAAAAAAGTTCACTACTGCTGTGGCAGAAGGGCCCTCTATCAACAGTTGAAATATAAACTAAATCCCTTGAACACTTTAGTAGTTATGATCCTGACATAAATTTAAACAAGAGGGTCATGATAGCCTTATATCCATCACCTGAGTACCATTGTTTAAAATAGCATGGCCAATGAAGGAATCAAGGTGAGTTCACACAATTGCAAACAAGTTGCAAAATTTGTTCAAAACTTCAACGAAACACCTTCAAAATACAGTAAGTAGGTCTGTTGTACAACGTCAATGTCAGCTAAGGTCAAAGATGATATCCACATGCTAATTAGTATAACAAGAGGGCTAGATGGCCCTATATCATTCACTTGAGTATAACTGCTCTTAATAAAGTCGTTTTGGACCTTGTTAATTGAACTTGACCTAAAAATTATCAAAACAACCATGCTGACAAATTTTCAGATTACTTGGACTGAAAATGTTACCTCTAGTGTGTTAACAGGGTTTTTCCATATTTGGGTTCAGTGACCTAAATTTTGAATCTAGATAACCCATATTTAAACTTGAGCTTGAAATCATCAAAACAAGCTTTTTGACAAAATTCCAGAATATTTGGACTGAAAATGTAGCCTCTAGAGTGTTTACAAAATTTTTCTATTTTTGAGCCATGTGACCTAGTTTTTCATCCCAGATAACTCATGTTCGATCTCGTTCGAGTAATTATTCGGACAAACATCCTGAGTAAGTTTCATAATAACTGAGGCAAAAATGTGATCACTAGAGGGTTAACAAACTAAGTGTGGACGGACAATGGACGACGCACGACCGATATTGATTGATCCTAATAGCTCACCATGAGCCTATGGCTAATGTCAGCTAAAAGAAATTCCATACTGTAAGTTATAGAAGCAACCTTTCTGGCAAATTTCAAGAATATTTGGATTTAAAATGTTACCTCTAGAGTGTTAACAAAGTTTTTCCATATCTGGGCTCTGTGACCTAAATTTTGAACCCAGATGACCAATATTCAAACCTGAGCTAGAAATCATCGAAACAACCTATCTGAAAAATTTCCAGGTAAGTTGGACAGAAAATGTTAACTCTAGAGTGTTAACAAGGCTTTTCCATATTTGGGCGTCTCTGATCTAGTTTTTGATCCGAGGTAACCCATATTTGAACTTGAGCTAGAAATCATTGAAACAACCTTTCTGACAAATTTTCAGAATATTTAGACGGAAAATGTTACCCCTGGAGTGTTAACAAGGTTTTTCCATATTTGAACTCTGTGACCTAGTTTTTGAGCCCAGATGATCCATATTAAAAACTTATGACTACGAAATCATCAAAACAACCTATCTGAAAATTTCATGGATATTTGGACTGATAATGTAACCTCTAGAGTGTTTACAAGTTTTTTAATATTTAGGGTATGTGACCTAGTTTTTGATCTCAGATGACCCATATTCAAACATGAGCTTGAAATCATCAAAACTACCTTTTTGACAAAATTCCAGAATATTTGGACTGAAAATGTAGCCTCTAGAGTGTTTACAATTTTTTTTCTATTTTTGAGCCACGTGACCTAGTTTTTCATCCCAGATAACTCATGTTCGAACTCGTTCAAGTAATTATTCGGACAAACATCCTGAGTAAATTTCATAATAACTGAGGCAAAAATGTGATCACTAGAGTGTTAACAAACTAAGTGTTGACGGACAGTGGACGACGCACGACAGATATTGATTGATCCTAATAGCTCACCATGAGCCTATGGCTCATGTCAGCTAAAAAAAATCCATACTGTAGCTGCAAATTCAAGAAAGTAGGTCAGTAGTTCAATGCAAATGTCACCTAAGATCAAAGATGAAATCTGCATGCACAATTATAAATATGATTCCAATTTTCAGCATTTAGCTGCAAAAAACAAGAAAGTAGGTCGGTAGGTTCAGGTTCATGTCTGCTAAGGTAAAGCTGAAATCTACAAGGAAGTTATGGCCAATGTTTAAATTTTCGGACGGACTGACGTCCGGACTGACTGATGGACGGTTCAACAAGAGGGCCATGATGGCCCTAGATCGCTCACCTGAGTATTTTGGCTGTAGGTTTGCAGTTAAGCAGTATTTCATGTTTTAACTGAAAATATGTAAGTAATGAAAATATAAATATGTAAATATGTAAAATATCAGTCAATAAATAAAGGCTCTATGACAGAAAGTAGAAATATCTATCATAAGCTATAGTGACCTTGACCTTGACCCAGTGACCTTAAACCCTACCCATGGGTAGAGGTCCATACAAGGATCCTATCAAAGATATTGGTCTTTAAATGAAGGCTCTATAAGGTACAGTATATAAACCTATTTTTAGCCTCGGTGACCTTTAACCTAATCTAATAATTCGAAAAAGCTTGATAAAGCTTGTTTCATACCAAATCTTAAATCTCAGGGCCTTGTGGTTTCAGACAAGAATATCTTTAAAGTTTTACTATGTAAGCCTATGTAAAATCAAATGACCACTGGGCAGGGGCCAAATTTGACCCCAAAGGCATAATATGAACAAACTTGGTAGACGTCCACACGACAATGCTACGTACCAAATCTTAAGGCTCAGGGCCTTGTGGTTTCAGACAAGAAGATTTTTAAAGTTTCACGATATAAGCCTATGTAAAATCCAATGACCCCCGAGGCAGGGCCAGAATTGACCCCAGGTGTATAAATTGAATAAACTTGGTAGAGGTCTACAAGACAATGCTACATACCAAATCTTAAGGCTCAGGGCCTTGTGGTTTCAGACAGGAAGATTTTCAAAGTTTTTCCTTTAAGTTGCCATAGCAATCAGAGTTCTTGATGGAACTGAATTCTTTGAATAACTTTGGTAAAGCTTTATGCAAGGAACATCCTAAGCAAGTTTCATCAAATTTGACCTAGCGGTTTCAGAAAAGTTGTCGTTTGAATGAAAATGTTGACGGACGACGGAAAAAGCCCGGTCACAATAGCCCACCATGAGCCAAAGGCTCAGGTGAGCTAAAAACTAAATGCCTCCCTTTTGGTGCATAAAAACTGAAAAAAAATGTTTCAAAAGAGGAATGTCATTTTACCTGACTCCCATAACAAGTGGACATTTTGATGTTATGACTCTTTTAACTTTATCAATGTCTTCTTCAAAGGACTTGGCAACATTAACATTGCTATCATCTCCTGCTATCAGTAAAGCTGCCCATCCATATCCTAAGAATAAATGTATTTAAGAATGAATTCCTTTCTTTGAGTTTAAGTAGTGGATTTACAAAATAATATAATAACTGACTTTAAAATGAAAAAGAGCTGTTTTAAAATCAGTTTTTTATATTTTTTTGACACAATTTCTGTACTAGTACTAGTACATCTCACATCACCAGCAGCTATATGCCGTTTATTCAAGCAAAATTTTGAAGTATTGCAAAGTGGGTGTGCAGAGCAACACTCCACTTTAATTTCTTTAAACAGCAAGTAAATGATGAATAAGACATTTAGTTCATTATGTTTAAAAACAGAAAATATTTCATGAAAAATGTTCAGCCTTATCCACAAGTACAACTCTTCATACAGGACCGTATCTGACCTCCTAGCAACTATTTCTGCATCAGTAAACACAAGCTATAGACAGAACTGGACCAAATCGATCTCAATAGCATAAGTATCAATCAAAAGAATTTAAGTTTAATAATTCTTATTTTCCTATGATCCTCCTGGTTTTAAGCAATATAACACTCCAGCTGCATACACGTTTGAACAACCCTTGAATTATTCTATTTCAAAATACTTTGTTACTTTGGTGAAAAATAACAGTATTACTTAAAAGTATTTGCCCTGTGTCTTAGCTGAAGTTGTCTTTAAGATAACTAACTGTACATAAAAGAAAATAGTTACCGATAGAGGGGTAAACTGTTGTATCAATGGAACTGGGCTCGTCGCATGAATGACATCTGATTGGATTACAATAGGAACTTCTTATGCAAGAGACACATACTCTGATGTTGCTTGGGCATTTCTTCTTGTGTGTTAAAACTTTTTCTTTCACTGAAATGGGAATAATAAGGATAACAAAGATTATAGCTATGATCTATAACAACAACAGTGTGGAACAGGAATAACGCTCATCTCTTTTATTTATCGGATATGAGCTTGCAAGTACCTACCAACCAGGGATGGGGTAATGAGTTACATTTTTAAAGTTATTAAAGTATTTGTAATTCAGTTCATTTTCAATTTTCAAAAAAGCATGTAATTGTAATTACTTTCCAAGTATTTGTAATTGATCAAATACATTTGAAAACTAGAACTACCGCTCAATGCGATTTATACCCCACCAATGTCATTGATAGAAGGTGACTTGGATATTTGAATATATGGAAAAGGGATAACTTTTGTGGCATAAAATAGTTGTGTTTGATGGAAAAAAAAGAAATTATAGGCTAAAATAAAGAATACCATGTATTCAGCCTAGTAAGAAATAAATCCTCATCTTAATTTGATTGGCTAATATTTGACTTTCAAGTGTGACCTTGACCATGAGCTAGTACAAGTGCAACACAAGTTCAGGGAAAACATTTGAGCTAAGTTTGAATAAAATCCTTCAAGGGGTATAGGATTTTAAGAGCGGAAAAAAAATTGTCTGACTTTCCAGTGTGACCTTGACCTTGAGCTGACACAAGGGCAATATGGATTATGCACATTGTCTTGTTGAGATGAACACCTGGGCGAAGTTAGAAGAACATCCTTGTCTTATAATTCATTGTGAAAAATTTGACTTTCAAGTGTGACCTTGACCTTGAGTTGGTTCAAGGGCAATATGGGTTGCCTTGTTGAGATGAACACCTGAGCCAAGTTTGAAGAAAATGCTTCAAGGGGTATAGGATTTACAGAGTGGACACAAAAATTATCTGACCTTCCAGTTTGACCTTGACCTTGATCTGATAAAATGGCAACATGGGTTCTGCATACTGCTTTGCTGAGCTGAATATTTGAGCCATGTAAGAACAAAAATCCTTCAAGGGGTAAAAAATTTACAGAGGAAACAAGACACATTTTCTTGTTTTAATTGTCAGATATTTGACTTTCCAGTGTGGCCCTGAACTTGAGCTGACACAAGGGCAATATGGATTATGCACTTTGCCTTGTTGACATGAACATCTCAGCAAAATTAGAAGAAAAAACCTTGTCTAATAATTCATTGTTAAAAATTTGACCTTCAAGTGTGACCTCGACCTTGAACTAGTATAAGGTCAACATGAGTTCTGCAAGTCGCTATCATGAGGTGAACATTTTAGCCAAGTTTGAAGAAAATCCTTCAAGGGGTATAGGATTTAGAAAGTGGACACGAAAATTATCTGACTTTCAAGTGTGACCTTGAAATTGATCTGACACAAGGGCAACATGGGGTCTGCACATTCCCATGTTGAGGTTAACATCAAAGCCAAGTTTGATTAAAATCCTTCCATTAGTTTATGATTTATTGAGTGGACAAAGCGACTCCAGTATACCCCCCACCCCCCAAAACACACACACACATTCGTGGTGAGGTATAAATACACGTAATGGTATTGGTACAATTGAAAAATCAAAGTATTCATAATTGAAATTAATTGATGGATTTGTCAAAGTAACTGAAAGTATTTTATTACTTTTAAATGTAATTGAACTCATCCCTGCTACCAATTCAGTAAAAAAAGCATTTGCAAGAGCCTAGTTATCACAAAAAAGAGAGTAGAAAAGAAAAAATATTTTTGGGGGGAGAGGGGGAAAAGAAAGGGCAAGTAATCATTTATTTGGGGGATGGGGTATGCATAATAATAATAACAAGAGGGCCATGATGGCCATGTATCACTCACCTGAATATGACTGCTTTTAACAAAGTTGCTATGGACTTGGTTTATTGACCCCAGATGACCCATATTCGAAACTGACCTAGAAATTTTTGAAACAATCTTTCTGACAAATTTCAAAGTTAAGTGGACTGAAAATGTAGCCCCTAGAGTGTTAACAAGGTTTTTCCATATTTGGGCTCTGTGACCTAGGTTTTGACCCCAGATGACCCATATCCAAAATAAAACTACAAATAATCAAAACAACCTACATACAAAATCTTAAGGCTCTGGGCCTTGTGGTTTCAGAAAAGATGATTTTCAAAGTTTTTCCTTCAAGTTGCCATAGCAACAAGAGTTCTTGATGGAACTGAATTCTTTGAATTTGGTAGAGCTTCATTCAAGGACAATCTCAGGATAACTTCATCAACTTTAACTCAGTGGTTTAGGAGGAGATGTTGTTTAATGGAAAATTACGCACTAACGCAAGACGACAGACGAAACGAGATCACAATAGCTCACATGAGCACTATGTGCTCAGGTGAGCTAACAAGAGGCGCTAAAGCGCTCACCTTGGTTCAAAGATGAAAGAAATTTTTATAAATGTAATGATGCATATCACAGAAATGGACCAATGCAATTTCATTGCCATAGCTCCAAAAACAAAAAGTAGGTCAGTAGGTCAAAATATAGGTCATGAGATGACATTTTTGAAATCAGAACGAAAAGCTGTACACACAGTCCAAATTTCATTGCCGTAGCTTTAAAACAAAAAAGTAGGTCAGTAGGTCACAAATATAAGTCATGCTATGACGTTTTTGGAATCGGAACAAAAAACTGTACATGGTCCAAATTTCATTGCCATATCTCCGATAACAAAAAGTAGGTCAGTCGGTCAAAAATATAGATCCTGCAATGACACTTTTGAAATCAAAACGAATAACTGCACATGGTCCAAATTTCATTGCTGTAGCTAAAAACCAAAAAGGTAGGTCAGTAGGTCAAAAATATAGGTCAAGCAATAATGTTTTTGAAATCATCTTGAAAAACTGTACAAATATTCCAAATTTTATTGCCATAGCAAAACTTAAAAGAAAATTGGGCAGTGGGGGGAGGAGTGACCCCCGGAGGAGGGGGGATGACCCCACTGTGGTCACAGTGCATACTACCAAATATCTAAGCTCCAGGCCTTGCAGTTTCTGACAAGTAGATTTAAAAAGTTTTTTGCTATATAACTCTATGTAAAACATGTGACCCCTTGGGCGGGGCCAGTTTTGAGCCAAGGGCCATGATTTGAACAATTTTGGTAGAGGTCTACTAGACAATTCTCAACACCAAATATCTAAGCGCCATGCCTTGAAGTCTCTTTCAAGAAGATTTTTAAAAAAATTCCCTAAATAACTCTATGTAAATCAAGTAAGCCCTGGGCGGGGTCAGTTCTGACCCAAGGGTCATCATTTGAACAATCTTTGTAGACGTCCACTAAATAATGCCTCATACCAAATATCTAAGCTGCAGGCCTTGTGGTTTCTGACAAAAATATTTTATAACTCTATGTAAAACATGTGACCCCTTGGGCGAAGCCAATTTTGACCCAGGGGCTATGATTTGAATAATCTTGGTAGAGGTCTACAAGAAAATGTTGAACACCAAATACCTAAGCTCCAGGCCTTGTGGTTTCTGACAAGAAGATTTTAAAGTTTTTTTCCTATATAACTCTATGTAAAACATGTGACCTCTGGGGCGGGGCCAGTTTTGACCCAGGGGCCATGATTTGAACAATCTTGGTAGAGGTCGTGAGACAATGCTGCATACCAAATATCTAACCTCCATGTGTTGTGTGGTTTCTGACAAGAAGATTTTTGAATTTTCCTTATGTCACTCTAAGTAAAATCAACTGACCTCCAGGGGGGGGGGGGGGTGGCAATTCCGACCCCAGGGTCATAATTTGAACAATCCTGGCAGAGGTCTACTAGATGATGCCTCTTACCAAATATCTAAGCTCCAGGCCTTTTAGTTTTTGAGGAGAAGATCTTTAAAGTGTTTTTATTTTGCTTGCCATGGCAACCAGAGTTCTGCCTGGAATTGAAGTTTTTGAACAACTTTGGAAGAGCTTTATGCAGGGAATATCCCATGCAAGTTTCATTGAATTTGGCCCAGAGGTTTCAGAGGAGATGTCGTTTGAATGAAATTGTTGACGCCTCAGGAAGCATGACGAACACCGGACATTTTGGTATGACAAAAGCTCACTCTGGCACTTTGTGCCAGGTGAGCTAAAAACAAAACTGAGGGAGGGATGGGGTTTTGGTGGAGTTTTGATGGGAAAGGGCAAGTGCCCAGGTGTAAAACAAGAGGGCCATGATGGCTGTAATCGCTCACCTGAGTCTCGTTGCTCATGTTACAAATATCGTTATTGGTTTTTATAGGTGCAAGTTTGAAAAGCTTTGCAATAAGTTTGAAGACTCTGGGTGTAATGGTACATAATTTTCTGAGCAGAAATAGTTTTATTCCTCAGGTCCCAGTGACTTTGATCTTGACCTACAGACCCCAAAAACAATAGGATTCTTCTAATATAATTACCCTATAAAGATTGAAGGTTCTGGGTGTAATGATACTCCAGTTACTGTGAAGAAATATAGTTTTCACTCTACAGGTCCCTTTGACATTGACTTTTGACCTACTGACCCCAAAAATGATTGGGTCCTTTTACTGAGTAAAGAAAATCATCCTATGAAGTTTAAAGGCTCAGGGAAAAATGGTACTCCAGTTCCTGAACAGAAACAGTTTTCACTCTACAGGTCCCTGTGAACTTAACCTTTGACCTACGGACCCTAAAAACAACAGGGTTCTTCTACTACAATTATCCTATAAAGTTTGGTGTAATGGTACTACAGTTACTCTGCAGAAATAGTTTTCACTCTACATGTCCCTGTGTCCCTGACCTTTGACATACTAGCCCCAAACTAATATGGTTCTTCTATATAATGAAAGCCATCATCCTATAAAGTTTGGATGCTCTGGATGAAATGGTAATCCTGTTATTGAGTGGAAATGGTTTTCACTCTAGAGGTCACTCTGACCTTGACCTTTGAACTACCGACTCAAAACGCAAAAGAGATTTTTTTTGTACTCAATAAGGGCAATAACCCTGAGAAGTTTGAAGGCTTTGAGTCAACTGGTACTCAAGTTATTGAAAGGAAACGAAGTGTGAAAGACAGACAGACAAACAGACACCCATGGACAAGGCAAAAACAATATATCTCCCTCAGAAGGGCGGGGTTGGGGGGAGACATAACAACAAACAATTGAAGGTATAGTCCTTGGTGTTTCAGAGCAGCAGATTTTTTTTAGTTTTCCCTATATAAATTCTTGTGTAAAATCAAATGACGCCACAACCCTCTGTGGGGCCAGTTTTGACCTCAGGGTCAAGAGTTGAACAAACTTGGTAGAGGTCCACTAAACAATGCTGCACACCAAATATCTAAACTCTAGGCCTCGCGGTTTCTGACAAGAAGAGTTTTTAAAGTTTTTCCTAAATAACTGTAGGTAAAACGTGACCTTAAGGCTGGGCCATTTTTGATCCAGGAGCCATGATTTGAACAGACTTTGTAAAGGTCCACTGAACAATGCTGCACACCAAATATCTAAACTCTAAGCCTTGTGGTTTCTGACAAGAAGATTTTTAAGTTTTCTCTATATAAATCTTTGTAAAAACAACTGACCCCTGGCTGGGGTCAGTTTTGACCCCACAGTCATAATTTGAACAAACTTTGTAGAGGGCCACTAGAAGATACTTCATACCAAATATCTAAGCTCAAGGCCTTGAGGTTTCGGAGAAGAAGATTTTTAAAGATCCAACTTTTATTTCAGCTCCAGTGAACCAGAAATGCAATGGACCAGAACCATTTGAACAATCTTGCAAGAGCTTCATGCAAGGAACATCCCAGGCAAGTTTCATTTAATTTGGCCCTTTGGTTTCAGAGAAGATGTCACTTGAATGACAAGAGGGCCATGATTGCCCTTTATCGCTCACCTGAATATTACTGCTTTTAACAAAGTTGCTATGGACCTGGTAAATTGACCCCAGATGACCCATATTCGAACTTGACATAGAAATTATTGAAACAATCTTTCTGACAAATTTCCAGGTTTTGGACTGAAAATGTAGCCTCTAGAGTATTAACAAGGTTTTTCGATATTTGGACTCTGTGACCTCGTTTTTGATCCCAGATGACCCATATCCCAACTTGAGCTACAAATCATCAAAACAACCTTTCTGACAAATTTCGAGGTTATTTGGACTGAAATTGTAGCCTCTAGAGTGTTTACAAAGTTTTTCGATATTTGGGCTCTGTGACCTAGTTTTCGACTCCAGATGACCCATATTCAAACTTGAATTCAAATCATAGAAGCAACATTTCTGACAAATTTTCAGGTTATTTAGAAATAAAATCTTAACTCTAGAGTGTTAACAAGGTTTTTCCATATTTGGCTTCTGTGGACTATTTTTTGACCAAAGATGACCCATATTAGTACTTGAACTAGAAATCATCAAAACAACCTGTCTGACAAATTTCTGGGATACTTGGACTGAAAATGTAACCTCTGGAGTGTTAAAATGGTTTTTACATTTTAGGGCTCTGTGACCTAGTTTTTGATCCCAGATGACCCTTATCCAAACCTGAGCTAGAAATCATCAAAACAACCTTTCTGACAAATTTCAAGGATATTTGGACTGAAACTGTAACCTCCAGAGCATTGGGACCAAATTTGACCCCAGGAGCATAATTGGAACAAACTTGGTACAGGTCCACTAGACAATGCTACATACCAAATCTTAAGGCTCAGGGCCTTGTGGTTTCAGACAGGAAGATTTCAAAGTTTTCTCTATATACCGGTAAACCTATATAAAATCAATTGACCCCGGGGCAGGGACAAATTTAACCCCATGGGCATAATTTGAACAAACTTGGTAGACGTCTACTAGACAATGCTACATACAAAATCTAAAGGCTCAGGGTCTTGTGGTTCCAGACAAGAAGATTTTTAAAATTTCACTATATAAGCCTATGTAAAATCAATTGACCCACGGGGCTGTGCCAAATTTAACTCCAGGGGTATAATTTGAACAAAATTAGTAGAGGTCAACTAGACAATGCTACATACCAAATCTTAAGCCTCGGAGCCTTGTGGTTTCAGACAGGAAAATTTTCAAAGTTTTTCCTTTAAGCTGCCATAACAACCAGAGTTCTTGATGGAATTGAATTCTTTGAACAACTTTGGTAGAACTTCATGCAAGGAATATCTCAGGCATGTTTTGTCAATATTGGATTCGCGGTTTAGGAGGAGAAGTTGTTCAAGTCAAACTGTTGACGATGCACGACGCACGACACACGCCGATGGACGCCGGACAATTAACGATCCCAAAAGCTCACCCTGAGCAGTGATCAGTTGAGCTAAAAAGAGAAAAAAATAGACTTGTCCATTGGACACTGATGCCCCGACAATTTGGAATTTGTCACAGAAAGGAAATTCATTTCCAGGGACAGGACAATACTGACCTTGGGATCATGATTTGGACCAACACGGTAGCAGTCCACTAGACAATGGTACACACAGGCTTATAGTTTAGGAATTATCAGCTACATTAAAGTTTTCACATGACACCGAATACATGATGACAATTTAGTGTTCATAATAGCTTGACTTTTTTCTTAGAAAACAGACAAGCTGAAATAATGATCATTTTGCACAAAGATACTATCCAGAACACTTTCTTCCAACTCGTGTTAAGCTATTAACATTGACATTAGACTAAAAATTAGCGAATGTAAAATAATTTAAAGTGCAACTTCTTTCTTATGAAAAAACACACAACACAGTAATAAATCTCCATGAGATATAATCCATATCTGTAGAAAACAAACTAACAAACAAACAAACAACCCTTTAGTATCATTTAATCTAGTAGCTCTATATTCATTAATACTGTAAAATCAGATATTTTCGCGAGGCCGAAATTTCGCGAATCTTTAAGTCAAAAGTGGTTCGCGAGGTTAGATATTCGCGAAAATCAAAATTTCAGATCTTCATTTTTCGTCCATACTGAGAAGCCCGATGTTGCCGGTGATAATGTAAAAATCACGCTGCGTGAAAAATGTGCAACATGTCTGGGAGTTGTTTAACGGTCACATATATACGTAATTGCCGATATTGACCTTCGATTGTTATTTAATTCGGTAATATGGTACTTAATTCTTGATTTTTAATCATGAAATTTGTACAATAAAATGAGTGAACTATATTTTCGTCTTGTTATTTGTTGCCAGTTTTATACCATTTCGTTTTGACTGTTGTATAAGGATGTTACGTTGGCTAAAAAGCAAAGTGAAAGTGATAAAGAACCTGGACCTGAATTACCATCTCCAGCTTCCCCTTTGCATGAAACACTCAATCAAGTTGTGAACCGAGAGTATAATGCCTCTCCTTTTTCGTCAGGAAAAAAACGTTTAAAATGAAATACTCCATGATAATCATGCAACATGGTAATTTATTTGAACCGATTAACCCAAGCTGAATAAATATTTTTGACGATCAATTTTTATAACAATAAAAAGTGTTTGACATAATAGGACTTATTACTTATTGAATATCTTATTGAATAAGTTTTGAAAAGAAACTGTGAAACATCCTTTGAATGTGACAAACAATAGCTGCCCAAAGCCGTTATAAGTCATGTTTGACTTTATCCTTAATCGACCGTATTTTACACCTTTTTTACAGGTGTAACCAGACTGCTTTGGTCATTTTTGATGTTTTCAAGGCCCACAGGAGTGAAGTGTTACTCGAAACGTTGAAAAAAGAAAATATCAAGGTCGTCTATGTTCCCGCATCATGTACCGACGAACTACAACCAATGGATCAAATACCGAACAAAATCTTCAAAGAAGTAATTAAAAATTGCTTTTCCGACTACTACACCGAGCAAGTAACAAAATGCCTACGGGAAGATCGGCCAGTCGAGAGTATTGACATTAAAACGTCAACAATTAAGCCACTTTACGCTAGGTGGATCATGAAAGCTTTTGAAAAAGTTAAATGTGACAAAACGATGATAACCCGGACATTTAAAAATTGTGGAATATTTGAAAAATAAAATAGACCATTGGATAATTAGTACATGCTATTGACACTTATAGTGATTTTCAATAAAAGTTACCACAACAATAAATCAAATACTTTGTCAATATTTATCCTATACATGTAGCGTAAGAGATAAAGCAAAACTGTTCCGAATCACTCGTAATGGCGGACGTAATGGTGGAACGCGATCCTTGAATTTCAGCATTTTTTCAACTTCTATAACGGAAATATATACGCGAGGATCAATGTTCGCGAATTTATTGAATTCGCGAATAAAGCGAAAATTAAACCCTCGCGAAAATTTCTGATTTTACAGTAATATATTGATCTAATTAAATTTGACCTAACAATTTTAGATTCTATTTATTTGTGTCTGATGACTTTGTTTTTTTATAATTAATAGCAAGTTTCAACTTCTCTGTGGTCACATCCTGGTAGTCAGTCCACCTAACAAGTGTCCCTGAGTATGAAACTAGTTTACTGACGAATTTCTCTGCATACAATTGACTACTCCCTCATTTGAATCAGAGGATATGCAAATGATCTTAGATACATTGTCTGCAATCAATATTTTGGAGATATCGTGACTGTGTCACTTTGTTAAGAAATTGACAAACAAGAACTGTCACTGTAAAATGACAGTGACCCCTAAGTGGTGCTTTGACTCTGAGCTGAGGACAGTCAAGGTCAAATAAGTATAGGTCAATACGAAGGCCTTGTCCAAAGGGTTGCTGTGTCTAAGTATGAAGTAAATCGACTTTGTAGTAAGAAGGTTATGGCCAATGTTAAAGTTTTTGGAAAATTTGATCTTCGAGGTGAAGGTCATTCAGGGGTCAAGGTCAAATAAATATAAGTTAGTGGGAAGGTCTTGTCCAAAGGGGTGTAGTGGCCAAAGATGAAGTAAATCCACTAACTTATAAGGAAGTTATGGTCAATGATAAAATTTTGGACAACTGGATCTTCAAGGTAAAGGTCATTCAGGGGTCAAGGTCAAGTAAAGTTTTCGGACGGACTGATGGACGGACAGTTCAAAAACTATATGCCTCCCTTTGGGTGCATAAAAAGAGCATTACTTCTACTAATAAATATGAAAATTTGATTTAGAAGTGTCTTTCACAAAGTTTTCCACAGAATCAAGCTATTCATCTTGTTCTTGACAACATGAACCCTGCTTCCTAACTCATTCGACAAATTTCTTGATCAAGTATCATGACACTGTGCCAGATATATCAAATCAGGACCTATGTTGTTGTTTTTTTAATCTCACATGACCTAGTTCCACTATTTTCCCAAGAATCAAACAACAAGCACTCAGACCCTTCTTACTAATGACTGGACTAAAAGTGACCTTTAGAATACATGTGAACTTCTCCCGGAGCCCAGTAGGGAGATCTGGCTCAGGAAGTAGGGAGATTGGGTCTGTCAAGTGGGAGATTTACCGACACAACATTATTTGAGGCATGGTCCAAGAACAGATGCTAAAAATGTATTGATAACAGAAAAAGAACTGTTATTGGTTTAATATGTATCGAAAGTAAACAACAAACTTTCATTATTGACACTGAATAGTCACTTTACCTTTATGAGTTTGTAATTTTTTTTTTGATGTTATGAAAAAAGTCGGTAGAATGTAAGCCCCGAGCGATTGGGGGATTTTGATTGCCCAAAATCGAGGTCCTTAAAAATCGGTAATCCACAGCCAGAATCAGGAGAGTTCACATGTATGCCTTAAGAGTGATTGCAAGTGCTTTTCTTTTGATCTTAGCTGTTGACCTAGTAAACCAAATGTGACTTGAAATCTTACAAGAAGTCCTAAACACAATCTATCAAGTTGCATCAATTTATGTACAGTAAGCCTTATTATAAGGAGCTTAGCTATTTATGGTTATAGGGGATAGTGCAAGATATGTTAAGCATCCCAAGCTAGAGACTCAATCCTGGTTCTTTAACATATATGGGATCTTGGTATAACATCTCATCCATGAAACAATTACTTGTGCAAGAACAGAAGCCATGGACTGAACTCACAAACCCTGGAATTACATGTCCAGCATGTTTTCAATGAACCATTGATTCACCCCTATCACTAATATTCTGACAGAGAAAGTTTCATCAAAAACAAAAGATGTAAGGAGCAGAGCCATCTTAGTTAATGTCTATGTGACAAAGTTACATGTAGGAAGATGTAGATGCCCTGTGGTTCTAGCAAATAGAATTAATCAATCCTTTGTAACATATCTCTATGTTACACACCTGGGCCAATAACTACACACATGGTATAATTTCAGATGTAACCAAAAGGTTCCAGCAAAGGATGCATCAAACTGAATAATACATAAACATTTCTGATCTTTGAAGTTACAGACAAGAACATGTTTATTGTAAGTTTTCCCTCTAGTTTCTACAGCAACTTTGGCAACTGGAGTCCTGCATGAAAATGATATCTTTAGAAGAACTTGGGAGGGCTTCATGCAAGGCACTTCCTTGCCAAATTCCCTTAATTTCTATCAAAGGCTTTAGAAGGAAATGTTGTTAAAAGCTAAAATGGTGACAACTTAAGACACTAAGCAAAGCTAGTCAAACAAGCATTTGCTCAGGTGAGCTAAAAAGGAACAAAATGACAAAAGTTTTTTTTCAGGTGGGATGGAGGGGGCCCGTATGAGGGAAGGGAGTGGGGAGGGAAGTACCTACCTATCCCATGTAAGTAAATAGTTAAGTTCTAAACTTTGAGCTTTCTCATTTCAAGTGTTTTGCTACTTAAGTGTATGCAAAACCGAGTGACCCTTGGGGTGAGGCTAATTTTCACCAAAGGGACAAAATATGGGCAATCTTGGTAGAGGACTATAAGAGGATGCCTTACATCAAAATACAAATCTTTGTGTCAAGTGGTTTAAGAAAGGAAGGTTTTCCTATATCACTATTTAAAAGCCCTAGGCCAGACAATACTGACCTTGGGATCATGATTTGGACCAACATGGTAGCGGTCCACTAGACAATGGTACACACCAAATAACAAAACTCTCAGGCTTACAGTTCAGGAATTATCAGCTACATTAAAGTTTTTGCATGACACTGAATACACAATGACGATTTAGTGTCAAGTGACCATAATAGCTTGACATTTTTTTTGGAAAACAGACGAGCTAAAAAAATGATCATTTTGCACAAAGATACTATACAGAACTCTTTTTCCAACTCATCTTAACATTGACATTAGACTGAAAATATGTGAATGTAAAATATTTTAAGGTTCCAGCAAAGGATGCATCAAACTGAATAATACATATACATTTCTGATCTTTGTAGTTACAGACAAGAACATGTTTACTGTAAGTTTTCCATCTAGTTTCTACAGCAACTTTGGCAACTGGAGTCCTGCATGAAATCGATATATTTTCAAAAGAACTTGGGAGGGCTTCATGCAAGACACTTACTTGCCAAATTCCCTTGACAACTTAAGACACTAAGCAAAGCTAATCAAACAAGATACCTGAGCACTCAATTTCATACAATTTCAGACAATAAGATTTTTCAAATCTTTTCTATATAAGCCTTTGTAAAATCAACTGACCCCTCGGCAGTGCCATTAATGACTACAGGGCATAACTTGAACAATCATGGTCCAGGACCTGTAGATAATGCTCCATGCAAATATTTAAGGTCTGTAGCTTATGTTTTCTCCCAAGAAGATTTTCAAAGATCAAATATTTTACACAAAAAGGGCCAAAATGGGGCCAATTTTGACCCCAGAGATATAATGTTAACAAATTTGGTAGCTGTCCACTAGACAATGCAACATATCTTAGCTCAATGGCATATGGTTTCAGATAAGAAGAATTTTAAGACTTTCCTACATCAGCCTTTGTAAAATCATGTGACCCCAGAGCAGGACCACTAATGACCCCACAGGCATAATTTGAACAGTCTTGGTAGAAGACCTTATGATGATGCTTCATGCAAAATATCTAAGTTTTAAAGCTAATGCTTTCTCACAAGAGGATTTTCAAAGAGTAAACATTTACACAAATAGGAGGCAGGGTAAATTTTGACCAAAGGGATATAGTTCAAACAATCTGGTAGACGTCCACCAGACAATGCATCATATAAAATATCTAAGCTCTTGGGTTTACCATTTCAGGCCAAAAAAGAGCTTGTCAGAGACAAAGCCACAGTCCCCTACCGGTGCAATGTCCATCTCCCTTACTCCAACCCATATGTGGAAATTGACTAAAGAATTTGTCTGAGACATGCATAATCTCCATATGATCCTCTATTCATAAACAAAGTATCATCAAAGAAGAAAACTTCAAAGGTCAAGGTAATTTAGAGGTTAAGGTCAAAGAAATATATGTTGTTGAAAAGGTCTTATCGAGGGGATTTTGTGACCAAGTTTGAAGTAATTCTGTTCAGAAATAAGAAAATTATGACCAAACTTATAGTTTTTGGACAAGAAAACTTCAAAGGTCAAGGTCATTCAGAGGTCAAGGTCAAAGAATTGTACTTCATTGGAATGGTCTTGTCCCAGGTATTGTTGTGGCCAAGTTTGAAGTAATTCCATTCAGTAGTAAGGAAAATATGGCCAATGGTAAAGTTTTTGGAGGAAATGACTGATAAACGGACGGACAGTTCCTCCTGTAGGTTCATAAAAAAATGAGGTGGATATTTTCCATACTGCCATTTATCCATATTTCATAAAAATATTTAAAGTACTTTTTGAGTTATCACAAATATTGCTATATTTTCCATATTTTAAGTCTATTTGTTGCCATAGCAACAAGATTTTTCAACAAAGGAAGAAGAAAAAGGACTTGTATAATTTCCATACCTCTATCTACCCATATATCAAATTTCATAAAAAATATTTTCAGTACTTTATGCGTTATGTTGGGATACAGTTTTTGCGGACAGACAGACTGACGGAAGGAGGGTAAACCTAAAAAAGGTCGCAAAACTAGAATTTTGTCACAGATGGTGACTAATACCCCGCACTACGGTGTCACAGGATGGTAGCCTAGTTGGAACAATTTGCACATAATCTTTAATACTAAGTTTCAACTATCATCTGACCTTTACCTCTCTTGAAAACCCATGAAAAACTAGTTACTAATGTTTAAATTTTCTCAGGATCACTATGTTTAACTTATGTTTCAACTTTACTTTATTCTCAGTAAATTTGTTGGAAGAGTTCCAAGTACTTCAAAAGTGATCTCTGGATACAGTTCTCAGGGAAAGACAAATGTACCAAATTTCAACATAGGAAGAAAAAATTCAAAGTTCAAGGATGATAATTCTGAAATTTAGGTGCTAGAAATATGAACCTAGTCACATATGATGTGGGTGATGATAAGAAACCAATATTTAAAGTTTGAAGTAGATACATTAAGAAATAATGAAGTTATAAACAAAAAAACACATTTTTTCATGAAAATGCTAAGTTAAAGGGGGATAAATCTAATAATTTTGGAGCTAGAGTTGTAAACCTTGAGAAGCATTATCTTCATACTGTCACCTATCCATACTTAATGTTTCCTAAAAATATTTTCAGTACTTTTAGAGTTAAAAAAACACATTATTTTCATGAAAATTCTAAGTTCAAGGGGGGATAAATCTAATAATTTTGGTGCTAGAGTTGTGAACCTTGAAATGCATTATTTCCATACTATCACCTATCCATATTTTATGTTTCATAGAATTATTCTGAGAACTTTTTAAGTTATCACAAATAATGTTATATTTTCCATATCTTTGTAGATTTGTTGCTATAGCATCCAAAATTTTCAACATATGAAGAAAAAGAAAATACATGCATAATCTGCAGACTGACATCTACCCATTTTTCAAGTTTTTTAAAAATATTTTCAGTATTTTTTGCGTTATCACGGGATCCAGTTTTTGCGACGGACGGACGGACGGACTGATAGACGGACTGACGGACGGACAGACGGACGGAGGGTAGACCTATAATCCCCTCTGGTTAATTTAAAATCTTTCCTATATAAGCCTAAGTAAAATCAATTGATCCCAGGGCAGGGCCATTTATGGCCCTAGAGGCATAATTTGTACCATCTTGGTAGAAGAATCTAGGCAAAATATCTAAGGTCTACAGCTTACAGTTTCTCAAAAGAAAATTTTCAAATATTAAAAATTTTGCACAAACAGGACCCTGGAGGTGGGCCAATTTTGACCCCAGAGACAAAATTTGAACAAACTTGGTAGAAGTTTACTAGGCAATGTAAAACACAAAATATCTAATATCTAAGGCATATGGTTTCAGACAAGATGATTTTAAAGACTTTCCTAGATAATCCTCTGTACAATCAAGTGATTCGGGGCAGGGCCATTAATGACCCCAAGGTATAATCTGAACCACTTTGGTAGAGGACCTCTAGATGATGCTCCATGCAAAATATTTTAGCCAATGGACTAGTGGTTTTAACCAAGAAGATTTTTTTAAATCCTTCCTATACAAGCAATTATAAAAAACATTTGAACTCTGGGACATAGCAATTTATAGTCCCAGAGGCATTCTTTGAACAATCTTAGTACAGTACCTCTAGATGATGACCAATCCAAAATATCTCAGCTCTAAGCCTTGTGGTTTCAGACATGAAAATTTTCAAAAAATCTTCTAAATAAGCCTTTGTAAAATAAATTTACCCCTGAGGTAGTGCAATTTATGATACCTGGGGCATAATTTGAATAAATATGGGAGAGGACCTCTAGCTGAACCTGTATTCAAAATATCTATGCTCAAGGCCTTAAGGTTTTAGAAACAAATACTTTTATTTTTTTCATTTTTGTTGCTAAAACAATTGGAGATCTACATGGAATGGACTTCTTTGAGCTTCATACAAGGAATATGCTTAGCAAGTTTTATTTACTTTGACCCAGTAGTTAAGGAGAAGATGTTGTTCAAAGGAAATGTTGATGTCTCTTGACAGACAGATGAACAATGGGCAAAGGGAGATCAGAAAAGCTCACCATGAGCACATAGTGCTCAGCTGAGCGAAAAAGCTTATCCTTTACATCCTGTGCCTTGGTCAGCTGTAAATAAAATGATAAAAAAGCAAGTACCTGCGTTGTCTAGCAAGCACATTTCACACCTCTCTGACTGATCCTTTTCCCATCTCGGTGTATTTGTAACTAGAAGGAGTTCCTATATAGAACAAAACTCTATTTGAAACAAAGAAATCCATTAAACTTTTCCTCCTCCTTCAACAGAAACATTTGCCATTTAAAAAAACAAAAACAATTACAACAACAATACAATATGTGTCCAAAAGAACAGAGTTATGATATATGAATCTTTTTGAATACAAGTTAGTGTTAACAATTTGCTGAAACCTCTAAGGTCTTTAACAATGTTCTAACTATAAACTGACAGAACTGTCTTTGGTGTCAAACACAAGATTTTAGACAAATCAATTGTGCCTCATCTTTTTCTCTACGACATGTCACACATCATTTTGTACTTCACATTACCTTTATTGTCTCCACTACTTTTTCAGACGTCAAATTTTGATCTTCTATACATTTTTCAGAAAGATCTACCAAAGTATCTAATACAGATGGTTCCGTGTCCAGCATCGTCCACATTTTCTAAAAGAGAAGTATAATATGTGTCATTTTCTTTTAAAGCCTCAACATTCCTCTAAAATAAAAACATTAAAGGGCACTGGTATGGAACACAATAACTGTTATATGAACATTCATTTTAAGAGGTCTTCACCTTACAGTTTTTCTCCATGAAAATGCAAAGCACATATTTTCACAAAAAATTAAATCTAAAATTCAATGCTGTTCAAAATGCCATTTCTAACATATATGTTTTCTACACCTTGAACCATGTCTAGTTACTGTTCACTGTTCAAACTAGAATGCCCATGGGCAGCCTGTTGAGTCCACCAATGGAAAGCTGCCTATGGGGATGGGACAGTGAAATGGGAACTGTGGGAAGTTATAACAACTAGTGGACTGTCTGGGGAAGAATGGGACTATATAATGACCATTAAAAGACACACCTTTTTTAGTTATGGAGTTCTTCCCCACACTAGACATAATGACATGATGATGGAAGGACAAGGCAGGCCTATATGATGTCTCTTTCAGGGAGCATAACAAATGTATCACTGTATTTTCAAATTATTCCATGCATGGAGAAGTAATGGCCCAGACAAGGTCATTTTGGACCTTTGACCTGTCATTGTGACCTTGGCTTCTCAGCTAGGAATCTGGGTCTTGCATGTGATACACTATCTTATCAAGGTGAACAAATGTGCCAAGGTATTTTAAAATCCTTCCATGCAGGGAGAAGTTATGGCCCAGACAAGGTCTATCATCAAAATATTTTTACCTTTGACCTGGAACTGTGACCTTGAACTTTGAGCTGAGAACCTGGGCTTTGCACGTGACTGACTGTCTCATCAAGGTGAACAAATGTGCCAAGGTATTTTAAAATCCTTCCATGCAGGGAGAAGTTATGACCCAGACAAGGTCTATCATCAAAATATTTTTACCTTTGACCTGGAACTGTGACCTTGAACTTTGAGCTGAGAACCTGGGCTTTGCACGTGACTGACTGTCTCATCAAGGTGAACAAATGTGCAAAGGTTTTTCAAAATCCTTCTATGTACAGAGAAGTTATGGCCCGAACTGCGGTGCCAAATGTGATGACTATGTTTAGCTATCCACAAGCCGGCTCGACAATAAAGAGATTATGATGACTGAGTAAACTATTCTTACAAACATGAAAGTCCGTAACAGAAAGATGCAATGCATCTTAGAATACACAACCCAGAGCGGGATTAGAACCCAATCTAAGTGCAACAAAGGCCAACACTCTTACCAATGAGCCAAAGAATCAATTACCTGATGCAGTTGTCAGAGGTTGTTAGGAAATTATGAACTAGACTTAAAACTATCATTAACTGGAACAATCCTTCTTTAATCAAAAGTTCATACCAGAGACTTCAATCTTAATCCGATTTCTGTCTGATGAAATAAACTTTCCTGTGGACGTCCTTCTTTTGAAGGCTTTCTGCCAGTAAGAAGCTCACGTATAACTGTAAATAAACAATGTAAGCAAATTTGAGAAATTGATAACACCTCACAGCAGGTTACATAGCTGGAGAAGCCAGTACTTGGAAAATCCATGTGAAACATGTGGGCAATGGGGAAGTAATGGCAACAACATGCGTTTGAAATTTGTGTATGGAGGGGTACTTGGTTACTGGTAATTAAAATGGGAGCAAAGGTGTGATCTTACAAGTGTCTACGGACCTTTTAACTAAGGGAGCTGGTGAATTATAAACTTGTTCAAGTACTAAATATAAAGAAGCAGACATGTAAACACTTTACTGAATTTGCCAATGTTATGAGTAGATGAATATACCTGTGAATATTATAAAATTTCTTTATTGCTTTTATACAACGCTAAAGATCGAGTAAAGTTTTCACCAGATGTTATTCTTATCAGTAAGATGCTGGACTCTGTTTACCTTTGTTCATTAATTACACTGTTAGTGAGATACAACTTCACACATGAAGTGTTTGTAGAACTATAAATTTTTGTCAGTGAATTGTTTAGATATCAGGCTAGAATTTAGTTGCCTTCGTTTATTTATAAGAAAATGATAACACAGATCCTCTAATTAGCCAGCTTCTCTTGAGTTTAAATAACAATAATTGACATTATCATCTGGCTGAAATTTGATTAATTATATTAACAGCTAGGTCCAGCAATATCGTATTTGTTTTGATAAACTGTCCAAGATTTATGGATGAATATTCAGGTCTGTTTTCCAAGTACAGATTAATTGAGTGCACATTTTGGCTTTGAGCAATCAACATCAAAAATTTAGAAATAAAATGAAAACATTGATTCTAAAACTTTCAATCTTGGAATAGAGAGTTCATAAAGTGGGTTTCTTCCAGAAAGGATAAAAATAGTTTGGGATCCCACTCTTGGGGAGGTTCTTTTGTATGACAAAATTTGAAACCAGACAACTTGTGGAATTTGTAAAGGAATTGCAAATGAGAACTGTTTAAGCCATCTTGAACATATCATACAGAATAGACACAGTGCAGGAAATAACAGAATTCATAACAAAAATCGTAGGAACAAAATAAAGTAACAGTGTGCTACAGAACCTATCAAAATCCCTTATATTGTTATTAATTAGTTAACCTGGTATCACATGTTTATTTAGTTTAGTATTGTACTTTTAGTTTTGAAATAAAAAATATAAAATCTAGTTTGCTTCTTTGCTTTATCTTTACTGTTTGTATTACAAAGTATCTGTATCAAAACAATTTTGATTGTTGTCTTTAAGGTTGAGGTTAAATGTTAAATCAAGGTTTGAAAGTCTATTATATCCATTGATATTTATAATTAATTTTAAACAAGGAAATCTTTGATTCTGTTGACGAAAGAAATAGAAAATACGTAACAGAATTAAATTGGGGGCTCGTCCGGGATAAACCCATTAAATAGACACATAGTATCATTAAATTTTAAAAAGCATTATTTACAACTTTAGTGCTATTTTGTTATTGGTTTTTTCTTCTTCTTCTTTAGTTCACGTAAAAAAAAAAATAAAAATAAAAACTACAAAAGTTTTAAAATGTAAAGTTTTACTTCTTCACATGCACTGATTTTTTTTCAGTACAAATTTATTCATTAATAAACACAGTGTCTGTCAATTCTTATAGAGTTTAAACATATGAATGACTCAAAATGAGCTTCAATTTTGAAGAATTTGTGAAAAACCCAAGCACTCCGCTTTTGGAAAAAGCTAAGAAAGATGATTTGCTGGACATTGCTAGGCACTACAAAATTCTTAAAGTTAAAGCATCTTTTCGAAAGGTTGAAATCAGAAACATAATTATTCAGGAATTAGTAAATGCTGGTACACTTTCCGAGGAAGCGCTAAAATCAGTTGTAAATGTTGAAAGTTCGGATGCGGTGAAACTTCGGGAATTACAAATTAAATTTGCATTAGAAAAAGAACGCATGCAGCTTGATCATGATTTAAAAATAAGGGGAATAGAAGCGAGAACTCGACACTCTTGTCGACAGGTACATGAAAAGGAGAGTGTGTTTGATGCTACCAAACACATTCGCCTTGTTCCAAAATTCACTGAAAAAGAGGTCGACAAATATTTCTTGCACTTCGAGACAGCTGCAACAAGTTTGAAATGGCCTCGAGAAGTGTGGACACTTCTGCTGCAAAGTGTTTTTACTGGGAAAGCTAGAGACATATTTTCGTCTCTGGCGATTGAACGAAGCTCTGATTATGAATCAGTTAAGACTGCAATACTCAAAGCTTATGAACTTGTCCCTGAAGCCTATCGACAAAGGTTTCGAAACACTAGAAAATCGCACGAGCAAACACATGTTGAGTTCGCTCGAGAGCCAGAACAGTTGTTTGACAGGTGGGTGTTGTCTAAACAAATTGAAGCGAAGTTCAAAAATCTCAAAGAATTAATTCTCATAGAACAGTTCAAGAAAAGCATCCGTTCAGATATAAAAACACATCTTGATAAACAAAAGGTCGAAACTCTCAGTGAAGCTGCTGTGTTAGCAGATGACTATGCACTCACTCACAAAGTCAGTTTTTCTTCTGTCCATGGTAATAGGCAAAAAGACTTTTAACACTTTGTTAAAAGTGACCAGATCAAAACTTAGGGTGAGCAGAATATTAGCACACCAAGCACTTATAACAAAACTAGAGAGGCAAGAGATAATCAGTCTGTCTCAAAACACAAAAATGTACTAACCTGTGCATACAGCCACAAAAAGGGTCACACATTTCTGAGTGTTGGAGTCGAGAAAGGCATGAAAAGCGTGCACAAAAGACCTCCCCGAATGCTTGTGCTGTAGTAAGAGACTGTAACACAAACTATAAGGTTCGAGAACAAGAACCTGAAACTTACATGAAACAGTTTGAGCCCTACATAACTGAGGGTCTCGTGTCTGTCTCTAAGGATGATAAAAGTCCTACGCCAGTGAAAATCTTGAGAGACACTGGTACATCACAAACATTAATGTTAGAGGGAATTGTACCTCTATCTAACAAAACATCGACACAGCCAAAAGTGTTGATTCAAGGTGTTGATGGCATCATCACTGTGCCACTGCACAAAATTTACATACAGTCAGAAAAAGTGACTGGTCCTATCACTGTTGGCGTAAGACCAACTCTGCCCATAGAAGGCATCTCTATTTTGTTAGGTAATGACCTAGCAAACGATAAACTGATAAGTAATCCCACTGTTACCGATAGGGTTTGCTTTGATCATAAATCTACACAACATGAAGATGACATCTACCCTGCTTGTGTTGTAACAAGGGCTATGCAAAAGCGACTGGATTGGTCTAAGAAGAAAGAGAAGTCAGACTTGAAAGATACAAAACATTCTGACATTGAGTTGGAAGATACGTTTTTCAAATCTCTGCTCAATGGTAGCAGTTCCCTCCAGTCAGATGACATGTCTGAAAATGCAGACAGAAAGTCCGATATGATTGTTCCACAAGGTGAAGCATTGGAAGCAACTGATACTGAAATTATGACACAAGACAGTGGCCGTAAAATAAGTGGTAACAGTGTATCACATGACAGCTTCAGCAGAAAGCAGCTGATTGCTGAACAAAATAAAGATCCAGATTTGGCTGATTTACTAAACAGCACATTATCTGAAGAGGAAATGTCCACAGTTCCAGTTTGTTATTTCAAGGAAAATGGCGTGCTTATGAGAAAATGGACGCCACCCGATAAAGGGGCTGATTGTGAATGGGCTATCCATTTCCAGATAAATGTACCCAAGCCATATCGAAAAGAAGTTATTAGATTGGATCACGACACGCCTTTGGCTGGTCATTTAGGTGTCAGTAAGACCCATGACCGTGTCTTGGCTCATTTTTTTGGCCAAGACTGAGAAAAGATGTTGCCGCCTATTGCAGGTCTTGTCACACCTGTCAAATAGTCGGAAAGTCAAATCAGAAAATACCCAAAGCACCTCTCAAGCCTATTCCGGCCTTTGAGGAACCATTCAGTAGGGTCTTTATTGATTGTGTTGGACCATTGCCGAAAACAAAATCGGGAAATCAGTACCTACTGACTATAATGTGCACATCAACTCGTTTCCCGGAGGCTGTTCCATTGAGGAATATAAAAGCCAAAACTGTCTTAAAGGCGCTTACAAAGTTCTTCACTCTTTTTAGATTGCCAAAGAGCATCCAGTCCGATCAGCGAACAAATTTCATGTCTAATCTGTTTCAGCAGATTATGCATGAACTGGGTATAGATCAATACAAATCAAGTTTCTATCACCCGGAATCACAAGGTGCTCTGGAAAGGTTTCACCAGACAGTTAAAAATATGATGAGAACATTTTGTTTGGATCATCAAAGAGATTGGGATGATGGCGTGCAGTTACTTCTCTTTGCTGCAAGAGAAAGTGTGCAAGAGTCCTTAGGGTTTAGTCTTTTTGAGCTTGTCTTTGGGTACACTGTACGAGGTCCATTGAAATTACTGAAGGAAAAATGGCTTGATGACAGTGGTGGTTTGACACTCCTTGAATATGTTTCATCATTCAAAAAGAAATTGAATGATGTCTGTCTGTTAGCAAGAAAAAATCTGTCAGGAAGTCAGGAGCGCAAGAAGACATGGTATGACAAAAATGTAAAACAGAGAACATTTAATGTTGGTGACAAGGTACTGGTACTGCTACCAGTCCCTGGCCATTCATTACAAGCTAGATATGATGGTCCATATGAAGTCATTTCAAAGATAAATGACTTGAATTATGTCGTGAAAACAAAGAGCCGAAGGAAGGAAAGAAGGCTTTGTCATATCAACATGCTCAAAGAGTATATTGATAGAAATAAGGCAAAGCACGTTTTTGCATATCAAGCCATCTCAGACTCTGCACTATCGGAAGTTACTGACAGTGAAGCTACTCATATCAGACAGTCTGAGTGTGAGACAGCCAAAACGTTAAATTCCGATGTTTTGCAAAATCTGGACCAGAAATTGAGTCACTTGCCAGAGAATGCAAAAGCTGATGTGAAAGAACTCATTTTCGAGTATGAACATTTATTTCCTGATGTTCCATCAAGAACACACACAGGTTGATGTGGGTCATCATGCACCTATTAAACAACATCCCTATCGTGTAAATCCTTCAAAAAGGGAACACATGAAAAATGAAATCAAGTATATGCTTGACAATGATATTATTGAGAAAAGTGACAGTCCTTGGAGTTCCCCTTGCCTCCTCGTACCAAAGCCAGACGGGTCGTTCCGTTTCTGTACTGACTTTAGGAAAGTAAACGCTGTGACAAAAACTGACTCTTATCCCATACCTAGAATCGATGACTGCATCGACAAAATAGGTCAAGCCAAATTTGTGAGCAAGTTTGACTTACTCAAAGGTTACTGGCAAATACCACTTACAGACAGAGCAAAAATGATATCTGCTTTTGTCACTTCTGATGCACTTTATCATTACAATGTAATGCCTTTCGGCATGAAAAATGCTCCTGCTACGTTTCAGAGAATGGTGAATAGTTTGACTTGCGACCTTAAACACACAGAAGGCTACGTAGATGACATAGTGACATACAGTTTGACATGGGAAGAACATTTGCAAAATTTGAGAAACCTTTTTACTAGACTTTCAGGTGCAAAGCTGAGAGTAAATCTGTTGAAGAGTGAGTTCTGTCAAGGCGTCGTCCAATATCTAGGTCACACAGTTGGTCAAGGTCAAGTTAGACCAATTACTGCAAAAGTTCAGGGCATCTATGATTTTCCTGTTCCAGAAAACAAAAAGGGTCTTATGAGATTTCTGGGCATGCCTGGCTATTACAGAAAATTTTGTCCAAATTTTTCCACTATAGCGCAACCACTAACAAACCTCTTGCAGAAGAAGGCAAAGTTAAACTGGAACCAGAATTGCCAACACGCCTTCGAGCAAATAAAGGCAATATTAATGAGTGAACCAGTTCTTGCTGCCTCTGATTTTAAGAAACCATTTCAGCTTATGGTTGATGCATCTGACATTGGCATTAAATCTGTATTGATGCAGGATGATGATGATGGAGTTGGGCACCCAGTGTGCTTCTTTTCAAAGAAATTAGACAGTCATCAGCAAAACTATTCCACCATCGAAAAGGAATGTCTAGGTCTGCTTCTGTCTTTGCAACATTTTGAAGTATATCTGAAAGGTTCTCTTTTCCCTGTAGTTGTCTACACAGACCACAACCCCATTGTTTTCATCAGCAAGATGAAAAACAAGAACCAAAGGCTATTGCGTTGGAGATTGGCCCTGTCTGAATTTACCCTTGATGTGAGACACATCAGTGGTAAAAACAATGTCACTGCAGACACTCTTTCCAGAGTCAAGTGACCAGTGCTGAACTAGAGTGACAAGTTCTCATCAACAAATGACAACTTTCTTTTAAGGCGGGTGGTGTTATAAGTACATGTATATACCTGTGAATATTATACGATTTCTTTATTGCTTTTATACAACGCTAAAGGTCGAGTAAAGTCCTCACCTGATGTTATTCTTATCAGTAAGATGCTGGACTCTGTTTACTTTTGTTCATTAATTACACTGTTAGTGAGATACAACTTCACACATGAAGTGTTTGTAGAACAATAAATTTTTGTCAGTGAATTGTTTTGATATCAGGCTAGAATTTAGTTGCCTTCGTTTATTTATAAGAAAATGTTAACACAGATCCTCTAATTAGCCAGCTTCTCTTGAGTTCAAATAACAATAATTGACATTATCATCTGGCTGAAATTTGATTAATTATATTAACAGCTAGGTCCAGCAATATCGTATTCGTTTTGTTAAACTGTCCAAGATTTATGGATGAATATTCAGGTCTGTTTTCCAAGTACAGATTAATTGCGTGCACATTTTGGCTTTGAACAATCAACATCAAAAATTTAGAAATAAAGTGAAAACATTGATTCTAAAACTTTCAATCTTGGAATAGAGAGTTAATAAAATGGGTTTCTTCCAGAAAGGATAAAAACAGTTTGGGATCCCACTCTTGGGGAGGTTCTTTTGTATGACAAAATTTGAAACCAGACAACTTGTGGAATTTGTATTGAGAACTGTTTAAGCCATCTTGAACATATCATACAGAATAGACACAGTGCAAGAAATAACAGAATTCATAACAAAAATCGTAGGAACAAAATAAAGTAACAGTGTGCTACAGAACCTACCAAAATCCCTTATATTGTTATTAATTAGTAACATTTGGTATCACCACATGTTGTATGTTTTTTATCACATGTTTATTTAGTTTAGTTTTTTTTTTTTAGTTTTGAAATATAATATACAAAATCTAGTTTGCTTCTTTGCTTTATCTTTACTGTTTGTATTACAAAGTATCTGTATTTGATTGTTGTCTTTAAGGTTGAGGTTAAATGTTAAATCAAGGTTTGAAAGTATATAATATCCATTGATATTTATAATTAATTTTAAACAAGGAAATCTTTGATTCTATTGACGAAAGAAATAGAAAATAAGTAACAGCCAAGTAAATAATTTCAGTTTTTAAGTTTCAAATCAAATGGTGGTTTGTTTAGGCCAGAGGTTCTTTTTCACTATCCTGCAATTCCACATCGGACTATTGTAAGCAGGGGTGTGTGTGTGTCAGAGTGCAGATATTCTGTCAGAAGCGTTTAGTTTGAAGTTAAAAACCTCAGTATTTCCAGTTTCCTTACAGTCCACAAGACTAGATTAGACTAGATTCTTTAAATGTTTGAAGAAACGATGAACTGGGAAAATTATGGCTTATTACCATCAATGTTGTTGTATGTTTGCTTAAAAGACTGTACATCTTTTTCATGAAATTAAATATCGGCCAAAAGCTGAAAGTATTATAATCAAGACCATATTAAATTTTAACAGATATTGCCAGACCTTGATATTTTTCGTCAAGTACCATCACATTGGCAGAAATAATGATGATATGTCCACTCTATTATTCACTGGAATCTAAAGATAGAGGCACTTCTTGCACAGAATCAATTTTCATTCAGGTAATAATAGGGAGAGACAGCCAAATAATAGTCAAATACAATTTTTTTATACAGAGATATATTTTTTTTAGACAGACAACCTCGTTTTTATTCTATGTAACCTAATTTCAATCTTGACTGCTCGAAAGAAAAAAAAAACATGTCTCCCACCACAAAGTCAATAAACCCCCATAACTAATAATGACCCTCGATTGCTCACCTAAGTAGAAATATCTAGTATTAGCTATGGTGACCTTGACCCAGTAAACTCTAACTCCACCTACAGGTAGAGGCTCATGCAAGGGGCCTACATACCAAATATCAAAGATATTGGTCTTTAAATGAAGGCTTTATCAGGTAAAGTACATAAGTCAATTTTAGTCCCTGTGACCTTTACCCCAGTTTAATAATTTGAACAAGATTGATCCACTCGATGATGCTTCTTACCAAATTTTAAAATCCTTGATCTTGTGGTTTCATACAAGAAGATTTTTAAAGTTTTCTTCTTTATTGTTTTGAAGAACTTGTGACTCCTCAAAACAATTACTACTTTTACATATACACCTTTTATAGATTATCTCTGGAGACTCCGACTCATAGTGATAACTCAACTGGTGTAATCTCGATTGGGTGACAAATGCTCAACCCCCTTGACCACTTCTCCTCCTAAACAATAACATAACGATGCTCCTAGATGTCAAAGTAGATCATATCGGTAACAAATGAATATATCTTACCAATACCAAAGTTACGGTAATCATCATGCCTAATGATAGTCTGAAGTTCTTTCAGTTTGCCATATCCTGCGGAGGTCGGGTAGATACTGGTGGTTTTAGTATGGTCATGGCCCTCCTTCATCTCACGTGCAAGGCCAAAATCTATCAACCTTGCATTGTAATTGTTGTCAAGTACAAAATTTAAACTTTTTATATCTCTGTGCACAATCATTCCTCTAGAAAACAACAACAACAACATTTGTTATACAACAAAAGAGTCATGTTGGCCCTGTATTGCTTAAATTGTCATTTGTTATTGCTTAAATTGTCATTTGTAGAAATCAAAATAATATAACAGTTACCTGAGAACTACCTAGAAATGATCTAACACCTATATGCTAAAGATTTTCAGAGGTTTTTCCTTCTCTGAATAAAGAGATCTGTCCCTTAATAGTCTATGCAAACTGTTTTAACAGTGATTACTCACTAAAGCTATATTTAACAATGTATTTGTAAAAAGGGGCCACTATACTAAATTCCCAAGTTTTATGACAAAAAGGTCTAGTGTGCTCACATGGCTTTCAACTTATCTCAACTGGTGACCTAGTTTTGGTCCACTTTTGAACTCAAATAAAACATTTTCAAGACATACATTTGTGCAAGTTTCATGAAGATTGTGTACAAATGAGGCCTCTAAAGTGGTCACAAGGTTTTACTCTGATAAAAGCTGGTGACCTAGTTTTTAGACCCACAGGACACAATTTCGATCTTGTCTGATAGATCATCAGGGCAAACAGTTTGGGTAAGTTTCATGAAGGTTGGATCAGAAATGTGATCTCTAGTGTTAACAAGCTGAAATGTTTATAACACATGAAGGGCAACACATAATTTCATTAACTGACAATCGATAGGCTGAGTGGTCGATAAATCTAAATCTATTGACACCCTGAAGTCTGTAAAGTAAAATCTTAGTCACCTTGTGGTCTGTTAATTAAATTAAAATCTTAGCAAAATTTTATGCCATTAGCCATTGGCAATGTAACTTACATAGATATATCAATACTGACAACAAGAGGGCCATGATGGCCCTGGATTGCTCACCTGAGTTCTTTGCCTGAGGGTCTACCCTTAAGCAAACATCAGATGCAAAATTACATTTTCTAACTGAAGATATTCAAATATCTCATATTTTATGCAAGCAAAAAGATTTTCAAAGTTTTCTGTATGTAAAATAAGCTGACCCCCGGGGCAGGGCCAAATTTGACCCCAGGAGCAAAATTTGAACAAACTTGGTAGAGGTCCACAAGACAATGCTACATACCAAATCTAAGATCTTGGGGTGTTGTGATTACAGACAAGAAGATTTTTAAAGTTTTACTATATAAGCCTATGTAAAATCCATTGAACCCCGGGTAGGGGCCAACATTGACCCCCAGGGGCTTAATTTGAACAAACTTGGTAGAGGTCTACACGACATTGCTACATACCAAATCTTAAGGCCCAGGGCCTTGTTGTTACAAACAAGAGGATTTTTAAATTTTCACTATGTTAAATCAGTTGACCCGCGATGCAGGGCCAAATTTGACCCCAGGGGCACAATTTGAACAAACTTGGTAGAGGTTTACTAGACAATGTCCCATACCAAATCTTAAGGCTCAGGGCCTTGTGGTTTCAGACAAGCAGATTTTTAAATTTTCACTATATAAGCCTATGTAAAATCATTTGACCCCCGGGATGGGGCTCAATTTGACCCCAGGGGCATAATTTGAACAAACTTGATAGAGGTCTACTAGACAATGCTACATACCAAATCTTATGGCTCAGGGCTATGGAAGGGGATATCCGCCATTTCATACATTATTGTATTTGTTATTTCAATTTGCCAATTTCTTTTCAACGCTGCCAATTCATTTCCCATGTTGCTTATTACAAGTGCATTATTCATATTTGTATGTAAATTGCGATATTTTAATTATAAGACTACTTTTATTGTTGGAACCATTCAAAACTAGTATGATTTTTATAATTCTGTCATGAGAATTCATATGCAGATATTTTTATAATGATTAAGCATTTGATTTGCTTACTTTGCCAATAATATGAAAATCATTGGGTTATAATTAATTTAATGTACTTTATATGCAATTATTTGAATTATCATTAAGAATGTATTTTCCTAACTTTCTAAAACCATTATCAAACATGTATTCGTTCCCAGAAAGATATGCATATAAGTCCAACATTAACTAACATATAATCATCCTCATAAAAATGATTGCAACAAAATACGATTGTTCTCGCAATAAGTTTGACATTACAAATCGAAGCCGAGAACCAGACCGCATTTTTACGACAGAGGTCGCCGTAGAAAAAATAACCGCTCCCTTCCCGGCGTAACGTCCATTTTTACCTCGCGGGAATATACAACCACAAGAAACACGAGGAGAGAACGAGGTCACCGCCGCGTTGGAGCTTTGACTGTTCTTTTGTATTCTGACACAAAGGGTCATCATTTAAATGTTCAGAATTACCTTTAATTTGGGAATGGAACATCTATATCACTCTCAATATCACAACGACGTTTGCGGACTTATTTTCTTTGTATAAACTAGTGTCGCCACCGGTATGGGGAGCGTTTATTATTTTTACAGTTTTTACCTGTTATTCCCCTTTACTTAAAAGGGCCCATTTTAGCGCAAAGAGACGAGTTTTGCTTGTCAACATTTAACTGCAACGACTAAAGTGTCATGCATTTGATCAAATCAAAATAAATTGAAAATAGGAATAAGAAGTTTATCAATGTCATTTTAAGCATGTAGATAAAACGTTAAGCATATAGATAAAACAAGAAAGTTAGCAATTTATATTCTTAGTAATAATTAAAATAATTGCATATAAAGTCCTTTACATTAGTTATAACTCGACAATTTTCATATTATTGGCATAGTAAGCAATTTCAGCACTTAATTATCATTAAAATATCTGAATATGAATTCTTATGACTGAATTAAAAACTCATTAGTTTTCAATGGTTACAACATGAAAGGTAGATTTATGATTAAAATTTCGCAATTTACATAAAAATATGGATAATGCACTTTTAAAATGCAACATAGACATTGCATTGGCAGCATTGGAAAGAAATTGACATATTGAAATAACAAATACAATAATGTGTGAAATGGCGGATATCCCCTTCCATACAGGGCCTTGTGGTTTCAAACAAGAAGATTTTTCATTTACGTTGCAATAGCAACCAGAGTTTTTGATGAAATTTAATTCTTTGAACAACTTTAGTAGAGCTTTATGCAAGAAACATCCCAGACAAGTTTCATGAAATTTGGCCCAGACGACAGACGACGGACGAAGTCCGGTCAGAAAGCTCACCATGAGCCAAAGGCTCAGGTGAGCTAAAATATTTACATAATAAAAAGTTCATTATGGGTTGGTTATCGCTATGTTTTCCTTATTTGCCCTTTTACATGACATTTTTTCCTGATGTGTTATGATAAAGGTACTTAGTGTACTATGACAGACTGTCACAGCAATCACCAGATGACTTCGGCATAATGTCCAAAAATATATATGGTATGTACAATGTTATAATTCTATATGTCTTTAGTTTTTAAAGAGGACATTAAAAGAAAATCAAATTTAGTATAAATCTTAATGATTATTCAACTGAACAAACTTTACCAAAAATAAATTACCTTATATCTTTCACTGGTGTATGTAGAAAATCTATAGCAGATGCTATCTGATACATTATTTTAAGCCTATGGGTCACAAGCAATTCTGGACGTTCACCTCCTTTCAACCTTCTTTTATCCTCTTCTATTACTTTGTTCAGGGTCTCATTTTCCATATATGGTGACAAGAAAAAATATGTTCTGTAAGATATGTTATAATTACTATTTAAAACTAGAGCTCACACTAAATGTGATTAATACCACCGCAAGACTACTTGGGAACTGAAGAAGTTATTAGTAACAGAATACTTTGTAAAAGAATTGAAATAGAGTTATAGTTGTGGGCAATTAAAGATAGTTGTGGCTCTTGTACACTGCATTTCCTGTCATTGTGCTTAATACACGGAAAACAAACAAAGGGCAATAACTCTACAAATAGTGAAGATAGAGTTATAGCTCTTGTACACTGCACATCCACTTGTTGGGCTTGACCATTGTTTCAAGTTGCATTGAATTCCAACCATTAGTTTTCAAGTTATGCTTCGGACAAGGAAATCTAACAAAGGGCAATTACTGTGCAAATAGTGAAGATGGAGTTATAGCTCTTGTACATGCACTTCCTGTCATTGTGCTTGATCACTGTATGAACACTGCGAAAAATATGTAGATATAGGAGTGTAAGGAATTCCGTATATCATTAATATACGGGTAAAAATACGGAAAACATAAAATACGGAGCTGTACGGTGTCGTATATTCAGCAAATCCGTATAAGACAAAAATACGGTGTTTCGTATACTTTGAAAATATGGAAAACGAGATATACGGTGTCCCTTTTTTTCTAAAATACGGGAACGTCATAATAACTCTGTATATTACTAAAATACGGTATCCCGTATTCTTACAAATACGTGAATCTAAATAGACTGCATATTCATGAACAGTCGTATACTGCTAAACTACATATTACCCTTTATTTGAAAGTTAAGAAAACAAGACTCAATGTATTTTTCGTATATACTGAAATACGGGTGTCAGTATACTGCTCAAGTCTATAAATTTGTAAATAATGGAACCTATTATGTGTCTAAAACATGAAAGTTTTTCCAAATCTTACTCAAATGCGGCATTCCGTTTGCTTAAAAATTTGGAAATATGTAAAATGCTTCGGAGGTCATTATTTTCAAGAAGGAACATCTCTAGAAAACTACTGATTGAGAAGTCAACAAATAAAAAATGTATCTGTAAACTGGAAAAAGTAATGATTATTATATTTGATTATTTAGATTATAATTGAATAAGACGTGCATATCAAATCATGATAGTCTCCCCGTATTCTCGGAAATACATGAGTCAGTATACTGCTCAAATAAGGGTTTCTGTATATTTACTAATACGAGAAACTTGGAATACTAACTATTCAGTATGTTCCTGAAATCAGGAGTGTGCTTGTGTGTCCGTATATTACTCCAATACGGCATTCCGTATATTTGAAAATACGAAAATAATATCGGTCATAGTTACAAGTTACACAGTCACAGTTATATTGAGTTATAATGACTAGTTGGAACTAAGGATCTTTATATAGCAAAATGTTTTCTTTTTGTAATAATGTTTTTCCTTTTTTTTTTTGGGGGTGGGGGGTGGGGTGGGGTCTGTCAAAACTAAATTCCACTATTGATTTTATGCCGAATATAGATCATAATCCGATGCTGGCGTCTTAAACTTGAAAACGAAATTAAAATGAAACCGACTTAACTTTAATTAATCTGCCCGTGTCTATTTTCTAATTTTTATCACCAAGATGATCAGTATTGTCTTAACCAAATTGCAGTATTGGATTTTCAAAGCCTGATATGGATCATAGTTCACAGCAGGATTTTCAAGTTTTAACTAAATTTAATCAAACCGTGCCTCTTGTTAAAAATTTCTTTGCTGGCTGATCTAATATTGCGTAACAGTGTCGTACTTCATTGTCTTAAAACAATATTGCGATTTAAAGGGAGTTTTCTGTGGTGATATAATTTACACTTAAATGTGCTATTTTGTCTTTTAGAAGAAAAAAATAAACAATAATGACTTTTAAAAATTAAAAAAAAGTAGCAGGTTGAATTATTCTTTAAAAGACCTTCTGTTGAAATAATTAGTTCGTCTTTGCTTTGATTACATCGAACATTTAGATCTAATTTATCTAAACTGTCATGTTTTTGGTTAGACATATTTTTTCACCTATGATGAAACATGATTACTTATAAACAGCAAAGAAATTTAAGCCAGTTATGCAACATTTGAAATTTTGCTTCATAAAGTTAAACAGCTTCATAACATTAAACTAGCTTAAACAGTTTGCTCTATGATATAACAATAAACAAAAAAAATTGTTTGTTATGAGATATCAATTATCAATTAAGATATAGAACGAATAATCAATTTACAGTTACAATTTACTTAGACGAATAATAGATAACATCTCTATCTGATGACCTGTTAAATTAAGCTCTTGTGATATTCTCCGGTAGATTAATTCTTTTTATTTTATCAAAATTTCACAAAATACTGCTTTTGAGAAGTACATGTTTCTATCTGAAAAAGAAATCTGAATAAAAGGGTGCAGTTACATGGGTGTCATAATTATTTCGTTTTCCGTAGTACAAGAGATATCATCAACAATAATATTAAAAATAAGAAAATAGAAAGCAAACGTATTATTTGTAAGATCAATATCTTACAAACGTGTGCATAGAAGCGATTTTTTCTGCTTACATACTCGAATGCTGTATGGATATATATATATATATATATAAGAGAAAATCTCCATTCAGCAGTAGATGCTAAATTTTATATAACAATCAGGAACAAATAAAGACCATGTGTTCAGGCATTTTCTCAAGAGCAAATTTTGTTGCTAAAGTGTTTTACTGTGACTGATCAAGGAACACCGACAATGACAATTAACAGTGACTTATCAGAGACAAAGCCAGTATGTCACCCCCAGATTACGTAACCACATCCCTTAACCACAGATCATCGCAAAAGACAAAAGAGTGTGATAATAATAGAAGCGCTAAATAATGCACTTTTATTGTCAAGTATTGTTTGAAACTGTATCATAGAGTAAAACAAGTTTTAGTTAACATTCTACATCAACATTCGGTTGACGAGCGAAATGTTTAATTTTGTCATTTTGTCCATTTTGTAAACTTTCAGAGGTGTTCAAATAATTGAAATCATATTTTCAACTTTTGAAAAGGAACAGTTAAATGTGTTTTAAACAACTCCATCTTTAATTTTGAACAGTCAGTGGTTTTTATTCACCGTCTTTCATGTATTTAATAATTCAAGTTAATAATATGTTCAAGTCAGGAATAAAATACAGAAAAGTAATAATAATACAATAAAATGATGTCACAAAATTCACGCAATAAAAGACAGCATGTCACCTTGAAATGTGCTAAAGTTATACAAAGTTTTACGGGACTTAGGCATCACAGCAAAGTTAAGCACCATTTTATGGCGGACAGTCAGTGACGTTCATAATGGCGGCGTTCAATTTATCAATTATGGAACGGTCTACATGTGCGCTAAAACTTCGGAAGCAGATATAAGATCTTCGGTAATGATCAATATTCAAACATAAAAAACAGCTTTTTAAAGGATAACAGTTTATATTGAAAGAGGTTCACTCAGTTATTATCATAATTTAGGCATCACACAAAGTCAGGGGTGTTTAAAGACTTCGTTTTTATTTTATTATTTGCAATGATATTTTTTTTCTCAAGACTAGCCATACAAAATTATTATTTTTGCGCAGGTGGATCGATATACCAGGGTATTTTGGCAACAACATCACCCAGGAAAACCATATTCATCAAGTTTAATTTACTAGATTGGTTCTCTTTTATTATAAAAATATTATTTTCTCCAAGACGAGAAAGAGAAATATACTGTACCAGTCAGTGTAACAAGGCACATACCATGCGACCAGATCGCCCCAATCAAAGGTAGCGTGGGTTAAATAGCTTGTGTTCACCTATCCAATCATTTCTTTGGGTGCGGAATTGAAGAAGCAGATTTCAGCAATTCATGTCTCAAAAATTGCCTTTTTTCGAAGTCTTCGTCGTTTTGAAAATAAAATGAGGTAAGTCAAAGTTTTTGTATAATACTTTTCAGTTTTAATTGAACTCCTGCTTGGAATTAAATGCTTGATCATGCCCTGCTATGAATCGTTTATGGTGATTTTTGTATGCTTCCGTTTTTAAACGGGTGTTGGTATGTTCGGTAAATTGCAAAGCTGGTAAATTGTTGTTCAACGTAAAAATAAATTCCTGTTGCAGATATTAAACTGAATTTTGTTTTGAAAAATATTTAGATATTATATCAAATGACAAGCTACAATTATGTTCACATACTTTAGAGATAGAATTAGGAATGTATAATAATGTAGAAAGAAATAAAAGATTGTGCAAGGTATGTAATCAAAAACAGTAGAATCAGGAGTTAATTTTATATTATGTTGCTCACGATACAGCTGTATAAGATCCAAACACTTAGGTCAATGTTCATGGTTTACTATACAAAAGTTCAATGCATTAACGTCATCCCAAAGTAAACAATTGATGTATAATCAAAATATATCAAGGAAGCAGAACAGAACAGAACATACTCTTTATTCTCTCATGTACATAAGTACAGTATGAGGAAAATAATAACAAAAAAAAAAGATTAAAGTTTGACAAAGGTGTATAAGTAATACATTGGGGGAGACCGTAATAAAGTTTGAAACTAGTACATAATCCGTATAGATAGTTACTGTATAAAAGCAAACAAAAATATGTGAAATGTAATGTAAGATTAAGTGTATATTTACCTTACCAGAATGGTTTATATTCATATAATTACTTAAATTTGGCAATTAAGGTTTTACAAAAAATAGACAAATGCATTAATTTGTCAGGTGATTTCATATTCAACAAACTATTAAAACAACTCTCAGTGTTTAAAACTGCAAAATTTAACTTATTGGTAAGAATTGACCGTTGATACATAAAAAAAAGGGCAGCTTAATAAATAATGTTTTTCGGTGCCTAAATCATCTAGGTCACAAAGTGTGCACTTTCTGTCATTGAATACTGTTCCGTCCCACCTGCCGATTTCAACAGGAAATTTATGATTAGAAGACCGAAATTTAAACAAATTTAATGCGTCACTATGCGGCAATAAGTTAAAATATGATTCTAATTCTAATGTGGATTTAAATGAATTATATATTTTGCCTTTATTAGAAGATTGCAAATTCCTGTACCATTGCTGTTTGTACTGATCTATTAACGTGAGTTTTACTAGCGCACGTGTATTTAATGGTATATTTGTATAAAATTGATTTAACCACAAATATGAACGGCCAGCTAAATCAAGTATTCTCTTAACGTACGAGGTCCATTTAAAAGTTGTGGTTTGACGATTGACCATATATGTATAAAGTTTAAACGATAACTTGCTATGGTCACCATATAGTAAGCGTGTCCAAAATCCTATCATCCTGCTTTTAACTACAACTGAGATAGGATACCTTTCCAATTTACCGTGTAATATATAAATAGGTGTACTTCTACGGGCGTTTAATAGTTTGCGCAAAAAATCGTTATGAACTGATTCTAAAATATCTTAGTTTTCGAAGCCAAAAATTTCTGAGCCATATGTTAAAATCGGTAAGACAGTGTGATCGAATAATTTTATGCTCAAATGCTCAAGTCAATTGGTAAGTCAGCATTTCTAATTTTAGAGAAAAGTAAAAGCATTGCTTTTTTGTCTGCTCAACTATGTATTTGCGGGCATTAAGAAATGACCCGGAACTTGAAAATTTAACGCCTAGATAATGATATGTATCAGAAAAATCGAGGATGTTATCCCCAAGTTTGAATTCGTAGTTACGAACAGACCGACAACCGAACACAATAACTTTTGTTTTGTTCAGGTTCACTGTAAGATCCCATTCTCTACAATAAGAATTAAAAGCGTTCAGACATATTTGGAAATCCGTTGGGTCATCTGAAATGATAACGGTGTCATCAGCATACAGAAGAACTAAAAGTTTAAGCCAATTAGATTCATTTACATCGTCTTCAAGTTTTACACCGATGCCACCAAATTCGATACATGTCTGTAAATCGTTAAGAAAAAGAGCGAACAAAATTCTCACCTTGACGGACTCCATTCATGCATGCAAAAAGGGGGACAAATCACCATTAAGGGAAACACAAGATTTAATGTTACTATACATGTTTTGAATAACTTTTAGAACCTTACCATTGATGTTAGAATTTAACAACTTTAGCCAAAGACTAGTCCTATTTAATTTATCAAATGCCGCAGAAAAATCTATAAATGTGCAAAACATTTTCTTCTTCTTATATTTCAGGATGTTGATTATTGAATGAAGGGTAAAAATATGATCCTGACAAGAAAATCCTTTTCGAAAGCCAGCCTGATTTGCATTAAGAATATTATTAGATTCTAAATATTTAGTTAATCTACAGTTAAGTATTGAGGTAAACAATTTCCCAAGACAGCTAAGTAAAGTTATGGGCCTGTAATTGGATGGTTCTTTTGGATCACCTTTGTTTTTAAATAATGGAACGATAACTCCATTAAGCCATGATGATGGCATATAACCTGTGTCTAAAACAATGTTAAAAAGTTATGTGTAAATCGGTAAAAACATATCCTGTGTATTTCTTATGTATTCGTTAAGTATATTATTGACAGGACTGCAGGCTTTACCATTTTTAAGACGATTTATGTTTCTTATTATTTCATTCGTGGTGATTTGGGAATTTATTTCTTCGTTAGATTATTTTGTTGCATTGGATTTGCATTTGAGGACAAGGAGCCTGTATTTGCATCCTTAAAATAATTATAAAAATCGTGCATGCTTGGCATCTTGTTGTTAGAAGGCTTTGGATTTAATTTATGTAAAAAGTTCCAGTACGACTTAGGATTATTTGTTTGCAAAGATCTAAGATAAATTGACCTTTTATGTTTATATTGTTGCACATAACGATATATAATACGTTTATAAGACTTGCTAGCCTCATTTAATAGACGCTTATTGTAATCACTAGGGTGTCGTTGATACCTTTTTTTTACGCGGTGATAATGTTTTCTGACACTCGGGACCAAACCAAGGCCTTTTATTATAAAATTTACTACGCGCACGAGATTTTTGTGAAAAAGTAGTGTTTGCCGCAGTAGAAAGTAGGTCGCTTACCTGGTGTGTAATATAATCAACTGTTTGTTGAGACTGTGGGGAGAAGTTAAGTTGTTCAATAATGCATTGCAAGCATGTCAAATCTATGTTATTATGATATTGTGTAAGTTTATTATTTTGCCAATGTATATGTTGTGTTTCACTTTTAGTTTGTTGAATCGGTTCAGGTGGGACGGAAGCGCCTATAACTATACTTAATAAACTGTGTCCGTCTGACAGTAAAGGGTCCGTTTCAATAACATTAAAATATTCAGTATACTCAAAACAATAAGCCGATGAAATAACGTAATCAATGACAGACTTGTGTTTAAAAGTAAAAGCACCATTTTGATCGTTTCCAATTCGACTATTTAAAATAAACATATTATTATTTCGACATATATCTATCAAGCGTAAACCATGATAATTTATTCTACGATCTTGGGATTTCCTGTCTAATGGCACGGACAGATTCTCTAAAATCAAATGCTTATCAAAATACGATTGCGATAATATATCTACGTCACAAAAATCGCATAAAAATGGGTCAGATGGTACAAAATCTCTTATCTCGGACATCCTTGAGTTAAAGTCGCCAATTAAGTATACATATTTAAATTTACAACACATATTAACAACATTGTTTTCAAACATATCAAATTCGTCAATAGTGAAAAAGCGGGAATTTTCTGGTGGCACATAAACAGCACCAATTAAGACATTTTCAGGGAAATTGGTAAAAGCAGTATCTAACGACAACCATAACACATAATCTATACAGTTCGTTTCTAATTTAACATACTGAGATAAGCCTGAACGTACATTAATACCGATACCTCCAGATTTACGTCTATATTCCTTTGATCTAGGTAATGAGAAGAATACATATTCCGGAATGTCAACTTTATCCAATCAAGGTGACATTCCAGGCATTCACCTTTATCTAAAACACAGAAAATATCGTATGAATTAACTAATTCTAAAAACTTTGGATAGTTAAGTTTATTTTTTAAACCACTGACATTTAAACTGCCTATTTTCAGACACTTGTTTACGTTCGATTTCCCCCTATTGTCCTAGAGCATGCTATTTCTGGTTCTTTGAGTGTTGAAAGGCTGTGAAGGATTAGCGGTATCCCATGGTCGTCGGATGGTTCGATCTGGTGCGCTGGTGCTAGTGTAACCCTGACTTCCGGTGGGGTTATGACAGATGTTGTTATCTAGGGGACTTGAGACTGATGGTGATCCGGAGGGCGCGTGCGCCTGGCTTCGTCGTGACGCAGAGCGTGACTGACGTCTGGAAGTCGATGTTGCATGACTTGTTGCACCTTCCGTTGGATTGATCAGCTTCCGAGAAAACTGTGTGTTCATATTAGCAGACGACGATGTGTTTTGACTAGTGTGTATTTCTCGACTGCGATGCATAATACTATCCCATCGTGGGAATGCATCTTGGATGACCTGTCCATTCATAATAATTTTAGCTGGGTAGACTAGCTTGACACTCTTGTTTGGATTTTCAGATTTTAAAGGTTTATATTGTGGCCATAAAGATTTTCTTGCATTGACAATTTCCTGAGGAAAGGCCCTGTTAATGCTTAGACGTGTGTTTTTTAGTTTATATGCGTTGCTTAAGATCAATTTGTGTCCGGATATGCTCTAAAGGCCACTATGATCGGTCTATTAAATCCAGGTTTAAACCTTCCTAGTCTATGTGCGCGCTCAATACATACTTGGCTTTCAATTTGTAGGTCATCTCGCACGAAAGAATTGATTTTTCTAGTGCAATCTTCGTCTCTAGATTCCAGAAAACCGACAAAGATAAGGTTGTTTCTCCGGCTTCGAGATTCAATGTCTATAGATTTATATTCAAGGAGAGCAAGTCTATCCTCGTGACTGTCAAGCGAAGATTTCATGCCTGGAATTTGTAAACATTGGTCTAGTTTGGCCTCAATTTTGCGCATAGATTCACCTTGACTCCCAAATTTAGTAAACAGAACTGAAAGTTTTTCATCCACAGGCAGTGATTTAAACTTGCCGGGTGAAATTTTCTGAATTCATATAAGAGTCACTGTCTTTAATTGAACGAATTTTCCTCTTTTTTACTTTGTATAGTTTTCAACTTGGTATTACCATCGAAAACATCATGGCCACCATTACCACCAAGGTCATCTGTATTCAGCACGTTAAAAAAATTGTTTTCTAAGTCACCAACGGTCATATCTACATGTTTCTTACCCGGACTTGAGTTCTTATATGTCCTCTGTGTATTTTTATCTATACTGTTGAATTTGGCACGTTAAATCCAGAAAGATATTTCCAAAAAAGATTCAGAGAAAAAAAAACACCTTTATCAAACCGAAAATGGAAAGCATAAAAAAGCTTTATGTTCTAGTCAGATAGTGATAAAGTTGGTGTGAAAGGCGCCTTTGATTACCGAGATTAATTGGTGTTTTTGTGCAATTTCTACAGATATATAGTTGTATATAAAAAGATATTAGTTATTTATTTATCGAGTATTGAATTGTTGCGGTGTATTGTAAAAGTTCAATATATTTTAAATGTGTTTTCATTTTAATACATAGCCGTTATTAGATCATAAACCGATTTAAATCAAAGATCAAACTGTAATCATTGAATACATTACTTCCTTCGGCGTCATTTTATTTGCGAAAAAGTAACAATGATTATACAATTTTAGAATCAGTTATGAAAATTTTTATAATTATATTTGCATGACGAACACAAATTATATAATTACCTGCTGAGACAAATTAATTACCTATTTAACTACCGACACGTGTTGTTAGCACCTTTCTATGATCAGCAGTGTACCCCAGCATGCCTTTTCACACCTACTTTGTCACCTTTATGGGTACATACAGTATTTTTATTGTTACCAATTTTTCCTATATACAATCATGTTACCGATATTTCGGTAAATCATTTGCGTATGAAGAGATAAGTGAGACTGAATAATTCTGTAAATAAGCCCGGATAGATAATTGATTATTTGTTTAAACATTCACATATGTCGGCAATTAGATAAGTAACCACAATTTAGCGATTATTTCATGATCGAAATCAAAATTAAGAAAATTAAAGATTTTATTAATTAAAAAGACAAAATATGACTTTATAAGACGCATTGGCAATGAAATTGTAAAATGTGTAACATCCTGTTCCTAGTTCCTTAATATGATTGACTAAAGAATTGTTTTTAATTGACAACGCATGTACATACCCTAAAAAGCTTTTATAATTTCTTTAGAATAAATATTTTCATCGGCGCTAAGAACTCACAACGCTAATCAATAAACTAGTGTATATAGTATATTATGCAAACAGAACATAACAACTTTTTTTATCAAGGTTTTTACATGGGATATATCAAATGCTTTGAAGTCGGTTACAAAAGATAAATGACTCCGGAACAAAAAATTTCTTTAGTTTTGTCATAAAGGGAAAAAAATTAGACTTATAAAAAAACAACGAACAAATAACTGCCGAGTTTGGTACGTGTATTTAGCGATATTGTTTTGGGGGACCTAATTTATCAAAGTTATTCCTATAAATTAAAGGAAAAATTTCAACAAAAACAGTTTTGATTATAATGTTGTTATAGAACTTAAGATGGGAGTTAGTCAAATTACCATGTCATTAATAAAGGGGTTGATTAGATGTTGTATGATACACGTGGCCTTTTTTTCGCATTATTCTATAGTGTAAGCGTTTTATGCCGTCCCGCGACTGACTCACAAGCATAATGTTAATAAAGTACATTAGAAAGAAATAGTGCCGTGGTTCAGTGGTATACCTAGCGAAAAAAGATTTACTGATTGGAAGGACATGAGTTAGTACACCGTTAGGTCAACAACTTTTTTCTTCCATTCTAAAGGTGTATAGAAGCATAAAATTATGTTGTTGTTTTTTTCGCATGACATTTTGATTTCTCTTTAATTTTAATTAGAACAGCTTCTTTAAGTAATAAGTGTTGGTCCCATTCTTTACTTTCATAAAAATATTTTCTTCATATGTAATATAACTAATGAATTTGTTAATGGAATAAATAATCTGTTTTTTACCCGTCTTCTATGAAACATAACATCCCTTCACGTGCTTCTACAGGTCACGTGCATCACTCAGTAAAGGTATATAATTCAATTTTCAGAGAAATGTAGGACGAAGAATTAAATAAATCACAATATGCTTGAAAATGATAATGGCAGTAATATTTACATTTCTTCTCCTTAGTTATCTTTTCTTCGCTTTACTTATATTTACCTTACTTCTCCTTACTAATCTCTACCCATCCTTACTTTTTATATTTACGCATCCTTACTATCTTTATGCATCCTTACATCTTATTCGTCTTTATGCATCCATACTTCCTTATGTTTATGCACATCATGTGTTTTGGCAAAATACGAATGCGCAACTTTCAAACATGTGAAAAATAAGTCTATGTAAAACTGCCAACACACAAAAAAAAACTAAGAATGGGAGTAATTAATTGATGAAATATGCAACTCTTAATCATTCCAGCTTCTTTCCATAACAATAACAATTTCAAAATAGGCAATACAATTTTTTAAGGAAAAGCGATCAAACACGGCCAGTAAATGTTTAAAAGTAATAATTGAAAATTAATTAAAATACAAAATCAATACTATCATTTTGTATTTTCAGCCAAATGGACCTTCATGATGCCATTGCAGAGCTGCAGGAACAGATGCGAGTCTTGCTCGAGTCCCAGAAAAAGTCACAGCCACGAGACAATGAAGCAGAATAAAAGAACAAAAAGAATATAACTTTATGAAATGCATGTTGTAAATGTATGTCCTTGGTAGAAACAGTGAAATAACTCACAATAATCCTATAAATTTAGTATGTTTATCTGTGCAAGTGAAACTAGGTCTTATAAGCTGTGATCGTAGCAAGTAAAAATGCCACTTCCACATAGTTTTTATAAGAGTTAAAAAAATATTTTTCATTTATATGTAGTACAGCTAAACAATGACCCATGACTACATACACATACAGTGATACTTGGATTTCTATTGATTGACGATAACGTAAGAAACAATACCAATGGCATCAGCTGACAAATCTTTGATATTAAATATGTTATTGTAATTTGAATATATGTTTCCAAGTGGCCAAGGTTCACTAGTCATTATTTGCATAACTTCTAGATTGATTTCAGTTATGTTCTTATCATTGCAATATGCTTGGTTTTATTATTGATTGTTACTCTTTTATGATCATATTACATATATCAATAAACTTGTTAATAAAATACTATTCATTAAATTCAGAACTAGTTTGAATTACTTTTGTTTGTGCACATCATTGTCCTTTACAAGTTACTCAGTTAATTTTTATCATGCTTATGGCATATCTCGTGTACGCCAAAGTAAACTTTCTGTCAGTATATCTATTTAAAAAAGGTATGTTTCCTATCGTTCTCTCAGACATTGCATGTCTTTATATTTCTTCGTATGCATCAAGTAGATACGATGCGGATCTTAACTAGTCCGTTCTAGAAATGAGTAGTAACTACATATAATGATCCCGCATCATCATGTACATGTATATTATCAGTCTATATTTGCTTCCCGTATCCTGTAATATATCATGTCCGTATTCTTGATCCGTACATGTAATATAATAAGTCCGTATATGTGTCATGTACGGCCTTTAGCTTTCCCGTATTCATTGAAAATACAATCCGTATATCCTCCGTATACTGGTACCTAGATGTTGTTTTAGCCCGTATATGACTGAAATACGGGTTTCGTACTGTGCGTATATTACAAATATACAGACACATATACATACATGTATACGGAAATACGTATTTGTATGACAAATATACGGAGTTTCCGTATACCCGATGTTCCAAATATGGATTAGTATATTATGTCCGTATATTATGCGAATACGTCCCGTTTATACCCGTATATCTAAACAATACGGGACCGTACACTTCCGTATATTGGTGTATTTTTCGCAGTGGAAATTGCACTGAAATCCAACCATTAGTTTTCAAGTTATGCTTCGGACAAGGAAAACAATCAAAGTGTAATAACTGTGCAAATAGTGAAGATAGCGTTGTAGTTCTTGTACATTGCACTTCCTTTAATTGTGCTTGACAATTGTATGAAGTTGCATTGATTTCCAACCAGTAGTTTTCAACTTATGCTCCGGACAAGGAAATCCAACAAAGGGCAATAACTGTGCATATAGTGAAGATGGAGTTACAGTTCTTGTACACTACACTTCCTGTCATTGTGCTTGATCACTGTATGAAGTTGCACTGAATTCCAACTAGTAGTTTTCAAGTTATGCTCCGGAAAAAGAAAACCAATGAAGGGCAATAACTCTGCAAATATCGAAGATGGAGTTATGATTCTTAAACACTGCACTTCCTGTCATTGTGCTTGACCATTGTATGAAGTTGGACTGAATTCCAACCATAAGTTTTGAAATTATACTCTTGACTAGGAAATTGCAACGGACCGAAGGACCACCCGCCGGCCTAAGCGACCAACAGGCCAACCACCGGGTGACTCCTATATACCCCCAAACTTCGTTTTTAGGGTATAATTAATTCAGTGTTTGAAAGGACCTACATGATGGACAAAATAGATGCTGGAAACACAGTGACTGTTCTGAAATCACGACACTGTAAATTAAAAGTAACAAAGACTTCTTTACTTGCTACAGAATTATAATATTTGAATGAAAATATACTTTCCATTTTGGCTGTAAAATTTCAGTTAACACAGGGCAAGTCATAAAACATCTTTTTACTGTCACACTTTACTCAGCAGGATTTAAACCTTTCTCAATGAATATTTTCAAGGTAAAAAGATAGCCAATGATTTTTTTTCCAGGGAGACACATCAGTGCAAATGATTTGTTTTTATACATATTCAATAATTTATAGTCACTTTGAGCACTAATTAGAACATGATTGATAATGGTGGAAACAGTCATAAACATGTTTCTACTCTCATTTACTGAAACATCTTTGGCAAAACTTACTCATGAAAAATTTGACAGATGATATCTTAAAGATAAAAAGCTATAAAGGCAAGCTTTAAAGAATCTTGAACACAAAATATACCTCCTTGTTGTTATAAATATAACTATGAACATAAGAAACAAGAAAATTGGATAAGTTCAGTTGGTATGACAGTCACTTGTCCATTTTTGTGCGTGAATTTTGTTAGTAAAGGATAGTTAATTCCAACTGTTTTTATTCTTACTTGTTTTGTATGTCTTCTCTGATCCCCAACAATGGAACAATTGCAAAGTGCATTGTTCGGGCACAAAGCTTTTCCTGTAAAAATAACAACAACAACAAAATCTTGTCTATCAGGTATGGTGATTCCTACCTCCTCAACAGCACAATAGATATATACAAAGTAATTCATATAACTATAAGGATTAAGGTTATTTTTCGGAAATCATTCAGAAGATCTAAACGGAATTTACTAGTTGTACAGTTGATCCCTGTTTCTTGTCACACACTACATACAATATATTAACATACTGATGAAAGAGGTCTATAACAGGCAATTACAATACTAAAATGCTAAATGGCTCGATTTACTACTTGTTAAAAATGTAGACATTTCTATAAACACAAAAACTAGTATTTCCATACACAAGAAATTCGTAATGGCAAAGGAACTCTAAGATAGTATGCAACATTAAAACAGAATCACAGCTTAATGCACATACACTGGTAAGCGATCTCATTTTGTACTCTGTCTCATCTTCCTCGAAATTCACTTTTTTGACAACAATGTGCATGTCCAGCCCTGGAATATTTTCTTCAGCTAAAATGTTGAAACAAAATAGCCTTTTAAACTTTGCAGATATAATATCTCTCATTATATACTATGATAACAATGGTTACGTATAAGTATAATAATTCTCTATAAACATCTGATGACAGTTCTATTTTTAGAACTAATCAATAACCTAGTTGTTGTACCTGTGTTTTGGAAATTGCTGGAATATACTATTATCTTCATATGACCTTATTCATTGTGGTTAAATTTGGAACATTGGATAAAATTCTCTTATGATGTTTATATTTAAAATTGTTTAGAATCTACATTGTCCTAGAATATTCTTGTGACTAATTTAGTGAAGATGTATTCAGAATATTGCAGAATGTTCTGGTATATTCTTTATGTGGATCAAATCAGAGAATTTCTGTAAAAGATATCTTAAGGTAATCTTTGGTCATAAAAATATTGGATTAAATTTTCATTAGTGACAGTAAATTATTACCAGAATATATGGAATTATTTTTCATTATTCTTCATGAGGAATTAATTCAACTTTTCAACAATCTATGGGATTATTCTACTAGAAGTTATTTTGGACATTTATGGAAAATACTTCAACAGTGATAAAGACATTAAACTCTTCATAAGGATCAGACAGGAATTTTAGTTTATATAGGACTGCACTAAATCCAGGTACGTTAAAACATCTGAGGTAACTTTGTGCAATTGTACTTCAATAATTTAGTAATTTGCTTTAAAAATAAATTTTTGTTTTTGTTTAAAAGTTTGTAACTGGTTATTCTTTCTGTTACACTTTTGGTTTGGACTGTAACACAATGTAGGAAAGCTACAAAACTGGCCAAAATAAACCTAAACAGCCATAACTTTGGTATCTAATGAGTAAACTGAGGTATTTCCTTAAAGACTCCTGTGAAAAACTTTCTAACCTTAGACTCATTACCCATAACACCAACACCAATCAGTGTAAGGCTAATAGCAAACACAGGAGATATGTTAGATTGTGATATAGTTTACTGAGTGAGCATCAAAAGTGAAGCTACCAGTGGAAAAGGACTTCTTTTGGTGTTCACGCAAAATACATGCCAGAACTTTTATTGACAAGCAATTATTCTTTTTTCTTTCAAGCTAGGAAAGCACAGTTTTGTCTTTCTGATTGCCATTTTTCTAAAATTTTGCACATCAATTTCTAAATTAGTGCTTTATGATAAAAAAATACAAATCTTAATGAAACATTTGAAATCTGGCACATATGAAACAAGATTACAAGTATGGTAAAACAATGAAATTTATCAATAAATATATTTTAGGAAAACTTGTTTGTCATTAAGATTTTCTATTTAAAATAAAATTATATACATTTACATTTATTCTACAGATCTGAAATAAAATCTCATATGCTTAAACACTGTCGATTATACAGGAAGCACATTTCAATAAGCATAGAGTAACTAGAGCTATCACTAAATGTGATTAATACCCCCAAAACAACGGTACAGAACATAGGAAGTTATCAATTTAGAAACAGAATACTTCGTAAAAAAATTGAAAAAGAGTTATAGTTGTGGGCAATTAAAGATAGTTGTGGTACTTGTACATTGCATTTCCTCTCATTACGCTTGACCATTGTATGAAGTTGCATTGAATTCCAAAAAATAGTTTTCAAGTTATTCTCCAGCCAAAAAAAACTAACAAAGGGCTATAACTGTGCAAACAGTGAAGACAGAGTTATAGCTCTTGAACATTGCACATCCACACAATGTGCTTGACCATTGTATGAAGTTGCATTGAATTCCAACCACGAGTTTCCAAATTATATTCTGGAAAAGGAAATCCAAGGAAGGGCAGTAACTCTGCGAATAGTGAAGATGGAGTTATAGCTCTTATACAATGCACTTTCACTCATTGTGCTTGATCATTGTATGAAGTTGCAATGAATTCCAACCAAAAGTTTTCAAGTTATGCTCCAAATAAAGAAAACTAACTAAGGGTAAATAAATCTGCAAATAGAGAAGATGGAGTTACGATTCGTGGATACTATGCTTCCTCTCAATGTGCTCGACCATTGTATGAAGTTGCACTGAATTCCAACCAGTAGTTTTGAAGCTATGCTCCGAAAAAAGAAAACCAATAAAGGACAATAACTCTGCAAATAGAGAATTTGGAGTTATGATTCTTAAACACTGCACTTCCTCTCATTGTGCTTGACCATTTTATACAGTTGTATTGAATTCCAACCAGTAGTTTTCAAGTTATGCTCCGGACAAGGAAAATAAATTAAGGACAATAACTCTGAAAAAAGAGAAGATGGAGTTATGTTTCTTGGACACTGCACTTCCTTTCATTGTGCTTGATCATTGTTTATAGTTGCGTTGAATTCCAATTGGTAGTTTTCAAGTTATGGTCCGGACCAAAAAAAATAATAAAGGGCAATAACTCAAAAAATTGTGAAGATGGAGTTATGATTCTTGGACAATGCTCTTTCCCTCATTTTGATTGACAACTGTGTGAAGTTGCACTGAATTCCAACCAGCAGTTTTCAAGTTATGCTCCGGACAAGGAAAACCAAAAAAGGGCAATAACTCTGAAAATAGATAAGATACAGTTATGTTTCTTGGACACTGCACTTCTTCTCATTGTGCTTGATCATTACGTATTTGTATGACAAATATACGGAGTTTTCGTATACCTGATGTTCCAAATACGGATTAGTATATTATGTCAGTATATTATGCGAATACGTCCCGTTTATACCCGTATATCTAAAAAATACGGGACCGTACACTTCCGTATATTGGTGTATTTTTCGCAGTGGAAATTGCACTGAAATCCAACCATTAGTTTTCAAGTTATGCTTCGGACAAGGAAAGCAATCAAAGGGTAATAACTGTGCAAATAGTGAAGATAGCGTTGTAGTTCTTGTACATTGCACTTCCTTTCATTGTGCTTGACAATTGTATGAAGTTGCATTGAATTCCATTCAGTACTTTTAAGTTATGCTCCGGACAAGGAAAACCAATAAAGGGCAATTACTCTGAAAAAGTGAAGATGGAGTTATGATTCTTGTACATTGTACTTCCTCTCATTGTGCTTGACCATTGTATAAAGTTGCATTGAATACCAACCAGTAGTTTTCAAGTTATGCTCCGGACAAGGTAAACCCGGACCGACCGCCCGACCAACCACCGGGCGACTCCTATATACCCCCCAAACTTCGTTTCGGGGGTATAACAAATATCGTTCACAATTTAGCAGGATGTTATAAGAGCTTCTTGCCAGGTGTGAAAACTTACAGTCTCTAAAAGTTCTGTCTCTAAAAGTTCTCAGATAGTCACAGATAGTCACATAAAAATTTTAAAGGTTTCTGTTCTCTAGCGGATCAATACTGTATTTGTTGTACTGCTTTTATTTTTCCATCAAATATTTGTTAAGACAGTTACGTTGGACCTGTTTTAGATCAATCATATTGAGAAAAGACTTTCGATCAAATAACTTTTTCATATTACATCTTATTTTCATATAGTCATGATTCTCAAAATGGAGTTTGTACAATATCAGACATGAGCGCACCAATGAATGTAAAGAAATGTTTTTCTGATCTCCTATAAAGATCAAGGAGAAAACTAGAGATGTGCCTACACTTTGTGCCTTTGTCAGAAAAAATGTACAGACAGTCATAGGCAATTAGACAGAAGCAAATCTTATTTGCCTCATGCTGTATAAGTGGGGGTATAACCATTGAACTAAAATCTAAGATTTTTTTAAAATGGCCATAACTATTCTCATACTGGGACAAACTGCAAAGAAAAACCCCAGATACACATGAACTCATCAAGCAAACATTCTTGGAAGGTCTTATAAATCCATTTAAAATACTTAAGGAGCTATGCAGAACACAAAAATGCCCATTTTTACTATTTCAATGGCTGTAACAGTACTGTGGTCATACTTGGATCAGCTGCAAACACAACCATAAGTACACAACAACTCATTACAGAGGTTTCGTGATTCTATTTCAGATACTTTAGGGTCATAACATAACTAAGTCATTGGGGTCACAAGCCAAAATCTTCAAGAGGTTCAAGAGATATTGAACTGACATGGAAGCGGGGGAGGAATCAACAGACAGAAGTTGTAATAAGAACTAAGGGCTCTAAAAGTTTCTATTCAAGCCTAAACACTACAACTAAATGCCATAAGGCGACATTGCTGAGCCTGCCAGATGACAGAAGGAAAAAATTGTGGAATAGCTTTGCAGAGAAATCAGCTTTCATTTAATGTCCTGAAATTTCAAGGAAGTCCTGCTAAAAACTTTTGAGAAATGCTCTAGAAATTAAAAGCTTAAGCAAGGAAATTAATTCAAATTCTATACCAAGCACATTTATGGCAATTGTACTCTGTACTTCCTCTGGTTGTCCTCCATTTCTGTTTGAGGTCCCTCTAAATGTGTTTTGCTCCGAACGAAAATAAATCACTAAAGGGGAATTAATTTCGATATACATGTAACTAAGGCAAAGTCATGATTCTTGTACAGTGTACTCCAACACTCCAAGATCTATCTACTGACAAAGTTTAAAACCTGTTGTCCAGTTAAAATTAATATATAAATATGTAACTTTAATCTGACCTTCGACCTAAGGATGTAGGTCTTATCCAGATGAACAAATGTGGCAAATCATTTCAAAATCCTGAAATGAATGGAGAAGTTATGGTGTGGAAATCGTCTATCATAATCATTTTTTACCTTTAAGTTGTCACAAGTACCTGGGTCTTGCATGCAACATGCTGCCTCATCATGTAAACAAAGTGCCAAGGAATTATAAAACCATTTCATGCATGGAGATGTTATGGCCCAGACAAACAAATCTGTATATTTTTTTTATTTTCAGGCTGTGCCAGTGACCTTGACCTTTAATGTAAGTACCTGGGTTATGCACAAAACATGCACCCTCATCAAGGATGAACAGAAGTGCCAAGGTATTTAATTTAATAAAAATCCTTGCATGCATGGATAAGTTATGATCCAGAAAAGCAAATCTATCTACATATTTTACCTTTAAGCTGTCTCTGTGACCTAGGCCTTTGAGCAAACTATGTGTTTCTTGGATGCAACACACTTTCTCATTCAGGCAAATATTTGTACCAATTATTTGAGAATTTCTATCAATGACTAACTCACACCCTTTACCATCTTGTATGGACCAAGGCAGGCAATAACGCACGCACTTACACCTAACTGCCATTATGAAAAATATTTAGAGCTCTCTGCATGCTTGCTGGATAAAAATAGGATAGAATAAAGTTTTATAGGGAACAATACTTACACACATATATATCACCAAATCCTCCTTTGTATTTTGGTTTTTGCCCACAACTTTCCAGAAAATCTTCAATGTTTTTTGCTGATAAAACGTTCAGTCTACCTTTTATATCTTTATTTGACTGGAAGATTTCTTTCAGTCTTTGGTCTCTTCCTAATTTGGCACTCGATGTATCACCTGATTGCTGACGTATTAAAAACCCTGGTTGCTGCACAGCACCAGTCATATCAACATCTGATGGGAAGGGGTACACATCTGTTTCATCTGCAGCGGATGAGGTCGCTACTTGAGGTCTACCTGAACCATTAAGGCTGATCACACTAGTATTTCCAAAATTACCTGATGCAGTAAAATTTTTAAGGTCCTGCTTTTGTGTATCTACTGTGGGCTGTCCTAGATGTAACTGGCGTATTTGATCTGTGGCTTCCCCTGTGTTGTGCATCTGCTGTTGTGGCCTTTCATCAGCTGCACCTTCAGTATTTCTTGAAGTAAAAACATCCTTTCATTTTAGAAATAACTGTCCGCTATTTCTCTATCAGATCATAGGCTACAAATTATGTGGCATCAATATTCAAGATATAAAGATTTAGATAAAATATTCAAGACTTTGATTAAATGTGACATCAGAACATTAACTTTGCAACCCTAATTTCAAGATACTTCTAAAGGACAAACAAGAGGGCCATTGCTCACCTGAGTCTCATTGCTTATGTTACAAGTATCGTTAAGGTTGTTATGGGTGTTCGTTCTTTGCAAGTTTGAATAAGTTTGCAATAAGTCTGAAGACTCTGGGTGTAATTGTACTCAACTTTTTTAGCAGAACTAGTGTTACTCTCCAGGTCCCAGTGAACTTGACATTTAACCTACAGACCCCAAAAACAATAGGGTTCTTCTAATAAAATTACCCTATGAAGTTTGAAGGTTCTGGGTGTAACGGTACTCCAGTTACTGAGCAGAAAGAGTTTTCACTCGTCCCTGTGACCTTGAATTTTGACCTGCTGACTCCAAAAGAAACAGGGTTCTTTTACTAAGTAAGGGCGTTTTTTGACCCAGAGGCTATGATTTGAATAAACTTGGCAGAGGTCTATAAGATAATGCTGAACACTAAATATCTTAACTCTGGGCCTTGTGGTTTTTGAAGTTTTTTAAAAGTTTTTCCTTTAAAACTCTATGTAAAACATGTGACCAATGAGGCGGGGCTATTTTTGACCCAGGGACTATGATTTGAACAAAATTGGTAGAGGTCCTCTAGACAATGCTACATACAAAATATCTAAGCTCTATGCCTTTTGGTGTCTGATGTCAAGAATTGTTAAACTTTTTCCTATATAACTCTATCTAAACAAGTGACCCCATTATTCTTACTCTGTCTGCAATCTGCTGATGATAAACAAAGAAGAAACTGAATGCAAGTCTCACATTAGTGATAGATATTTGCTAAAACTTAAATTTCATCTATAACAAGAGGGAAGATTTTAAAAGTTTTTCCTATATGTCTTTGTGTAAAATCAAATGACCCCCTGGGTGGGGCCAGTTTTGACCCCAGGGTCATGGTTTGAATAAAATTGGTAGAAGTCCTCTATACAATGCTACATACCAAATATCTAAGCTGTACATCTTATGATTACTGACAAGGAGATTATAAATTTTGTCCTATATAATTAAATGTAAAACATGTGACCCCTGGGTCGAGGCCTTTTTATACCCAGGGGCCATGATTTGAACAAACTTAGTAGAAGTCCACTAGACAATGCTGCACACCAAAATTAATATCTTAACTCTAGGTCTTTTGATTTCTGACAAGATTTTTAAAGTTTTTCCTATATAAATTTATGTGAAACATGTGACCACTGGGGCCGTGCTAATTTTGTCAAACTATCTAAGCTTTATGCCTTTTGATTTCTGATGTGAAGATTTTTAAAGTGTTTCCTATACAAGAGGACCAATGGCCCTAAAGCGCTTACCTGGGTTCCAAGATGAAAGAAATTTTTATGAATGTAATGATGCATATCACAGAAATGGACCAATGCAATTTCATTGCCATAGCTCCAAAAACAAAAAGTAGGCCAGTGGGTCAAAATATAGGTCATGAGACAACATTTTTGAAATTAGAACGAAAAACTGTACACACAGTCCGAATTTCATTGCCGTAGCTTTAAAACAAAAAAGTAAGTCAGTAGGTCAAAAATATAGGCCATGCTATGACGTTTTTTAAATTGAAACAGACAACAGTACATATGGTCCAAATTTCATTGCCATAGCTCCAAAAACAAAAAGTAGGTCAGTAAGTAAAAATATAGGTCATGCGATGAATTTTTGAAATCGAAACGAAAAACTGTGCACACAATCCAAATTTCATAAATGTAGCTAAAAAACAAAAAAGTAGGTCAGTAGGTAAAAATATTGGTCGAGGAATAATGTTTTGGAAATCATCTTGAAAAACTGTACAAATGGTCCAAATTTGATTGCCATAGCGAAAAACTTAAAAAATGAGAAAAACAAATTTGGCGGAGGGGAGTGACCCCCAGGGGAAGGGGGGATGATCCGTCTATGGTCACAGTGCTTACTACCAAATATCAAAGCTCCAGGCCTTGCAGTTTCTTACAAGAAGATTTTTAAAGTTTTCCAAATATAACTCTATGTAAAACATGTGACCCCTTGGGTGGGGCCAGTTTTGACCTAGGGGCCATGATTTGAATAATCTTGGTAGAGGTTTACTAGACACTGCTCAACACCAAATATCTAAGCTCCATGCCTTGTAGTTCCTTACAAGAAGATTTTTAAAGTTTTCCCAATATAACTTTATGTAAATCAAGTAAGCCCTGGGCGGGGTCAGTTCTGACCCCAGGGTCATAATTTGAACAATCTTTGTAGAGGTCCACTAGATGATGCCTCATACCAAATATCTAAGCTCCAGGCCTTGCAGTTTCTGACAAGAAGATTTTTTAAAGGATTTACTATTTAACTCTTTGTAAAACATGTGAGCCCTTGGGCGGAGCCAATTTTGACCCAGGGGCCATGATTTGAACTATCTTGGTAGTTGTCTACTAGACAATGCTCAAAATCAAAAATCTAAGCTCCATGCCTTGCGGTTTCTGACAAGAAGATTTTTTAAATTTTCCCAATATATCTCTATGTAAATCAAGTGGCCCCCAGGGCGGGGCCAGTTCTGACCCCAGGGTAATAATTTGAACAATCGTTGTAGAGGTCAATTAGACGATGCCTCATATCAAATTGCTAAGCTCCAGGCTTTGCAGTTTCTGACAAGAAGATTTTCAAAGAATTTACTATATAACACTTTGTAAAACATGTGACCCCTTGGGTGGATCCAATTTTGACCCAGAGGCCACGATTTGAACTATCTTGGTAGAGGTCCACTAGACAATGCTCAACACCAAATATCTAAGCTCCATGCCATGCGGATTCTGACAAAAAGATTTTTAAAGTTTTCCCTATATAACTCTATGTAAATCAAGTGACCCTCAGGGCGGGCCAGTTCTGACCCCAGGGTAATAATTTGAACAATCTTTGTAGAGGTCCACTAGATGATGCCTTATACCAAATATCTAAGCTCCAGGCCTTGTGGTTTCAGACAAGAAGATTTTTAAAGATTTCTTTTAAGTTGCCAAAACATTCAGGGTTCTGCATGGAATTGAATTCTTTGAACAACTTTGGAAAAGTGCAAGGAACATCCCATGCAAGTTTCACTGAATTTGGCCCAGTGGTTTCAGAGGAGATGTCTTTTGAATGAAATAGTTGAAGCCTAACGACGCACGACGCACACTGGACTTTGAGGATGACAAAAGCTCACACTGGCACTTTGTGCCAGGTGAGCTAAAAATCAGGTCAGTAGGTCAAACATATAGATCACGCGATGACATTTTTGAAATCGAAACGAGAAACTGTGCAGATTGTCCAAATTTCATTGCTGTAGCTAAAAATCAAAAAGTAGGTCGGTAAGTAAAAAATATAGGTCAAGGAATAATGTTTTTGAAATCATCTTGAAAAACTGTACAAATGGTCCAAATTTTATTGCCATAGCGAAAAACTTAAAAATGAGAAAAAAAATTTAGAGCGGGGGGGGGGGAGTGATTCCCAGGGGAGGGGGGATGACACCACTGTGGTCACAGTGCATACTACCATATATCTAAGCAGGCCTTGCAGTTTGTGACAAGAAGATTTTTAAAGTTGTTTGCTATATAACTCTATGTAAAACATGTGACCCCTTGGGCGGGGCCAGTTTTGACAGACGGAGGCCATTCCTATAATCCCTATAATGTTTGTAAGACAAATATGCCCCCCTAGCATCTTATCCCTAGAGGCAGCCATGAAGTTTTGAGGAGCTGGGACCAAGTGTTCTAAAGTTTCTGATCGGAAACCATTTTGTTATTCAAGGACACTGTGACCTTGGCCTTTGACCCCATGAACTGAAAAACTAAAGGGCTCACCTATAAGTTATGAACAACTAATATACCAAGTTTGAGGAACATGGGTTCAAGCATCCTACATTTATTCGTAAAAACCATTCTGCTTTTCAAGGTCACTCTGACCCTTGACCTTTGACCCAAGGACCTGAAAAATGACAGTTGTCATTAACTATTCTTGACAAACCTATACACTTAGTCAGACTTGGGCCCAAAGATTCCCTAGATTTACTGCAGAAACTGTTTTGTTTTTCAAGGTTACTGTGACCTTGGCCTTTGACCTAATAAACCTAAAAGCCACAGGGGTCATCTAATTGTCATGGCTAACCTACCTATGAAGCTTTGAGGAGCTGGGCCAAATCATTCTATAGTTATTGATCAGAAACCATTTTGCTTTTCAAGGACACTGTGACCTTGGCCTTTGACCTGGTGACCTGAAAAATGAAAGAGTCCATCTACAAGTCATGAACAACTAATATACTAAGTTGGAGGAACATGGGCCGAAGCATTCTACACTTATTCATCAAAAACCATTCTGCTTTTCAAGGTCACTGTGACCCTTGACCTTTGACCTAATGGCATAAAAACGATAGTTGTTATTAACTGATCATGGCAAACCAACATACTAAGTCTGAAGAACTTGGGCCCAAGGATGCTCTAGATTTACAGCAGATACTGTTTTGCTTTTCAAGGTAACTGTGACCTTGGCCTTTGACTTTATAACCCTAAAAACTACAGGGGTTATCTAATTGTCATGGCTAACATATCTATGACGTTTTGAGGAGCTTTGCCCAAGCGTCCTATAGTAATTGATCGGAAACCATATTTATATACAAGGTCACTGTGACCTTGACCTTTGACCTGAAAGCTACAGGGGTCATCTGCTGGTCATGATCAACCTATATATCAAGTTTTAAGAACCTGGGTCAAATCATTCTATAGTTATAAATTGGAAATAATTTTGCATTTTAAGGTCACTTTGATCTTGACCTTTGACAAAGTGACCTGAAAAACTATACGGGTCATCTACTGGCATGGCCAATCTATATACCAAGTTTGAGGAACCTGGGCCAAAGCGTTCTATAGTTATTAATTGGAAATAATTTTGCTTTTCAAGGTCACTATGATTTTGACCTTTGACCTGGTGAAAAGAAAAACTACAGGAGTCATTTACTGGTCATGAGCAACCTACATACTAAGTTTGAACAACCTGGGATCAAGGGTTCTATAGTTATTGATAAGAAACTGCTTTGCTATTCAAGGTCACTGTAACCTTGACCATTGACCTGGTGAACTGAAAAACTATAAGTGTAATGTACTGGTCATGACCAACCTACAACTCAAGTCTGAGGCAGGTAGGTCCAAGGGTTTTCTAGATATTGATTGGAAACCAAAGTGTCTACCGACAGACCGACCGACCCACATTTGCAAAACTATATGCCCCCTCATCTTCAATGGGGTACAAATAATAACAAAGTTATGGCCAATTTTAGCAATATTCAATAACTTTACCTTGAAAGTAAAGGTCAAATAAAGGTCACTGTCAAGTTCAGTTTAACCATCTTTAGAGGTGTTGTCTAAAAGGTAGTTATGTGCAAGTATGACGACCATTAATAACAAGAACTGTCACTGTAAGATGACAATGCCTCTGAAGAGGTGCTTTGACTTTGGACTGAGAAGCAGTCGTTCAGGGGTCAAGGTCAAATAAATATAGGTCAGTGGGAAGGTCTTGTACACTGGGGTGTTGTGTCCAAGTATGAAGTAAAACCACTTTCTAATAAGGAGGTTATGGCCAATGTTAAAGATTTTGGACAACTGGATCTTCAAGTTGAAGGTCATTCAGGGTTCAAGGTCTAATAAATATAGGTCAATGGGAAAGTCTTGTCCAAAGGGGTGTTGTGTCCAAGTATGAAGTAAATCCACTAACTAATAAAGAAGTTATTCCCAATGTTAAAGTTTTAGGACAACTGGATCTTCAAGGTGATGGTCATTCAGGAGTCAAGGTCAAATAAATATAGGTCAGTGGAAAGGTCTTGTCCAAAGGGATGTTGTGTCCAAGTTTGAAGTAAATCCACTAACTAATAAGGAAGTCTGGCCAATTTTAAAGTTTTCAGATGGACGGACAGTTCAAAAACTATATGCCTCCTTTCGGGGGCATAACAAAGACAGAGACAATTTGGGCAATGTCAATGTCATTTAAAGGTCAACGCAATATACTTGAATTATTCAATATGTTCTTTATATTCTCAGTGTTGTTTTGTCCTAGCATGAATAAAATTTGTCCATAAATGACAAACTTTTAGCTATTTTAGTAAAATTCAATAATTGCACCTTGATGGTTATTTCAGGTCAAGGTCATACCTGAATAACTTAGTTGTCAGTTTTGTCATAAGTGTTGTCTTGCCCTAGTATGAATCAAATCCCATCATAAATTACAAAGTTATGGCCAATTTAAAAAAAAATCAATAGTTTGACCTTCACTGTCAATGTCATTTTAAGATCAAGGTCATAATCGAAACAATCAAAATTTTGAGTTGATATAAGTGTTTAGTTTTCTCTAAGTATGAATCAAATCCATAAATAAATGAGAAAGTTATCACAAATAAAGCAAAATTCAAATATTTGACCTTGATGGTCAAGGTTATTTTAAGGTCAAGGTCATACTTGAATAAATAAACATGTATGTTTTTCATAAGTGTTGTTTTGTCCAAGAAAGAATCGAATCCAACTAAAAATAACAAAGTTGTGGCAAATTTTAGCAAACTGCAGTAATTTGACCTTCAAATTCAAGATCATATTAAGGTCTAGGTCAAACTTGAATAATTCATCATGTCAGGTTTGTTATAAGACTTGTCTTGTCAAAGAATTAATCAAATCCAATTAAAAATTACAAAGTTATGCCTTCGTGGACATTAAAAGTTATGATCGATGTTAAAGTTTTCGGACTAGAACGACAACAGCAACGACACCATGACAATAGCAACAGCTCCATTTTTTTTCGAAAAAGTCGAGCAAAAATTATTTTGTATCCCGGGCACATATTTGAGCCCTTTATAAATATAGTACATACCTGTTGAAATGGGAAAAGATTTTTTAAATTTCTTGATCTGCCGTCAAATATATCATAATATGTCACTCAGATGGGTAATAATTTCATCACTCAGGACTTAGGAATTATTGATTCAATTACATGTACTACACATCTGAACTCAAAACCATTATAAATTTGACAGTAAATCACTCAGACTTTAAATTCTGTTTCCTAATAATGAAACAATTTACTGTTCTTAAGCTAGAAGCTACCTGCTTTAAATTAGGACAATGTATTTAATGCATTACATGAAGCCTTAAAGTTGCAAAAAAGACTGCAATGTCATTAGATATGTGACTGGCCACAGCTGACTGGAAAAAACACTCATGAAGTTCTGATATAATAACTTTCAGTACCTCAGAATTTTGATTCAAAACTATAATACAAAATAGAAAAGAAATTACCTGTCAATTGTGTTGCAAATATCTGAAAGAAAAGAGAGAAAAATATTGACTCCGGAAAATTCCTCATGTGAAGAATTGTAGGATTGAAAAAACTAGAACTGCCACTGTCATGGCGTGAATACCCCCGCATAGTGCTTTGTCAGAATCAACAGGGGTCATTTAGAGGTCATGGACAACCTCCCGGCCAAATCTGAGGGTAGAAAGGCAGTAAATTGCTTAGTTATGTATTCTACATGTTTTTTAGTTGCAAAGATCAAAGTAACCATTACCTTTGACCTACTACCTCAAAACTGAAACTGCCATTGCTTGACTTGATCCCCCTGTGGGCCAAAGAATTGTTAAGTTATTGGGCGGACAAGGAAAATCTGACGGACAGACGGATAGATGGACGGACGGACAACTTGATTCCAGTATACCCCCCTTACAACTTCGTTGTGCGGGAGTATAACAAATTTTCTTTTTAGCTCACCTGTCACATAGTGACAGGGTGAGCTATTGTGATCGCCTTTCGTCCGTCGTCCGTCCGTCCGTCCGCCGTCCGTTTACAATTGTTGTCCGCGCCCTAGCGGTCTTAATTTTGGAGCGATATTCTTTAAACTTGGTCAGAATGTTTATCTTATTGATATCTAGGTCAAGTTCATAACTGGGTCATCTCACCCTTAAAACTAGGTCACAAGGTCAAATTATAGGAAAAGCTTGTCCGCAATCTTGCAGTCTTAATTTTGGTCCAATCTTCTTCAAACTTGGTCAAAATTTTAATCTCAATGCTGTCTTGATCAGGTTTGAAACTGGGTCATGTGACCTTCAAACCTAGGTCACAAGGTCAAATTATAGAAAAAGCTTGTCCGCACTCTAGCAGTCTTAATTTTGGTCTAATCTTCTTTAAACTTGGTCAGATTGTTTATCTTAATGATATCTAGGTCAAGTTTGTAACTGGATCATGTGACCTTGAAAACAAGGTAACTAGTTCGAATTTTAGAAAAAGCTTTTTCGTACTCTAGTGGTCTTAATTTTGGTCCGATCTTCTTCAAGCTTGGTCAGAATGTGTATCTTAATAACATCTAGGTCATGTTTGAAACTGGGTTATGTGATCTTGAAAACTAGGTCACTAGGTCAAATTATAGAAAATGCTTGTCCGCATTGTAGTAGTCTTAATTTTGCTCCAATCTTCTTCAAGCTTTGTCAGAATGTTTATCTCGATGATATCTAGGTCAAGTTTGAAACTTGGACATGTGACTTTGAAATTTAGGTCACTAGGTCAAGTTATGATAAAAGCTTTTCTGCACTCTAGTGGTCTTAATTTTGGTCTCATCTTCACTTTCATTACCATAAAATCTTGGTTCCTTTCTTCAAATTGCCATATTGCATTATTGGTTCCAGAGTTATGGCCCCTGAAAGTGCCAAAATTAACTATTAAGACCTTGTCTGCACAATAGCAGCTTCATTTTTGATTTGAATTTAATCAGACTTGTACAATACTTGAGTTAATATAAAATCTTGCAGGTTTGCCAGGGGACTTGAAAAGTCAGGGAACTGAAAGTCTCTGCAACCCTTACAACCAAAAATTAAAAAATAAGTATGTGTTACACTCGAAACCGATGTTCCTCCCTCCAAGATCCATGTCACAGCAACCCTCTGAACTTAGTAAGTTCTGCTATATAGGCCTTACTGCTGATAGTTTGTGTCTTGCCCATATATTTTTTGCATCTATGGTTGGATTTTAAAATAATTAGCTGAATTGGCAATAGAGTGAACATGTGTCATGTACATAATCCCTGTTTGGAACGGTGTTCCAACATTCAGTTCACAGCAATTTAGTTTTTTGTATAACGGCAGGATTTTTAAAAAAAATATTGCAGCACAAACTTCTACATTTTTCAAGATACTGCTTTGAAACTTTAAACATGTTAGGTATCATGTGTATACGTGCCTGATATATTTTTTATGAGGCTCAGTCCGTTATAGTCCACGTTGTGTTTTAACAATCCTGATGACGCACGACATCTAGTGAAACTCTACCAAAAATGACCCCATGGTCAGTATTGCCTGTACCCTTTGAGTCAATTGGCAACTGTATTTGCATCAACTGACTCTTGCAACCATTGAGCAGTTGTTGGCAGGTGAGCGACCCAGGGTCCAATGGACCCTCTTGTTATTACATGTTTTTTAATGGATTTAAGTCATTTTTACTCATTTATGCCGCGTGACTGGGAGGTCAAGTTTTTGAGTTAAAGCCACTGTGATAGTCATGACTAACCTCCACACCAAATATGAAGACTGTGGGTCAAAGGAGCATTAAATTATTGGGCCGACAAGCATTTTTAGTCAAAGCTCCTGTGACCTTGACCAGTAAATAGGGGTCATGTACTGGTCATTACCAACCTCCAGACAAAATAAGAAGACTGTGTCTTAAGTTATTGGTCAGACAAGGTTTTCTTTACCAAACTCCTGTGACTTTGACCTTTGACCCAGTGACCTCAAAATCAGTAGGAGTCATGTTCTAGTTATGACTAACGTCCATACCAAATATAAAGACTGAGGGTTAAAGGATTCTTAAGTTATTTGGCAGATATGCTTTTTTTAGTCAAGGCTCCTGTGACCTTGACCTTTGACCCAGTGACCTCAAAATAAATAGGGTCCATCTACTGGTCATGACCAATCTTCAGACTAAATATCAAGACTGTGGATTCTTAAGTTATTGGGCTGACAAGGAAAAACAGACGGACGAACAGACGGACAAGCTGATTCCAGTATACCCCACAACTTCGTTTTGCGGGGGTATAAATATGCTTATGAGTTTCAAATTCATAAAATAAACAAGGCTTCCATGATTTATTCATACAAATAGTCCAATGAGCAGATATTTCTAAGTTTTAAGTATAACACTTATATTCAACTTAAGCATTTATTAAATTTTAGTAACTTTAATGTTTTCTTTAGGTGCAAAGGCACAATCTTATCATCTTAACTACATGAAATTATTTATAAGAAAAGTTCAATATGTACATGTTTTTTTTTTCATTTCAAGAAACTAGATTATTTTTCTCAGTAACAAATTGCTTTATGTTGAAAAGCAAGATCTTTTATCACCTGGCCAGTACGACATTATTAGGAGCCTGCATAAATTATTCAGTCACTACATTTTTATGTTACCTTGGTAAACTTCTTCCAAATATTCTGTCATAAGTTAATAATATAAGCTATGACACATAAGAACTTTTGCAACAAGGCGATCGGTAAAACCGACATATGCTCCCCGAAGCAGGAGCCAAAGGGACATGTGCAAGGCAAGAATATACATGCAAAGTCATAAAGTGGGCCCATTTTTGGCACTGCATTCCGCCTCAATGCCCTCTACCACTGTGTACAGTTTAAACAAATTATGTCCAAGGACTTTAAGGGTATGCTCCGGAAAAAGATTTTTCTAAAAGGGGAGATAATTCAAAAACGGGGCAAAATAGAGTCATGGTTCTTTGGCACTGCACTCTGCATCAGTGCTATGTCCAAGGGTTTTCAGGTTATGCTCCAGAAAAGATTTTTCTAAAAGGGGAGATAATTCAAAAACAGGGCAAAATAGAGTTATTGTTCTTTGGCACTGCACTCCGCCTCAATGCCCTCTACCACTGTGTGCAGTTTAAACAAATTATGTCCAATGGTTTTCAAGTATGCTCCGGACAAGCACAACGGAAAGACAGGCGGACAGACGGACAGACGAACAGACGGACAAGGTGGCGACTGTATGAACTCCCTTCGGGGAACATAATATAAGTGGGCCATGATGGCCCTAGATCGCTCACCTGAGTATTTTGGCTGCTGGTTTGCAGTTAAACAGTATTTCATGTTTTAATTGAAAATATGTAAGTAATGTAAATATAAATATGTAAAAATGTAAAATAGCAGTCAATAAATAAACGCTCTATGACAGAAAGTAGAAATATCTTTCATAAGCTATGGTGACCTTGACCTTGACCCAGTGACCTAAAACCCTACCCTACTGGTAAAGTTCCATTCAAGGATTCCATATACCGAATATCAAAGATATTGGTATTTAAATGAAAGCTGTATGAGGTACAGTATTTAAACCTATTTTTGGCCTCGGTGACCTTTAACCTAATCTAATTATTCGAAAAAGCTTGATAAAGCTTGCTTCATACCAAATTTTAAAATTCTAGGCTTTTTGGTTTCAGACACGAAGATTTTTTAAAGATTTTCTTCTATACTACTATTTAAAACATGTGACCCCTCGGGAGGGGCCAATAATGACCCCAGGAATATTTTTCTAACAAACTTGAGAGACGTCCTCCAGACATTGCTACATACCAAATTGTAAGGATCAGGGCCTTGTAGTTTCATACAAGAAGATTTTTCAAAGTTTACCCTATATAAACTTATGCAAAAATCAGTTGACCCACGGTGGGGCCAAATATGACCCCAGAAGTGTAATTTCAACTAACTTGGTTGATGTTTACTAGACCTTGCTATATACCAAATCTTAAGGATCAGGGCCTTGCGGTTTCAGACAAGAAAATTTTCAAAGTTTTCCTTATGTAAAATCAATCGACCCTTGGGGCGGAGCCAGATTTGACCCCAGAGGCATAGTTTGAACAAACTTGGTAGAGGTCCACACGACAATGCTACATACCAAACCTTAACGCTAAGGGCCTTGTTGTTTCAGACAAGAAGATTGTTAAAGTTTCACTATATTAAAGCCTATGAAAAATTCATTGACCCCCGGGGCAGGGCCAAATTTGAACCCTAGTGTATAATTTGAAAAAACTTGGTAGAGGTCCAAAATCCTTGTGGATTCAGACAAGAAGATTTTTAAAGTTTCACTATGTTAAATAAGTTGACCACCGCGGCGGGGCCAAATTTGACCCCAGGGGCATAATTTGACCAAAATTGGTAGAGTCCCAATAACAATACTACATACAAAATCTTAAGGATCAAGGCCTTGTGGTTTCAGACAAGAATATGTTTTAAGTTTCACTATATAAGCCTTTGTAAAATCAATTGACCCCCCGGGGCAGGGCCAAATTTCACCCCAGGGGCATAATTTGAACAAACTTGATAGAAGTTCACTAGACAATGCTATATACCAAATCTTAAGGCTCAGGGCCTTGTGGTTTCAGACAAGAAGATTTTCAAAATTTGTCCTTTCAATTGCCATAGCAACCGGGGTTCTTGATGGAATTGAATTCTTTGAACAACTTTGGTAGAGCGTTATGCGAGGAACATCCCTGCAAATTTTCACCAAATTTGGCCAAGTGGTTTAGGAGGAGACGTTGTTTATAGAAATTGTTGACGCACGCACGGACGGACGCACGAACGATGGACGACTGACAATGGGCCATCACAAAAGAGCTACAAAAGAGCCTTCATCGCATCTTCATACTTTAGTGGGGGACAAACTTTTATATTTCCCACAAGCTTTCAGGCAATTAAAGTTATAGATGCAATGTGCATTTGTGGATTTATATATACAATAGCTAATAATTACCTTTCAGAGCATCCCTTTCAATATTAACTGCCCCAGAAGCCCTGTCCATCAGAGCTAATAGATTCTCAAAGGTAGCATTCTTTGCATTCATGGAACGCCACACAAGCAACATTCGGAATATCCTTTGTACAGTTGTAGTATTATCCATCTTTATTTGGTCAATTGTAGCAGTAGGAATATCAAGGAATGGTCCAAGCATTTCCCAATTCATACCAATGTGTTTTGCAATCGATAGCAGCTCCCTTTCATTTGGACTTCTTTGATTCCCTGAAATATATTTTACTTATTCCGCATCAATCACTAGTGCTAGAAAAAGAACTGTTACTGTAAGATGACAATGTTCCCGAAAGTGGTGCTTTAACCTTTGATCTGAGAACAAGTCATTCAGGGGTCAAGGTCAAATAAATATAGGTAATTGGGAAAGTCTTATCCAAAGGGGTTGTGTCCAGGTATGATGTAATTCCACTTACTAATAAGGAAGTTATGGGCAATGTTAAAGTTTTAGGACAATTGTATCTTCAAGGTGAAGATCATTCAGGGGTCAAGGTCAAATAAATATAGGTCAGTGGGAAGGCCTTGTTCAAAGGGGTTTTGTGTCCCAGAATGAAGTAAACTTTCTAACAAGGAAGTTATGGACAATGTTGAAGTTTTTAGACAATTGGATCTACAAGGTGAAGGTCATTAAGGTGTCAAAGTCAAACAAATATAGGTCATTTGGAAGGTCTTGTTCAAAGGGGTGTTGCGTCCAAGTATGAAGTAAATCCACTTAACAATAAGAAAGTTATTGCCAATGTTAATGTTCGGACGGACGGAGGGATGGACGGACGCTCTTAGGACAGAGTTTTGTAGAGTTATTGTTTTGACTTTTTCATGTTTGTGGGGTTAAAAGTCGCATGTGGGGTTAAAATTGTGTAAATTTTGCCGTTCGGGGGTCAGTAATCATGAAAAAATTACCCCACTAAAATGTCCCTTCTACATTTGGACTCGAATTGACGGACAATACCGTGAAATTTTAGAAAGTGACCGAATGTGCTATCATCGATAAAATCAGATTATTCCATCTATAAACATTTTACTTTGGGGAGGGGAAAATGTAGTGTACGCTTGTAATACAGGCATAGCTCTTGGGGACACCAAATATAAAAATTACAACAGTTTGTTTCTAACTGCATTGTTGATTTACCGATATGTACAGTTGTGGCACGGTTTAGAATCGCCCAACTAAAAACATTGAATTTTTTAATTTGACAGGTGTTGAATGACTAAATTTAGGAACTTGTAACCTGTTATTAGTGATCACATGACCTAAGGGAGATAATTATCACTATACAAAAATGGTAGACATGGATACAAATATGTCCCTTATGTCATTTAACAGTGATTTAGAGGTAGAATAGGAATACATGTACTTTAAAGTAAAAGCATAACCAAGTAAAGAACCTATTTAAACTGATTACAAATGCTGTTATGTTGTAAGAGCTGCCAAAACTACAAGTGACTGGTACCTTTACTTTACCAAAAAAAATGTACATGTACATTGACCAAAAAAATATTAACACAGTGGTTAGGAAAGTACATATTAATATTAGTATGTACAATAATTGGTTTCAGTCAATTTTTCTGGTTGATTGGTGGATTTAAACTTTTTTTTATCTTGAACTCATAATGATTGTTTATTTGGTAACGTTCAGGCCTGGGAAATTCACAAGGAAATTTGTATGGGCCTAACTATCTGGTCTACCAAAGTCAGTGATGTGGCCGGTGAAAGTGGTTGAATTACCCCTGGTGTATTGCAACTCAGACGATGCCTGGTATGTATCTTGGAATGATATTGCTGTTTTGAGAAGAACCTATTTATAAACGGTTGTTTAGTTTGTTTATCAGCATAAACCAAATTGCTATTTTTAAAGTGTAAAATTAAAAGTAACAATACCCAGTTGATTGGTCAATATACTAGCACTCTCATTATTGTTGTCAAGTCTGGTTCACTGCGAAAAATACACCAATATACGGAAGTGTACGGTGTCGTATTTTTTAGATATACGGGCATATACGGGACGTATTCGCATAATATACGGACATAATATACTAATCCGTATTCGGAACATCGGGTATACGGGAACTCCGTATATTTGTCATACAAATACGGATTTCCGTATTCTTCCAATATACATGTATGTATATGTGTCCGTATATTTGTAATATACGCACAGTCCGAAACCCGTATTTCAGCCATATACGGGCTATAACAACGTCTAGTTTACTAGTATATGGAGGATATACAGTTTACTTTGGCGTACACGAGATATGTCATCAGCATGATAAAAGTAACTGAGTATCTTGTTAAGGATGAGGAATTGCACAAACAAAAGTAATTCAAATGAGTTCTGAATTTAATGAATAGAATTTTATTAACAAGTTTATCAATAAATGTAACATGATCATAAAAGAGAAACAATCAATAATAAAACCAAGCATAATGCAATGATAAAAACATAACTGAAATCAATCTTGAAGTTATGCAAACAATGACTAGTGAACCTTGGCCACTTGGAAACATATATTCAAATTACAATAACATATGTAATATCAAATATTTGTCAGCTCATGCCATTGGTTTTGTTTCATACGTTATCGTTAATCAATAGAAATGCAAGTATCACAGTATGTGTATGTAGCCACGGATCATTGTTTAGCTGTACTACATATAAATGAGATATATATTTTTTTAAATCTTATAAAAAGTATGTGGAATTGGCATTTTTACCTGCTACGATCACATCTTATATATAAGACCCAGTTTCACGTGCACAGATAAACATTCTAAATTATTGGATTATTGTGAGTTATTTCACTGTTTCTAACAAGGACATACATTTACAACATGAATTTTATAAAGTTTCATTCTTTTTGTTCTTTTATTCTGCTTCATTTTCTTGTGGTTGTGACTTTTTCTGGGACTCGTGCAAGACTCGCATCTGCTCCTGCAGCTCTGCAATGGCATCATGAAGGTCCATTTGTCTGAAAATACAAAATGATAGTATTGATTTTGTATTTTAATTAATTTTTAATTGTTACTTTTAAACATTTACTGTCCGTGTTTGAACGCTTTTGCATAAAACATTGTATTTCCTATTTCGAAATTGTTACTATCATGGAAAGATGCTGGAATGATTAAGAGCTGCATATTTCATCAATTAATTACTCTCATTCTTACTTTTTTCTGTGTTGGCAGTTTTACATAGACTTATTTTTCACATGTTTAAAAGTTACGCATGCGTATTTTGCAAAAACATGGTGTGCATAAACGTAAGGAAGTATGGATGCATAAAGACAAATAAGAAGTAATGATGCGTAGAGATTAGTAAGGAGAAGTAAGGTAAATATAAGTAAAGCGAAGAAAAGATAAGTAAGGATAAAAATGTAAATATAACTGCCATTATCATTTTCATGCATATTGAATATGTGATTTATTTAATTCTTCGTCCTACATTTCTCTGAAAAATCGAATTATATACCTTTACTGAGTGATGCACGTGACCTGTCGAAGCACGTGAAGGGATGTTATGTTTCATAGAAGACGGGTAAAAAACAGATTTTTGATTTATGTTCCACTAACAAATTCATTAGTTATATTACATTGAAGAAAATATATTTATGAAAGTGAAAAACGGGAACAACGCTTACTGCTTAAAGAAGCTGTTCTTCTTAAAATATAAGAGAAATCAAAATATCCTGAGAAAAAAACAACAACATAATTTTACGCTTCTATACACCTTTAGAATGGAAGAAAAAAGTTGTTGACGTAAAGGTGTGCAAACTCATTTTCTTCCAATCAGTAGATCTTTTTTTTGCTAGGTATACCACTGAACAACGGCACTATTTATTTCTAATGTACATTATTAACATTATGCCTGTGATGATCTGTGAGTCAGTCGCTGGACGGCATAAAACGCTAACACTACAGAATAAGGAGAAAAAGCTAAACTGGCTTACGAATAAATTTTGTTATCATGGCATAAGTATTCACTAGCTTGATAAACACTTTTACTGTAACAGGCCAAGTGTATCATACAACATCTAATCAACACCTTTATTAATGACATGGTAATTTGATTAACTCCTATCTTCAGTTCTATAACAACATCATAATCCAAACTGTTTTGGTTGAAATTTTTCCTTTAATTTATAGGAATAACTTTGAAAAATTAGGTCCCCAAAACAATATCGCCACATACAACGTACCGAACTCATCAGTTATTTGTTCGTTGTTTTATTATATGTATGATCTGATTTTTTTCCCTTTATGACAAAACTAAAGTAATTTCTTGTTCCGGAGTCATTTAACTTTTGTTTCCGATTACAAAGCATTTGATATACCCAATCTAAAAACCTTGATAAAAAATATTGTTCTGTTCTGTATAATATGCTATATACACAAGTTTATTGATTAGCGTTGTGAGTTCTTAGCACCGATGAAAATATTTATTCTAAAGAAATTATAAAAACTTATGCGGGAATGTACATGCGTTGTCAATTAAAAGCAATTCTTTAGTCAATCATGTTAAGGAACTAGGAACAGGATGTTACACATTTTACAATTTCATTACCAGTGCGTCTTTTAAAATCATATTTTGTCTTTTTAATTAATAAAATTTTTAATTTTCTTAATTTTGATTTTGATCATGAAATAATCACTAAACTGGTTACTTATCAAATGCCGACATTTGTGAATGTTTAAACAAATAATCAATTATGTATCAGGGCTTATTCACAGAATTATTCAGTCTCACTTATCTCTTAATATGCAAATGATTTACCGTAATATCGGTAACATGATTTTTTTTGTAAAAAAAGAAAAATTGGTAACAATAAAAATACTGTATGTACCCATAAAGGTGATAAAGTAGGTGTGAAAAGGCATGCTGGGGGTACACTGCTGGTCATAGAAAGGTGCTAACGACACGTGTCAGTCGTTAAATAGGTTATTAATTTGTCTCAGCAAGTAATTATATAATTTGTGTTTGTCATTCAATTATCATTATAAAAAATATTATAACTGATTCTAAAATTTTATAATCATAGTTACTTTTTCGCACTTAAAATGACGTCGAAGGAAGTAATGTATTCAATGATTACGGCTTGATCTTTGATTTAAATCGGTTTATGATCTAATAACGGCAATGTCTTAAAATGAAAACGCATTTAAAATATACAAAACTTTTACAATATACCGCAACACATCAATACTCGATACATCACTAATTAATATATTTTTATATACAACTATATATTTATAGAAATTGTACAGAAACACCAATTAATCTCGGTCATCAAAGGCGCTTTTCACACAAACTTTATCACTATGTCAACTATATAAAATTACCAACAATATTCTTTAGGTACTGATTTCTCCGGGTTTTTTTACTATATAAAATCATGTTAACAATTATGAAAGAAAATTGCCGTCAAACAAAAGCGATAATTTGATTATTTTGGTATTCAAGAGAGAAAGTCTTGTTTTTATACTTCTTTTCTTTAAATTAATCATTTTGATATAAATCTAATGACCAGCAGTACTCTTATCATCATATTCTGTTTAAAAGTAATAGAATTCAATTCAAAATATAAATCAAAACAGTAATCTTCTGTCAAAAAATGAAATCAATTTCTAATTTTCATATATAAAGATCATTTACGTATACGTTCCTGACAAATGCATTATTTTTTTCACAAATACATGGTGGATTTCGACATACTAAATATGTTAGCTTAGCATATCTTTTTTTATCTCATATGATTGTATCTACATATAACTATCATCCTAAGAATGTATTATAGCCGTTTTCCATTATGTATTTGTATATATTTATGTATGAATACTGCTGATGTTTCCCGCTATTGTGCATTTTGTAAATAAACTATCGAAACAGACGTTGATTCAAAGATTAGTAAGTGAGAATGTTCTTAAATGATAAAGTAAATCAAAACAATCATCCAATTATCACTTATATCTATTAAAAACTATTTTTACAGAAGCATTCGCAGTGTAACAACAGTTTTAGTTTATTGAAAATCAGCAATACATTTGCCTTTGGCCATTTTTACACCGAGCACTCAATAAACAAAACTAATAGCAAAGACAGTCACATGCATTAAAGTACAAATATACAGATAATAAAAAACATTACAAAAGCATACTATACAATCAGAAGACGAGTAAATTTTCAAGAGTAGTTTGTCTTAAACATAACGCTTCTTTGCAAGATTATACATCAATTTTTTACTTTGAGATAACGTTAATGCATTGAAATTTTGTACAGTAGACCATGAACATTGACCTAAGTGTTTGGATCTTATACAGATGTATCCTGAGCAACATAATATAAAATTATCTTCTAATTCTACTGTTTCTTGATTACATACCTTACACAATCTTTTATCTCTTTCTACATTATTATACCTTCCTAATTCTATCTCTTAAGTATGTGAACATATTGTAGCTTGACAATTGAATCCATCTAAATATTTTTCAAAACAAAATTCAGTTTAATATCTGCAAAAGGAGTTTAATTTTGGCGTTGAACAACAATATACCGGCCTTGCAATATAACGAACATACAAAAATCATCATAAGCCATTCATTACAGGGCATGATCAAGCATTTGATTCCAAGCATGAGTTCAGTAAAACTGAAAAGTATTATACAAAAACTTTGACTTACCTCATTTTACTTTCAAAACGACGAAGACTTCGATAAAAGGCAATTTTTGAGACATGAATTGCTGAAATCTGCTTCTTCCATTTCGCGCCCAAAGAAATGATTGGATAGGTGAACACAATCTATACTTGATTGGTGCAATTTGATCACTTGAAATAAACCCACGCTTCCTTTGATTGGTGGGATTGATCACATGGAATAAATCCACGCTTCCTTTGATTGGGGCGATCTGGTCACATGGTATGTGCCTTGTTACACTGACTGGTACAGTATGTTTCTCTTTCTCGTCCTGGGGAAATAATGTGTATAATAAGAGAGAACCAATCTAGTAAATTAAACTTGATCAATATGGTTTTCTTGGTTGATGTTGTCGCCAAAATACCCTGGTATCTCGATCCACCTGCGCAAAAATCATTATCTTGTAGGGCTAGTCTTCAGTTAAAAAAACAACCTATCATTGCAAATAATAAAATAATAACGAAGACTTTAAACACCCCTGACGTTGTGTGATGCCTAAATTATGATAATAACTTAGTGAACCTCTTTCAATATAAACTGTTAGCCTTTAAAAAGCTGTTTTTAATGTATGAATATTGATCATTACCGAAGATCTTATATCAGCTTCTGAAGTTTTAGCGCACATATAGACCGTTCCATAATTGATAAACTGAACGCCGCCATTATGAAAGTCACGTTACTGTCCGCCATTAAAAGGCTGCTTAACTTCGCTGTGATGCCTAAGTCTCGTAAAACTTTGTATAACTTTAGCACATTTCAAGGTGACATACTGTTTTTTATCGCGTGAATTTTATGACATCATTTTATTGTATTATTATTACTTTTCTGTATGTTTTATTCCTGACTTGAACATATTATTAACTTGAATTATTAAATACATGAAAGACGGTATATAAAGACCACTGACCGTTCAAAATTAAAGATTGAGTTGTATAAAACACATATAACTGTTCCTTTTCAAAAGTTGAAAATATGATTTCAATAATTTGAACACCTCTTAAAGTTTTCAAAATGGACAAAATGACATAATTAAACATTTCGCTCATCAACCGCATGTTGATGTAGAATGTTAACTAAAACTTGCTTTAATCTATGATACAGTTTAAAACAATACTTGACAATAAAAGTGCATTATTTAGCGCTTCTATCATTATCACACTCTTTTGTCTTTCGCGGTGTCCTGTTGTGAAGGGATGTGGTTACGTAACATGGGGGTGACATACTACCTTTGTTTTGGTAAGTCACCGTTAATTGTCATTGTCGGTGTTCCTTGATCAGTCACAGTAAAACACTCTAGTAACAAATATTGCTCTTGAGAAAATGCCTGAAGGCTATAACACATGGTCTTTAATTGTTCCTGATTGTTTAATAAAATTTAGCATCTACTGCTGAATGGACCTTTTCTCTAATATTTATTTCTTGCATTTCGGATTTTTTTGTGCAAAGTATTGTCATATACAGCATTCGAGTTTGTGTATGCAGAAAGAAATAGCTTCAATGCACACGTTTGTAAAATATTGATCATACAAATAATACGTTTGCTTTCTTTTTTCTTATTTTTGATATTATTGTTGGTATATTTAATGTACTACGGAAAACAAAATAATTATGACACCCATGTAACTGTACCCTTTTATTCAGATTTCTTTTTAAGATAGAAACATGTACTTCTTAAAAGCAGTTTTTCGTGAAATTTTGATAAAATAAATAATATAAAAAGACTTATTCTACCAGAGAATATCACAAGAGCTTAATTTAACAGTTAAACAGATTGAGATGTTATCTATGATTCGTCTAAATAAATTGTAACTGTAAATTGATTATTCGTTCTATATGTTAATTGATAATTGATATCTCATAACAAACAAACTTTTGTTTATTGTTACAACATACAGCAAACTGTTTAAGCTAGTTTAATGTTATGAAGCTGTTTAACTTTCTGAAGCAAAATTTTAAATGTTGTTTACTGGTTTAAATTTCTTTGCTGTTTATAAGTAATCATGTTTCATCATAGGTGAAAAAAAGATGTCTAACCAAAAACATGACAGTTTAAATCTACATGTTCGATGAAATCAATGCAAAGGCAAACTTATTATTTCAACAGAAGGTCTTTTTAAGAATAATTGAACCTGCTACTTTTTTTTTAATTTTTAAAAGTCATTATGGTTTATTTTTTTCTTCAAAAAGACAGAAGCACAAGCAGACCTAAGAAGAAAGAGCACATTTAAGTGTAAATAATATCACCATAGAAAACTTCCTTTAAATCGCAATATTGTTTTAAGACAATAAAGTACATCACTTTTACGCAATATTAGAAAAGAAAAAGAAAAGCAAAGAAAATTTTAACATGAGGCACGGTTTGATTAAATTTAGTTAAAAACTTAAAAACCCTGCTGTGAACTATGGTCCATGTCCGGCTTTAATAATCCAATACTGCAATTTGGTTAAGACAATAAAGCACATCACTGATCATCTTGGGGATAAAAATTAGAAAATAGACACGGGCAGATTAATTAAAATTAAGTCGGTTTCATTTTAATTTCGTTTTCAAGTTTGAGACGCCTGCATTGGATTATGATCTATATCCGGCATAAAATCAAGAGTGGAATTAAGTTTTGACATAACCCCGCCCTCTCCCCCCCCCCCCCCCAGTAAAAAAAGAAAAAGAGAAAGAAAAAAAATATTACACAAAGAAACCATTTTGCTATATAAAGATCCTAAGTTTCAACTAGTCATTATAACTATATAACTTTAACTGTGTAGCTATGACCGATATTATTTTCGTATTTTCAAATATACGGAATGCTGTATTCGAGTAATATGCGGACTTGCAAGCACACTCCCGTATTTCAGGAATATATTGAATAGTATTTCAAGTTTTTCTTATTAGTAAATATACAAAAACCCTTATTTGAGCAGTATACTGACTCCCGTATTTCAGAGAATACGGGGAAACTATCTTGATTTGATATGCCCGTCTTATTCAACTATGATCTAAATAATCAAATATAATAATCATTACTTTTTCCAGTTTACAGATACATGTTTTATTTGTTGACTTCTCAATCAGTAGTTTTCTAGAGATGTTCCTTCTTGAAAATAATGACCTCCGAACCATTTTACATATTTCCAAATTTTTAAGCATACGGAATGCCGCATTCGAGTAACATTTAGAAAATCTATCGTGTTTAGACACATAATAGGTTCCATTATTTACAAATTTATAGAACACCAGATTTGAGCAGTATACTGACACCCGTATTTCAGTATATACGAAAAGAACATTGATTCTTGTTTTCTTTACTTTCAAATAAAGAGCAATATGTAGTTTAGCAGTATATGACTGTTAATGAATATGCAGTCTTTTTAGATTCACGTATTTGTAAGAATACGGGATGCCGTATTTTAGTAATATACGGACTTATTATGACGTTCCTGTATTTAAGAAAAATACGGACACCGTATATCTAGTTTTCCGTATTTTGTAAATATACGGAACACCGTATTTTAGTCATATACGGATTTGCTGAATATACAACACCGTACACCTCCGTATTTTATGTTTTCCGTATTTTTACCCGTATATTAATGATATACGGAATTCTGTACACTCCCGTATTTCTACATATTTTTCGCAGTAGGAGTCATGTTCTAGTTATGACTAACGTCCATACCAAACTGAGGGTCAAAGGATTCTTAAGTTATTGGGCAGATATGCTTTTTTAGTCAAGGCTCCTGTTGCCTTGACCTTTGACTCAGATACCTCAAAATAAATAGGGGTCATCTACTGGTCATGACCAATCTTCAGACCAAATATGAAGACTGTGGATTCTTAAGTTATTGGGCTGACAAGGAAAAACAGACGGACGGACGGACGGACAAGCTAATTCCAGTATACCCCCACAACTTCGTTGTGCGGGGGTATAAATATGCTTATGAGTTTCAAATTCATAAAATAAACAAGGCTTCAATGCTTTATTCATACAAATAGTCCAATGAGCAGATATTTCTAGGTTTTGAGTATAACACTTATATTCAGCTTAAGCATTTATTAAATGTTAGTAACTGACTGACAGGATTAAGCCCCATGGTGGTTCCTTTAATGTTTTCTTTAGGTCCAAAGGCACAATCTTATCATCTTAATTACATGAAATTATTTATAAGAAAAGTTCAATATGTACATGTTTTTTTCATTTCTAGAAACTAGATAATTTTTCTCAGTAACAAATTGCTTTTTGTTGAAAAGCAAGATCTTTTGTCACCTGGCCAGTACGACATTATTAGAAGCCTGTATAAATTATTCAGTCACTACATTTGTAACCTTGGTAAACTTCTCCCAGACATTCTGTCATAAGTTAATAATACAAGCTATGACACTTAAGAACTTTTGCAACAAGGCGATCGGTAAAACCGACATATGCTCCCCGAAGCAGGAGCCAAAGGGACATGTGCAAGGCAAGAGCATACATGCAAAGTCATTAAGTGGGCACATTTTTGGCACTGCATTCCGCCTCAATGCCCTCTACCACTGTGTACAGTTTCAACAAATTATGTCCAAGGGTTTTAAGGGTATTCTCCGGAAAAAGATTTTTCTAAAAGGGGAGATAATTCAAAAACGGGGCAAAATAGAGTCATGGTTCTTTGGCACTGCACTCTGCCTCAGTGCTATGTCCATGGGTTTTCAGGTTATGCTCCAGAAAAGATTTTTCTAAAAGGGGAGATAATTAAAAAACAGGGCAAAATAGAGTTATGGTTCTTTGGCACTGCACTCCGCCTCAATGCCTTCTACCACTGTGTGCAGTTTAAACAAATTATGTCCTAGGGATTTCAAGTTATGCTCCGGACAAGCACAACGGAAAGACAGGCGGACAGATGGACAGACGAACAGACGGACAAGGTGGCAACTATATGCACTCCCTTCGGGGAACATAATATGAGGGCCATGATGGCCCTAGATCGCTCACCTGAGTATTTTGGCTGTTGGTTTGCAGTTAAACAGTATTTCATGTTTTAATTGAAAATATGTAAGTAATGTAAATATAAATATGTAATGTAAAATATCAGTCAATAAATAAAGGCTCTATGACAGAAAGTAGAAATATCTATCATAAGCTATGGAGACCTTGACCTTGACCCAGTGACCTAAAGCCCTACCCATTGGTAAAGTTCCATTCAAGGATCCTATATACCGAATATCAAAGATATTGGTCTTTAAATGAAAGCTGTATGAGGTACAGTATTTAAACCTATTTTTAGCCTCGGTGACCTTTAACCTAATCTAATTATTCGAAAAAGCTTGATAAAGCTTGCTCCATACCAAATTTTAAAATTCTAGGCTTTTTGGTTTCAGACATGAAGATTGTTTAAAGATTTTCTTCTATCCTACTATTTAAGACATGTGACCCCTCGGGAGGGGCCAATAGTGACCCAAGGATTTTTTTTCTAACATACTTGAGAGACGTCCTCCAGACATTGCTACGTACCAAATTGTAAGGATCAGGGTCTTGTAGTTTCATACAAGAAGATTTTTCAAAGTTTACCCTATATAAACTTACGCAAAATCAGTTGACCCACGGTGGGACCAAATATGACACCAGAAGTATAATTTCAACTAACTTGGTTGAGGTTTACTAGACCTTGCTACATACCAAATCTTAAGGATCAGGGTCTTGCGGTTTCAGAAAAGAAAATTTTCAAAATTTTCCCTATGTAAAATCAATCGACCCTTGGGGCGGAGCAAAATTGGACTCCAGAGGCATATGTTGAACAAACTTGGTAGAGATCCACACGACAATGCTACATACCAAATCTTAACGCTCAGGGCCTTGTTGTTCCACTATATTGAAGCCTATGAAAAATTAATTGACCCCCGGGGCAGGGCCAAATTTGAACCCTAGTGTATAATTTGAAAAAAACTTGGTAGAGGTCCAAAATCCTTGTGGATTCAGACAAGAAGATTTTTAAAGTTTCACTATGTTAAATAAGTTGACCACCGGGGCGGGGCCAAATTTGACCCCAGGGGAATAATTTGACCAAAATCGGTAGAGTCTCACTAAACAATGCTACATACAAAATCTTAAGGCTCAAGGTCTTGTGGTTTCAGACAAGACAATTTTTTAAGTTTCACTATATAAGCCTTTGTAAAATCAATTGACCCCCCCACCCCCCCGGGGCGGGGCCAAATTTCACCCCAGGGGCCTAATTTGAACAAACTTGATAGAAGTCTACTAGACAATGCTATATACCAAATCATGTGGTTTCAGACAAGAAGATTTTCAAAATTGTTCCTTTAAATTGCCATAGAAACCAGAGTTCTTGATGGAATTGAATTCTTTGAACAACTTTGGTAGAACGTTAAGCAAGGAACATCCCTGCAGAGTTTCACCAAATTTGGCCAAGTTGTTAAGGAGGAGACGTTGTTTAAAGAAATTGTTGACGCACGCACGGACGGACGCACGGACGATGGATGACTGACAATGGGCCATTACAAAAGAGCTACAAAAGAGCCTTCATCGAATCTTCATACTTTAGTGAGGGACAAACTTTTATATTTCCCACTAGCTTTCAGGCATTTAAAGTTATAGATGCAATGTGCCTTGGTTGATTTATATATACAATAGCTAATAATTTCTTTTCAGAGCATCCCTTTCAATATTAACTGCCCCAGGAGCCCTGTCCATCAGAGCTAATAGATTCTCAAAGGTAGCATTCTTTGCATTCATGTCACGCCAAACAAGGAACATTCGGTATATCCTTTGTACAGTTGCAGTATTATCCATCTTTATTCGGTCAATTGTAGCAGTAGAAATACCAAGGAATGGTCCAAGCATTTCCCAATTCATACCAATGTGATTTGCAATCGATAGCACCTCTCTGTCATTTAGAATTCTTTGATTCCCTGAAATATTTGTTACTTATTCCGCATCAATCACTAGTGCTAGAAAAAGAACTGTCACTGTAAGATGACAATGCCCCCGAAAGTGGTGCTTTAACCTTTGATCTGAGAACCAGTCATTCAGGGGTCAAGGTCAAATAAATATAGGTCATTGGGAAGGTCTTATCCAAAGGGGGTTGTGTCCAGGTATGAAGTAATTCCACTTACTAATAAGGAAGTTATGGGCAATGTTAAAGTTTTTGTACAATTGGATCTTCAAGGTGAAGGTCATTCAGGGGTCAAAGTCAAATAAATATAGGTCAGTGGGAGGTCTTGTTCAAAGGGGTGTTGTGTCGAAGAATGAAGTAAACTTTCTAATAAGGAAGTTATGGACAATGTTGAAGTTTTTGGACAATTGGATCTACAAGGTGAAGGTCATTAAGGTGTCAAGGTCAAACAAATATAGGTCATTTGGAAGGTCTTGTTCATCGGGGTGTTGTGTCCAAGTATGAAGTAAATCCACTTAATAATAAGAAAGTTATTGCCAATGTTAAAGTTCGGACGGACGGAGGGATGGACGGACGCTCTTAGGACAGAGTTTTGTGGGTTAAAAGTCGCATGTGGGGTTAAAATTGTGTAAATTGTGCCGTTCGGGGGTCAGTTAACATGAAAAAATTACCCCACTAAAATGTCCCTTCTACATTTGGACTCGAATTGACGGACAATACCGTGAAATTTTAGAAAGTGACCGAATGTGCTATCATCGATAAAATCAGATTATTCCATCTATAAACATTTTACTTTGGGGAGGGGAAAATGTAGTGTACGCTTGTAATACAGGCATAGCTCTTGGGGACACCAAATATAAAAATTACAACAGCTTGTTTCTAATTGCATTGTTGATTTACCGATATGTACAGTTGTGGTATCAGTTTAGAATCGCCCAACTAAAAACATTGAATTTTTCAATCAAAGTTGTGTCTTTTTGGCTTTGTAGTGTTCAGATAATAAGATCTTAAAATAAAAAGTATATTTTCATGTCAGTTTACTAGATGGGTCACAGGGGTCATACCGATTTTAAAAAAAATTCAGCCAGAGGAAATATAAGCAGAAACATGAAACATACAAAATAAACATTTCAAACCCTTAACTAAGACATAAATTTCTATCTGCAAAAAAAGTTCATTTTAAAATAAGAAAGCCTTCAATTTCACTAAAGGTCATTTTCAAAGTTGGTCATTCATTCAGTTCGGGTTAACTCTAAAAATCATTTATCTTCGCTGAAAGAACAACATGACAGTCTTAGAAGTTGGTGGAATTATTTCTTATCTATCGGAAATGGTATGCATAAAAAAGCTTGTGGTTCTAATCTATTAAAATCTAAAGTAATTGATCATCAAGAACACACAAGCTTCTGATAGTAAACAATATTCAATAATCAATGATCTGGCCCTAATTACTCGTTTATAACTCCCAACTAGTGTCACTGAATGACTAGGGATGGCAACGAATACCAAAATCAATACTCGAGTACTCGGTCATTTTTCCGATCGAGTACTCGGTTACTCGGATGATTTCCAATGATCTTCAAAGTTTTATCACAATATATTAACACCGTCTGCATGCTAGTTTCGTTTTCTATTTAAATTCATAGATGTGTAACTATAAATAGGACTGTAAGGGAGGTAACTTAGAATAACCATCAAACAAATTAAATCAACATTATATTTTATAATGTTTTAATTAATGCAATATCAAGTTTAAAACATGTATAACAGTTCATATATCTTTTTTTCTTCTTGAAATTATATAGACTGGTCTGTTTTCAGAAGGATGCTTGAAGCGTAAATGATTTAACATGTTTGTAGTTCCACCAGTATACGTTATTTCACAGCTACATAATGTACATTTAATAGTCTTGCTATCAGCACAGCGTTTGAAATATTTCCAAGCATTAGATTTTGCAGGCGGCACTTTGACTCTTGAAATTTTAATATCTTATTCTAAACAAAAACTTTATCAATATATAAAAAGTTAATGATATTTCTGGATTTATATGTGTAAAGAAGAAATGGGATTTACTCTCCTTTATTGAGTAAAAAAACAAACGCTTAATCGGGTCTAATTACTACCTTTAATCTAATATTCATAATAGCAATCCGGCCATTTGCTGTTTTCAAAACTTATACCTTAAAACAAGTTTCGGCTACAAACTCTTACACAATTAAAGGTAATTAAATATTATAAGAGGCCAAATGATGTAAGCGACACAGGTGTTCAGTCCCATGCGTGTGTCAAACTGTTGATCGCCTCGTATCATTTTCGCACCTCTGCAAGGATGTTTTGATTGCATTTAAGAGGTATTTATGAAGATACATGTACATCTCCAAATATCTGATTGGATACACCAACCTTTCTAAATCGCAAAAAAATAGAAATTATATATTTTTGCCGAGTAATCGAATATCAATTTTGTTAACCGATATTCGGACGTTCGATCGAGTACTCGGTTAACCGGTTACTCGTTGCCATCCCTATGAATGACACATGCCCAACTTGATCAATGATTGGTCTATTGGTGCATTCTGGCACCCTGCTATGCCCTTTTTGACAGGACCGTTGCATTTTATGTTAGTGAACATATTTCTTGGATTAAATGACAACGTACACATGGTTCCTTTTCTATAAGGCACCAATAGTTTTACTGGACTTGCGAAATGCCCAAAAATCAGTAAATATGTACTGGAAATGTTAATTTCATTTAAATACATGCATTTTGTATCATAATTTTGTGCGCTCACAAGTGTCTCTTGTTTTTTAAATTGTAGCTGGAACACTGTATATGGATTGAAGAAACCTACCATTTTATACCAAATTTGTCCAAACTTTGTGTCATAAATTTGCCAAAACTGGAATAAAGTTTAGGATGAACATATTTGGATAGACAACAAAATGCTTCTTTCCGACTTTCACACATAAAGCGGTAATAATGAATGTCTGAAATATGTCTAATACTCGAACATATTTTTTACATACAACCAAGATTAGTAGACATAAAAAACCACTGAAATTTATGGTGTAGTATCACAGATCAAGCTATAATAATGAAACATTGCTATATAGCCTAAATTAGCGATATTAATTTGACAGGTGTTGAATGACTTAATTTAGGAACTGGTAACCTGTTAATAGTGATCACATGACCTAAGGGAGATAATTATCACTATACAAAATGGTCGACATGGAGACAAATATGTCCATTATGTCATTTAACAGTGATTTGGAGGTAGAATAGGAATACATGTACTTTAAAGTAAAAGCATAACCAAGTAAAGAACCTATTTAAACTGATTACAAATGCTGTTATGTTGTAAGAGCTGCCAAAACTACAAGTGACTGGTACCTTTACTTTACCAAAAAAATGTACATGTACATTGACCAAAACAATATTAACACAGTGGTTAGGAAAGTACATATTAATATAAGCATGTACAATAATTGGTTTCAGTCAATTTTTCTGGTTGGTTGGTAGATTTAAACTTTTTTATCTTGAACTCATAATGATTGTTTATTTGGTAACGTTCAGGCCTGGGAAATTCACAAGGAAATTTGTATGGGCCTAACTATCTGGTCTACCAAAGTCAGTGATGTGGCCGGTGAAAGTGGTTGAATTACCCCTGGTGTATTGCAACTCAGATGATGCCTGGTAAGTATTTTGGAATGATATTGCTGTTTTGAGAACAACCTGTTTATAAACGGTTGTTTGGTTCGTTTATCAGCATAAACCAAATTGCTATTTTCAAAGTGTAAAATTAAAAGTAACAATACCCAGTTGATTGGTCAATATACTAGCACTCTCATTATTGTTGTCAAGTCTGGTTGTGGCTAGCTTGACTTATGTAAGCAGACTTGACATAGTCGCCATGTTGGTATGTGCATGAACCCATCCAGGCCTCGACTTCAGCACAAGATTTAGATTGCAGAGACTAACACCTGCTTCATAGAAAATCCTTACCTATCATCCCTATTTTTTGGTCTTATTAATTTACAAATCATTGTGTTTGAAAACTAACAATGTGTGTACATGCTTAATGTATGCCTTTTACAGGTTACATTTGAAAACACTGATAACATTGAAGAGTTTCCTAACAACATTGATAGATGGAAATCAATTGCAGAAGGTAAATTCTGATTTGAAAGTGTTAAATTGTTACAAAATGTTGCTGTTACCTGTTAAATGGCGGTACACCTAACACTGAATAAATTAGAAGTGTACAGGGTCTAGTACATCCATACAAGACATTTCACATTGCATGTAAATGTCGTCCATTAATTATTAAGCTCCTTTTGTCTGTATGGCTTAGGAACATATATTGCGACAAATAAACAGAAGTTTGATAAAAATCCTACCTGTACTGAAATTTGTACGCTGTACCACGTAATTGTTTATCAACTGTAAGGTGTACCATCATGTGTCAGATGCAAGGCAGGCTTCCTGAAAATGACTTAGTTTCCCTTCATTCCTTTGCAAAAATGTTGTTCTCTCAGTCAAATTCAGCAAATCGTGTGACATGATTTGTATAATTGATTTATTTCAGTCCTAGATTATAACGTCAGTACAGTCAAGTCTGTTAATAGAGTACTCAGTGCAGTCAAGACTGTGATATTTGACCGTCTGTGGTACGCATCAATTATGGTCACAAAGGATGGGAGTTTTTTAATTAAAACAAATTACATAAGATATTACATTGGGCGAACTGTTGCGATTAGGTCACCTAAAAACATCTCTTAATTCAGTGTGTCACACAGTCTTGACTGTAGTTTACACTGATTTTCTTTATCAGGAAATCTGCTGCAGCAAAATTGAAGTAAATGTTCATATTGTGTATGTTTTCCTTTTTCACAGCTTAGTGTTCCTTTTCTATTTCACTATATATGTTTTCTTATATATGCCTTTGAAATCTCAGGCAGATATGACTGTAAGATATTTTTGATCAGGGTAAACCCTGTTTTGCTTACTTTGTCCAAGAATAAGCGTTTTGTTAAAGTAATTATACTAACATACATCTCATGAGTTAAATTTGCCATTTGCAAATCGTCAGAATGTTGAGATGTTGTGCAGAGCGAATGATTCAAGCACCTCTGGTCAAGGTCACAAATGGGTTTGGGAATGTAAAAACGTAGTATAATTTAGCATGGTGTATACTTCAGGGGTAATTATGTATGAAGCATTGTGAGGTTTAGTGTCCATAGTGTATGGGGTGTGTCTATGAATAGTGGGGTAGCAAGGAAAACTTTAGAAGTATATAATCTAATCCATCAAAGCACTGAGTATACTTCTGGGGTTATTTTGTCTGAAGCATTGTGAGGTTTAGTGACCATACTGTATGGGGTTAGTGTGTCCATATGTATTGTGGGGTAGCAAGGAAAACTTTGAAAATGTATAATCTAATCTATCAAAGCACCGAGTATACTTCTGGGGTTATTTTGTCTGAAGCATTGTGAGGTTTAGTGTCCATAGTGTACGGGGTTAGTGCGCCCGTATGAATTGTGGGGTAGCAAGGAAATCTTTGAAAATATATGATCTAATCCATCAAAGCAGTGAGTATACTTCTGGGGTTATTTTGACTAAAGCATTGCGGTGTTAACTGTCCATAGAATATGGTTTTATACTTCTTGGTTTATTTTGTCTAAAGCATTGTGGGGTCAAAGTGTCCATGGTGTATGGTTTTATACTTCTGGGGTTAATTTGTCTGATATTTGTGCAATATGACTCTGCTCCAATATGCGTGTATATGTTTCCTTACAACATCGCTAACTTATTAATGCTATATATTTTCAGAGTCACTGAAAAAGAAAACTGCATCTTGTAATGCATTCTTGCGTGACATTGATTGGGTCACAAGTGCAAAAAGCCCACCAGTGGAGGCTGAGACAGAGTTAACATTCAATACTACGGTCACTCCGACAGAAGTTACAGCTAATACTACTTACAAGTTGACAGGGGTAACAGCCAATACTACTGTCACTCCGACAGAGGTAACAACCAGTACAACTAACAAGTTGACAGAGGTAACAGCCAACACTACTGGCACGCCGACAGCTGTAACAGCCAATACTACTAACAAGTTGACAGAGGTAACAACTAATACTTCTGTCACTCCGACAGAGGTAACAACCAGTACTTCTAACAAAATGACAGAGGTAACAGTCAAAACTACTGTCACGACGACAGAAGTAACAGCCAATACTACTAACAAGTTGACAGAGATAACAGCTAATACGACCGGCAAGTTGAAAGAGGTAACAACCAGTACTACTAACAAGTTGACAGAGGTAACAGTCAATACTACTGTAACGCCGACAGAGGTTACAGCCAGTACTACTAATAAGTTGACATAGGTAACAGCCAATACTACTGGCAAGTTGACAGAGGTAACAGCCAATACTACTTTCAAGTTGACAGAGAATACAGCCAATACTACTGTCACTCCGACAGAGGTAACACCCAATACTACTTACAAGTTGACAGAGGTAACAGCCAATACTACTGTCACGCCGATAGAGGTAACAACCAGTACTACTAACAAATTGACAGAGGTAACAGCCAATACTACTTTCACGCCGACAGAGGTAACAGCAAATACTACTAACAAGTTGACAGAGGTAACAGCCAATACTACTGTCACTCCGACGGAGGTAACCACCAATACTTCTTACAAGTTGAAAGAGGTAACAGCCAATACTACTGTCACTCCGACAGAGGAAACACCCAATACTACTAACAAGTTGACAGAGGTAACAGCCAATACTACTGTCACGCCGATAGAGGTAACAACCAGTACTACTAACAAATTGACAGAGGTAACAGCCAATACTACTTTCACGCCGACAGAGGTAACAGCAAATACTACTAACAAGTTGACAGAGGTAACAGCCAATACTACTGTCACTCCGACGGAGGTAACCACCAATACTACTTACAAGTTGAAAGTGGTAACAGCCAATACTACTGGCACGCCGACAAAGGTAACATCCAATACTACTAACAAGTTGACAGAAGTAACAGCCAACACTACTGGCGTGCCGACAGAGGTAAAAGCCAACACTATTTGCACGCCGACAGAGGTAACAACCAATACTACTGGCAAACCGATAGAGGTAACAGCCAACACTATTGGCACGCCAACAGAGGAAACATCTAATACTACTAACAATTTGATTGAGGTCACCACTAATGCAACTGGTATGTTGACAGAGGTTTCAACCAATACATCTGGCTCACCAATGAAGGCTGCGCCCAATACCATTAGTACACTGCACCTACACTTGCCTCCAAAAGAAAAAGGTGGAACATTTTGTCAGATGAATCAGATTATATTGTGGAAAAAAAAGAAATAATAACCTGCTGAAATTGTAGTTATTCCAGACTCTGACAATGATTCAAGTCAGTCAGATGAGTTTTCGTTATTGACAGAGAAAAGCCTTAAACTGTCCAGTCCAGGAGGAAGTGACACAAACAAGGAGGTCATTAATGGTAGAGGAAGAGAAGACTGTGATGGTAGAGTCTTTGCCCGAGATGTTGTTTACAAGAACATCTATTTTTCAGGTGTAAAAAAAAAAGATTTTTCAGGAAATCAGGACAACGAAAAAAACATGATCGAGTTCATAACTCCAGGCATCCTTGCCCATTTTGTTACAGTGACAAAGAGCAACTTCTCTCACCACATTTTCGCAAAAAAGCATGAAATGGAAGAAGCAGCCACTGAAATTTAAAAAAATGCCAAAAATGATAAAGAACGTAAACATTTAATTTCCAGGATGCGCATGAAAGCTTCCCATGATCACAACATGATGGCCTTGTATCGCTCACCTGAATATGACTGTTTTTAACAAAGTTGCTATGGACCTGGTTAATTGACCCCAGATGACCCATATTCGAATTTGACCTAGAAATTAATGAAACAATCTTTATGACGAATTTCAAGGTTATTTGGACTGATAATGTAGCTTCGAGAGTGTTAACAAGGTTTTTCGATATTTGGGCTCTGTGACCTAGTTTCTGACCCCAAATAATCCATATCCAAACTTGAGCTTGAAATCACCAAAACAACATTTCTGACAAATTTCCAGGACATTTGGACTAAAAATGTAGCCTCTAAAGTGTTTACAAAGTTTTTCGTTATTTGAGCTCTGTGACCTAGTTTTTGACTCCAGATGACACATATTCAAACCTGAGCTAGAAATCATTGAAGCAAACTTTCTGAAAAAATTTTCAAGTTTTTTGGAATTAAAATCTTAACTATAGAGTGTTAAAAAGGCTTTTCCATATTTGGGCTCTGTGACCTAGTTATTGACCAAAGATGACCCATATTAGTGCTTGAGCTAGAAATCATCAAACAACCTGTCTGTCAAATACCTCAGATATTTGGACTGAAAATGTTACCACTGGAGTATTAAAATGGTTTTTATATTTTAGGGCTCTGTGACCTAGTTCTTGATCCCAGATGACCCATAATCAAATCTGAGCTAGAAATCACTGAAACAACCTTTCTGACAAACTTCAAGGATATTTGGACTGAAAATTTTACCTCTAGAGCATTAACAATGTTTTCCTACTTTTTGGCCATGTGACCTAGTTTTTGACTCCAGATGACCCATATTCAAAACTGAGCTAGAAATCACTGAAAAAAATCTTTCTGACGAATTTCAAGGTTATTTGGACTGAAAATTTACCTCTAGAGTGTTAGGTTTTTCCATATTTGGGGTTTGTGGCCTAGTTTTTGACCCCAGATGACCTATATTCGAATATGAGCTAGAAATTGTTAAAACAACCTTTCTGACAAATGTCGAGAATATTTGGACTGAAAAGTAGCTTCTAGAGACTTTTTTTTCTATTTTTGGGCTCTGTGACCTAGTTATGTCTCCCCCCAAAAATGGGGGAGACATATTGTTTTTCCCCCGGTTGTCCGTCCGTCCGTCCGTCTGTCTGTCTGTCCGTCACAAATTCGTGTCCGCTCTGTATCTTCCAAAGCCCTTGAAGAATTATTATGAAACTTGGGTCAGATGTTCACCTCATCAAGGTGACGTGCAGAACCCACTTTGCGGGTGTGGTGTCTCAAGGTCAAGGTCACACTTGGAGATAAATGTCAAATGCCACACAATCGTGTCCGCTCTGTATCTTCCAAAGCCCTTGAAGGATTATTATGGAACTTGGGTCAGATGTTCACCTCATCAAGGTGACGTGCAGAACCCACTTTGCGGGTGTGGTGTCTCAAGGTCAAGATCACACTTGGAGATAAATGTCAAATGCCACACAATCGTGTCCGCTCTGTATCTTCCAAAGCCCTTGAAGGATTTTTATGAAACTTGGGTCAGATGTTCACCTCATCAAGGTGACGTGCAGAACCCACTTTGCGGGTGTGGTGTCTCAAGGTCAAGGTCACACTTGGAGGTTAAATATCAAATTTTACAATCGTCTGACTCAATACTACCTGCAGCAACTGGCTGGGGCGAGACATATGTTTTTGTTCAATCAAAAACCCATTTCTAGTTTTTGATGAAAATGTCCTTCTACAAGAAAATTTTCAAAGTTTTCACTATATATGCTTCTGTAAAACCAATAACCCCGGGGTGGGGCCAAATTTGAACCCAGGGATTTGATTTGAACAAACTTGGTAGAGGTCCACTAAGCAATGCTACATACCAAATCTTAAGGCTATGGCCAATGTGGTTTCAGACAAGAAGATTTTCAAAAGTTCCCTTATGCAAAATCAATTGACCCTCGAAGTGAAGCCAAATTTGACCCCAGGGGCATAATTTGAACAAACTTGGTAGAAGTACACTAGACAATGCTACATACCAAATGTTAAGGCTCAGGGCCTTGTGGTTTCAGACAAGAAGATTTTCCCTTTATAAGCCTTTGTAAAACCAATGTGGAGCCAAATTTGACCTCAGAGGAATAATTTGCACAAACTTGGTAGAGGTTTACTAGACAATGCTACATACCAAATATCTAATCTCTATGTCTTACGGTTTCTGACAAGAAGATGTTTAAAGTTTTTCCTATATAACTCTTTGTTTTATTGACCCAGAGGCCATTATTTGAACAAACTTGGTAGAAGTCTTCTAGACAATGCTGCACACCAAATATCTAAACTCTAGGCCTAGTGGTTTCTTACAAGAAGATTTTTAAGTTTTCCCAATATAACTCTATTTAAAATCAACTGACCTCTGGGGTGGGGTCAGTATTAACCCCAGGATTATAAATTGAACAAATTTGGTAGAGGTCCACTAGATAATGCTTCATACCAAATATCTAAGCTCCAGGCATTGCGGTTTCAGAGAATAAGATTTTTAAAGATCCAACTCCAAAAGGTGAAGTTTTCTTACTAAGGCGATCAAATGCAGATGACAGTAAATCTGATGATAATGATGAGGACAAAGAGAGTGATATAGGAAAAAGCTTTGCCATTTCACACTATGGTCCATGTCCTTCATGCTTTGGATGGGTCAAAAAAAAACCAACAGAGCTTTAGAGGTGCAGTCAGATATGATAGCAGGTAAATCAACATCTGAAGCATCACAAGCCTTAATAAATGAAGTCTTCCCAATAATGATTGGTGATAACATATCAAAGGTTGCAAAAGAGGATGAGTTGATCGTCAACTTGGGAAACCAATGGTTGATGAGAAATAGAGGAAACGAAATTATGAGAAAATACTACACAAGGACAGTCGATTAGCTGCAAAATTGAAAATTGCCTGTCAGACACTCTCGAGAACTACCTTGAACATTACAGACTATTTGGCACCTGAACACTTTCAAAGTGTTCTGAAAGCAACCTTGTCTTGTTGCCACATAGATGAAGTGGAGGAGGACTTAAAGGCACCAAGCAATGCCATAAAATTAGGCTTTGACATAAAACGCATGCTTAGTGCAAAGCTAAGGAAGGCCATTATGGCAGGAAATAATGAATTGCAAAAAGAAGCCACAGATTTCCTAAAATTGATGGAAAAACAGTGGGGTCTACACGTAACCAAGCTTGCAAGAGGACTACTATTAGAGCGTTCATTCAAACAAACCAATGAGCTCCCCAGACCTGCAGATGTGAAAAGACTTTTTGATTATTTACAAAGATAAGCGGTCTGAATTTTAAGGATACGTCATTGATCAATTTCCGAAACGCAGGCACTCTGACATTGGCACGGTTAACATTGTACAACCGGAGGTGTCATGAAGCTATGAGCTGTGTATAAATTTGTGATACATTCATTGAAATTGATTTGTATGTGTTTGGGTTTTACGCTGGTCAACATCTTATTGGTCATATCTCAGTGGTCAGTCCACCTAACTTATGCTTATGGGTATCTAACCAGTATTGACAAATGTCTACATGTGACTACTTACCAGATGTTATTTCTCTTGAATTAGAAGTGTTATATGATATACAAATGACCATTAGATGCTATGTCCAGGCTAAATCGTACTGGAGGAATTTGCACCCAGCCGAGGGATTAAACCGACAACCCTTGGATTACACATCCTGTGCTCTTCCCACTGGGCAAACTTTGCTGTTGACATCAGCTTTTTGGTTTCTAAGATAACTTTTGAAAGACTACATGGATTGAAATCAAATTTTGTATGTAGGTATATAGTACAATCCAGGTAAAGTTTGATTTTGGTGGAATCTATTCATTACTGTTTAAGTAATGCACCCTGGCTGGTGTTTGAAAATCTGGTTTTAAGACACGTCTTAAGAGATGATTCTGTGGTTAACTGTTTTGACCAGGATAAAAAATCTATTGTAAAATAGGGCTTAATGTATGTGGAGCCTTAAGCAATCCATTTTTTTATGCAAAGAAAATTTTAAAAATGATTTATTTACAGGCTTAACTTTTATGCAGCCAGGAGGACAGGCATAGACGAGGTTGGTGCCGAGATTCGGGGTGAACTAACTGAATTCGAACAACAATTGTTGATTAGGCAGGAAAGGGTCGTCATTCGTGGCAAGGTATGGTGCAGATGTGCAACAAATTTAGTTGAATGATGCACAGGTGTAATGCCACAGACCACAGCTTTATGCAGTTTGGGCTAATAGAAAAACTATTATTAGTATTTCAAATGTTTACAGTACAAATATATTGTTGCATTTTCGTATGTTGAACTTTATTTCAGCATTTGAAGCTCATTTCTGTAGTAAAACATTTAACATTTAGATTGTATTTCTGATTAAAAGATAAGAAAAACAGTAAATTTAAGGAAAACATTGCACATTTCTGTCATTTACCTGTTCATGAAAAAAATATAAACATATGGCATGTATATAGTAAAAGTTCTTCTGGCTTCATGAAATGTAAACAAGCCAGATGTTGTTTTAAACACTTTATTTCTTAATCAAAATACATTTGAGTGTTACTGGTGTGCATTCAAATAAAATCTTTTTATTGTAGACTGGAAGAGGTGTACCAGTGATCATTCCTCCTGATGTTGTTCAGGCGTTGGAATTACTTACAAGTGTGGAAGTTCGTACACAAACAGGAATACCGGAAGGTAACAAATACGTGTTTGAAAACCAAAGTAATTATCAATGTTTTTATCAAGAGTAGGGCTCCAATTTAAGTCTTGGGTTAACTTCATGACCCTGTTAGCGATTTTATTTTCAATAACTTAAACTAAAGGTATTCATTTGAAACTCAAAATATTTGTTCACTGTTCAAAAGGTACACTTTTAAAAATAAGAAATCGGTAGAACCGATGGATCCTCCCCGAATAAAAGCAAATTCCATAAGGGTTATTGTTTAATATGTTTTTTTTTTAATTATGAAAAATAACAAAGGTCAATAACTCTTTAGTTATGCAAATAGAGTTACGGTTCTTGCACGCTGCATTTTGTGTTATGCTCCGGACAAAATTATGACGGATGGACGGACGAAGGAACGAACGAAAGGACGGATGTATATGGACGGACAAAGCGACAACTATATGCTCGCCGTTCGGGGAGCATAACAGGGTCATGAATTTGATCCCCCATTTCTGTCAAACAAATCAATATGGTCATTTGGATGAGACTTTAAATTGAAATATAAGATCACAGTCAAGCTGCTGGAACGGGGCTATTCCTTGTAGCTTTCTGCACTATCCCCCACAAGCGTCTAAACCAAATCAACCGCAAAATAAAAGCATTATGTAACATATGTCAGGCTTTGAACACCACTGAGTCTGAGCGGCAATGGGTGTTGGACCATCTAGGACATACAATGAACGTACATCGTGTCCACTACCGGCAGACCTCTGATGTACTGGAACGTGTAGACGTTGCAAAAATACTTCTAATTCAAGATCTGGGTCTCGTGTCTAAATTCAGAGGAAAGAGAATTCAAGACATACAAATAAAAAGTACCTATACATCAGGTCAAGATAATTTCCTTTATAAAAATTAGGGCGCTTTGTCCGGTATGTGCAGAATTATTGCCATTTGTTTTTAGCTCACCTGAGTCGATAGCTAAGGGTGAGCTATATTAATCAATCTGTGTTCATCATTTGTTGTTTGTTCACATGTTCCTTTTAAGCACTCTAGAGGCCACAGTTTCTACCTTATCTACAGGACACTTGGTCAGAATGATTGTCTTGATAAAATCTAAATCAAGTTCAAAACTTGGTCATCTTGGATCAAAAAGTAGGTCAACAGGTTAAATTAGGAAAGCCTTGTAAGCACTCCAAATGCCGCAATTTCTATAAGATCTACTTGAAATTAATCTGAATAATTGCCTTAATGAAACTGGGTAAAGTTTGAAATTGTTACTAAGGATTAAAAACGAGGTCACCAGGTCTAATCTTAGAGAGACCTTGTGTTTGCTGTAGAGGCTACACTTTTCATTGGAATTAAATGAAACTTAGTCATCATATTTCTCTTGATGACATCAACATCAAATTAGAATGTGGGTCATCTGGGGTCAAAAATTAGGTCACTAGGTTAAAACCTAGGAGAATCTTGTGTATGCAATACAGGCTGTATTTTTAATTTGAAAATAATAAAACTTGGTAAGAATGACATTGTGAACCTTGATATTTTCTGTGTTGGATCTGTGTCATCTGGGGCCAAAACCTAGATCACAAGGACAGATCAATTGAAAACGTTTTGAATTGTCTGGAGGTAGCATTATTCTTCCTATCATTGTGATAATTTGTGATAATTTTGAGTGACAGTTTCAAGGTCACCATCAGGCTTGTTCCTTGCGTCAATATGCATATATAATAATTGACTTGTTTAAGCTACAGCATTGAAGTTAAATTCGCACGCATCTTATTGTAATTTTTGAAATGTTGATGTACATCCGATTATAGAGGCTACTGAAACTCAAAATAATATGTTATGAGGAGTGATAATGCATCCAAAACTTGATGTGTAAGATTAGGTAAAGTGACAATAAAAATCTTTTTCTCGGATATTGTAATAATTTTTTGGGTAGGGACCAAAATTCAGAGGTAAAGGGCAAACATTCAATTTTTTAATTTAAACCTTGTTGCAATTACAAAACTTGATGTGTAAAAATTAGGTAAGGTGACAATAAAACTCTTTTTCTCAGATATTGCAATATTTTTTTGGGTAGGGACCAAAATTCAGAGGTAAAGGACAACCATACAATATTTTAATTTAAACCTTGTTGCAATTACACCTTGGTTTCGAAGTAACACTTTCTAATGCTCATACAAAATCTGGAATTTGTGTCACATTCATTCTTTTGTATTTGCAGATATGTTCAACGATGCTAGTGTCTCTACAACTCCTGTAGCACCAACACCTGAAGCACCAACACCTGGAGTGAGAGAACTCTACAATATCATGGAGACGAACAATGGAAATTTTATCCCACAATTCCTTGATCAGGAGGATGGGGAAATTGTTGAAAGTGATGAAGGGGAACTAACCAACAGGAAGAGGAAAAAGCCCCAAACATCGACACGTCAAAAGTGGACTGATTAAGAGGTGACAGAACTGAACAATCTTTTTGCAGAAGATTTCAGAACAAATACATTGCCTGGGCAAAAAAGAATAGAATTTATGATCGAGAAGAGTAAGGAAAATGATGGTGTACTATGAAAGAGAAAAAGAGACACAATTAAGAACAAGAAGGCCAGGATGGCCCTAGATCGCTCACCTGAGTATTTTGGCTGTAGGTTTGCAGTTAAGCAATATTTCATGTTTTAACTGAAAATATGTAAGCAATGTAAATATAAATATGTAAATATGTAAAATATCAGTCAATAAATAAAGGCTCTATGACAGAAAGTAGAAATTTTTATCATAAGCTATAGTGACCTTGGCCTTGACCTAGTGACCTAAAACCCTACCCATGGGTAGAGGTCTGTCTATGCAAGGATCCTACATACCGAATATCAAAGATATTGGTCTTTAAATGAAGGCTCTATGAGGTACAGTATATAAACTTATTTTTAGCCTCGGTGACCTTTAACCTAATCTAATAATTCGAAAAGGCTTGATAAAGCTTGTTTCATACCAAATCTTACATATCAGGGCCTTGTGGTTTCAGACCAGAAGATTTTCAAAGTTTTCCCTATGTAAAATAAGTTGACCCCCGGGGCGGGGCCAAATTTATTACCAGGGGCATAATTTGAATAAACTTGGTAGAGGTCCACAAGACAATGCTACAAACCAAATCTTAGATCTCGGGGTCTTGTGGTTTCAGACAAGAATATTTTTTTTAAGTTTTACTATATAAGCCTATGTAAAATCCATTGACCCCCCCCCCCCCTTTGGGCCAAATTTGACCCCAGGGGCATAATTTGAACAAACTTGATAGAAGTTCACTAGACAATGCTACATACCAAATCTTAAGGCTCAGGGCCTTGTGGGTTTAGACAAGAAGATTTTCAAAGTTTTTCATTTAGGTTGCCATAGCAACCAGTGTTCTTGATGGAATTGAATTCTTTGAACAACTTTGGTAGAGCTTTATGCAAGGAACATTCCAGGCAAGTTTCATCAAATTAGACCCAGAGGTTTTAGAGGAGATGTCGTTTGAATGAAATTGTTGACGGACGACGGACGACGGACAAAGACCGGTCACAATTGCCCACCATGAGCCAAAGGCTCAGCTGAGCTAAAAAACTAAGTAATATGATAATTAAACGCCGACGCTAACAGTTTCATTGAATACTGAAACAATAATGGTCAGGGACCATCAACCAGACACTTTGTGAACATTTTTCCATGCCAATTTCATAATTTTAAAGCAAGAGATCTGAAACTTTGACACAGAACAGCTAGGTTCTTCTCCTAACTGACAAATATATTTGTGTATTTTAGATTATGTTGACACAAATGTGGTGTGTCGAGCAGGGTATCAAAATTAACTAAATTGTCCACACTACAGTACCATGTGTCCGAACAGATATGTACATGACTTTGACTTAATCCTGATAAAAGCTTGGGTGTTTTAATTTTTTTTATTTTTTACTTGATAAACAATAATTCAGCAGCAACTGCTGAAGTTTTAGTTATTCTATTATTTACTCTGCAAATGATTATAGCCAGTATAAAAGGTCAGCTATTGCACTCTTGACGTTCCAAATTTTCAACGTCATGTTCTTAATAAAATATTATTGTTTACGAAAGTTGAAATAAATTTAATTAATTAATTATAAAAGAAACGTGCATTTATTGCTGATAAAAAAGCAATTGATAGATTGATAGCCACTGAAAAGAGAAAAAAACTAAAACTAAATAATGCATTTTCGGGGCCGTCTTGGTTTGATGGTTGTTCGGTTTTGGTGGTCCCCGACCAGTAGCAGATAGGAGTGAGATTACAATGCTTGTAAAATAGACTTTAGGATCTAGGGACATTGTAATTAATGATGTTCATGAAAATGTTTATGACTTTATGTAAGGATTCAAAGTTAAGATTTCTATTTGCTATTTACTATTCCAGTTGAAATTTAAAACACTTTTATGACCATTTTAGAAATGTATTTATAACACTGATATTTGTTGCTTTTGGTGTTACTGAATACTCGTTTTTGATCAAAACATATGTTATTGATAATGTTTAGCTTACATGTTTCGTTGCAATTGTTAGTTTTATGGTTAGACTTGATCTTAAACCTTTTTATTAGCTCTACTTTTTTGAAAAAAGAGGTATTTTTACAGTCATGTTGATGTTGCCATTGCTGTCCGCAATCTTTTACCTTGATCAAAACTTTTTAAGTTCTTGGTGTATTGTTTTCAAACCAAGTCACAACAACCCTTCGGACAAGACCTTCAGTCAGGTGTCTAAATTTTGCTTGTTTTTTGCTGATTTTTGCTATTAGTGTCTATATTTTTGAATGGATTGTTTTCAAACTTGAACATAATAATCTTTAGAAGAGCCCTTCAAGTTAACCAGACAGACCTTGACCTTTACTCATAAATAACCTAGACCTTGAAAGTCAAATTATTGATTTTATTTTTATTTTTTAAGTGGCTATAACTTTGCTATAAATAGATGTATTGACTTCATATTATAACATTCTTTAAGATAAGACCTGTATGTATAAATCAGAACTCAAACTCAAATTGAATTTGGCTCTTTTATGACCTTGACCTTGAAAGTTGAGTTATTGAATTTTCACTAGACAAAACAACATTTGTGACCAAACAGACATGTAGAATTATTTAGATATGACCTTTACCGTCAAATGTTTGAATTTTGATTATATTTTCTTAACTTTGTCATTTATTTATGGAAGGGTTATATACTAGGACAAAACAACAAGTGTGACTAGACAGACATAATTAAAAAAAAAAAACTTTTTTTCTTCTTTTTTTAAGATTTGTTTAAACAGTTTATTTTTTTTATAAATAGGAAAGTAGTCGAGCATTGCTCTTGTTATATTTTTACGAGTTGGTTCATATTGCTTAAATACTTGAAAGTTAAAGAGATCTGTAAACAATCCTGAGAAAACTTATAAGAGATGAAAATTAATTTTGAATACAGTAATATATTATGAAAGTTAAAGGAAGGCTACCCGAATGTTGATTATAAGGAATGTTCAATTGTGAAATTCACTAATGAAAAGAAAAGTTCACAGTAGAGTTACTAAAAAAATTTCTTTAAATTTACATGTTGAAATACACACAGGAGAGTTATGGTTTAGTTATGAAATGGAAGGAGAGTTGTTAAAGTATAAAGTTCATATGTAAAAATGTCTACAGGAAAGATATGATTTAATTCAGTTGTATTGTAAATTATAAATATGATGCATAAAGAAAAGAAGTATTTCAAATATAGAAAACGCTGAAGAAAATACATACAGGAGAGAAATATTTCAATCATGAAACTTTTGAAAATATTATACACAAGAGAAATGTTTCACTTTGTGAGATGTGCACTTGAGCATACATACAGGAAAGAAGTGTTTGAGTTTTGAGCTGTTCAAATGATATGATTTGAGAATGCATACAAGAGCGAAATCCAGTCTCATTTATGTACAGGAGTAATGTTCATACAGATATATAATTGTTGTTTGATCAAAGCCTTATTGTGACACATTTGGAAGCACATAGAGTAGATTCAAGTTATATTGTTGTTTTATTGAAATAAGTCCACAGTCACCTGCCTTAATGTTGTTAATGATACAAGTAACTGGCATGTGTAGTAGCATTAACAATCATTTGTATACTTTGCTGATGTTTATTGAATACATGTACATGTAGCTAACATGGTTCATTCTCATACAACAGTATTGACCTTATTTTGTTTCTTTAAAAAGATAATGTAGCACTTTTTTCTATGAAAGGGTCCTTAGAATAGAATTTCTCATTATGTTCACATGTAATACAATACAGTGTCTGCAAATTATTTAGTAAGCGTTATAACCCTTCTTTGAAGTACAACATTAAAACAGTGTCATCAGCAAACAATAATATTTTTTATTACAAAAAAAAATTAATTTCTTTTATACTTAACATGTCAACATCATTGTCATATATAACAGTGATGAAGGTTCGTTTTGTTTCACAACTTGAACACTTTCAAAATCTTCAGTTATTGTAAAAGTACGCTGGCTGTGTTAAAGAATCTAGGGAAATCAGTCCATAGGATGAAGTGAAAATATAACACCAAAATAATTTTAAGAGTCTCACACCGTTGTAAAGTGTATAAATATAATTGGAAAATCCACCACAGTCAGTGTGTTTAGCAAAATTTGGTACACAGGGTACAACTATTGAAGACAAAAACCAAAATGTTCATCTGATGTTCATCTGATCAGAAAACCTCCACATTATCAGTTTGGAAGCTAGCATTCAATCAAGTGTTTTGACCCTTTCATTCCGATCATATCCATTTAACACTCTTGAGAGTTTTTCTAAGTTCAGGCTGGTACTTTACTCTCTGCACTACCAAGTTTAGGCCAAAGAGACATTAAGAGTGCCTTGAGCAGGGACCGAAACCATAAAACACTGGTAAAACTGCAGTCTACTGTAGTGATGTGTATAATTCTGGGGTTATTTTGTCTGACGCATTGTGAGATAAAGTATCCATATTGTATGGGGTTTATGTGTCCGTGTGAATTGTGGGGTAGCAGGGACTTATGGCAAGTGAGATAGGACCATCATGGCCCTCGTGTTCAATATAACCAGATATTTTTTATCTTACCAATGGCAGCTTAATGCTGTAACAGTTTTGATGGATCAACCTCACAGTGTCTTCATAGTCTGTATTTTTAATGCAACCCCACATGTTTAATTGTAACAATTGAAGATTAACCCAGCAACGATTTTGGTCAGGATGCCCTACAGTGTCTTCACTGGCTGTTACGTCCGGATTGACGGATGGACTGTTCAAAAACTATATGCCTCCCTTTGGGGGCATAAACATTTTCAAAAACTGATGAAAAGAACAATAAGCTATTTAAACTTACAGTATATCAACTGTTTAAGTATGTTTAAAGTATGTTTAATAATAATGCATGCACCATGACATACATTGCACACTCATCAACTAATATTGACTAAAAATCAACATCTAAAGGAGCAAGATATAGCTGCAAGCTATGTAACTAGTATCTGACTTGCACACCAGCTGCAAGCTGTGTAACTAGTCTCTGACCTGCACACCACTTGCAAGCTGTGTAACTTGTCTCTGACCTGCACACCTGCTGCAAGCTTTGTAACTAGTCTCTGACCTGCACACCAGTGCAAATTTCAAAACCCAGTAAACGAAATAACCAGATCTATAACTAAAACTGATCAACTAATTAATAGCTACATAGTCTTTTATAAAAGAACTGGAAGGACCAACATTGACTAATTTTGATAGCACAAACCTACATGTACTTTATCAACATTGAATAAACGTCCAAAATACTACCCTTAGTTACCAATTAGTGCTCATTATTGGAAAACCTATGTCTGATCAATTCTGTTAGCTTCCTCTGTACCATAGTGGTTATGGGAGATACCCGATAGTGTACAGGGGTTAAGCTGACAAGCAATTCAATATTATACTAAACAAGAAGCATCACTAAAGGTGATTAATACCCCCACATGGGTGCTTGATACTGGAACTGGCAAGCTTAGAATCAATGGCATAAAGTGACATAAGAAACATGGAAATATGTATATATGTTATATATTTAATAATATTGTATATAGAGAAAACAATTACCGGTAGACCATTGAACTGTATATTTTCTAGTAGAACTAGCTGATGCTCTAGCTGATCTCTTCTGGAATAAGACATCTAGAGCATCACGAGCTTTACTTCAAACACGATCATCATCAAATTGTTTAAGTACATATTTGGGCTTGAATGCATCCTTATTCATCTGGGAATAAATCCCTGACTGTTCCTGTAACTCATAAGGTATCATACAGGAACTGTTTTTTTTATTCTTAGTTAATGTGAACGGTGACCTTGATCAAACTGGCCCAATTTACAATCCCAAGCGTCGTCTTTATAGAAACTATCTGTAAAGAAAGTTTCATCATAATATCTCATCCGTAATTCAAGTTATTGAGCGGAAAACTTTTTTTTTAATTTAAGTAACAGTGACCTTAACCTTGGCCCCACCAGCCCCAATATTGAAGTTGACCTGTATCTTATGATGTTACACCTGTGTACCAAATTTTTTTTAAATCTGCCTAGCCTTTCATGCTAAATCATCCAAAAATCGTGTTTCTATTTTTAGTAACAGTGACCTTGACCTTGGCCCCACAAGCCCCAATATCGATTTACACCTGTGTACCAAAAATTGTTTAAATCTGTCAAGCCATTCATGAGTTATTGTCCGGAAACCGTTTTTCTATTTTTGGGAAGAGTGACCTTGACTGTGGCCCCACCAGCCCCAATATCGAACATAACCTGTATCTTATGCTGTTACACCTGTGTACCATTTTTTTAATCTGTCTAGCCTTTCATGCGTAATCATCCAAAAACAGTTTTTCTATTTTTAGAAGCAGTGACTTTGACCTTGGCCCCACAAGTCCCAATATCGATGTTACACTTGTGTACCAAAAATTGTTTAAATCTGTCAAGCCATTCATGGGTTATTGTCCGGAAACCGTTTTTTTCTATTTTTGTTGTAACAGTGACCATGACATTGGCCCCACCAGCCCCAATATCGAAATTGACCTGTATCTTATGATGTTACACCTGTGTACCAAAATGTTTTTAAATCTGACTAGCCTTTCATGCGTTGTCATCCAAAAACCGTTTTTTTCTATCTGTAGTAACAGTGACCTTGACCTTAGCCCCACAAGCCCCAATATAGAACTTGACCTGTATCTTGTAATGTTACAACTATGTACCAAAACTTGTTTAAATCTGTCTAGCCTTTCATGAGTTATTGTCCGGAAACCGTTTTTCTAATTTTAGTAACAGTGACTTTGACCTTGGCCCCACCAGTCCCACTATCGAACTTGACCTGTATCTTATGATGTTACACCTGTGTACCAAAAATTGTTTAAATCTGTCAAGCCTTTTATGAGTTATCGTCCGGAAACCGTTTTTTTCTAATTTTAGTCACAGTGACTTTGACCTTGGCCCCACCAGCCCCAATATCGAACTTGACCTGTATCTTTTATGAGTTATCATCTGGAAACCATGACGGACCGACAGACCGACTGACCGACCAACCGACCGACCGCCAAGATCACTACTATATACCCCCTCAAACTTTGTTTGTGGGGGTATAAAAAGACTTATTCTTTTTTCTTTGATATCTTCTAAAACATTTTATGATCATCATCAGTTAAATGAACGAGGCAGCTGAAGCGCCACAAGTATTGATGTGACAGAATTTTGAATGAAATTTGGCAGTTAAGAAAAAATGATGTGGTTATTTTGGTTGCATGCAGATAGTGATTTATGTAGGATTAGTAGAAATCCTGCCTCTACCTGCCTCTTGATAAAAGCTACCCACATACCAAGTTTGGCGTCATAAGACCAAAACAAACTCAAGTTAGTGAGCGGAAATTGAATATCTATTTTTAGCAACAGTGACCTTTACCTTGATAACAGACACCTGAATAGCAATCCCAAGCTGCCTCTTGATATAAGCTTCCCACAAACCAAGTAAAGTCTCAATAGGCCTAAGCATACTCAAGTTATTGAGCGGAAACTGAATTTCTATTTTTAGCAACAATGACCTTGAACTTGATCACAGACACCAGGGTAGCAATCCCAAGCTGCGTTTTGATATAAGCTACCAACCTACCGTGTTTGGCATCAATAGGCCTAAGCAAACTGAAATTATTGAGTGGAAACTGAATTTCTATTTTTAGCAACATTGACCTTGACTTTGATCACAAACACCTGGTTAGCGAATTCAAGTAGCGTCTTGATAAAAGCTACTAACTTACTGAGTTTGGTGTCAATAGGTCAAAGCAAACTGAAGTAATTACGAGGAACTTAATTTCTAATTTTAGCAAAAGTGACCTTGACCTTGAACACAGACACCTGGGTAGCAACCTTAAGTTGCCTCTTTATTTAAGCTACCCACATATAAATTTTGGCGTCAGTAGGCCAAAATAAACTCAAGTCATTTAGCGGAAACTGAGTTTCTAATTTTAGCAACAATGACCTTGACCTTGACCACAGACACCTGGGTAGCAATCCCAAACTGCCTCTTGATAAAAGATACCCACACACCAAGTTTTGCGTCAATAGGCCAAAGCAAACTAGAGTTATTGAGCGGAAACTGAATTTCTAATTTTAGCAACCTTGACTTTGATCAAAGACATCTGAATAGCAATCCCAAGCTGCCTCTTGATAGAAGCTTTCAATACATGAAGTTAAGCCTCAAAAGGCCTAAGCAAACTCAAGTTATTGAACGAAAACTGAATTTCTATTTTTAGCAACAGTGACCTTGACATTGACCATAGACACCTGGGTAGCAATCCCAAGCTGCCTCTTGATATAAGCTACTAACACACCAAGTTTAGTTTCAATAGGTCTCAGTAAACTTAAGTAATTACGTGGAAACTGAATTTCTATTTTTAGCAACAGTGACCTTGACCTTAATCATAGACATCTGGGTAGCAATCCCAAGCTGCCACTTGATAAAAGCTACCCACACACCAAGTTTGGCGTCAATAGGCCAAAACAAACTGAAGTTATTGAGCGGAAACCAAAAGTTGACACCAGCCCGCAGACTTCAACATTACAATAACCGGTTTTCTTTGTAAACTTGGTTAAGAAGTAAGTTACTGTAATGTGTGGCATACCAGTTTGTCGAGGTGCTAAAAAGTGCACCCTTGCCTCTTGGTCTGTAAGGAAGTCCGCAAGAGGTTTTTGGTTACATCTAATTAAAAACTCCTTGAATGCTTCGTATCCTTTTACGCCTCTACTTCTCACTATAGCAAGAATTTCTCTTGTCTTTTCAGATGACAGTCTGAGCTCCTAAGCATTGAAAAAAAAAAAAACATTCAACCAATGGATCAAAACATTCTAATCATTCTAACTAATAATGCTAAGTCATAAGACTTGAAAAAATCAAAGGTAAAAGTCATCTCAAAGGTTACACTGAAGTAGAGTTCAAAGCATCATCAGATACCCACAGTACCTTATTCCATTATCACTACATTGCGAATGAAGTGTCTACATAACAAGTACCCCTGGATTACAGAGGATGAGATCAAAGCCTTCACTTTCAAACCTCTGATTATCATCTCACAATTACACCTCCCTGAATTAAACAGTTCTCAAAGCAAGATTCTCACTGTCAGATTTACATATAGCATTTTCATCGTACTTTCTATCCATAAACACAAGTACTTATTTACAAGAGGCTTAGCTGTAAGTGTGAGAAATAATACTTTCAAATGCAAATAATTCACACGTTTGCAACATTCTGTACTCATCAAATTTGTAAACTATTTCATAAATGGAAACATTCACTTATTCAGCATATCAAAGAGAGATTACTGAGATACAGTATGCGGGAGAGTATTAAAATATAGAACGTCAGAGAATAACTAGAACTGCCACTGTCATGGCATGAATATCCCCGCATAGCGCTTTGTCAGAATCAACAGGGGTCATTTAGAGGTCATGGACATCCTCCCTGCCACATCTGGGGGTAGTAAGCCAGTTTTTTGCACTCAAGGCCCCTGTGACCTTGACCTTTGACCCAGTGACCTAATACTGAGGGTAAAAGGATTCTCAAATTATTTGGCGGACAAGCTTTTTAAGTCAAAAATCCTGTGACCATGACCTTTGACCCAGTGACCTCAAAATAAATAGGGTCATCTACTGGACAAGACCAACCTCCACACCAAATATGAAGACTGTTGGTCAAACGATTCTGCTGTTATTGGGCAGACAAGCTTTTTTTAGTCAAGGCTCCTGTGACCTTTGACCCAGTGACCTCAAAATAAAACGGGGTCATCTACTGGTCATGACCAACATCCACACCAAATATAAAGACTGTGGGTCAAAGGAATCTTTAGTTATTGGGCGGACAAGTGTTAAGTGGTCAAAGCCCCTGTGACCTTGACCTTTGACCCAGTGACCTCAAAATCATTAGGGGTCATCTACTGGTCATGACCAATCTCAAGACCAAGTAAGATGACTGTTGATCAGGGATACTTAAGTTATTGGGCGGACAAGGCTTGTGACAATGACCTTTGACCCAGTGACCGCAAAATAAATAGGGGTCATCTACTGGTTAAGACCAACCTCCACACCAAATATAAAGACTGTTGGTCAAAGGATTCTAAAGTTATTGGGCAGACAAGCTTTTATTAGTCAAGGCTCCTGTGACCTTTGACCCAGTGACCCTAAAAATAAATAGGGGTCATTTACTGGTCATGACTAACCTCCACACCAAATATGAAGACTGTGAATCAAAGGAATCTTTAGTTATTGGGCGGACAAGTTTTTTGTGGTCAAGGCCCCTGTGACCTTGACCTTTGACCCAGTGACCTCAAAATCAATAGGGGTCATCTACTGGTCATGGCCAATCTCAAGACCAAGTAAGATGACTGTTGATCAGGGATACTTAAGTTATTGGGCGGACAAGGCTTGTGACAATGACCTTTGACCCAGTGACCGCAAAATAAATAGGGGTCATCTACTGGTTAAGACCAACCTCCACACCAAATATAAAGACTGTTGGTCAAAGGATTCTAAAGTTATTGGGCAGACAAGCTTTTATTAGTCAAGGCTCCTGTGACCTTTGACCCAGTGACCCTAAAAATAAATAGGGGTCATTTACTGGTCATGACTAACCTCCACACCAAATATGAAGACTGTGAATCAAAGGAATCTTTAGTTATTGGGCGGACAAGTTTTTTGTGGTCAAGGCCCCTGTGACCTTGACCTTTGACCCAGTGACCTCAAAATCAATAGGGGTCATCTACTAGTCATGCCCAATCTCCAGACTAAGTAAGATGACTGTGGATCAGGGATACTTATGTTATTGGTCGGACAAGGCCTGTGACCATGAACTTTGACCCAGTGACCTCAAAATAAATAGGGGACATCTACTGGTCATGACCAATCTCCACACCAAATATGAAGACTGTTTGTTAAAGGATTCTTAAGTTATTGGGCGGACAACCTTTTTTTAGTCAAGGCCGCTGGGACCTTTAACCCAGTAACATCAAAATAAATAGGGGTCATCTACTGGGCATTAACAACCTCCACACCAACATGAAGACTGTGGGTCAAAGGATTCTTAAGTTATTCAGAGGACAAGTTTTTTGTAGTTAAGGCCCCTGTGACGTTGACCTTTGACCCAGTGACGTCAAAATCAATAGGGGTCATCTACTGGCCATAACCAATCTCCAGACCAAGTAAGATGGCTGTGGGCCAAAGGATTCTTAAATATTGGGCGTACAAATCCTGTGACCATGATTTGACCCAGTGACCTCAAATTAAATAGAGGTCATCTACTGGTCATGACAAACTCCAATGCAAATATGAAGACTGCAGGTCAAAACAGTCTTAAGTTCTTGGGCGGACAAGCATTTTTTAGTCAAGGCTCCTGTGACCTTTGACCCAGTGACCTCAAAATAAAAAGGGGTCATCTACTGGTCACAACCAACATCCACAACAAATATGAAGACTGTGGGTCAAAGGATTTTTAAGTTATTGGGCGGACAAGTTTTTTGTAGTCAAGGCCCCTGTGATATTGACTTTTAATCCAGTGAACTCAAAATCGATATTGGTCATCTACTGGGCATAACCAATCTTCACAACAAGTAAGATGACTCTGGGTCAAAAGATTCTTAAGTTATTTGACGGACAAGGCCTCTGACAATGACCTTTGACCCAGTGACCTAAAAATAAATAGAGGTCATCTACTGGTCATGACCAACCTCCATACCACATCTGAAGACTGTGGGTCAAAGGATTCTTAAGTTATTGGGCGGACAAGCCTTTTTAGTCAAGGCCTGTGACCATGACCTTTGACCAAGTGACCTCAAAATAATTAAGGGTCATTTACTGTGCATGACCAACCTCCACTACAAATATGAAGACTGTGGGTCAAAGAATTCTTAAGTTTTTGGGCGGACAAGGTTTTTTTTAGTCAAGGCCTGTGACCATGACCTTTGACCAAGTGACCTCAAAATAATTAAGGGTCATTTACTGTGCATTACCAACCTCCACTACAAATATGAAGACTGTGGGTCAAAGAATTCTTAAGTTATTGGGCGGACAAGATTTTTTTAGTCAAAGGCCCTGTGACCTTGACCTTAGACCCAGTGACCTCAAAATAAATAGGTGTCATCTACTGGCCATGACCAATCTCTACACCAAGTAAGATGACTGTGGGTCAAAGGATTCCTAAGTTATTGGGCGGACAAGGAAAACCCTACTGACGGACGGACAAGCTGATTCCCACCACTTTGTTGTATGGGGGTTTAAAAAGATACAATATGTCAGAGTATACTCAGACAGAGAATGTCAGAAATACAAAGATACAGTATATCAAGGAATAAAAAGATACAGTATGCCAGAGTATACTAAGACAGAGAATGTCAGAAGAAGAAACAATACAGTACGTCAAAGAATAAAAAGATACAGTATGTTAGAGTATACTAAACTAGAGAATATCAGAAAATACAACGATACAGTATGTCAGAGTATACTAAGACAGAGAATGTCATAAAATACAAAGATCCAGTACGTCAAAGAATAAAATGATACAGTATGTCAGAGTATACCCAGACAGAGAATGTCAGAAAATACAACGATGCAGAATGTCAGAGTATACTAAGACAGAGAATGTCAGAAGAAAAAAAGATACAGTACGTCAAAGAATAAAAAGATACAGTATGTCAGAGTATACAAAGACAGAGAATGTCAGAAAATACAAAGATACAGGACGTCAAAGAATAAAAAGATACAGTATGTCAGAGTATACTAAGACAGAGAATGTCAGAAAATACGAATATACAGCACGTCAAAGAATAAAAAGATACAGTATGTCAGAGAATACAAAGATACAGCACGTCAAAAAATAAAAAGATACAGAATGTCAGTGAATACAAAGAAACAGTAAGTCAAAGAATAAAAAGATAAAGTATGACAGAGTATACTCAGACACAGAATGTCAGAAAATACAACGACACAGTATGTCAGAGTATACTAAGACAGAGAATGTACGAAGAAAAAAAAGATACAGTACGTCAAAGAATAAAAAGATACAGTATGTCAGAGTATACTAAGATACAGTTCGTCAATGAATAAAAAGATACAGTATATCAGAGTATTTTTAGACAGAGAATGTCAGAAAATATAAAGATACAGTTTGTCAGAGTATACTAAGACAAAGAATGTCAGAATATACAAAGATACAGTATGTCAGAGTAAACTAAGACAGAGAATGTCAGAAAATACAAAGATACAGTATGTCAGAGTATACTGAGACAGAGAATGTCAGAAAATACAAAGATACAGTATGTCAGAGTATACTAAGACAGAGAATGTCAGAAAATACAAAGATACAGTATGTCAAAATATACTATGACAGAGAATATCAGAAAATACAAAGACACAGTAGGTCAATGAATAAAAGATACAGTATGTCAGATAATTCAAAGATATAATATGTCAGATTATACTAAGACAGAGAATGTCAGAAAATACAAAGATACAGTTCGTCAAAGAATACAAACATACAGTATGTCAGAGTATACTAAGATAGAGAATGTCAGAAAATACTAAGATACAGTACGTCAAAGAATAAAAAGATACAAGAAATCAGAGTATACTAAGACAGAGAATGTCAGAAAATACAAGCACACAGTACGTCAAAGAATAAAAAGATACAGTATGTCAGAGTATACTAAGATAGAGAATGTCAGAAAATACAAAGATACAGTACGTCAAAGAATAAAAAAATACAAGAAGTCAGAGTATACTAAGATAGAGAATGTCAAAAAATACAAAATACAGTACGTCATAGAATAAAAAGATACAGTATGTAAGAGAGTACAAAGATACAGTATGTCGGAGAATATAAAAATACAGTATGACAGAGAATACTAAGGTACAGTATGTCAGAGATTAATTAGAGACAGTATGCCAGAGAATACTAAGGGAAAGTATGTCAGAGTATACTAAGATACAGTTCGTCAATGAATAAAAAGATACAGTATATCAGAGTATTTTTAGACAAAGAATGTCAGAAAATATAAAGATACAGTTTGTCAGAGTATACTAAGACAGAGAATGTCAGAATATACAAAGATACAGTATGTCAGAGTAAACTAAGACAGAGAATGTCAGAAAATACAAAGATACAGTATGTCAGAGTATACTGAGACAGAGAATGTCAGAAAATACAAAGATACAGTATGTCAGAGTATACTAAGACAGAGAATGTCAGAAAATACAAAGATACAGTATGTCAAAATATACTATGACAGAGAATATCAGAAAATACAAAGACACAGTAGGTCAATGAATAAAAGATACAGTATGTCAGATAATTCAAAGATATAATATGTCAGAGTATACTAAGACAGAGAATGTCAGAAAATACAAAGATACAGTTCGTCAAAGAATAAAAAGATACAGTATGTCAGAGTATACTAAGATAGAGAATGTCAGAAAATACTAAGATACAGTACGTCAAAGAATTAAAAGATACAAGAAATCAGAGTATACTAAGATAGAGAATGTCAGAAAATACAAACACACAGTACGTCAAAGAATAAAAAGATACAGTATGTCAGAGTATACTTAGATAGAGAATGTCAGAAAATACAAAGATACAGTACGTCAAAGAATAAAAAAATACAAGAAGTCAGAGTATACTAAGATAGAGAATGTCAAAAAATACAAAATACAGTACGTCATAGAATAAAAAGACACAGTATGTAAGAGAGTACAAAGATACAGTATGTCGGAGAATATAAAAATACAGTATGTCAGAGAATACTAAGGTACAGTATGTTAGAGATTAATTAGAGACAGTATGCCAGAGAATACTTACGGAAAGTATGTCAGAGAATACTTAGAGACAGTATGTTAGAGTGTACTAAATGACTGTCAAAGAGTACCTAGATAGAGAATGTCAGACATAACTAAGATACAGTATGTCAGAGAATACAAAGATATGGTACCGTATACGTGGTTTTTTCTGCGGTGACTTTATTTCTGCGTATTCTGCGGTCACTTTCAACGCCGCAGAAATAAAATCCGCAGAATATTCCACCCTGTTTTGGCGTGTTTACCTACCACGTGTCCGACATTTTGACCTGTATTGGACTAAAGTAATTACGACTAACAGATTATACAGAATGGTTGGTCATCGGATTGTATAACATTGCCGTCGGCTACTAGTAAATACATAATCTGTGTTTGTAAAGTAGATGTATTTTATGTAATTATGTCAATTTATGAATAAAGATATTTGACTATCATGTACCGGTATAGCCGTTAGTTGTTTTCGTCTTTTGTATCCTTCAGTGAGCGATCTGAGCACATTTTTGATGACGTTTCAGTTTCAGTTTTCGCTTTGACTAACATATACCAATACATGTACACGGAGTTTATTTCGTATTTTGTGTATTCTGTGTTCAAAAATGAGTATTCTGAACTATTTCCGAAAAAAGGAGCCTGTTCCATCGGACGATAATGAGGGCCTACGGGAATTATTGGGTCCAGCAGTGTTAAAGGAAGTCAATGCAGAAATGAGACAAACTCTCACGGACACTCCTGGATCTTCTTCAAAAACACCTACGGGCAAGAGTACTGGCAAAAGTACAGGCAAAAAGTATAATGTTTACACGCCAAAGGATAGAGCGGACATTGGGAAATATTGTTTAGAAAATGGGCCCGCGCGTGCTGTTCAGAAATTTAGTTCTGCTTTTCCTAATCTGAATGAAAGCACTGCCAGATTTATGCGTGATAAATTCAAAACTGAAACGTCATCAAAAAAGCGCAAACTTGACTTTTCCGAACTCACAGAAATCCAGCCTAAAAAAAGGGGGGCCCTTTAACTCTCGGCGAAGAACTTGATTCTAAAGTGCAAGCATACATCAAAGTCATGCGTAGCAATGGTTGTGTCATTAACTCTTCAATTACTAAATCCATCGGAAAAGGAATTGTTCTTGCGACTGACAAATCATTATTGCTTGAAAACGGTGGACAAATGAACATTACGAAACCGTGGGCTAGATCACTCCTTAATAGAATGAACTTTGTTAAACGTAAGGGCAGCACGGCATGCAAAGCCGACAAGGTCGACAATTTCAAGGAGATAAAGTCAGGCTACTTAAACAGAATAAGAGAGACGGTTAATAAATACGATATCCCAGCTGATATGGTTATTAACTGGGATCACTCTGGTCTTAACCTTATACCAGTATCAGATTGGACAATGGAGACAGAAGGGTCCAAACGGGTCGAAATATCTGGTCTTGGAGACAAACGTCAGTATACGGCAGTGTTTGCCGGTACACTTAAAGGTTTGTTAACCACTAACTTATTTAATATTTTTTTAATATTTACCATTAAAGCGCTGAAATTTTAGCGAACAGTGTAGATCCCCTTCAGCTAGTGATGGTTTTCCAATTACCGTATATTGTCATTGCTTACATATTTAAGGTACCGGTAAAAAAATTTCACACGTCCATTCATGCTGATCCAAAGGTGCATACCGGTAATTTTCTATTGTTGTGCATTATTGTTGTTTGCACACATGAAGCTGATAAACAGAGAAACAGGTCGCTTTCCTATTGATTCGATTATTGGCCTCTAATTACATGGCCTTTTATTATGCGAATATTTATTGTTGTACCCTTTCAATGAACAAAACAAACAAACAAACATGCTGCTATTTTCTAAGGCGTGTCCGGTGGCGACGATAAATAAACGCGAGTACACTCGTGCTGAATTTTTAGGTAGAGTGGCGTAGCTTAGACCCGGATCTTTATTTTTACAGGTGAATTCCTGCCGCCACAGATCATTTTTGCCGGGAAGACGACGCGATGCCTCCCTTCATACCGCTTCCCTAAGGACTGGCACATCACATTTACGGAAAATCACTGGGCGAACGGAGTGTCACAAATCGACTATGTTGATAACATCATTGTCCCATATCTTAAAACGAAGAGGAAGGAACTATCACTGCAGCCATATGCAAAAGCACTGTGTATATTTGACGTTTTCAGAGCTCAAATGACCGATGCATTTATTGACCACCTTACCAATAATAATATTAAAATAGTTTATGTTCCCGCAAACTGCACTGACCGCTTACAGCCCATGGATTTAAGTGTCCAGAAGGCTGTAAAGGCAAACCTTAAGCATTCATTTGAGCAATGGTACTCTAAGCAAATCATGAAGCAAATTGAACAGAAAGGCTCAGACAATATTGAACCAATTCCCCTGCCTATCGCATGTATGAAGGAACATGTATCAAAATGGCTCGTGAAAATGTACCAAGACATTAAAAATAACCCAGATCTCATCGTGAACGGTTTCAGACAGGCAGGCATATTAAAGACACTAGAGGACTTTTTGCCTCTAAATATGACCGCCGCTCGTAAATAAACTATGTATGGTGTGCACAAGTAGTCGGAATAGATTCAATGATAACATGTACTGATCATGAAACTACATTGTATTCATATTCGTTTTATTAAAATAAATTCAAATAATGTTCGATCATCACTTTCTCCTTAAATCCGACATGTCAATTTTACTCCTCCGCTAGCTCCCTTACAGTTGAAATTTATCTCTGCTGTAGTGATGACAACGATACATATATCAGGTTAGTCTGTACCGGAAGTTTACTTTCTTATTGTGTTCTTTTCCGCAGAATTTAAGTCACAGTTTGTCCAAAGAAGGTGCCGCAGAAATAAAGTCCGCAGAAATAAAAACATGCCAAATTTTGAAAAAAAACGCAGAATTTGGAGCCCGCAGAAAAAACCACGTATACGGTATGTCAGAGAATACTAAAATAAAGTATGTCAGAGAATACTTAGAGACAGTATGTCAGAGAGTACTAAATTACCGTATGTCAGAGTGTACTACGAAACAGTTGGATATTACTTAGACACTTGTCAGAGATAACCAATATATAGTATGTCAGAGAGTCCTGACATTTAAGTTACAGTATCACAGTATTTCAGAAATTACTAAGAAACAGTATATCAGAGAACAATCAGATAGAGTATGTCAGAGAATACAAAAATACAGTGTCAGAGAATACATAGGTACAGTTAATCAGAGACTACTTAGAGACAGTATGTCAGGGAATACACAGAAACAGTATATCAGAGAATACTAAGATACAATAAGTCAGAGAATACTAAGATACAGTATGTCAGAGAATACTAAGATAGAGTATGTCAGCAAATACTAAAATAGAGTATGTCAGAAAATACACATACAGTATGTCACATAGTACAAAGATACAGTATTTCAGGGAGTTCTATGATACTGTATGTCAGCGATTACTAAAAACATTATGCCAGAAAATACTAAGATATAGTATGTCAGAGAATACAAAAATACAGTATGTCTGCGAATACTAAGAAGCAGTTTGTCAGAGAACAATCAGATAGAGTATGCCAGAGCACACTATGAAACAGTATGTCAGAGAATACTTACAGACAGTATGTCAGAGAGTACAAATATACAGTATGTCAGAGAGTACTTAATCACAGTATGTCTGAGTGTACTAAAAACAGTTTGTCAGAGTGAACTAAGATAAAGTAAGTTTGAGAGTCCTAAGATACAGACTATCAGACATTACTAAGATACAGTATCTCAGAGATTGCAAAGATACAGTATGTCGAAGAGTACTAGGATACAGTATGTCAGACATTACTAAGATACAGTATATAAGAGAATACAAAAATACAGCTTTTCAGAAAATACTAACGTATAGTATGTCAGAGAATTTTAAGAGACAATATATCAGAGAGTACTAAAATAAAGTATGTCAGAGAATACTTAGATGCAGTATGTCAGAGAGTACTAAGATAGAGTATGTCGGAGAAAACAAAAATACAGTATGTCAGAGAAAACTAAGGTACAGTATGTCAGAGACTACTAAAAGAGAGTATGTCAGACAATAATTAGAGACTGTATGTCAGAGAGTACTAGGAAACAGTTTTTCAGAAAGTATTAAGATACAGTATGTCAGACATTACTAAGATACAGTATGTCAGAGAATATAAAAAAAACAGAGAGTACTAAGAAAAAGTATGTCAGAGAGGTCTAAGATACGGTATGTCAGAGAGTACTAAGAAACAGTATGTCAGAGAGTACTAAGATATAGTTTGTCAGAGAATACTAACGTACAGTATGTCAGAGAATATTTGGACACAAAATGTTAGAGAGTACTAAGATACAATATGTCAGAGAGTACCAAGATACAGTATGTCGGACACAACAAAAATACAGTTTGTCAGAGAATACTAAGGTACAGTATGTCAGAGACTACTGTGAGAGAGTATGTCAGAGAAAACATAGAGACAGTATGTCAGAGAGTACTAGGAAACAGTTTGTCAGAAAGTACAAAGATACAGTATGTCAGAGAGTACTAAGATATAGCATGTCAGAAAATACAAAGATAAAGTATGTCAAAGACTACCTAGAGACAGTATGACAGAGAATACTTAGAGACAGTATGTCAGAGGAAACTAAGATACAGTATGTCAGAAAATTCTTAGAGACAGTATGTCAGAGAATATTAAGATAGGGTATGTCAGAGAGTACTATGATACAGACTGTCAGAGAAAACTTACAGGCAGTTTGTCAGAGAGTACTAAGATACAGTATGTCAGGAAGTACTTACTTAAGATACAGTATGTCAGAGATTATAAAGACACAGTTTGTCAGAGAGCAATAAGATATAGTATGTCAGAGAATACTAAGATACAGTAAATGTTTGTCAGAGAATACTAAGATTAATCATGTCAGAGAGTACTAAGATACAGTGTCAGAGAATCCTTTTATATTTAGAGAATACAGACATGGTTATTAACTTTTTGAGCTAACATGTTGAAGTATCACCCTCAATAAGTTTTGATATCTATATATTTTACCACTATGTTAAGCTGTTTCTGGTAAGAAATATCCAACAAAGATTGAATTGTTATGCAAAGTTCTGCGATTATTCTCTTCCTTTGTGGTCTCTGGCATATTGTATGTTGTATATTATATACCGGTAGAAAATATTTCCACCTTTGGAATAGTTTGCAAATCTGATATATACTGAATATATACTGGATATTTTCTATCTTCTGAATTGGTTGCCTACCTTAATATCACGCACTTGGAAGAATGAAATGAAATCATTCTCAAGAAATAAATCTAAAATTGGTGTTGGGTCAAGATCTTCTACAAAACGGCGCAGGCATCTGTCTATAACTTCTTTATACAACTTATCTGAAAAAAAAAATCTAAAACAGAAACATGGGAATTATTAATTTGTTTAAATAAACGATATTCAATTGAATAAACGATATTCTTATTCTCAGAGATTCAAACCTTGTTTCTTAGTAGATATTAAAAACAGATACAACTTGCATGGGTTATTATTCTTCAAGCTGGTCTGCACATTTTTAACAGGTAAATTGTCCCAGACAACGTCTGAGATGTAGTAATACAGAGTCCTGAATCATCAGCAAATAAACAAATGGTAGGAATAAATATCATTCACAATATTTTTCAATATAAACACAATAAAGAGAAGGGTCCAGGAATTGATCCCTGTAGTACACATGCAGAGGTATTGATCATGGTCTACAAAATACTTTCCAATAATCTGTAATTAGTCAGGCTTGTGTTATTGAATTTATCTGCAATTTTCTGAGAAAGATGTTCCAAGGCCTTTTTCAATTAATCTGTTAATTCTGTTCTTTAGTTTCCTGTATTTATTCCTGAGCTGCTGACTCTTACTTAGGTAATGTGCTTGTTTTTTTCCCTGATCAGTTTATTCTCAGGAAAAAGATTTAAGTTTGAGTGATATACCATCAGATATACCACGGTGTCAAGTTCAGATGCATAGTAATTTAATAACGAAGGCCATATGCCTGAGTGATTAAATAATTATGCATATAAACGAGAAATTGTGATATATATGACTTTAGATCAAATTTTTTTTTAAATCTATTTCCATTCTTACACATACGTATGTTTATAAGGGGCGCAAGTATGTGCACTAATTATCAGTGACGTTCGCATTGACGCCAGCGGGCTTGTGTTCAGCATGCTTTACTGTATATGATTTTTCATGCTCAATTCCTTCTTAATGACAGTGAATTGCGGATAATGGTAAAATGTGCTACAAATCAAGGCTGCAATCTCAGGTCTAACAATCATGAAATCACAAAAATTATTTTAATGATTAAAAACATCTTATAACCACTAAGCTCTTTAACAAAGACTATATTTTCATATCTCATTGTAACTTCCAAGTAGATTTCTAAATAAAACATGTGACCCCCTCCCCATCCCTGATAGGGTCAAAAAGATTTCATAGGCATAATATGACTAGTCCTTGAGGAAGTTATTAGACAGTACCATACTAAATATCAGAAATGTCAAAACAAGTGATTTTGAAGTTTTTCATTCTCGTTGCCATAGCAAACAAAGCTCTTTGAATAAATTTAGCTTCCCCTGCAGAGTTTCATCAACTTTCACAAAAGAGTTAAGGAGAATATTTTGTTTACAGCAGAAAGCTGATGATGCTCTATGCAAGATGCATGGTTGACACAGCAAGTTCACAAAAGCTCTAAGGCACTTTGAGACTGGCATTGAAAGTTCACTGCTACATTTTACTTTTAAAAGTTGCTAAGTTATCTTGCAAGAAGTATTTCATTGACTGAATTTATAAAATTCATCTTGTATTAAATAACTTTTAAACACAATATGTTTACCTGTATCAACTGGTAATGAAGCCATATTCATGATCTAATTCCCTCAGACAATGACTGCAAGAATTATGATCCTGAAAAAAAAATATAAATAAACATGTACAATAAAACAAAAAATCAATGACACTGAACACAGGCTATATGCTGCTTGAGCTAAATTGCTGGTAATCAAAGCGCAACTATGTAGATATTTTTTTTTCCAGCGTCTAAATCCCCACATCCTGTTAATTAGGTACTTCTTTCAAATTTATAAATTTTTTATGCAAGTTGGACATGTTTCTAAGACGTTTGTAAATCGATAAGTATTATCCTCTAATGCAGAGAGATCCCATCCTGATTCACAATTTGGAATATCAATTCAATCAAGCACATCACAAAGCAATAAATGCAATAAACTGTAAACACTAACTCTAAAGGGTTTGTTTTTTTGTCATTAAATTTCTTCCTAAAATAGCAATGGTGGCAGCCATTATTGTCCATATTGTTTGGGCATGTGTCTTGAAGCTTCTGATACTACAGTACAGCTAATGTGATATGTACATTTTTCTCTTTAACTCCGCAGATATAAGGTTAAAAGAGGAAAATTGTGGAAAAACTCTGAGAAACTTCCTTGATCGCTGAGACATTGCAGAGAAGAATTTTGTCTGATAACAGACGGTATTTACTGTGAAGCTGCATTCTATCAATTCTCCACAAATCTCCGCGATTTGTTTTTATATTCAGTTGACTAAAGTGTTTATTTGTCAAGTGAAATTTCACATTTACTTACTCTTTTTATCTTCTTGTTTAATGATACCATTTTCTTTATTTGTTACATATTTTGACAACTGACTTTAAAATTCACAATATCATTTGCTGTCTCATGACCTATCATCTGCTTCTAAATATAAGATATGACCTTTAGTATTCAGCCAAAGTAATTTTCCATAAAATTCTCAAAATGATATTCACATAAGGTCACTTTACGAGCTTCAGACACCACGGGCTTTTAAAAGCCAGAACTACACCTCATGTACCATGCTTTTTCCATTAAAATTGATTTCATGATGTTAACTGAATAAGATATAAATGTCTCTGAAATATATGTGGGTATTTTCATTTAGACAATTTTGTCTTTGACTGAAATTAGACATGTCGAAGAGTTTGGTTTTGTACGACGCTATCATCAATACTGAATGCATGAAATTAGAGTATTTGTAGAAAAGGAACACAGCCGATTTACACACCTACCTGACATCTTGTTAATAAACTTAAATTGCCAGGATTTACATATTTTCAAGTCTTTAATCAGTGCCGCGCTTGCGTTATCCACTCGCAAATAAACTACAAATGATAAAAAAACTGCAAAAAGGTAAAAGATCAAATTTAAACTGTCAAATATGAACAAATGCATTATCAAAACATTATGTTCTTAATGAAAGGGTTTCACGTGTATAAATTTTATAATGATTATTTTTTCACACCTTTAAAGCGACTGACTCACAGATGGGCCAATGATGAAATAAAAAGAAAATGTTTATACACCTGGAAATTCTAGCTGTAATTGTGAAGAACATATCTAAACTAAGTTACTGACTAATTTGTTGTTACAGAAAAGCATCAAAATATAAAGTTTTACACACTTTTATCGATAGAAAATTCACCCCGTTAGTCACGGGTTAGATACTTTAGTTATATCATTAATTTTGACAAATCTAGATAACTAGTCTCTGTGGCTCAGTGGTGTAGATCGTCACTCTATATTTTACCGACCGAAAGGTCATGGGTTTGAATCCTGATATAATCAAACCCTTTTTTCATTTCTCAGGGTTTATAGAAGCATAATGTTATGTTTTCCCCATAGTACATTAACTTTTCTTAATTTTTAGAGAAAAAAAATCAGCTTAATTCTGTGTCAGTCGCTTTAAAATTGAAACTATGTTGCCAAACCTCTGGTAATGAATGATTAGAATATCACTGAAAATCTCCGATTCTGAGTGGTTTTTTAAGGAGAAACTCAACAGATTGCAGGGGTTCACAAGCGCGGAGGAAGCACAAAATGTGTATATATTGTTGGAGCTGTACTGTACATGTAAATAAAGTCAACTGGTATTTCAATGTCTTAACTAGCCCTATTGAGGGTATTGACAAATCTACTGTTTTCAAGAGTAAAGTAGAGAATTCAAAACCATTCAGGACAAACATAATTTTATCTGTATTTTCCTCTGCAAGTTACAATGGCTGTTACCTTGCCTGCTGCAAATTTTCATTGGGTGATGTAATTGTTATTAGCAAATGAAAGGAGTGGCTACTGAGTATTTATATAATTTAATTCAAACCAGGCTTCTCCTTGAATAAAAGGGTGTGACACTGGATAAACGATGTGAACTGGCTGCCGATCTTGTACTATCAACTGATCATTTAATAAGAATAAGTCTGTTTGTTTCATTAAATAGAAAATTTTTAAGCATCTGGTCAATTGAGTTCAACCCCGACAAATGTGAGGTATGGTGAAAACCAGACAAAATACAAAATACTTTAACTTAGGAGTCCGCAAACAGATACATCCAGCTCCTGACACATCCTGGTAGGTCATTGATGTATGCAAGAAAGAGACAAGGACCTAGAACCGATCCCAGCAGGACACCAGAAAGCACAGGGAGCCTTTCAGAGACCTTGTTTTCCACTAATACTTGTGATCTGTTCTGAGAAAGTTTTGTATCCATGAACTGATGTGTGGATGAACTCCCATGTGTTTCAGCTTGTGTATGAGTTTGTGATGGTCTACTGTGTCTACTTTGTTGGTGTTATAACATATTAAAGGTCATTGGACACAAATGTTTACCTCATATTATTCATATGAGAGAAAAATATATACCTGACTAAGACAGTTTTACAAAATTCCGAAGGTAATTTTCATCTTAAAATATGTTTTTGTAGCCAGTTAAATTCCATTTTTACGCACTTGTTCGCGCGCCCCTTTCACGCGCAAAATCGGATTTGACACTTAACACAGATACCTGGACAGTTAAAGGTCATGCGACACCAATTTTTGACCTCGAAATTTTCAATTGAGCGAAACATATATATCTAACTATGACAGTTTTTCAAAATTCCGCAGGTAATTTTCATCTTAAAGATGTTTTTATAGCAAATTAAATCCCATAGTTTACGCACATGGTCGCGCGCACCTGTCATGCGCGAAACCGGAAGTGACGCACATTTATCCCTTGCCACTTGACACAGCTGCCTGGACTGTTAACAAAAACTTAAAAACTATGATGGAAAGTGAAAATTTATACTGAAAAAAGTAAATGAACAAAATTTAACAAGATAAGCTAACAACATAAATATACATTGAAGATAAATAAATCATTTGCAATTTTGATGGAATAACGAAGCCAATGAGCATAATTTATGTAGAGGCTAGTTCAGTTAGGGTTATAGAATTAAAAGATACATCAGTAAAACTATCTAGAAATATTGTCCAAGTAACTGATCCCGAAAGATTTTGAACATGCTCATTTTTATCCCATGCAGATTTTGGTAGACTTGATTAGCTAACTCCAGTCGAGAGATTATTTTCCCCACAAAAACGTTCTCTTTACAATGATGTGTTGCTTATTTGTCTGTGATTTATTTCACCTGAGGTACGTGTAAGAAATCTTTGACTAGATCTATGATTTCTTTTTCATTGTAAATGCATATCTTTGTTTGGTTTTTGTTTTTGTTTTCTATTTATTTTTGCTTATTCATTCTATGTTTTTTGAAAACAAAACAATAATGATAAAAGAACAATTAATATGTTAAGAAACCCTAAAACCTATGTCAAAATCATAACACAAACACATTGCTTTTTTTATTGTTCACATTTAAAAGTCGAATGATTTTTATTTTCATCATAAATAGATCTATTACATTTAATCATTTAATTAAAATATTTAACTGCAAGGAGGCTACTTAAGTAAAACTCATCGAGAAATGCTTATTAGAAGCAACTCTTACATAATGTTTTTACAAGTGTAACTCGACCCTTTAGTGAATCAATGTGCTATCTGCACTTTTGGTCGAATTTGACTTTTTATGATAAACCAACCCATTTTTACCTCATCTTACTGTCAAAAATTATCTGGCATTGTATTCCTACAAAAACATAGTAAAATCAATAATTCATCAAAGTGATATCTACAATTGTGATGCATTATTTATGCATGAAGGTGCTATATGCATTTTACTGATGCATCAATGGGCTATTTGACAAATAACCCCTTTATGCATAATGTACTGGAAGCTGTTTTTCTGTGTATTAAGTGCATAAAGGTGCTATTTGCCAAATAGTACCTTGATGCATTACTGATTTCAGTCATTTCTCAATATTCTGTAATTAAGTTTTTATTCACATAGCACCCTTCATTATTGCATACATGAGATAAGTATGGTATCTTGTTACATCGCAAGTGTGGGAAAAACACCACTCATCTTTGCTTATCAGCTGTTTATCCGTCTGGTCAAGTACTGCATATTATTGGCGTCCGCGCCGAAGCGCGACGCCCTTTATGGAATGAGTTCAGATTTTGTGAAAGGGTAGTTGTTGTTGTTATTGACTGTCATTCATGTCGCAATATGGTTATGAATAACGGACTGGAGGATTTTGCACGTAATGAAATGAAATGCAAGCATATTTAACAATAAATTGCACTTTTTACAAATTTATTTATAAAAAAAGATATTTAAGATAATAAATAAACCTTAACCATTTCTTATTACGAACTGTTATAATGATATTATTATCATATTTGTTTTCGTAGGTTCTTTCCGGTTAATTAATCGCGTTTTTTGGTGTTCTGTTCCCAAGGTCAGCGCAATGAAGGACTGGAAACAGTCTATATATATTTTACGATTGGTCGAGACAGTCACGTGATTTCAATATCCCGCCATTTTTTGGCAATCTCCTTCGCAGTGATCTCCCCTTACAGGATTAGATGAGCGTAGCGTAACCGGTGCGCGGAGTTTGATTTTTGGAGCTATATGGTTATGAATAACGAACTGGAGAATTTTGCTGGAAATGAAATGAATGCAAACATATTCAACAAAAAATTGCACTTGGTGTTTGGTTCCCGAGGTCAGCGCAAGAAAGACTAGAAACAGTCTATATATATTTTACGATTGGTCGAGACAGTCTCGTGATTTCAATATCCCGCCATTTTTTGGAGCTGCAGCAGCTTAGAGTCAAGATAGTAAAAGTTTTTTTTAGGAAATATGCATCAAGGTTGCCATATTTTAGTCCATTTAGCGGCATGCAATGCACAGCTATGGCCCTGATTGCACTTCTGACATTTTTTAAACCGTGAATATCTAAATCGACCCGAAATTTTCGCCGCAAGAAGTTGATTCAATTTTATTTCAAGGCTATCGATTTTATGGTGATTTGAGTAAAAACCTGGGCATGATTAGGTATCTTAGTCATGTTGATTTGCCAAATACTGTGACATTTAACAACAGAAACTTTCGCCTTGCAATATATTCCATAATTTCTGTCCCACAAATACCATGTATTATTGAGAGATTTTGTGATTGTTATTCTGAACTTTGCCAAATAATAGTTCTTGACATTTTCCTCATAGCTGTCTAAAAGTCAGTCTTCCCTTGAATTGATAAATAATGATTCACCATATCAACATGCCATGCAAATTTATTCTTGATATTTTAATGTACCATTATTTTTGTTGGCATGTATTACAAAAAAGTCCTGAATTTCGTCACTGACATTCGTCCTATATGTTTCATTCCAGCGTGTGTTCTACTTCCAGTATTAATAGAAACCATTTTTTAAATTAGAAATTAATCAAACTGAGTACATTTTGACCACTGTTTTGTATGTTCCAAAGAAAATACATTTGATATTCTAATCTCTAGTAAACCAACTAAAGTTCAGGATGAACGACTAGTGTGTTATTATGTATTTCGTTTGCCCATTCATCTACCTACAAACCTGGTGAATCCAAATTAACCATTGAAAAGTTTATAAGAATATATCTGATTATCAGATGTTTACTAGTTCATTGTCTCTTGCTGCATTTCTTGCTTTTAAACATTCCTTTGGACGCCCTTTGATGCTTTGCATCAATGCTTTTCTTGTTTAATCTAAACAGAATATTATGAAATACACAGCTGTGAAGTACCCATTACAGATTAACAAATAAATGCTAATGAATGAAACATTCTGCATTCAGTTATTGTTGGCATGTGTTAGAAGGTAGACTATCTGAAATAATGGATGAATTAAATGTAAGTATTTTTCCAATAAAATAATGTAACACTAAATGCAATTTTGACTTCCTTATTATACATAATGCACAAGATATCAATTTGAATATTTTACATTAAAATTTAAATGTAACTATGAAAGAATATAATTGTATTTTTCACTACGAAAATTATGCTGTTTACTTTAACGTAAATTTTGTTCTCACTGTACTAATTTAATATATCTTATGCTGGCTTTAAATAAATATTTTAGAACCAAGAGGGCTATATGACGGATTGGTCAGATGAGACACTGAACATTATGTTTAAAGAAACAAGATCGGTAGAGGATACTAGTAACAGTGCACTAAACAAACAAGTTGACAGTAACAGTGATGATGATGTTCCTCTGGCAGAGCTTTTGAAACGAACTCGTGAACAATCCATACATGCACCTGATACAGTTCTTGCTGATGAAGACAGTGATGACAGTGCCAGAGATAAGGACTATGTACCATGCAAAGCTGATATTAATTCTTCAGATTCAAACATGTCGGAAACTACTATATTGAAAAGTGATGGCACAAATTTTCAAAAGAAGAGAAAAGGGAAGTCAATAAGAAGAAAGCTGTTTAGAGTCAAACATAGAAAAGGAACGTCACCAGATCTTGTAAAACAAATGAAGAAGAAACAGTCATTGATCAAGCAAAGACGAAGACCTGTTCGAGGGTTTGAACAGAGACAATTAGAAACGGCCAGACGAAATAGCAAACGACTTAACAGTTTGAAACAGTTGATTCGAAATCATCACACAAAACGTCTGGATAACCTCTTAGTCTGCAATGAGTTCAAACGTGCAACTCTTCCCGCAGACGGTGATTGTTTCTTTGCAGCACTTTTGGTGCAAAGTAAGGAAAACTTTTCATTGACTGAACTGCGTGAGCAAGTATCCAGTCACATTCTTAACAACAAGGAACATTACGTCAATTTCTTGCACTCTAACAGTTCTATGGATGACAGAATAACACAGCTAATCAATGAAGCAAGTATGATTAAGGAAACTGGTCACTGGAATTCAAACATAGCAGACTGCATACCACTGGCAGCAGCTAATGTACTGAAAACACAGATTAAGATATTTTCAAGTGAAATTTCAAATCCCGTTTATGACATAAAACCGGACCTAACTGATTTTGATCAAAGGACTTACAAATTTCTGGCCTACTTAAAAATAAAAGGCGAAGAACACTATGATGGTGTCATAACAAGCAAGGAGCGACAAGTAACATCAAATGATATTCCAAGATCTGAATCAAAAACTCCAGATAAGCAAACAGATATGTCAGGATGTTCAGACTTCACACCACATAAGGAAGCAAAGTATGTGAGTCCAGTCAAAAAGGAATTATCACGTAAAGGAAAGTCTACACCTGAGCTATGGAAAAGAAATGTAAGAAAGCGAAACAGAAGTTTTGGATTGGCATATATTTTACAAAGAGGTCAGAAAATATCGGAGCGAAAAAAGAATACCAGACTGTTCTCGGTGCAAATTCAAGTGTCATGAAAAGTTGTCAGAGGAAGATCGTGAAAGCATTTTTCAAGCATACTGGGACTTAAAAGATTACAATCGGCAAATGGATTTTATTTGTCACTGTGTTAAGCATTCTAACCCAAAGCGCATTAAAACTGGGCGGAAGAAAACAAGTCTACAGTACTTCTTCAACACAAGGAAAGCCACTGTAAGAGTCTGTAAAAAAGTATTCGTTGCCACACTAGGCATTGGTAAGAAAACAGTTTATCTGGCACTTCGCAAAAAGGTTTCCGGCACATTTTCAGGACAAGATAACAGAGGAAAAGCTCCATCCATAAAAAAATCTCGTTAGAAACGTTAACATATGTTAGAAAACACACTGAATCATTTCCCACGATGGAAGCGCACTATGTGCGGAAGCAGTCGAAAAGAAAATATCTCTCACAAGATCTTAACATCACAAAGATGTGGGAACTTTACAAAGGTCAGTGCGAGTTGAAAGGAATAAAACCAGTGTCACTTGCTAAATACCGACAAATATTTTGTGAAGAAAACAACTACTCCTTTTTCAAACCAACGAAAAGATCAATGTTCCCAGTGTACTAAATATGACCTGAAAAAAACCACTGACAGCATTGACGATATTATAAAAGAAGCACAAGAATTGCATATTCTTAGAAAAGAGAATGCCCGAGAGCAGAAGTCAATAGACAAGTCAAGAGCCAAGTCCAACAGTTCATTTTACTGTGCAACATTTGACCTGCAAGCTGTTTTATCAAACCATTGTTCGTTAGTTGGAGAGCTGTATTACAAACGAAAACTGGCTTGCTACAACCTATCATTTTACTCATTGGGTGACGACAATGGAACGTGTTATGTGTAGGATGAGACACAAGGTGGCAGGGGATCGTGTGAAGTAGGAACGTGCCTGTTAACTCACATCAATTCGGTAGCAAGTAACCAGTTGGGTGTCAAAGAAATAACGTTTTACTCAGACACTTGTGGAGGACAAAACAGAAATAAATTTGTATGTGCCGCCTACGTGTATGCAATAAGTAAAGCAAATGCTATTGAAATAATAAATCACAAGTTCTTTGAGCAAGGGCATTCCCAAATGGAGTCAGATAGCATGCATGCCTTAATTGAAGGAACAGAAAAGAAAACGGGTGTAAAGAAAACGGTTGTGTATGTCCCATCGCAATGGAATACCTTAATTTCTCTTGCTAGAAGGAAAAACCCACATGTGGTTGTACCAATCAAATACACAGATGTGTTGAACTTGAAATCTTTTTCACAAAGGTTTTGTCCCAACATGAAAGTCAGTTCCAAAGGCACACGTGTTAATTGGTTAAAAACAGTTTGGATACAAATACGCAAAGCTTCACCGGGAAGTGTATTTCTAAATGAAACATTTGCAACTGAAAACTTTTCAGAAATAAAAGTAGCCTCTGCTACAAGATCAAAGAATCAGTTTCAAGATGTACCAGACCATCTGGATTCGTGTTACAATGAAAAATTACCCGTGTCTTTGAACAAAAAGGCAGATCTGCTATCTATCTGCGGGAATGGTCTGATCCCAGAAGAATTCCACTCCTATTATGCAAATATACCTACTTTGAAGAAAAAGCGGGATTGTCTTCCGATGCCATACATGTCGGAAAGTGAATGCGAAAGTGATGAGGACTAACTTTCAGTTTGCATGTTTAAGATGACTTATAAACCTACACGGCGAAGACTGCTTGACTGGTGTCAAGTTTTGTCTGTGGCAATGTGTTGCCAAACTAAACTGTACTGTCTTATTTTGAATTAAAATGGTTGTCTTTTTCTCTATGTAGGTAAAATAATATTAAATCTTGTATTGATGCCATGTTTTTGTTTAAATTCATATCCTTTTCTTGGCAAAAATGAACATATTCATTCTTTAATAGGTCAATGATGATGGTTTCCAAATTATTGCTCATGCAATAGCTTATTCCTCAATTCGGTTGTCTTTACTTAAATGATCATGATATAAAAAGTCATTTATAATGAGTCGTTTACTACTTGCATCAGCGGGCTATATGCCATTTAGTGCATTTATGTACAAATATAACGAAAATATGATCAATTTATTTTATGCATCAAAGTTCTATATGGCATATAGGACTTTGATGCACGAAAGTGTCCATGAACTAAGTTTATGCATGAAGGGGTATGTGTTAAAAAGGACCATAACACTAGCTTTAAATAATATTTTCATTGGGATAATTTTCTAAAATAAATTATGATCTATATGTTTATGTGTAGTGACACCTAATCTATTCATTTACACCTAAGCATGATATATTTACTATTGAAACCTTTAAATGTCTTTTTCTCAAAAACAGGAAAAATGCACATAGCACCTTAATGCGCTAAGGGGTCGAACTGATCAAAAGTAATTCAATCAATTTGTAAGATCACTTGCCATATAAAATTTTGTCTTAACTTGAACATTGATTGGGTCATAAAAAAAGTTAATTGCTTGGTTTTGACAGCTATGCAGAATATACATAGGTCCTATTTGGGTAGGTTAATTTGCATAAATCTGACAGTATAAGACGTGATTTATGGATATTTGACATTTCATTGGATATTAATTTATAAGAAAACACAATTTTCTGCTTGATGTAGATGTCATATTATTAATTTTCAAACACTATCCCGACATAAAAATACACTAAGGATCAGATTGTTATTTCACGTAAGCAATGTCTTATGTCATCTAATAAAACAGTCATTATTAGCGGCTTGAATACCAGGTTTACTAATGTATAATATGTGAGAATGTAATTTTAAAAGGGTTTATTGCCGAATTTATATGGTTATGTTGTATTTGATTAAGCGTAAATAATAATTCCATCAGTAAGAAGGACTGATCCCTTTCGCCCGCATTTAATAACACGTGGTAGGGTTAGGATAGAGTAAAAAATGGAGTTCATTTCGCGGAATGGACTTTACGTCTACGGAATGTACTTTTATTTTCTTAACTATGGCTTTAATATCAGTATTATCTTGGTTAAATGTAATAAATAAAAGATAAAAATAAACAGTAAGTTTCAAGTTTAATATGATAAATACTAGATCGGGTAATATATTTATCATTTTTATATTGACATTTAGCTATAAGATGTCCAAATTTTACAATTATTTCTTAGTGATGGTACGGAACGGTACGGCTCTGTGTAGGAGATAGCACGTGTTATGCGCAGTTCCAAACTTCCTGGTTGCACAACATTTGAGCCAATCAGATTATCGGATTGAAGTCCCGTGACATTGTTTACAAACACCTTGGTGTAAGTGTCGCGTAGTCAGAAAAATCATTTACCCAGGGCGGGACTCGAACCCGCGACCCCCTGCTTGCAAGTCAGGTGCTCTACCAACTTAGCTACCTGGGCTGGTGACAGTTCGTGGGTAACCATATCACCTATATCGGTCCTGTGATATTCTCCCCTGCTCTATTAGAATTCGTCCTCAAATTCACAGACATAGAGACTTATAATGGGAGCACATGCGTAGCAATTGTAACAGTCACAGACCACGTCGGGTGCCAATGTCGCGGGGTCAGAAAAATCATTTACCCAGGGCGGGACTCGAACCAGCGACCCCCTGCTTGCAAGTCAGGTGCTCTACCAACTGAGCTACCCGGGCCGGTGATAGTACGTGAGTAACCATATCACCTATATCGGTCCTGTGACATAAGATCACTAAATTTGAATAAGTGCTGTAGATCAAGGGTTACAAAAGTCCAAAAACAAAATGGTAAGAGGTTATCAAGGCAGTATACATCAAGGATTTTCCATTTCTTGTCCTTAAACTGTTTGCTCCTTTATACGGCATGCAGTGTACAGCTATGTCACTTGTTGCGCCGAGTTCTACCACTCTTTTACTTCAAACTTGTTTAATTTCACTAAAAGTATTATTCCCTTTCTGTTGGTCTGTATAAAATAGGTGAATTAAATTTCATTTTGTAACTGGGTTGAGCACGAAGAAAAATAAAAACATCAGTCTTGGATCTGATTTCTTTTATTTTAAAAATAGGGCCAAGTGGTAGCCTTTCCATGTTATAAAACTATACTCTATACATTTATCAAGTGTCAATTTATCAAGCAGGTAAATTCTCAAGTAAGGCACTGGTTTCAGTCATGACAGTCACAATGGTCTTTTGCTTCTTACAACACGCAAATTGTTCAGTGTATATTACAGTATGCATGCTTTTAGCATAGTGTATATTTATTAGTTTTGCTTATGATCAAAATGTTGTTTTACTTTGTTTTTAAATAAAAATGATAGTTTATGTTTTTACATCTCTCATTGTTATCATTTCCCTTGGCCACCATTTGGCTGCGTCTTTGATACCTCGCATTAATGTTTCTTCTGGCTACATATACTATGATAATTACAGAACAAAAATGTTATAGCCGCAAGTAGGGCCACAGGAGTGCAGAATAAGGATGCCCTCAAATATCAAAATTGAAAAAGTTAAGCTAACATTATGAATATACATTGATGATTGTTTAAATAAATAATTTGAATATATGATGGAATTTAGAGGCAAATGAGAAAAAATTATAAAGATATATCAAGAGGCTAGTTCAGTTAGGATTATAGAATTAAAAGATACATCAGTGAAAATATCTAGAGATTTTTTTCTTAGTAAGTGTTCCAAAAAGATTTTGTACACGCTCATTTTCATCTCATGCAGTTGTTTGGAAGACTTGGCAAACTAATTCCAATCGAGAGATTTTTTTTCCTCATAAAACGTTCTCTTTAAATTGATTTGTTGTTTATTTGTCATAATTTGTCATATTAATTATTTATCCTGAGGAACGTGTAAGTAATCTTTGGCTAGATCTGTGATATTTTTAATTATAAAACATATCTTTTTTCAGCATATTCATCCTAGAAATTTTTGAAAACAGAAAATAATGAACAAAGAACAAATGAAAAGATGAAAAGAAGCCCTATAATCTATGTCAAAATCACAAAACAAACACATTTTTTTAAATAAATTTTTGTTCACATTTACAAGTCGAATAATTTTTATTTCATCATAATAGATCTATTTCATTAAATCAAGTTAGTATTAAGTATCAGGTATTAAACTGCATGAAAACCTATTAAGTAAATATCATTAGAGACATGATAATTGGAAGCAACTGTTAAATAATGTTTTCACAAGTGTGACTGATCTGAAGTAATTCAGTCAATTTGTGAGACCATTTGTCATAAATTTTGCTAATTATCCCAACTTTAACATTGTTTGGATCATAATAAAATGTTAACTGCTTTGTTTCGACAGCTATACAGAATATACAAGGGCCCTTTTTGGGTATGTTAATTTGTATAAATCCTATATTATAAGGCGTGATTTATGGATCTTTGACATTTCATTGGATATTAATATATATGCAGTCACAAATTTCTGCTTAATGAACAAGCCACATTATTATTTTCAAACAATATCCCAATGTGAAAATAGTGTGAATTTCCATTCCAGTGAAACCAATGTTAACACATCAGGTCACCTAAATTCACTTCAATTTTACTACACTTAAATGGCAAAAGAAATGTTTATTACGTATTCATGAAGAAAAGAAGGGTAACACAAAATGTTAAACATGAAGAAGATAGTTTTATTGCATCATTGACATTTAGAACCACAACATGGAAGAAATTGGAATATTTATCAATCACATTCTCTGCTAAGGCAAAGTTACAATCCGTTCTACTGGCAGAATAGTTGAATTGACCGATAAAAATCGAGTAGTAAACCAATTATTTTATTGTTTTTAAATTTACAATTTATAACATGTTTATTTTTTAGTAAGTGTGCCTTTATTGTGTTTTTTTGCACTTGTGGGTTAGTGTTATTTTTGCATTTAAAATGGATGCATTATGTGAAGTGCAGTTCTGCACTACTGCCTCGTACAGTAGGGATTAATCTACGTCACAGCCAAACATTGCGGTGGAAACTACCGATATCGAAACGAAAACAGCCAATCATCAAAAACACGTGTTTTCTTATCGAAAATATTTTTTCATAATTTTGCAATTAAACCATTTTAATCAGTACATTATGATTATTTTGATGATGCGAAGTTGCAATAATCGCGTCCAATGACGAATTTTAAGATTATTATCTTTTGAAAGCTCTTTAAATTCATATTTTGAAAATGTAAGCAGATTTTCAATTTTTGCTTTTAAAAAAGAAAACTAAACTAATTTATACCTGTCGTTTCAGCATTTCTCTAGCAGCTTAGATGCACTAAGTTTTACTATTTAGTAAAAGTATTTTAGTTTTACTAATGTAAACATTTTTGACAATTATTTTATATATGTAAAACTATGAGTTTACAGACCCTTTTAATGATGTAAAATATTGAAATGTTTAATGAAAAAAAATGACTTTGTAACTGTAATTACAAAATTACTATGTTTGGCATTTTGATCAACCGCAATATTTTTCTAACCTTCAAAAAGTTACCTGTATCTGTTATCGGAAGGTCAATGGAAGAGTAACGTATACTCAGATATCAAATGTATGTGCATTTTTGAGTGATTAAGTCAAAAAATATGGGTAAGCTGCAGTCAAAATTAACACATAGCAGCTGGTCAAAATTGTAGAGCCAAAAACATAAAGAAGGTAAATAGCTTAAGGTCATGTTTGCCGAAATGCATGTATTTCAAATTTCAGTGCTATAACAGAAAACAAAGAAGTAGAACAAGGAAAGTTAATTCCATGTTGAAGCTGAAATTTTATGCAAAACTGTACTAAATACAAAATTCATACACACAACTAAACAAAAACAGAAGTAGGTCAGTATAAGGTCAAATTTCATATCAAGGTCCAAATTTGTATATAGTTCTCAATGCAATATTGTTATAGATGAGACGTGATGGTACATTTAAAATGAAAATCATGGACAAAGTTAAATATGTGAGAAGAAAGGTTCCCACAGAAATTATTTAACATATTTTTCCCATGAATATTAAAGACTCAATTCTACTTAATTACTTTTTCAGAATCTATCTTTTAAAATGTATTTAAATATAACTTGTAAAAAGGTTATCCAAACCAACGATACAACGACTGATCAATATTTGTGTACAATCTATTCATTTATTCAATATAATCGGACTGTGTCCCGCTATCAAATTACAAATATTCTCCCGCTTCGAAAAACAATGTACATTTTTGGAACGCCTTGACTGTGTTCTGTTAAGAACTATATAATTATATTTGTCAACGATTTTTGTGATATTTATATAATAATGCAAACCTATATCAACCTGTAATTAGTAGTTCTATGTTCGCTCAATAGCTATTTCAATTGCTGAAAGTGCCCCCCGCCCTAACTCCCGAACTTTGAACTTAGTTCCTTGTGTTAACTCAGTACATGTTGTTTTAATGTTTGTTTGTTGGGATGCAGAAAATACCAAGGTGTTGATTCTACAGTTTATTTTCTAAGACTGCTCTCATATCAATGTAGCAGAGTGGTCAAGACATAAAGAAGGCGGAGCTTATTCAATCATAGTTTAAAGGTACTTCAAGTAATAAAGAATTAAACATGAAACATCTCCCTGTTTTTAACAAAACAAATAATACATATTATACTTATGATTTCATGATAACTTAACAATATTTCAACAGTTCTGGAATGAATATGTTCATGGTGGTCCATTCTGATAACTGATTAATCTTAATGTGTATTTTATTGCCTTTTTAATGTTCTCAAGTCTCTTTTCACACAGCAGTTGTAAAAATGTCAGGTAATTATTCATGGCTTATCAGCACTAATCTGATACTGAATGTAATGTCCATTTTATTGACACTGATTCCATGCTGAATCTTTACACTAATGGCTAATAAAATACACTGACCACAAGAGTGCTAATATTTATGTGTGCACGTGATTCTTTGTTACAGTGTTCTACAGAATATTTTTAGTTTACAATACAACTGATAATTAGTTAAATATTACTAAGAAATTTAGTCATCATCATTTTCTTTTAAGTTGTGAGTTAGTAAGTAAGCTTTTGAGGTTTTTTAACACACCGACCTGATCTTGTTCTGTATTCTTTGTCTACAGGGGTGATTGATGTTTGACAGGTGAGGTTTGTTTAGGTGCCATGGGCTGTAAAGGAATGGGAGATTCTTGAGAACTGGCATTTTGACCTGGTGTCAATATTTGATTGGTAGGGTCATTTGCCACAGGGTTATGAACATTGGAAGTGTAGGTTTTATTTTCTAAAGGTGGTGACAGTAATGCTAAATGAGAGCTGTTTTCTATTTCAGGAAATGGCTGTTCATTTGATTTCAATAACTGATATCTATTTTGTCTATATATTGCACCATCCTTCGTTCTAACAACATAAGATCTGTCATGAATTTTTTGCATAACTATTGCAGGTAACCAACGTTTTCCTAGCCTTATCCTAACACCCTCTCCAATTTCTAGGGATTTCATGACTTTACTTGACCTGTCAAAGTAATATTTTGACTTTTGTTTTGCATTCTACATCTTATTTCTAACTACCTGTGTGTCAGTGACTTTAGGGTCAAGCTTTTCTGAGATGAGTGGTAAGGTTGATCTTAACTGTCTGCTCATAAGCAGCTGTGCTGGGGATTTTCCACAGGGTAGGGGGCATTGCGATATTCAAGCATTGCAAGATAAGGATCTTTGTTTGCCTGCTTGGACTTTGTATTTGAGATTTGACAAACCTCAAAATACTTGCTGTAAGCATCAACTTATAATACAAAATCTTTGTTATTCCAGTGAAATAGATCAGTGGCACAAACTTGCCATGCTCTATCAGGTACATTGTTTGGTCTTAAGGGTTCTTTTGGGTTTGAACACCTGTGCTCTATACATATAGGGCATTTTAGCACTTTTGACTTTATGTCAGTTGCCATGTTTGGCCAAAATAGTACATCTCGTGCTCGGTTTGTGCATTTATCTACACCAAGATGTGATTCATGAATTTTGTCAAGCATGAGCGGTCTGAGTTCTTTGGGGTTAAGGATTTTTGTACCTTTTAGAATAATATCATTCATAACTGAAAGTTCATCTCTGAAATTCCAGTATTCCAGTAAAACATTGGGACATTCGGACCTATCATTAGGCCATCCTTCATGAATAACCTTTGAAAGTATTTGCATCTGCGGGTCAGATACGGTTGCTGTCCTAATTTGCTCCATTTTTGGTCACTTACTGGTAAGTTTGACATAACAGTGTGTACGTGTGTCTCTAAATTACACGATTCTGCAATTTCTGGGCACGTGTCTGGTAAAAATTTACGGGACAAGGTATCTGCCAGAGGTATTTCTTTCCCAGGGATGAAGATCAAATCAATATCATATGGGTGCAAGTGCAGTAATATGCGCTGAAGTCTGGGAGGTGCTGAGTGCAAACCTTTTTTCCATATTGCCTGGAAGGCTTGTGGTCACTTTGACATTTAATGCGTTTACCATAAATGTACCGGTGGAATTTTCTACATCCGAAGAGGATAGCGTATAATTCCTTTGTGATTTGTGCGTAGCTGACCTTAGTAGGGGTTAGTGACTTGGAGGCAAAACAAACTGGTTTACCGCCTTGTAGTAGTACTGCTCCTAGTCCAAATTTAGAACTATCAACTTGCAGAGTGATTTCCTTATTTGGGTCAAAATAAGAGAGTATTGGTCCAGGGCTCTGAGGGATAATTTGTTTGACCTGTTGTAGGGAATTTTCCTGGGGCGCATCCCAACTAAAATCTACATCTTCAAGGGTGAAGTAATCTCAGAAAGTTTGGGTGCAAATCGCTGTAGGTATGTGACCATGCCTAGGATTGTTTGCAGTTCATGTTTGGAAGTAGGAGGTGGCATTTCTGCTATAGCCTTAACCTTTGCAGGATCTATTTTTAAACCTTTGTCAGTAATTAGGTGGCCAAAGAAAGGTAGCTCACTTTTACCAATCTCAGTTTTGTCAAGATTGAGTTTGATACCCATTTCTCGGCATCTGTTCAAAAGGCTGTCAAGGTTTTTGTCATGATCTGCTCTGTCTTTGCCATATACGACAATGTCATCTACAATCGTCCTAACTCCTGGCAAGTTTTCAAGGCATTGTTCCATTTTTGAACAAAATGCATCATTTGCATTTTTCAAACCATATGGAAGTCTTAGGAATCTGTAGCGTGCAAAACAACTGTTAAAAGTTGTCAGGTAAGAGGACCTTTCTGTAAGTTGGATAGACCAGTAACCACTTCGTGCATCTAGTTTAGAAAACACAGTAGCATTTGACAAATCAGGCAAAATGTCATCTAGGGTCCTATTGGGGTAGTGTGGTCTTTTGATGGCATTGTACAGGTCTTTCGGGTCTAAGCATACCCTTAATGAGCCATTGGGTTTTTCTACAACAACAAGGCTATTAACCCAATCTGTTGGTTCTGTGACCTTTTTTTATAATGCCTAGGTTTTCCATTCTGTCAAGTTCTACCTTAAGTTTGTCACGAATGGTGACAGGAACTCTTGGCGGTGGGTGTACAACCGGTGAAGCATTGTCTTTCAGGTGTATCTCAAATTCACCTGGCAACTTACCTATTCCAGGTAACACGTCAGAGTATTTACTTAACACTTGCTCTTTTGTGAGAGACATGGTACAAGTGCTTGAAAGTACTAACTTGATAAGGTTCAGCTTAAGGCATGTTTCTAGTCCTAGAATGGGGCTTGAACTTGTATCTACTATGTAAAACTCTTCATTATATATATGGCCATTATATTCACAGGGGAGACTGATGTAATTATCAATATTTAGACGCTGACCATTTTATACAGTTAACTGCTTCTGTGATGGTCGTAGTGGACCTAATTTGCCTAAGGACTTGAAAATTGACCTTGGGAGGACATTGACCTGAGCTCCTGTATCAATTTTCATACTCACTTGGGTTGAACAGATCATAACTTTGGCAAATGCTTGATTAGGCAATCTGTCATGTTCAACTGTACAGACATAGAAGTCATCATCAGGAGGTAGGGGGCGATCAAGATCAGATGTGTTAAAATGTGTTACCTCATTAACTTTGTTGCTGCGTTAATCCTGTTGTCTTTGCCTGCACACTTTAGCAAAATGATTTACTTTTGAACAGTACAAACACTTTTGACCCTTGGCCGACATATATCACGTTTAGAATGGTAAGTCCCACAGTTACTGCACTGGTCTGGATTTCCATTGTGTATGCGTTGATTTGCTGAGCCTCTAGCCTTGCTCCTATCACCAGCTGGCTTCCGGTTTTGTGATCGAAATTGTTGCTGTTTTGGTGCTGCTGAAGACTGCTTGATAGTACTTATGGATTGGGTCTGGCCGCTTATATCCTTTACTTGCGTCTGACTTGGCTCGTAAGTGCGTGACAAGTCAATAAATTTTTCAAGAGTCAAGTTTGATCCTTCATTAATCAGTTTTTCCCTGATTTTGTGCGAGCGCACACCAAAAACAATATGATCACGGATCATTTCACCTTGTATATTATCTGCATATCCACAGTCCTTGATCAGTAATTTGAGCTCCGTAACAAATTCCTCAAAGGATTGCCCTTCAGCCTGAATGCATGATTTGAACTTGTATCTTGAATATATGCGATTAACCTTGGGCGCACAATATGTTCCAAAGCCAGTGTAATAAGTCTATAACAGTTTTCTTTCATCATCTGTAATTGTCCATGTAGAGAATATCTGGCGTCCTTTCTCGCCAGCCACAGCATTAAATAATTACCTTTGGGCTCTTCTGTTTTCTTCTCTAGTGGCCCACCGAACATAAATTCACAATGTTCCTTGAATTTCTTGAAAGCGTTTGGCAAGTCCCTTGCTTTCCAGTCCATTCTTGGATTCGCTTGTGTATCCATCTTTTTACAATGGTAATGAATATATGACTTTTAAAATCAGTTAAATCCAGATAAGAGAACACTTTTTTGTTGTTGTTGCTTAAACTTTTACTTCTGACACCATGTTTTAATGTTTGTTTGTTGGGATGCAGAAAATACAAAGGTGTTGATTCTACAGTTTATTTTATAAGACTGCTCTCATATCAATGTAGCAGAGTGGTCAAGACATAAAGAAGACGGAGCTTATTCAATCATAGTTTAAAGGTACTTCAAGTAATAAAGCATTAAACATGAAACACATGTATGTGTAAAAATCGTAATTTTCTGACTCAAACAGTTATACATATAATAGCAACCTTGCCGATTTGATAGGTCACGAAAGTACTCATACCACAACACTGAGGGTTTAACAAGTCGCGGAATCGTATAATATTTGCATTTTAATAGTTTAATACCACTTGGGGAAAAAACAATTGGTATTTGTTCATATTTGCTGTTTTCAATATATGGTAGAGTATGCAGTATTTATTTTGACTTGGAGTGCCACCTTTACTTGTGTACTTGGCTTTCATCATGTTTGCTAATGCGACGTGTTTTTTATTGTTTATTTTTAAGGTCTTATACCGCTAAAATCATTTAACTAGCATACAATTTTATAGCATCAAATGTAATTAAAATGTTTATATATTTATCGCGCTGGAATATTTTACTTATGAAATATATTAACTGGATGATAATACGATTCACAAAGCGTCTAAAGCGCTGCTGAAAGACTGTCGGCTAGGCAGAAAGCGAAGATTCAATCAAGGCACACAGTTTGCATTCGAAATCATTCCTTGATTTGGGATCAAGACAGTCTTCAAAATGCTATTTTGGTCCCATTAGCATTCAAATGTCTATTGTATGAAACTAATTGTATCATTATTTCATATTATACATTATTTTGATACATTATTATTGTTTTAAGAATAAATTATTTAAAACTAGCCTGAAAGAAATAAGACAGCATATACACAAACACGTTAAACTTTCGTTCGTTGCTTTCTGTCAGTTACTTGATGATCACACAGAGAATTTAAGGTTTTAACAGCCTCCCTTATCCATTGCATTGCATCGTAGGATTCCGTTCAATATCGGTTGCCTTTAGAAGTACAGTTACTAATTTTAATGTCTTTCTTGATTTGTGTTTCTAAGTAAATGTTCCTGATATTTAAATGTACCTACTTTGAAATAAACAAACAACAACAAAAATACGAATAAATTTGGCATCGTTGGCATAACAGATAGATTTTGAAACAGCATTTCTCTTTGATCCTGAAACTTTCTAAACCTGATTTTGTGTTGAACATTTTTTCCTTCCGTTCTGTTTACATTTATGCAAATAAGTCTCTTTTTTATAACGCAGGAAATGCATGTTTTTGGATACTTTTTTAAAGCTTATGCAGAATAGCTTTATATTAGTTTTTTTCCAATGTTCATTTTAGTCAATCATATTCTAGATTGTTTTTTAGGACTAAGGATTACATACTTGTTATAAGACATTATTTGCATCTTAACTACGTACAGCTTACGAATTCAGTGTTGTTTGAAGTTGATATTAAGTATGTTTTTCAGTCTTGAACCGGACAGAAGAGATGAACATGAAAATCCGAGACCAAGTGTGTGGGGTTCGGTAAAAAAATTAATTCCAGTTTTCGCAAGTACCAATTACAGAGAGTCCATTGTATAACTCAATGTGGTTATAAACGCTTCTTTAAAGTTATTTCTACTTTTTCCAATGCCATTTATTGAATTTCCTTCGCAAAACAAGTCATTTAAATGGAGCTCGAAATATAAGAATGAAAAGTTAAGCATTTAGTCGCTTATCGTTCTTTCAGGAATTGTTTAACTTCTGTGAGTGTGGGTTTAATCGAATTTTCTGACTAAGCGGTTATGTTACATTAATACTTGTTAACAATATCACATCTAGTGCCTTTCAATATCGAATCTTAAGAGCTAGGGATTCCGCTTGCATAGACGAGCATACTTCGCGTATCCTGTGTAACCCCTAAATGTTTCACTATATGCTTATCTTCAGGTGTTGGATTGTGTGTTATACATATGTTTATTGAACTTTTAGTATTGTAAAATCGCTTTCCGAAAGCATAAGCGAGAACTAACTTAAATGCGGTTCAAAGCTGTACGTCCTTAGACGGTAAACGGATAAACATTTCAATATGGCCAAGCAATCATAAAGTAAACTGCTATAGTTGACTCATCCGTATTTTAAAAAATTAAATTTTGAGACATGATTGAATTTGTTGTTATATCTAAAGTTGATAGTTACCTTACGTTGTGTTTGATTTATCTTTAATTGAGATACAAAAGGGCGTTAATATATCCATACCTAAATTACCAAATTAATTTGAATAATCTCAACTGACAATTTATACTTTAACATTTGTATTGTAAAAATCGCATTAGTATTTATGATTCATTCTAATTCAATCCTGAACTCATTTGTATTTTATACTTCTAACACCATTTGTATTATATAGTTACCTTCTAGGATATGCATTTATTTGCCATGATGAACCTCATTCGGAAGAAAAAAACATGGAAATCCCAATAAAACTAGAAATGTGTCCATAGGACACAGATGCCCCCACTCAACCTAGCTACTCATATAGCTAGCAATATGGCCACGAGATAGTCATACACGCTGAATCATTAATAAAATTTGTTAAACAAAATGACAACTATAAGAAACCTGTTGTGGTGTGAAGACTCAAAATACTGTCTCCAACACTGTAACCAATGGATGAATATTATCCTTCACAATTCTGTATGCATAGTTGGACATTCTTGGAGTTTGCAGATGGTAAACAAGTGTTTTCATGTCTAATTTGTACTAAGTTCCTAAGTTATATGTTTTGTAAGTCAGGCTGTTTATAAAATGTCCATTGTCGTCTAAATAGCAAACAATTTTAAGCAATTGTTGGAACAAAATTTCATTATTTCCATACTTAAATGTTGAATTCTGCTAAAGCTGGTGCTAACGGACGTGGACATAACTTGCATTTTCAATTACTGTCCATGAACATGCTCAATCAAAATGAGTCTGCAATTTGACCATTGGAACAGCGTTAAACTCACTAAGAAGAAGGAAAAATGTTTAGGTATCAAACTGTAGGGCAACAATGCTGTGGTCTGAGAAGTTGGTTGACAGGCAGAATAATCTGGGTTGTAGAATATTATTCTGTATGTAGACAAGGTCTACAAGTGAAGAACCACCTCTGTGAGTTGGAAGCTGCACACACTGGGAATATTTATTTAATTTCTGTGACAGTCTTGTATAATTTGTAGAATTAAAAGCTAAGTTGAAATTTCCAAGTAGTACATCTGAGGAAGTTTGGTCTGCAATATGTGTTAGATCATTAATAAAGTCTGTTATGTTCGAGGATGGAGATCTATAGAGAAGATAGAATGACCTTGGACAGAGTTCTGATGAGATGGTTACTGACACTTGTTCCATATGAGGTTGATGTGAAACACTGGAAGCTGTCACTGGCAAGTTATCTCATGTGTAGAACAACAAACCATGGCAGTTGTCTTACCGAGACATAGCCAAACATGTCAAGCTCCACCCATCACGCTGATGGTACTGTACTTGATTCTCATAGATATTTGCTTCAGTCAGACACAGTATGTCATCCCTGCTCCGAACTGGGTGACTCTAGCTCATGCGCTTTTGCGGGTACAGGCGACACAAGTTGAAAATTGCAAATTTTGAGTATGTAAGGGGCCATAACTCTAACAATTCCGAACAAATCTATACGGGAAACCCCAGGTGCACAACTTCACATGCTTATCAACATTCCTGTAAAGTTTCTTGACTGTAGTTGCAGCGCTTTTGCAGGTACAGGCGACACAAGTTGAAAATTGCAAATTTGAGTATGTAAGGGGCCATAACTCTAACAATTCCGAATAAATCTATACTGAATACCCAGGTGCACAACTTTACATGCTGATCAACATTCCCGTAAAGTGTCTTGACTGTATGTGCAGCGCTTTTGCAGGTACAGGCGACACAAGTTGAAAATTACTATTTTTGACTAAGTAAGGGGCCATAACTGTAATATTTCCAAATAAATCTATACGGGAAACACCAGGTGCACAACTTCACATGCTGATCAACATTCCTGTAAAGTTTCTTTACTCTAGCTCCAGTGCTTTTGGAGCTACAGGCGACACAACTTTTTGGGACGGACGGACATACGGCCCGACAAGGGCAAACCTAAATGTCCCCCCCTTCCAGAGTGATGGCATAAAAATATTGAGATTTAAAAACGTCACTGATCTCACTAATCATGAATTTCAAAAAAAGTAGCTCCGAAACTTAAAGGGCTTGTATTTATGTAAGTTCTAAACTTGATCGATAAAAATTGTTTTGAGTATACCTTTATCCTACATCAACTGTATGAAGGACAATGAAACAAAAAATGTTGAATGTAATTTGTGGAGACACAATCTGCGAATTCATTCACATGAGGATAAGAGGATTTTGCCATCTGAACTTAAATTAAGCTTGATATTAAAACATTCGTTTAAAAGTTCTAATAGGCCTTTAAAAGCAGAAATTAAATGGCAGGAACATTTAATGCTGGAACAAACTATCTCATGGTCCCGCATATTGTCAAACATATATACTTCTTTTGCATGTACAAACGCGAAAAATTTAAATTCCTTCATAACTCCCAAACACGGAGGGCAGATTGGTGCACTTGGGCCTTTCCAATGGAATTTGTGAAGTTTGTAATACCGAACGAGAAACGCTAAAGCATCTTTTTTCTATTGTATAAAATCTAAAGAAATCATATGCGAAGCACAGAATATTATCGACAAAAACAATTCCAGGTTACTAGATAAAAAGGTATCTTATCAAATTATAATAATATAGTCCTTGGTGTCTATAATTCACCTGTATCTTTCATAATAAACACTGTTATATTTGAGACAAAGTGGAATATATGGAAACATCGTAGTAAGTGTAAGAATTCTTATCAAACAACGGATGTAAATCAGTTTATATACATTTTAAGGTACAATCTGAGATTTTTATTGAAAAGAAAACTAATATTTTATAAATATTCAAATATTATAGATGAGTTGTTTCTGTCATCTCTTTAATGTACGCCCTTCGTTTGCGTTTTCTTTCAAATTTCGTTTTGTAGATAAGATAACACAAAGAGACAATAAAGGATGTTCATTAATTTCGACTGGTTGAAATATTATCAGATTATTGTATTAAAATCAGAAGGATTGAATGATCTATTATGTAAAACATTTTTATGTTGTCTACATTTGCGTTATAATATTGTCTTGTATTTGTTCAATTAAGTATTCCATTATGTGTATGTACTGTCTTTTTCAATGTACATGTTACTGTAAAAAAAGCGAATAAAAAGATAAAAAAGTCAAACACAGTCGATCTTTGATCTGACAAATAACATTACGTGGTAAAACGTAGTTGTTCATTATATTCAATAGTTATTGTCATCTTTACAAAAGCAATTTCATCTTTTATTGTCATCGGATATTTTATTGTTTTTATCACAGTCAAAATTTTTTATCGTCGACTTTTGAATTCAATATGAAGGACCAATATCAATAGTAAATCTTGACCAACGCGAAGAATGTTTGCATATTTGTTCACCGAACAAAGTCATTTAAGATAGTCAATCTACATTCAAAATAGCGTGCTGGTGTAATTGTTATTTGTATATTTCATGATTGATGCCAATATAGATATAAATGAAATAAAAAAACAAAGCATTAAGTTATTGTTTTTATAAGATAAGATTTTTCATTCTTAACGTAAGACTATTGAAAAAACAATAGTAGGGCTCTATGTCATCGTGCACCTGCTCTTTGCCCCCATTCGCACCGTGTTTTGTGTCAACAATCCATCGTTTGAAATGAAAGATTATAGTCTCTTTCGATAAGAAATCTGAAGAGATACAAAATATCATGTTCTGCACCAATACTTGGAATTTGAATGAAGATCATTAATCTTTATAGTTTAAATTCTAGTTTAGGCATGACCACAGATGAATGTTTTATTTATGGATGGTCCCAGGCGGACTCTAGGAAAACAAAACTGTAAATCAAATAGAAACTTCGTTGTAAAGCATGGTTTACACAACATAGGTAAAACCGATTGATGTGTAGATAATTCACTTCTTTAGTATGGCTTGTTTCTGCGTCAAATGTAGACCTTCGTAAAATAAATGTCTAAAAACCGGAATTATCCCATGCGGACTCAGTTTGAAAACTGCTCCCACCTGGATTAGAAACGAACTGTCTTTACATGAATAAAATTGTATCGTTAAATCAAGAAATTCTTTAGACATTTTTCTTAAAAATGATTTTTCGTGATGTTGGTATTGTTAGTCAATTATTCAATTGTTTCTTTGACACAGACTCGAGCTTCTAATATTCAAGCATGTTTAAGATACACTATCTGAATAAGTGTCTGGACAATTTTGAACAACTTAATATTATTATCAAATGACATTCGTTGTTTTTCATTAAGGTATGGCTCTTATTTGTGGTGCGTTTTATGCTTTATCCTGTTACTAATAACAATTTCGAACCAATAACAAGGTGCCTTACATTTTATTTTATCTACGGTAGATGATCACGTGATCTCGATACACAGTTACATGATCATGTGATCAGCCGGAATACTTTTAATTAAAACTTTAATCGATGATGCACTTGCATTTTGTTAATTTTTTGTCAGTAAAAATCTAAAGAAAAAATGTGACAGGATAAATAGAATAATAGGTTAGTGTCATAACTAAGAAAGTTTATCTGGATCGGCTGCGGAATCCCCCGATAAATTCTTACGCCTTGCCAGATAAACTTTCTAATATTAAGACACTAACCTATTATTCTCTATTTATCCTGTCACTTATAACAATTTCGAACCGATAACAAGGTGCCGTATATTTTATTTCATCTACGGCAGTTGGTCACGTGACGTTGATATCCGGCACATTATATGTCATGTTTTGTGTTTATAATCAGAAAAAAGTGATAAAATTGATGTTATTACAAACAGAGACTACTTGAATAAAAAATCAAATATGTAAATCTTATAATATAGTGATCATTTAAGGAAATAAAGTTACTGAAACTGTGGAACTATTCTTTTGTGTGCAAATGTACCTCTGCCGGATAACCTTGACATTAGCCTAAATTGAAACACTTTAAAGATAGATTTTCAATATCTTAGGTAAATTATTTCCAAATGCCAGATGTGACAGGATAAATAGAATAATAGGTTAGTGTCTTAATTGAGAAAGTTTACCTGGCTCGGCTGCGGAATTTATCGGGTTCGCCTGCGGCTCACCCGATAAATTCCTACGCCTTGCCAGATAAACTTTCTAATATTAAGACACTAACCTATTATTCTCTATATATCACAACTTATATTAAGTTTATAAACTCCTTTCTTCTTTGCTTTCATTCATTCATTCATTCATTCATTCATTCATTCATTCATTCATTCAATCAATCAATCATTCATTCATTCATTCATTCATTCATTCAGTTATTCATTCATTCATTCATTCATTCAATCATTCATTCATTCATTCATTCATTCATTCATTCATTCTTTCTTTCTTTCATTTTTAATATATTTATTCATTTATGTAAAGAAAAAACAGAGAAATTCTACGAAGTGTCTATTTCAAAGGATGAAAATGTTCCAGAAAACAAACTAAACAATTAACAAGGTTGTTTAAAAGAGGGAGTTAAAGTTTACGCCGGCAAAATCTTTCAGAAAAAAATCATTTACGGCTTCAATATCTCCCAACAAGAAGAGGTCCATATAAATAAAAAAAAAAGATTGAATATGCATATGTCGTTAGTGGTTTCTTCTACAATGTGGCAGCATTCTACACACTCAACAAGTGTATCTAGCTGAACATCTCAAAACTGAGCCAGAAGTCATTTTCATTTCTGTTATACATGCAACCCGTTCGATTAGCATATTGCGAAAACGGCAAGGTTTGCGACTTTCAATTTTTGGTCGTTATCGTTGAGCGAATGTAGTTTTAATATTAATCCAAAAAGTCGTTTGTCATAAACAAACTATAAAGATAACTCTAATATACTTTTATTTGTATGAACTTTCATGTCAATTCTGTTTTTAAAAAATATGAATAAAGACTTGATGTAGCGCAAGACGTTCCCTTAAGCGTAGATAAACACACGGATAGGTTTTAACCTTAGATTTTTTAATGTAAAACCAATCAAGTATAGCAAGACTATGCAGAACATTGCTCAAAAACGGCAATAATCATTGTTTGGAAAGTTTCAGTTACTTTAGACTTAAAGTTTTGCACTAATGCATACACACTTAAAAAAACGTTGCTGCTTATTTTCTCTTATAAAATATATATTAAACTGACTTCGTGCTGGATGTAAGAGGATATTAATGCACCTACTTTCGTTTTCTGTAGTCACTCCGCCATTGCTCACATAAGTTATTTTAGAAACAATATTTCTTTTACAGGACCTGATAAATTTAGTGCCGAAAATTGTTCTTGACTAATCGTACTTCTTCATGTGTAACGTTTTAAGATTTTTCTCAGTATTGTAAATGTTTTGACGACCATGCTTACGAGTACGTCTACTGTTTTTAATTTATTTACGTTTTTAATCTTCGGCTATTGTTGTTTACGTCACGTATTCAAAATTGATCATTTTCATAATTTAATCTAGATGTATCTCAACCACATCTAGTAATTCACGAAAATAAACCATGAAGATAGACTGATGACACTATTTTTCAGCACTCTAGAGTTCTTATTGGGTCAATTTTATGACGATTATGGCCAGTATTATACTTTAATGAACTTTGATGTAAAATACACAAGTATTATTTATAAGATTGTTGACTCAAATAAGTATATATAAGAAATATGTCTATAAATTTTACTCGTTTTGCTCATACACAAGGCAGTTCATTTCTTACGTCTTCGGTGTTCAACATGTATTTTTGTAACTGTGCAGATTTTTTTATCGAAAAACACCATCTTACCTTTCAAGCAAGGGATTGTTGACAAAAAACGAGGTCCGCGTTGAAGCAAAGAGCAGAAGCGCAATGATGTAGTATCCTACTATTGAAAAAATATATTTACACAAATACATGCTGCATTGTCTATTCTGTCAGGTTGTGTTTGATACAGTTTGATTAACCTAATAAACATTGGTCTGTTCTGTTTTGTTCAGTTCTATTCTTTATACTAAATACGGAACGCAAAAGTGCAATAAGACAGTCAGATAAAGGCTTAATGTTTCAAAAATTAAATCCTGTTTATGAAAGAAATCCAGATATGACAAACCTGCATGGAAATCTTTGAACTTTTGTTAAAGTTGTTTGCAACTGACCATCACCTTTATGTTCAGCAAATCTATCGTGTCATGTTGTAGACTTTATTTGAAGTAAGTTGTATACGTGAACGGACTCAGGTGATAAAAAAATCTCAAAAGGAGTATATAGTGCATAGTTAAGTAATACAAATTATAAGGCTATATTAAGTTGTCCCTTTTTTTCTCAGAAAAAGAAAAATGTATTTATTTTCAAAGTCATATTAATAACTTAAAGTTTAACCTTTTTCTTTCTTAAATACCGGGATTGTCCCCCAATATACTTTTGAATCGATACATACGTATGTGTCGCTATGTTACATTTTGTCAGCATAATACCAACAAGCAGTCACAAGTAACACATTCGCATGCGCCGAGATAGTTAACAATTCATACAGTGTTGTTCAGATCAGTAAAGTTTTCAAACACACACACACACACACACACACACACACACACACACTAAAGTCTTCACTTACCGTCAGCGGTTCCACCAAGTTAACTGATGTAAGGTTGACTTTGATACTAACATAGCTACATAGCTGTACATTCTTCGATAATATTCACGCCTACTCACAAAGGTATTTGTTCTAATCATCAATATATGTCACATTAGTGTCATTAACATCAGTAAACATGTTTATCTATTAACAAAGATCTATATTAATCAAAATGATTTGAGTAGAAGTAACCAAGCATATGTGTAGTAAATTTAGAGAAATTGTTTACAAACACCTTTCAAGTAATACAGTTCATGAGTTATATGAGTGAAAACACACATTTACAACTGTCCTGTTTTTAAACTTCTGCATTTAAACACTTTTGCTTTATCAAAAAAAAAAATGCATTATTTTAAATCCAAACATATTGTCAAAATATGTATGCTTTATTCATCTCATTTATTTACTACCACGGGTAAGGTTCTCATGAACATTGACAGGAGCATAACGTACGGAGGTACTTATATTTACGGGCATTGCAGATTGTGAAATTTGATCTGCTGTGTGCCTTGACGACTGCCTGAATAAAAAACTCCATTGTTGTGTTATGAAATATTGGCAGCTAAAATAAATAGCAAGCGATTTGCATTTTGGTTTATCTGTAAGCAGGTATCACATGAAAACTTTATTTTATTTGTTTTATTAAAGTTATGATACTGGCCAAAATCGTCATAAACATAAACCAAATAAGAACTCTAGAATGCTTAAAAATATTATCAATACCCTATCTGCATGGTTATTTCTCGTCGATGGCAAGATTTGCTTGAGATATATAAGGATTAAATCATCGGAAATGTTTTAGCACCGATCGGTCTTAGATTCCTTCGGAAAACGCCGATATCTGTTAAACGATTCGTCAATGTCACATGGTCAATTTCAAATGTGACGTAGAAGACAAAAATTGGATCATTCGAAACGTATATTCATTCCAAAAGACACAAACATATTCAGAAAGTTTCATAATCAAATGTATTTGAATAGCTTTCACAAAACATAGTCATCTACGTGAAAAGAAAAAAAAACATTAATAAAATATTGAAGAAAGATAATCTTAGAGATATGAAAACAATGAAAAAATAGAAAGTAAAATGTAAATGATAAAAACGCAAAATGACTTCGACCCGAAAAAAAAACAATTTTTTTTTGTTCGAAGAAGTTCGATCTCAATCGACAAAAATCCATTAATCGTTTGCAACAACACCTTGTTAGAAGCTGTCTACTATATTCACTTCGAGCTTACGAAATACTTCATATTGGCATTTTACTGATTTTTTTTATTTAAAAAAAAAAGTAAATGAAGTCTTTGAATATTAAAATGCATGACTGAAGTAGTTTTTATCGTTGTAGCATCATTACACAGTTATAGCTGGGTTACTTTTTGAAAATCGAAGAATACCAAAGAAATGTCTTGAAAACATATAATGCGTTCCAGTTCCCTTTTAGCCAACACCTTAATGTCATCCCGCGCACTCGTTGTCTATTGTCTTGCATTTATATTATTGGCTAAAATGAGCAGAAAGCAAGGCGAACATTTCATGGTCACTTTGACTACAATAATGATTTTAAAAAATGGTCTGAATTTAAAATGATTTACAATTCAGAATGCTTTACTAGACAAAAGAATGTACAATTTTACGTGTAATTCTTCAATCATGCAATTTCAACCTTCCTCAATATCAAACCTTCAATGTGAAAAATGTATAGCGCTTTGTTCGTGGCTTCGTAAACACTGACGAAAGAATATCACGCAATCCTGATCGATAATATAAAAAAAAACAGATCATAGCGACTGCATTTTATGAATGCCAATATTTACACCCAAATTATTCTTTAGTATCTGACAGATCAAAACGATCTATCGGCATTTCGTGAAGATGCGTGACAATATTTTCATTTTTCGTAGAAGCGTAAATAAACTATCTGACTGGTATAGACGGCATTTCTTTCCAGCATGTTTAAAAGCAAAGAAGGCCTTTATTGCAATTTGCTGTTTCTGGCGCAAATGATTAATAAGTTTTTTCTGAGTTCCAGTGGTTGGAATTCGTCCTGTAATTAACTATTTGTAATTTGCACTTGTTTGGCTTCATTTAATGTAATGACTAAGTTTAAAGTGAATTTCAGAATTGCACTTGTGTCTCTTCATTCACATTTCTATAGGCATTCACAAATAACATTTCACATTGCAGTGCGTTAACAATTACAGCCACCATTAAGATTGAGTGAGTGTGCTATACAGAGACATTCAGCCAATAGTTGGTAAGTTTGTGTTGTATATTGTGATATTGTTACGCTTTGTAACAACGCACTTTGGGATCAAACGCACTTTGGGGTCCAATCCCAAAGTGCGGTAAACTTCACAACGCACTTTGGGGTCACACGCACTTTGGGGTGAAAATCGAGAAATGAATCCCAAAGTGCGTTAATATGTTAAATATCAATGAACGTTGGATTCCGAAGTTCTGAAGGTGTCAACTGAGTTCTGCTTAAATAATGCATGAGTACTGACTTATTTTCGATCTGAAACCTTGAAATATTTAAGGTGGAGTTCAAGATGACGGTCGATACTTAGGTACATCACTGTGCAATTAAATAATCTTGCTTAGTGCCAATTAATTTCTGATGTAGCAGTAATAAAAAAAAAAAAAAAAAAAAAAGAAAAAAAAACACTGTCGCTTATTAAATGTATGTGATAATTGTTTAATGAATTTTACCACTTTAAATATCATGAAAATCGTGACTATGTAACAAACTATTTAAATTATAAATGATTTCCTACTAATAACAGATGTTTCCAAGAGCATTCTGTTCTGTCAGCCATTTACTTGATAAGTTTTGGTGCCCGCTGATTTTTTTTTTCTACAACATTCAACAGAGAAAGAACTTTAATTATACTCTGTTGCAAGGCTCTTGTGAAATATCTCGGCCGGACTATAAATAATGATCTTTACAAATACATTATTAAGTTAATCAACAAACTTTGTTTTTTGCTTTTGTTTTTGTTTTTTGTAAGCTCCGTTACAACCGTTTAATATGTGTGCAAACACTTAATGTGTATATCAGTGAACATTTTAGGTATGAAAAATAATTAAATAAATGTTGAATAACTTTTTTAAGGTATTAATTAAATAGAAATGTTACCTCACTTTAATATACTAGAAATAGGGAAAATTGTAATGGATTGTCTACAGATCCTATGGTATAAAGATCTGGATTCTAATCAGATTGAAATATGTGTCACGCAACCGTTACAATTATCGGCGAACAACGCTAATGGGAAATGCTCAAATACCTTGTTATCTTATGTATTATTACACTCAATACACATAAAACATATCTATATTTCTTATTTTAAGGCCTTTATTCTTTGAGACACATAACTGAATATAAAAAATATAATTAATTGCAAATTGCAACCCTTAGATTTAACAAAATAAAATAAACTATTGTCTGCTATTGTTATCCGACTTTATACATTTCGCCTACTTCATTCCTTATTTTTAGTTCACTTGCGTACAAAGTGCTCAAAGGTGAGCTAAAGGGATCATTGATTGTCTGGCGCCGTCGGTCAGCTTCTGATTCTAGATTCCTTTCAGTTTCACTATCCTTGCCATCATCATCATCAGTACCCAGACTATTTTCTTGTGGTTTAACAGGTTCCTTGTGAAAGACCTGTGCCTTCATTATAGATGGAGTAACTCGAAGAATACTTCAACAGTTTCTGGTTCCTCCATCTCAGCTGAGGTTTCAGGAAGGCTGCAATTGATATACCGTGTTTCGGGAAGGGAGAGATCTGTAATAAAACAATCCAATGGTTTTCTTATACTGTTTATTGTTGTATAAGTCACTTGTGAATGTGTTTTCACAAAGAACAATAATAAAATAATTTCAATAATGAATAACCTTTATTGGTATATTTAAGACAAAATGCAGAAATCTTGTGTGTTCCAGATTCTTTAAAGCTTGCCTTTATCACACAAAAAGCTCTTAATATTCAAGCTATCATCTGTCATATTTTTCATGAGTAACAATTTTGACAAAATGAGAGCAGATACATGTTTATGACTGTTTCCAGCATTATCAGTCATGTTTTAATTATTGAACATTTATTGAATATTTACAAAACATAATTTGCACTGATGTGTGTCCTTGGAAAAACAATCATTGGCAATCTTTTTACCTTGAAAATATTCATTGAGAAAGGTTTTAATCCTGCTGAGTAAAGTTAACTCTAAAAAATGATTTATGACTTGCCAATTGTTAACTGAACTTTTACTTCCAAAATGGAAAGTATATTTTCATTCATATATGATAATTCTGTAGCAAGTAAAGAAGTCTTTGTTACTTTTTATTTACAATGTCATGATTTTTGAACATTCACTGTGTTTCCAGCATCTGTTTTGCCTATCATTCATGTAGGTCCTTTCAAACACTGAATTAATTCTAAATAGTCATTATAACATATATTACAGAACATATTATTTCTTGTCACCATATATGGAAAATGAGACCCTGAACAAAGTTATAGAAGAGGATAATAGAAGGTTGAAACAAGGTGAACGTCCAGATTTGCTTGTGACCCATAGGCTGAAAATAATGTATCAGATAGCATCCGCTATAGATTTTCTACATACACCAGTGAAAGATATAAGGTAATTTGATTTGGTAAAGTTTAACCAGTTAAATTATCAAGAACTAAGTTAAGTTTTGTTCTTCATTTCATTTTCTTTTAATGTCTTCTTTACAATATAAAGATAGTATGTTTGCACATATAGAATTTCAACCTTGTATGTACCATATAATTATATTTTAGGACATAATGCCTATAACATAACATATCAGGCTTATATTAACTAAACAAATGTCATGTAAAAGGGCAAGTAAGGAAAACATGGGGATAGTCAACCCTAAATGAATTTATTATTATGTGAATCTTTTTTATACGCCTGTTTGAAAAAATGGGATGTATTGTGGAAACGCCCATGGCAGGCGGGCGGGTGGATGGGTGGGTGATGTCCAGTTTTGTCTGGAGCATATCTTCAACATGCATGGATGGATTTTAATGATACTTTGTACCAATGTTCACCATCATGGGGGGGGGGGTAATGTTGCATGCATGAACCAGGTTTCTAAGTCAAAGGTCAAGGTCACAGAAGTCAGAGAAAAATGCTTGTCTGGAGTAAAACTTCTACATGCATTGAGGAATTTTAATATAACTTGGCACAAATGTTCACCATTGTGAGTCAGAGTGTCACCTGTAAAATTTAGGTCCCTATGGCCAAGGTCAAACATGAGAAATATGAGAATATGTGTATTGAACATTTAGTCATCATGAATTGAGGGATTCTAACATAAATGTTCACCATCATAGACTGAGGGTTACACGCATAATCCTGGTCCATATAATTATGTAAGGTCAAGATCACTAGAGATGATGAAATGTCCAGATTTTGTTGGGGCATATATGTTTCACAAACATCTCTTGTTAGCTACAGCTTTAGCAATTAATCACATCACTGTAACAGTTTGCATGGACTATTGAAGGACAGATCTCTTAATTAAGAAAAAGAAAAACCTCTTAAAATCTTTAGCCCATAGTTGTTAGATCATTTCTAGAAAGTTCTCAAGTGACTGTTAGATTATTCTGATTTCTGCAAATGACAATTGATGAGATACAGGGCCATGATGTCTCATTTGTTTTTTCTAGAGGAATGATTGTGCACAGAGATATAAAAAGTTTAAATATTGTACTTGACAACAAATACAATGCAAGGTTAATAGATTTTGGCCTTGCACGTGAGATGAAGGAGGGCCATGACAAAACTAAAACCACCAGTATCTGCCCGACCTCCGCAGGATATGGCAAATTGACACAACTTCAGACTATCATTAGGCATGATGATTACCGTAATTTTGGTGTTGGTATGTTATATTTATTTATTACATATATTTTCTACTTTGACATTTAGGAGCATCATTATGAAGTTATGAAAGCTACAATTATATGAATGACAAATATTGTTTAAGAGAAGAAGTGGTCAAGGGGTTGAGCATTTCACTCCTGATTGGGATTACACTAGTTCAGTTCCCACTTTGAGTGGGAGTCTCCATACTCTCCTGCGCATCGGTCGAATGTTTTACTTTCTTACCTCTGCTAAAATTCAATTTTCAGAACGATATTTTTATTTTTAGACAGGGAAATCCACAGTTACTTTTCAGCCAATCAGTGACTAGCTTACAACGAAATGTCCATACATACAATTGACTACCCAAAATGTAAACAAACAATGCATGTCTGCATGTTACTTACGTACTTCACTTTTCAAAGTGATTTTTAATATGTATACGTAAAAAAACCCAGTAAAACTATCAAAAAGGTTAACATCATGATGGTATGGTTGTTTTTAGACGTTTAATTGCTGTATTAAGATGTTTACGTAAACGCATAGTTGAAATGTGTTTACACAATTGTCAGAAAACACCCGTATATTTATAATTTTTGAAAACACATGATCGTTTAAACCAATGAAAAATTGTTTAAAGATTTTTCTGTTTAGGGAATATTGGTGCACTTTCATGGGTTGCTTAAAAGTTCATTGTAAAGGTCAATATCATAAATCTACTCTTATTAAAGCAGCGGTGCGAAGTAACGGTAGTGTATTCATTTAGCTGCTGAGGGAGCGTAGAGTCTCCAGAGATAATCTATGAAAAGGAACTCTTCATATAATATATGTAATGATATTAATGCTTTTGACAATAACTAGTAAGTCACTTGATGACTGATAATATTCACTTAAACAGGGGCTAGTAAATGCATTAGTCATTAGATCCTAAAACTATAGCCTGAAGATTGATGACAGTTATTGTGTCTCCCACCATAATGTTTGTCAGTGTAACTCCTCCTGTATGCACCATTGGAATTGCATGAAACTACAGAAATAACACCTAATGATTTTCTGCTAGACCGATTTTCGCAAGATTTATGAGACTTATTAGATTTTGATACTTTTATCAGCTCAACTCCTCCAACATTTATCATTGGATGTTAATGAAACCTTAAAGAAATGTTCAGTAGCAAGAATAGTTGTGCAGATTGTGAGGACTATTGTCACAAGTTTTAAGTAGCAATATGGAAGAAATTCTTAAAAATCTTCTTGTATGAAACAACAAAGCCTAGAGTTTTAAAATTTGGCATGAAGCATCGTCTAGTGGACCTCTACCAAGCTTGGTCAAATAATATCCCTGGGGTCACTATTGGCCCTGCCAGTGGTCACATATTCTTCATAGCAATATAGAAGAAAATCTTTAAAAATCTTCTTGTCAGAAACCACAAGGCCTAGAATTTTAAAATTTGACATGAAGCATTATTGAGTGGATCAATCTTGTTCAGATAATAAGATTGGTAAAAGTTACTGGGGCTAAAAATAGATTTATCTACTTTACTTCATAGAGCCTTCATTAAGAGGCCAACATCTTTGATATTTAATATGTAGGTTCCTTGCATGGACCTCTACCTGTAGGTGGAGTTAGAGGTCACTGGGTCAAGGGCACCATAGCTAATAATAGATATTTCTACTCAGGTGAGCAATCCAGGGCCATCATGGCCCTCTTGTTAGCTCACCTGAGCCTTTGGCTCATGGTGGGCTATTGTCGTCTGTCCGTCGTCTGTCAACAACTTCATTCGAACGACATCTCCTCTGAAACCTCTGGGCCAAATTTGATGAAATTTGCCTGGGATGTTCCGTGCATGAAGCTCTACCAAAGTTATTCAAAGAATTCAATTCCATCAAGAACTCTGGTTGCTATGGCAACTTAAAGGAAAAACTTTGAAAATCTTCTTGTCTTAAACCACAAGGCCCTGAGCCTTAAGATTTGGTATGTAGCATTGTCTAGTGGACCTCTATCAAGTTTGTTCAAATTATGCCCCCTGTGGTGAAATATTGCCCCACCACGGGGGTCAATTGATTTTACATAGGCTTATATAGTGAACTTTTAAAAATCTTCTTGTCTGAAACCACAAGGCCCTGAGCCTTAAGATTTGGTATGTAGCAATGTCTTGTGAACCTCTAACAAATTTGCTCAAATTATGCCCCTGGGATCAAATTTGGCCCCGCCCCAGGGGTCAATGGATTTTACATAGGCTTATATAGTAAAACTTTAAAAATCTTCTTGTCTGAAACCACAAGGCCCCGAGATCTAAGATTTGGTATGTAGCATTGTCTTGTAGACCTCTACCAAGTTTGTTCAAATTATGCCCCTGGGGTCAAATTTGGCCCTGCCCTGGGGGTCAACTTATTTTACATAGGGAAAACTTTGAAAATCTTCTTGTCTAAAACCTCAAGGACCTGAGCCTTAAGATTTGGTATGTAGCATTGTCTTGTGGACCTCTACCAAGTTAGTTCAAATTATACACCTTGGGTCAAATTTGGCCCCTACCCAAGTTGGCTCATGGTGAGCTATTAGGATCACTCAATGTCCGGCATCCGTCATCTGTCGTCCGTCCACACTTAGTTCGTTAGCGGTCACATTTTTGCCTCAGTTTTCTTGAAACTTGGTCAGGATGTTTGTCCCAATGATTTCTCTGAGGATTTCGAACATGGGTTATCTGGATTGAAAAACTAGGTCACAGAGCCCAAATATAGAAAAACTTTGTTAACACCCTTGAGGCTACATTTTCAGTTCAAATATCCTGGAAATTTGTCAGAAAGGTTGTATCAATGATTTCTAGCTCAAGTTCGAATATGGGTCATCTAGGGTCAGAAACTAGGTCACAGAGCCCAATTATTGAAAAACCTTGTTAAAACTCTAGAGGTATCATTTTCAGCCCAAATAATCTGGAAATTTGTCAGAAAGGTTGCTTCTATGATTTCTAGCTCAAGTTTAAATATGGGTCATCTGGGTTCAAAAGCTAGGTCAAAGAGCCCAAATATGGAAAAGTCTTGTATACATTCTAGAGGTAACATTTTCAGTCCAAATAACCTGGAAATTTGTCAAAAAGATTGTTTCAATGATTTGTAGCTCAATTTTGAATATAGGTTATCTGGGGTTAAAAACTAGGTCACAGAGCCCAAAAGTAGAAAAACCTTGTTAACACTCTAGAGGTAAGATTTTAATTCCAAATAACTTTGAAATTTGTCAGAAAGGTTGCTTTTATGATTTCTAGCTCATGTTCGAATATGGGTCATCTGGGGTCAAAAACTAGGTCACAGAGCCCAAATATGGAAAAACCTTGTTAACACTCTAGAGGATACATTTTCAGTCCAAATATCCTGGAACTTTGTCAGAAAGATTGTTTCGATAATTTCTAGCTCAAGTTCCAATATGGGACATCTAGGTTCAAAAACCTTGTTAACACTCAAGTGGTTACATTTTCAGTCCAAACAACCTGGAAATTTGTCAGAAAGATTGTTTCAATAATTTCTAGGTCAAGTTTTAAAATGGGTCATCTGGGGTCAGTTAACCAGGTCCATAGCCACTCTTGTAAAAAGCAGTCATAAATAGGTGAGCGATACAGGGCCATCATGGCCCTCTTGTTAACTTTATTCAACTAAACGCTTTTGGCAGAATATCTGCATTCTGACACACACACACACCTGCTTACATTAGTCCGCTGTGGAATTGCAGGATAGTGAAAAAAACCTCTGGTTTACACAAACCACCATTTGATTTGAAACTTGAAAACTGAAATTGTTTACTTGGCAAATTCAGTAAAGTGTTTTTATGTCTGCTTCTTTATGTTTAGTATTTGAACAAGTTTATCATTTACCAGCTTCCCTTAGTTAAAAGTGCTCTAGACACATGTAACATCACACATTTGATCCCATTTCAATTACCAGTAACCAAGTACCCCTCCATACACAAATTTCAAACTCTTGTTGTTGCCATTATTTCCCCATTGCCCATGTGCTTCACATGATTTTTGAGCTCACCTGTCACATAGTGACAGAGTGAGCTTTTGTTATCACCTTTTGTCCGTCATCTGTCCGTCCGTCCATCGTCTGTTCACAATTAGTTTGTTAACATTCTAGTGGTCACATTTTTGCCTCATTTGTCATGAAACTTGGTCAGGATGTTTGTCTCAATAATATCTCTGACGAGTTTGAACATGGGTTATTAGGATTTGAAAGCTAGGTCACAGAGCCAAAAAATAGAAAAACCTTGTTAACATTCTAGAGGCTATTTTTTCAGTCCAAATGTCCTGGAAATTTGTCAGAAAGGTTTTATCGATGATTTCTAGCTCCAGTTCCAATATGTGTCATCTGGGTTCAAAAACTAGGTCATGGAGCCCAATGTATAGAAAAATCTTGTTAACAATCTAGAGGTCACATTTTCAGCCCAAATAATCTGGAAATTTGTCAGAAAAGTTGTTTCTATGATTTCTAGCTAAGTTCGAATATGGGTCATCTGGGTTCAAAAACTAAATCACAGAGCCCCAAAATAGAAAAATCTTGTTAACACTCTAGATGTTACATTTTCAGCCCAAATAATCTGGAAATTTGTCAGAAAAGTTGCTTCTAAGATTTCTAGCACAAGTTCAAATATTGGTTATCTGGGTTCAGAAACTAGGTCACAGAGCCCCAAAATAGAAAAATCTTGTAAACACTCTAGAGGTTACATTTTCAGCCAAAATAATCAAAGGTTGCCTTGAGAATTTCTAGGTCGATTTCGAATATGGGTCATCTAGGGTCAAAAAATAGGTCACAGAACCCAAATATGGAAAAACCTTGTTAATATTCTAGAGGTAACATTTTCAGTCCAAATAACCTGGAAATTTGTCAGGAAGATTGTTTCAATGATTTCTAGCTCAATTTTGAATATAGGTAATCTGGGGTCAAAACCTAGGTCACAGAGCCCGAAAGTAGAAAAACTTTGTTAATGCTCTAGAGGTTACATTTTCAGTCCAAATATCCTTGAAATTTGTCAGAAAGGTTGTTTAAATGATATCTAGCTCAAATTTGGATATGGGTCATCTGGGTTCAAAAACTAGGCCACATGGCCCAAATATGTAAAAACCTTTTCAACACTCCAGAGGTTACATTTTCAGTCCAAATATCCTGGAAATTTGTCAGACAGATTTCTTTGATAATTTCTAGCTCAAGTTGGAGAATGGGTCATCTTGAGTCAAAAACTAGGCCACAGAGCCCAAATATATAAAAACCTTGTTAACACTCTAGAGGTAACATTTTAATTCCAAATACCCTGGAAATTTGTCAGAAAGCTTAATTCTAAGGTTTCTAGCTCAAGTTCGAATATGGGTCATCTGGAGTCGAAAACTAGGTCACAGAGCCCAAATATCGAAAAACTTTGTAAACACTCTAGAGGCTACTTTTTCAGGTGAGCGATACAGAGCCATCATGGCCCTCTTGTTCCAAGTACTGGCTTCTTCAGCTATGTAATCTACTGTGGGTGGGGGGTTATCAATTTCTCAAATTTGCTTATTAATTTACAGTTATACGTGAGCTACTTTCTGGCAGAAAGCCTTCAACAGAAGGATGTCCAGAGGAAGATTTATTTCGTCAGACAGAAAGGAGAATAAAATCCAAATCTTTGGTATGAACTTGTGATTAAATAAGGATTGTCCAGGTTAATGATAGTTTAGTCAATCGTCATAATTTCTTTATTTGAAAAGTGAACAGTCATTAGATATGGTTCAAAGGTGTAGGAAACTCGCGTCTCAGAAATGTCATTTTGAACATCATTGAATTCAGAATTTAATTTTTTTGTGAAAATTGTGCTTTGCATTTTCATGGAGAAGAACCATTATGTGATCTTTGAAATGAATGTTCAAATAGCAGTTACTTTGTTCCATACCAGTGCCCTTTGGTTTAATGCTATTATATTAGAGGAATGTGGAGACTTTGAAAGAAAATGAAACATATTCAACTTTTCTATTAGGAAATGTGGAAGATGCTGGAGACAGAACCATCTGTATTAGATACTTTGGTAGATCTTTCTGAAAAATGTATAGAAGATCGCAAATTGACCTCTGAAAAAGTAGTGACGACAATAAAGGTAATGTGAACTACAAAGGAATGTGTGAAAAAAATCAGGAACATGTAATTTGTCTAAAATTTTGTTTGACACCAAAGACACAATCCTGTCAGTTTATAGTTAAAACATTGTTAAAGAGATTTGAGGTTTCAGCAAATTGTTAACACTAACTTGTATTCAGAAAGATTCACATATTGTAACTGTGTTCTTTTAGACACGTATTGTTATCATAATTGTTTTTAGCTTGACTATACAAAGTATATGGAGAGCTGTCATACTCACCCCAGTGTCGGCATTTGCATCCAGATTTCTGATAAAAGTTTTTGTGCAGAAAATTATTTTTTACTATAACTTCTTTATTTCTTGAGGGATTTGCTTCAAACATCAAGTAAACGTACCTTATCATCACCTACATCATATGAGGTAAAGTTTATAACTCTAGCACCCATGTTTCCAGAATTATCTCCCATTTAAACTAAGAATTTTTCTTAAAAATTGTAATATTTTACTAAAACCATTTTCTAGAGGGATTTACTTCAAACTTCAAATAATGTTCCTTATCATCACCCACATCATATTTCATAAGGTTCATAAATCTAGTGCCAATATTTCTAGAATGATATCCCCTTTAATCAAAGAATTTTCCTTAAAAATGTAATATTATGACTGTAACGTCTTTCTTTCTTGAGGGATTTTCAATAATAAAATAATAAATATAATTTGGTAGTTCGTCTGCCGTGTAGAAGATTCTTGCTGTATATCTATAGATCTTGAATTAAATCAATTTTTTAGTTATCTCTGTCTTACCATCCATTACTTAAATAGTTCAGAGTACTGTCTCCACTGTCACAGCTCTTGTTACTTTAAAATGGCAAATGATTCTTATGAAGCGAAGAAAAAAGTTTTTTAAATGGATTTTATCATTTCAAATAGATTTTTGTTCTATAAAGGATCTCCTTCCTGTTACCAATACACCGAGATGGGAAGCGGATAGCCAGTCAGAAAGGTGTGAAATGTGCTTGCTATACAATGCAGGTAAAAGTTTTTTTTATCAATTTATTTACAGCTGACTGATACACAAAATGTAAAAAGTAAGCTTTTTAGCTCACCTGAGCACTATGTGCTCATGGTTAGCTTTTCTGACCGCCCTGTGTCCATCTTCCAACTGTATCAGCAGTTCCTTAAAACAACATCTTATAAACTATTGTGTTGAAGTAAATAAAACATGCAGAGAATATTCCTTGCATGAAGCTGAGAGAAGTCCATTCCATGCAGAACTTTGTTTGTGGCTAAATCATGAAGCCTTCAAGCTATAGTTGAAGGTGTTAAGTCAGACAAACACAAGTGCTCGTGCATAACATGTGACAAAACTCCTGAAGGGCAATAAACAAAAACAAAACTGGGTTGCTAATTAAAGTAGCGAGTCAGTCAAAGCCTAGCATGTAAGTCCTTGAAAACTGAGGGATAGTCCTTAAAATCCCCATGAAACTTGTTGAATTTTTTTGGGCAAGTGCTGTATGAACAATGCTAGAGGTCCTTTTGCAATATTGTTCAGTTTATGCCCCTGGGGCCATAAATAGCTCTGTTCCAGAGTTAATTGATTTTATGGGTTATATAGGAAAGCCTTAAGAAAACAATCTTCTTGTATGAAACCACAGGTCCATAGGCTGAGGTATTTTGCATTGAGTGTCATCTAGAGGTCCTCTATCAAGATGCTTCATCTTACCCCCTGGATCTCCTTGCCCAGAGTCATTTGATTTAATAAAAGATTAAAAGAAAAGACCTTAAAATCATCATGTCTGAAAACTTATGCCCTAGATCTTAAATGTCTTGTGTGTTGCATTGTCTATTGGACTTCTACCAAGTATTTTTGTTTTTAAAATTTTCTCCCTTGGGTCAAAATTGGCCCAGCTCCAGGGATCTTATTTGTGTAAAAAGTCAAGTCTTTAGAAGTCTTCTTGTGAGAGACCACAAGCTTCAGAATTTAGATGTTTTGATGGAGCATCATCTAGAATTTTTCTACAAAGATTGTTCAGATTATGCCCCTGAGGCCATAAATGGCCCTGCCCTTGAATCACTTGATTTTACTTAGGCTTTTGTAGGAACGATTTTAAAAAATCTTGTCTGAAATGGTTTACACAATTAAGAGCTAAGATATTTGGTATGATGCATTGTCTAGTGGACCTCTACCAAATTTGTTTAAATTTTATTAGCCTTGAGGCTCCAATTTGTATAAAATATTTACATATTCACTTTAAAAATCATCTTCAAAGAAACCATAAGGTTTAGACCTTATATTTTGTGTGAAGTATCATCTTGAGGTCTTCTTCCAAAATTGAATATATTATGCCGCAAGAGTCATTAATGGTCCTGCTCCGGGGTCATCTGATTTTACAAAGGCTTACATAGGAAAGTTTTAAAATTCTTTTTGTCTGAAAGAGTATGTCCTACAGCTTAGATGTTTGGTATGATGCTTTGTGAGTAAACCTCTACCAAGTTTGTTCAAATTATGTCCCTGGGGTCAAACTTAGCCCCAATTTTGGGGTCCTTTTTGTGTAAAATATTTGATCTTTGAAAATTTTCGTGTGAGAAAGAATAAGCTACAGACATTAAATATTATGCATGGAGCATTATTTAGAGGTCCTTGACCATGATTGTTCAAATTATGCCCCTGCAGTCATTAATAGCATTGTCTAGGTGTAACTTGATTTTAACAAGGGTTATATAGGAAAGACTTGAAAAATCTTATTGTCTGAAACAATATCCCCTAGAGCTTAGGTATTTTATATGTTGCATCGTCCAGTGGATACATACAGAGCTTGTTCAAATTATGTTCCTGGGGTCAAAATAAGCTCTGCCTGAGGGTTCTTTTCGTATTAAGTATAGGATCATCGAAAATCTTCAGCTGAGAACATGTTATTTTGGTTCTGATGTTTGCTCAAAAGCAGACCCACAGCCATAGTTCTCAGGTGAGCAACCCAGTGTCATCATGGCCCTCTTGTTTAACTAGGTTTACTTACTGTCTTGTGTTGACCACACTTTATCTGTTAACAGCATGCTATAGCCTTTGATAGAAATTAAGGAAATTTGGCAAGAAGTGCCCTAGTTCAGAGTAGTGAACTATTTCCATACTCAGGGACACTTTTTAGGTGGACTGACTATCGGGATGTGACCACAAAGGTGTTGAAACTGACCCTTAAAAAATCTAAGTCATTAGACTGAAATAAATAGAACCTAAAATTTTTAGGAAAATTCTTATTTGATCAATATGATATTAATGAATACAGAGCTACGAGAGTGAGTGATACGTAGAGGGTTTTTTGTTTGTTTGTTAGTTTGTTTTCTACAGATATGGATTATATCTCATTGAGATTTGTTTTGTATTCTCTCATAAGCAAGAAGTTGCACTTTAAAATATTTTACATTCCCATATTTTCGGTCTGATATCAGTGTTAACATGAGTTGGAATAAAGTGTTTTGTAAAGTATGTATCTTCATTTTTAGCTCATCTGTTTTGAAGAAAAAGTGAAGCTATCATGATCCCGGATCGTCATCATTGTCGTCACAAAAAACTTATGGGGATTTAGTCATTTTTACTCTAACTTCTTTACTAAAATCTTGTCCATGCAACATCTCCAAAACAACTGGAGGATTTCATTGAAACTACAAAGGAATGTTTGTCACTAAACCTATCTGTGCATAATGTCAGGAGTTTCTGGTTGGATTATATTTGGCAGTGTTATGGACTCTTTGTATTTTTTTACTACAACTTCTGTATTAAATTTTTGTCCAAGCAACATCTCCAAAACTGCTGGAGGGATTGTTTATTGAAACCAGAATGTTTGTCGTCAAGTTTTGTTATATATAAAACATTAGCAGGGTTTGGGAATAAAACAATATTGTTTGTATTCAAGGCCAAACTGACAGCTTTCTATTACATTGAATAATTATGTCTTCAACCTTCTTAAAAGAATCTGATGCATAAAAACATTACTTCACCATTTACCTTCAGTTCATTCTCTATTTTTTTGTCTGATCTCTTTTCCCCAGGCATATTCATTTATAATTTTAAACCAGTCTCATTTCAAAGCTACATTTTGGGGGGCATATGTCAATTTCCAGTGACAGCTCTGTTCATATAGATTTATATAGGGAGAATCTTAAAAAAGCTTTTGATGTTTGCTCAACAGCAGACCCAAAGGCAAAGTATTTAGGTGAGCAATTCAGGGCCATCATGGCCCTCTTGTTAGCTCATCTGAGCGAATGCTCAGGGTGAGCTGTTGTGATTGCTGGATGTCCGTCGTCTGTCTGACCTGTCTTCTGTCTGTTCACATTTGCCTTGTGTATACGATAGAGGCTATATTGTTCATTGGTTCTTTATGAGATTTGGTTAGAATGTTTGTCTTGATGAAATCTAGGTTGGGATTGGGTCTGGTTCAAAAACTAGGTCAAGGGGTCCAATCTAAGAAAAACCTTGTGCATGCGATAGAAGCTGTATTTTTCATCTGCTTTTCCTAATATTTGGTCAGAATTTTTGTCTTGGTGAAATCTAGGTTGGGATTGTGTATGGGTCAATTGGGGTCAAAAACTAGGTCACAGGGTCAGATCTTAGAAAAACCTCGTGTATGCGATAGAAGCTGTATTTTTTCATCCGATTTTCCTAATATTTGGTCAGAATTTTTGTCTTGATGGAATCTAAGTTGGGATTGTGTATGGGTCAGTTGGGGTCAAAAACTAGGTCAGAGGGTCAAATCTTAGAAAAACCTTGTGTATGCGATAGAAGCTGTATTTTTCATCCGACTTTCCTTGTATTTGGTCAGAATGTTTCTGTGCAATGAATATCAGGTGAGCAATATAGGGCCATCTTGGCCCTCTTGTTTTTACTATTATAATTATGCATAGGTGCTTATTCCTCAGATTTATTTTTTCAATTCCTTTTTTATGCCCCTGGCATAAGGCATATTCAATTATATATTTACACCAATTTCATTTCAAAGCTACATTTCATAGGCATATGTCAGTTTCAAGTGACAGGTCTTGTTTTTACTGGATGGGTAGGTACTTGCAGTTCAATAGATAAAGACACAAGCGTTATTGCTGCTCTGCAGCACTCTTCTTAAAATTCATAGCCATAATCTTTGTTAATTTCATTTCAGTAAAAAAAGGAGAAAAAGTTTTAACACACAAGATGAAATGCACAAGCAACATCAAAGTATGTGTATCTTGCATAAGAAGCTCCTATTGTAATCCAATCAGATGTCATTCATGCGACGAGCCCAGTTCCATTGATACAACAGTTTACCCCTCTATCGGTAACTATTTTCTTTTATGTACAGTTAGTTACCTTTAGGACAACTTCAGCTAAGACACAGGGCTAATACTTCTAAGTAACAAAGTATTTTGTAATGAAATAATTCTGGGAATGTTCAAAGGTGCATGCAGCTGGTATGTTATATTGCTTAAAGCTGGGAGGATCAAAGGAAAATAAGAATTCTATTAATAGATTCTGGTGCTATTCTGATCAATTTGGTCTAGTTTTGTCTGTAGCTTGTGTATACTGATGTAGAAATGGATGGGAGGAGGTCAGATACAGTCCAGTCCTGTATAAAAAGTATTCGTTTATAAAGATGCAGAACATTTTTCATTTAATGGAATTAAGAAATTTATCTGGAGTGTTGAGCTCTGCTCACCCACTTTGCAATACTTCAAAATGTTTGCCTGTATCAAAGACGTAGTTGCTGGTGATGTAAGGTCACTTAAATGAAACTTGCAAGGGATGTTCCTTGCATGAAGCTCTACCAGTACAGAAATTATGTAAAGAAAGTGTGAAAGAACTGATTGTAAAATACATTGTGGGAAATATTATTTGAAGGTCAGTTGTTGTATTATTTTGTAAATCAACTACCTAAACTCATAAAAAGGAATTCATTCTTATACACATTTTATGAATAGGAGAGAGGAATGCATTCTTATCCATTTTTATTCTTAGGATATGGATGGGCAGCTTTACTGATAGCAGGAGATGATAGCAATGTTAATGTTGCCAAGTCCTTTGAAGAAGACATCAATAAAGTAAAAAAGGTCATAACATCAAAATGTCCACTTGTTATGGGAGTCAGGTAAAATGACATTCTTGTTTTGAAATAGGTTTTAGCTCACCTGTCACGCAGTGACATGGTGAGCTATTGTGATCCCCCCCCGTCCTGCGTCGTCAACATTTCCATTCAAACGACATCTCCTCTGAAACAACTGGGCCAAATTCAATGAAACTTGCCAGGGATGTTCCTTGCATGAAGCTCTACCAAAGTTGTTCAAAGAATTCAATTCCATGCAGAACTCTGGTTGCCATGGCAAGCAAAATGAAAAACTTTAAAATCTTCTTCTCAAAATCCGCAAGGCCTGGAGCTTAGATATTTGGTATGTAGCATCATCTAGTGGATCTCTACCAAGATTGTTCAAATAATGACTCTGGGGTCAGATCTGGCCCCGCCCCGGGGTCACTTGATTTACATAGAGATATATAGTGATAACTTTAAAAATCTTCTTGTCAAAAACCAAAAAGGCATGGAGCTTAGATATTTGTAATAAGGTATCATCTAGTTGACCTCTACCAAGATTGATCAAGTTATGACCCTGGGGTCAGAACTAACTTCGCCCCAGGGGTCACATGTTTTACATAGAGTTATATAATAAAAACTTTAAAAATCTTCTTGTCAGAAACCACAAGGCCTGGAGCTTAAATTTTTGGTGTGATGCATCATCTGGTGGACCTCTACCAAGATTGTTCAAATTATGACCCTGATGTCAGAACTGGCCCTGCCCCGGGGTCACTTGATTTACATAGAGTTTTATAGTGAAAACTTTAAAAAAATCTTTTTGTCAGAAACCTCAAAGCCTGGAGCTTAGATATTTGGTGAGAGGCATCACCTGGTGGACCTCTACCAAGATTGTTCAAATTATGACCCTTGGGTCAGAACTGGCCCCGCCCCGGGGGTCACATGATTTACATAGAGTTATATAGGGAAAATTAAAAAAATCTTCTTGTCAGAAACCACAAGGCATGGAGCTTAGATATTTGCTGTTGAGCATTGTCTAGTAGACCTTTACCAAGATTGTTCAAATCATGGCCCCTTGGTCAAAATTGGCTCCGCCCAAGGGGTCACATGTTTTACATAGGGTTAAGTAGTAAATTCTTTAAAAATCTTCTTGTCAGAAAATGCTAGGCCTAGAGCTTAGATATTTGGTATGAGGCATCATCTAGTGGACCTCTACAAAGATTGTTCAAATTATGACCCTGGGGTCAGAACTGACCCCGCCAAGGGCTTACTTAATTTACATACATTTATATAGGGAAAAAATAAAAATCTTCTTATAAGAAACTACATGGCATGGAGCTTAGATATTTGGTGTTGAGCATTGTCTAGTAGACCTCTACCAAGATTGTTCAAATCATGGCCCCTGGGTCAAAACTGGCCCCGCCCAAGGGGTCACATGTTTTACATAGAGTTATATAGCAAAAAAACTTTAAAAATCTTCTGGTCACAGACTGCAAGGCCTGGAGCTTAGATATTAGGTAGTGTGCACTGTGACCACTGTGGGGTCATCCCCCCTCCCCTGGGGGTCACTCCCCCCCTTCCCCCCTATTTTTTTCTCATTTTTTAAGTTTTTCGCTATGGCAATAAAATTAAGACCATTTGTACAGTTTTTCAAGATGATTTCAAAAGCATTATTCCTAGACCTATATTTTTGACCTACTGACTTACTTTTTTGTTTTAAAGCTTTGGCAATGAAATTTGGACTGTGTGTACAACTTTTTGTTCCGATTTCAAAAATGTCTTCTCATGACCTATATTTTGACCTACTGACCTACTTTTTGTTTTTGGAGCTAGGCAGTGAAATTGCATTAGTCCATTTCTGTGATATGCATCATTGCATTCATAAAAATTTCTTTCATCTTTGAACCCAGGTGAGCGCTAAAAGGCCATTGGCCCTCTTGTTAGCTCACCTGAGCTTTTGGCTCATGATGGGCTATTGTGACTGGTCTTTGTCAGTCGTCCGTCAACAATTTCATTCAAACCACATCTCCTCTGAACCTCTGGGCCAAATTTGATGAAACTTGCCTAGGATATTCCTTGCATGAAGCTCTACCAATGTTGTTCAAAGAATTCAATTCCATCAAGAACTCTGGTTGCTATGGCAACTTAAAGGAAAAACTTTGAAAATCTTCTTGTCTGAAACCACAATGCCCTGAGCCTTAAGATTTGGTATGTAGCATTGTCTAGTGGACCTCTATCAAGTTTGTTCAAATTATGCCCCTTTGGTCAAATTTGGCTCCACCCCGGGGGTCAATGGATTTTACACAGGCTTATTTAGTGAAACTTAAAAAATCTTCTTGTCTGAAACCACAAGGCCCTGAGCCTTAAGATTTGGTATGTAGCATTGTCTTGTAGACCTCTATCAAGTTTGTTCAAATTATGCCCCTGGGATCAAATTTGGCTCCGCTCCAGGGGTCAACTTATTTAACATAGTGAAACTTTAAAAATCTTCTTGTCTGAAACCACAATGCCCTGAGCCTTAAGATTTGGTATGTAGCATTGTCGTGTGGACCTCTACCAAGTTTATTCAAATTATGCCCCTGGGGTCAAATTTGGCCCCCACCCGGGGGTCAATGGATTTTACATAGGCTTATATAGTGAAACTTTAAAAATCTTCTTGTCTGAAAACACAAGGCCCTGAGTCTTAAGATTTGGTACGTAGCATTGTCGTGTGGGCCTCTACGAGTTGTTCAAATTATGCCTCTGGGGTCAAATTTGGCCCCTACCCAGGGGTCATTTGATTTTACCGTCCAACCTTACTTAAGCAGCTAGCAAAGGGAAACGGTAATTGTGACCGCCTATTTGGGGGTAATGCTGGCTCACTTTCTTTAGTAGGCATGTGACTACTTTGAACACAGAATCATAACACTTAATCAACTGTTGTATCTTCATTAACTTTTTAATATGATAATTCAAGTTCAAAATACAATACAAATAGTATCTTGCAGTCATTTAAATTCTTTTAGATATTATCATTATTATCACTGACTTTCTAATCGCGGCATGAGCGCTCTCATCTTTACTCCAGGAAAGTCAAAACATTTGTTCCTTAAGTGCTATCTTAAGTAATGTACGACTCAGTAATAGCATGTTTGAAAATTTCTTTGTTCTTAGTTTACATTTTATCTTTGAAAGTAACAAAACATTTTTAAAAGATAGAAATTAATATTGATTTGATTTTAAGGCTAATCGCGAAAATTAATTCAATAAGAGTTAAGAGTTCTTTCCCTTCCGTGTAGTCGGGATGATTCGCACAAGAAGGTGTTCTCCTAACGAGCCGAGATATAGAATAAAATATAGTATGAGAGTCTATTGAAACACAATGCATGCGCAACAAATAGTCGCCGAATTAACACACTGATTTATTCAAGCATTGTGTATTGTCACGTGTTTGCCTTCGAGGGTTTATTCCAGGGCTTGTCAAAAAATATTCACACCTTGAGAAGACAATACGTGACCGCTAAATGGGGTCGAATTTTGGCAAATTGAATGCAGTTAGTGTGGCCGCTGGCCCCAGACGTAAGGTGACCATTTTATTAACGTGTTATTTAGAAGAATTTTCGTTGGGAGCGTCATGAAATGACCGTTGACACCAGGTGACCGCCGATGTAAGGTGACTATTAGGGCAGGTTATACTGTACATAGGCTTATATAGTAGAACTTTAAAAATCTTCTAGTATGAAACCACAAGGCCCTGAGATTTAAGATTTGGTATGAAACATGCTTTATCAAGCTTTTTCGAATTATTAGATTAGGTTAAAAGTCACTGAGGCTAAAAATAGGTTTATAATCTGTACCTCATAGAGCCTTCATTTAAAGACCAATATCTTTAATATTCAGTATATAGGATCCTTGCATGGACCTCTACCCATGGGTAGGGTTTTAGGTCACTCGGTCAAGGTCAAGGTCACCATAGCTTATGATAGATATTTATACTTTCTGTGATAGAGCCTTAATTTATTGACTGATATTTTACATATTTACATATTTATATTTACATTACTTACATATTTTCAATAAAAACATGAAATACTGCTTAACTGCAAACCTACAGCCAGAATACTCAGGTGAGCGATCTAGGGCCATCATGGCCCTCTTGTTCTCTTTTTAGCTCACCTGAGCATGAAGTGCTCAAGGGTGAGCTTTTGGGATCATTGATTGTCCGGCATCCATCGGCATCTGTCATGCAGTGTGGGTCATCAACAAATTGACTTGAATGACTTCTCTTCCTATACTGCTAAGCCAACTTTGACGAATCATGCCTAGAATATTCCTTGCATGAAGCTCTACCAATGTTATTCAAAGAATTGAATTCCATCTAGAACTGTGGTTGCAATGGCAGCAGAAAGGTAAAATTTTTTAAAATCTTCTTGTCTGACACCACAAGGCCCTGAGCCTTAAGATTTGGTTTGTAGCATTGTCTAGTGGACTTACATAAAAGATCTTCTTGTCTAAAACCATAAAGCCAAGGGCTAAGATTTTTAGCTGACCTAAGCACAAAGTGCTCAGGGTGAGCTTTTCTGATCAGTCTTTGTCCGTCTGTCCGTCGTCAACTTTTCATTCAAATGACATCTCCTCTGAAACCAAAGGGCCAAATTAAATGAAACTTGCCTGGGATGTTCCTTGCATGAAGCTCTACCAAGATTGTTCAAATCGTTCTGGTCCATTGCATTTCTGGAGCTAAAATTAGATTATAAAAGTTGGATCTTTAAAAATCTTCTTCTCCGAAACCTCAAGGCCTGGAGCTTAGATATTTGGTATGAAGCATCATCTAGTGACCTCTACCAAGTTCGTTCATATTATGACCGTGGGGTCAAAGCTGACACCTCCCCAGGGTCAGTTGATTTTACATAGATTTATATTTGGAAAACTTAAAAATCTTCTTGTCAGAAACCACAAGGCCTAGAGTTTAGATATTTTGTGTGCAGCATTGTCCAGTGAACCTTTACCAAGTTTGTTCAAATCATTACCCTGGGGTCAAAACTGGCCCCACCCATGGGGTCATTTGATTTTACACAAGGATTTATATAGGGAAAACTTAAAAAATCTGCTGCTCTGAAACACTAAGGGCTATACCTTCAATTGTTCGTTGTTATGTCTCCCCCAAACCCCGCCCTTCTGATGGAGACATATTGTTTTTGCCTTGGCCATGGGTGTCTGTTTGTCTGTCTTTCACACTTTCAATAACTTGAGTACCAGTTGACACAAAGCCTTCAAACTTCACAAGGTTATTGCCCTTATTGAGTACAAAAAATACCTTTTGTGTTTTGGGTCAGTAGGTCGAAGGTCAGAGAGACCTCTAGAGTGAAAATCATTTCCACTCAATAACAGGATTACCATTTTGCCCAGAGCCTCCAAACTTCTTAGGATGATTGCTTTTACTAAATAGAAGAACCATGTTGTTTTTGGGGCTAGTATGTGAAAGGTCATGGTCACAGGGACCTGTAGAGTGAAAAGTATTTCTACAGAGTAACTGTAGTATCATTACACCCAGAGCCTTCAACTTTATAGGATAATTGAAGAACCCAGTTGTTTTAGGGTCCATAGGTCAAAGGTTAAGTTCACAGGGATCTCTAGAGTGAAAACTGTTTCTGCTTAGTAACTGGAGTACCATTTTACCCAGAGCCTTCAACTTTCATAGGATGAATGTCTTTATTCAGTTAAAGAACCCAATCATTTTTGGGGTCAGTAGGTCAAAAGTCAAGGTCACAGGGACCTGTAGAGTGAAAACTATTTCTTCTCGATAACTGGAGTATCATTACACCCAGAACCTTCAAACTTTATAGGGTAATTATATTAGAAGAACCCTATTGTTTTTGGGGTCTGTAGGTCAAAGTCACTGGGATCTGTAGAGTAAAACTATTTCTGCTAAAAAAATTGAGTTCCATTACAACCAGAGTCTTCAAGCTTATTGCAAAGCTTTTCAAACTTGCACCTATAAAAACCAATAATGATATTTGTAACATGAGCAATGAGCGATTAAGGGCCATCATGGCCCTCTTGTTTACATTATGTGGCCAGGGTCATTAATGGCCTGGCCCAGGGGGCCACTTTATTTTACTTACATTTATGAAGGAAAGGCTTAAAAAAATATTCTTCCCTGAAACCACAAGACTTAGATCTTAGTCATTTTGCAAAGAGTATCAGCTACAAGTCCTCTATGGAGTTTGTTCAGATTTTGTTCCTGGGGACAAACTTGGCCCCACATGGGTAGTTCTATTTGTGCAAAATATTTAATCTTTAAAAATCTTCTTTTGAGAAACTGTAAATTTTAGACCAAATATTTTTTGCATGGACCATCATCTGGAGGTCCTTTACTAAGATTGGTTAAATAACGCCTCATGGGTCATTAATAGCTTTGCCAAGGGGTTCACTTGATTATATATATAGGCCTATATAGGGATGATTTAAAAAAGTCTTCTTGTCTGAAACAACAAGACCTTGAACATAGGCATTCTGCATAGGGCTTCAGCTAGAGGTCTACTACCAAGTTTCTTCAAATTATGCCCCTGGGGTCAAAATTGGCCCACCCTAGGGATTCCTATTTGTGTACAATATTGTATCTTTAAAAATCTTCTGGTGAGAAATCTTAAATTTTAGACTTAAGTTCCTTTGCTAGGAGCATCATCTGGAAATCCTTTACTAAGATTGCCTAAATAATGCTCAAATAATGCCCCTTTGGTCATCAATAACCTTGCCCAGGGGGATACTTGATTTTACATAGGCTTATATAAGGAAGACTTAAAAACAAAAATCTTCTTGTCTGAAACTACAAGTCCTGGAGCTTAGACATTTTGCATAGAGCTAGAGGTCTTCTACCAAGTTTGAATTATGTCCCTGGGTTCAGATTTTGCCCCACCCCATTCAATCTTTAAAAATTTTCTTGTGAGTAACTATAAATTTTAAACCTAAGTTTTTTGCAAGGAGTTCATCTGGAAGTCCTCTACTAATATTGGTCAAATAATGCCTCTGGAGCCTTGCCTCAGGGTTAACTTGATTTTACATAGGCTTATATATGGAAGACCTTATAAAATCATCTGGTCTAAAACCACAGGACCTTGAACTTAGATATTTTGCATGGAGTACAGCTAGAGGTCTTCTACAAAGTTTGTTCAGATTATGCCCATTGGGTCCAGATCAGCTATACCCTTGAGCAACTTGATTTTACCTGGACTTACATAGGGAATACCTTAAAAAATCTTCTTGTCTAAAACCACAAACCAAGGGCTAAAATTTTTGTTCCTCTACCAAGATTGTTCAAATCAAGCCCATATGGTCATTAATGGTTCAGCCCTGGGTCTCTTGATTTTACATAGGCTTATAAAGGGAAGACTTAAAAAATCTTCTTGCCTAAAACCACAATGCTTAGATATTCTGCATTTAACATCAGCTAGAGGTCCTCTACCAAGCCTCTTCAAATTATGCCTCTTGGGTGAAAATTGGCTCTACCCTGTGAGTCATTTGAATTCATATAGATTTATATAGGAGAACCTTTTAAATGCTCAACAGCAGACCCAAAGGCAGAGTATTCAGGTGAGTGATCAAGGGCCATAATGGCCCTCTTGTTTTTATAATTAAAGGGATTCAATTGAAACTGAAAATATATGCATATACTCAGAAGTTCCTGATGTGGGACAAGGGGCATAGCTAAGCTAGGAATATTTACAGAATTATGCCCCCTTTAAATTTAGAATTCTGGTTAAAGGTTTTTGCTTAATGTATGTAATAACTTATTTATTATTAAAGGGATTCTGTTGAATCTTAAAATACTTGCATGTAGTGACAAAGTCCTGCTGTGGGACAAGGTGTAGAACTGTGGAGGAATATTTGCAGGCCCCCCTTTTAACTTTGAAATTTTAGTTAAAGTCTTTTTTAGCTCACCTGAGCACATAGTGCTCATTTGAGAATTTAGGAACGATGGCTGTCCATCGTCCTTTGTCCACAATTACTTCAAGGACATCTGCTCTGAAACCATCATGTCAAATTCAATAAAACCTGCTTAGAATGTTCCTTGAACGAGGCTCTATCAAAGCTAAAAATTTATTTTTAAAAGTGAAACTTTAAAGATCTTTTCCAAAACTGCAGGGCCATTACATTACATTGTAGCTTAGATATTTGGTATGTACCATCATAAAGTGGTCCTCTACCATGTTTTTAGATCATGTCCCCGGGGTCAAAATTGGCTCTGCCCTAGGGGCCACTTTATTTCACTTAGGCCTGTATAGGAAAACTTTGAAATATTTTCTTCTCTGAAAGCACAAGGGTTAGGGCTAAGATATTTGGTATGTATGACTTTGAGCTACCAAGGTTGTTAAAATCATTTAGAAATTTTCTGAAGTTTTTTATTAAGTGTAATAGCTTGTTCATTTTTAACAGGATTCAGATGAAACTTACAATACTTGCATATAGTGACAACTCTGATAAGAATATTTACAAAATAATGCCCCCTGTTACTAATGAATTTTACTTGCTTGTTGGACATAGGATGTAACCATATCAGCATTTTTTTTCTGGATTATTCTCTTTTTACTTAGAAATTTGGTCAGTTGTTTTAAATTTATCATTTTATGTTGATTATTTATGCCTTTTTGGTTCCATCATTAATTTTATCACATTCAGTTTTTGTTTTTATCTTGCAAATATTTGCTGCCACAGCAGTAGTGAACTTTTTTGCAAGACAATAAACCAGTGCCTTGTATTAACAGCAAATGTATTTGAACCTGGATTCAGGTTACCTCATTATCAAAATGTAATATCTTTTGTTTTTTTCAGTGTTGATAATGTGAAGGTTATAACACCAGACAATGATATGAAAGGGAAACAGGAAGAAAGTATGAAGGAGAAGATTAAGTTAGCTGTGGAGAATTTGCAAATGGTAGAGAATATTGATACACTTCTGGTATATATCTCTGGTCATTTTAAACCAGACAAAGGTGGTTTCGAATTGAAATCTGAAGACAAATATCTGTCTATTACACAGCTGAACGGTTACATTAGCAATGTGTTTGCCAGAGCTACAAAAAAACGTGCCATTGTTTTCCTTGACTGTTGCTCTGCTCCAGCAGTAACAGTTGAAAAGGTGGAGTGTTGCGAAGTCCAGAGTTTATCAACTGAGTCTGGAAATAAGAACTCAGAAGATCCAGGTTTAACTTCCCTGGCAATAAATGTTCCTGATATTAAGATAGTGCAAATAAATGCTTGTAGAAAAAGCCAAAAAGCGGTCATAGAGCCAGGTGGCAGCTTGTTCACTAAGTTTCTTCTTCAAGGCTTGACAAGGGTAGCACTTGGAATACCATGTGACAATGTTGCAAGATGTCAGGATTGTAAAAATGATATGGGATGTAAAATAAATGGTGATTTTGTGACTGCTGAAAAACTAACGAGTTATGTGCAGAAACATTTGGACTGTGTTGAGAAAACCGATATTGGTGAATGTGTGATGAATTCTTATAATGCTAGCCACATAGATGTTACAATAGGTTATGTAATTAACTTTAAAGCAGATCTCCAGTTCATTTACAGATTCGGAGAAAAAATAATAAAACATGATGAAATTCCATAACGAATGTTTCAAGATATCAGAGAACTGCATGTTGTTCTGTTTGATAGATATAAAGGTGTGTAGTAGTGAAATAGTTGAAATTTTTCTGTTATTAACACTGAGGCTTTTTGCTCCAAATATTAATTTTTGTGCCCCCACCATAGAGATTTGCACATGTCTGTCCGTACGTATGACGTCCAGTTTCTTGTGTGCACAACTCCGCCTACGCTCATGGATGGATACGAACCAATCTCGCACACATGATAGTCCATGATCAATTGTTGTACAAGAAGAAAAGTTTTCCTCGGCTCAGTTTTCACTGGATAATTGACCTTTTTTGTTTTTTTCATACATGCCAAAAATGATGCCATATATATATATTTTTCAGCAAAGAAAAATGTGAGAAAATAGGGACTTTTTTTTACAAATGTACAGTTTTCAGCAAAGGAAACACAACAAACTTGAATTGAATAGTCTAGCCAATTAACAAAAAAATATACATGTAAGATAATCACCAGTTTATGCAATGTTCACACTAATGCATAATCCTTTGTTAAAAAAAAGTGCTGTTTATTATTCCCCCAAAGGGAGGCATATTGTTTCTGAACTGTCCGTCAGTCTGTCCGTCAGTCCATTCGAAAACTTTAACATTGGCAATAACTTCTTTATTAGTTAGTGGATTTACTTCATACTTGGACACAACACCCCTTTGGACAAGGCCTTTTCACTGACCTATATTTGTTTGACCTTGACCCCTGAATGACCTTCATCTTGAAGATCCAATTGTCCAAAAACTTTAACTTTGGCCATAACTTCCTTATTAGTTAGTGGATTTGCTTCATACTTGGGCTCTACACCCATTTGGATAAGACCTTCCCATTGACCTGTAATTATTTGACCTTGACCCCTGAATATCCAATCGTTCAGAAACTATTATTTGGCCATAATTTCCAAATTAGTAAGTGGATATACTTCATACTTAAACACAACACCACTTTGAACAAGACCGTCTCACTGTCCTGTATTTATTTCACCTTGACCTCTGAATGACCTTCACCTTGAAGATCCAGTTGTCTAGAAATTTTCACATAGCCCATAACTTCCCTATTAGTAAGTGGATTTACTTCATACTTGGACACAACCCCCTTTTGATAAGACCTTCCCACTGACTTATATTTATTTGACCTTGGCCCCTGAATGACTGGTTCTCAGATCAAAGTTCAAAGCACCACTTTCGGGGGCATTGTCATCTTACAGTGACAGTTCTTGTTTTTAGATTTGCCATGACATGGTTCATAGATGTCAACAGATATAAAAAATATCTACTTTTATTTTTGTAACTTTGCCACCTTTGCTTGGATTTAGGCGGAATTTGCAAATTTGCCAAATACATAGAAGTTATATTTTCAATAACACGACATTGTATTTATGGGGCCAGACTTATTAAAAGACAATTAGTATACTGAAATTACTGTATGATTTCTTCCTTTGTAAATATTTGCAAGCTTGTTGGTCTATCTATATGAGTTGATCTAAGCTTTGGTTTATTCACCATTGGTGTTCACATCATGTTTTCAAATTTGATAACGTGACATTTAGGAGTCATTTTACTGATGAAGAGCATTCAGTGTTTCTTGAGCAATTTAAGATCGGGGGAGGGGTGGGGGTGATTAAATATTTTGATATTTTTGTTCTTCTGCATCTGTACCACGTCTTTTTAAACATTAGTACTTGAGTTTTTTTCATAACAATTATAACTTTAAATCAAGTCCTTACCTTGCCTGTTTTAAAAACAGAATCAAAACAAATTATTGAAAGTGACTTTATGTATGCAGAAAATGAGACCGCAAATGTTTTTTCTACTTTAGAGAAAATGGATCTTGACAAGGAAGGTGAACCAAAACTGAGAACTGATGATTTCAGTGAAATTCTTTGTATAGAGGTGGAAAAGGGGCCAAAGAAACACCACAGAGATAGATTAACCAGTCTAGACAGAGTAATGGCAGCCTGGAATGCAAAGCGCGAGCTTGTGGTGTCATTAAGGACAGTCCATGAAATCAGCGAGGGTATTGTCGGAGCATTTTTGCCAATTGGTCAAACAGTGCAGCCAATGTTAGACTTTCTTCATAGCAGCAACTTTGCAAAAGTATGAATTATTTTCATATTGAAGGGCTTGTACAAGTTTGATGAAAGAGAATGGTTCAGTGCTATGTTTTGCCAAAAATGTTTGCTCTCAGATTTTAAATGGGTTATTTATTATTATCAGAGGGCATACTAATAGATACTTCTTAAATATCATATTCAGTATCATTGCCTGTTTCATCAGGCAGACATGTTTTCTTAATTTGGGATCTCTAATCTTTCTTTGAATCTACAATATTATGGGCACTGTGCCTTCATTTATTTTTGACATTTAATGACTGACAGAACCTAAGCTAAAGAAGCATTTTGAGGGCTCACTGCAGAACTGTTGTAACATTATATCAAATTTGAAAGAAATACCACAGTTTTGCACTGAGTCCTTGTTTAATCTGGATAATTGTATGCTTATTTTAAAACATAAGTTAATGTAAGTAAATCAGAGTTGGTTGATGATTTAAAAGAAAGGGATAAAGTTGGATGTTTTGATGCATTAAAAAGGTTTTTTCTCAATACAGAAGGTAATGTTTTTGATGGCTCACTGATTTCTTTTAATCTGACAGAGTGAGGAAAAAGACTATGCATCTATTTATGTCATAAATATGGGTGCCTTAGATGCTTTGATGACTGATCTTGAGAAGATTAAACAGACTGGCCCTATTTCAAAATTTCTGGATCATTTGATTGATATTGAGAGTGCTGTTCATCAGTTAGACACACTGGTAGGTGTATTATTAACACAAATTTTACTGTTGGTATTGGACAAATACATAGGGGTTGCCTCAAAATGAACAAGACTGATTTACATAAAGTATTGTCTTTATGTATAGAGCTTTTTTCTTTTATTTTCACAAGAGTCACAATCAATCAAAGCAATTAGGATACATATGTATTGAAATAATCGATAATACGTTTTTCATAAAATAGGCAGTATTGCAATATATTACTAACACAATAATGACTTATATATTTAAGATCTTCAGTTGAATTATGATCTTCATTATGTATAGAGTTAGTATCGTTTAGTATCGTTCTAGTCCCTACCCATCCCTCATTGGAGAAGACAACGGGCTTAACCTTTCATTCAGTCTAGTGGGTTTTTTTTCTGTCCACAAAATCTGGATGATGCAGTAACTCAAAACTTGTGGAAACTAGATCTATGAAACCTGGTATGATACCAGTATGAAGGTGATGGATGTTCATTTTGACATATGTCAGCCTTTGTGTGCAGATTTAACATCTGGATCATGTAATAACCCAAGATTTGAAGATTAATTTATCGAATAGCATAACATTCTAGGTATAGAGGGTAGAGGGGATACACCATGGTACAGATATTAAATTTAACAATAGTATAACATTTTCATGATTAAAATGACTATTTTAGAGCAATTCTATATCAACTGCAAGTACCCCCAATGCCTCTGTCTGGATCTGGGACTGATAGTGAAGGATCATATCCTTTAACAATGATATACTGCATATCAAGGAGAGAATGCGAGAATGATCTTAGTGCTTGGACGTAAAGAAACAGATAGCGTTTTTGCATTCATCCCATGATATGTATTTGATTGCATAATTCTTTATAATATAATATGCGTTCAGTTTTCCATAGGGCCTATAGACAAGAAAGTGTTCCTTTGTATGAAACAAATCTCCAGCACTACAACTCTCTCAATAAAGTCTTTTATTTTATGCCTACCAGTGAAATATAGGGAAATATCAGTGAGATAAAAGTGATAATACACTGTTTTGAATCAGTTAATTACCATTTTGGTAATACACTGTTTGTGCCGGAACTACTGCTTGATGAAACTTCAGGAATTTCCCCACCACAAGAGAATCCGCTGTATTTCAGACTGTGACAGCGAGTGAAATTTATTTACCTTGTTAAATCCAATTGTAATATTGAATTCCTGAGCATAACTAGTTGTGAACAATGATGAAATTCGCCATAAATTATTTAAAATGTCTGATTTGTTAACATAACTCACATGGACAATATCCAATATGGCCGACTTTCAATTCAATTTATTGAATATTACTCGGTATTAATCCGCTTTTATAATTAAAGTATGTATGGCAAAAAATCAATAAATATTGATAAACTGTGTAGACAAAAATAAATGTTATTTGATAAAAGTGTATTCAGTTTATTTCAGCAGAAGTAAAGTTATCATATGTCTTGGAGATTGTCTGCACTTTTTTGTGTGTGGAGTAACCAAAGTACGCATTAACTGATTTGGGGCTAACCATGGGGAATTTATTGAAGGCCCTGATAAAAAATATCATAAAAAAACCCCATTTTTGACGTGTTGGCATAAAATAAAAAGAAAATTTGTTTGTTTTTTAGTGGAAGATGGGAATTTATTTCATCTCGTGAACACCATATGTTGATATTTTCACTCGTGGCTGCGCCACTCGTGAAAATATCACATATGGTGTTCACTCGATGAAATAAATTCTCATCTTCCACAAAAACAAACAAATATCCTCTATATATTAATGTTGTTTTAGTTGTAGTTGCATCCAGAAAATTTACAGTAACTTGGTTTACTCAGACAGGTGTTGAAGCTACTTTGCAAAAACTATGTTTGATGATTGATAAAAGAGAAGAAATTATGCACATGAGAAATCTGAAATGAAAATTTATCAACATTTTAAATGATGCTTATTAGTAAGGATTGATAAACAGTTTGCAGATTTATGACCAATTTTATTCAGGTGAATGATATGGGGCTGTACTGGCTGTATTGTATACAGTCATGTAGATAGAAAACATTTTGCAAACTCAGTGAATTGAAATTTATAGACTGTTATTATAATAACTTGTTTAACCCGTAACATGTTAAATATGTAAAAGGGACTTGTCCATCTTTCAGTTTGGACAGATCCATTAATTTTTCATGGGTCCCAGTGCAGATTGAAAATTTACTCGCTGAATGGCAGATAGTGTAGACCATGATCAGACTAAATGGATGTGCAGGCTGATCTTGGTCTGCACTAGTCGCAAAGGCCGAGTCAATTGCCTCTAGCAGGGTAAGGGTAAAGATTAAATTTTATAATCATGTTGTTGTTGTTTTTCAGGAAAAAGGTGTCTTGAAAGAGTTACGCATTGTATTTCCATGTGCAACTTTAGATGGAATTAGAAAGCATAGGAGCGATTTTCTTTGTTACCAGTTGAAGAAGGACACTGACTGATGAAAATTGAGTGCCTCAGCATTAGGCATGTGAGCATTGGAGGAATAGAATATTAATATAATGTGTGTAGAAGAGGATTCAAGAGGGTATACTAGGGAAAGTTAAGTACATTTCATAATCAAAATTTGAATTTTATACAAGTCGCCATATGATTGGTCGGTTTGTTTGTAGTGAAATTTTTAACTGATCAGAGATTTTATGAAATACTTTTAATGTTTGAATTTGTGCCTGTCACATTCTTTATGATTTTATTATGAATGGTGAAGTAATTAAGTGTTTCAGCATTTGTATTTAGTTAAGTGGTTAATGTTTACAATGACCCTCTAGCTTGGGTCATATGTGTCATTGATTTTGTTCAGAGATGTTTTAGTTGGTTTTGAACAAATATATCAAGTTGATTGATTTTTCATAGGTTTTTTTTTCAAAGTACTTTTGTATAATAGTATAATTTTGCTGATTGCTTATATGTTAATTAAAATACATGTATAGTCAGTCATAAGCATTGCACTAGTTTTTCTGTCGAGCACTATGTACACTTCAGATCAAGTATATATTATGTTCTGTTCCATTTATACATATATAGTCATTATTATATAAGTATGTACATTTTCTGTTTACCACGCAATTGTTAGCTGTAAGGAAACTCTTGAGGAGTCAAGTGCTTTTTTAGTTGAGGAAATTTTATTTGAAAAGTTTTCAAGTTACAGAAAGTGGATATGAATCAGTTATGCCTTGTTAATTTAAAGAAACTTTGAATGAAAAGTTCAAGCTACTTAGGATGGATTTGAACCAGTTATGCCTTTTTAATTCAAAGAAATTGTGATTGAAAGTTCAAGTTATTCAGAGTAGATTTGAACCAGTTATACCATTTTAATTCATTTTGTGCAAAGAAACATTGATATCTCTGTCAATATCATGGTTTGCATAGAGATATGCTAAAGATAATAATGGTATAAAAATGAAATATGACAAGAACATTGAAAACATCGTTTGTAGCTTTACAGGATGGTTGGGCATGGAAGATGAGGGGATTTAAAGATATACTATACCCATCTTTGCATGAAATACTTCTATTGCAGAAATTAATTGAAATCAAGGAAATACTTACTGAATATGTCTAATTAGGCTACTAGAATACACACACTATGTATGGGAAGCTGCATTCCCTATTACAGGTCATGTTATGTTGGTGGTTTCTTAAGAAAACTGCCAGTTTTTATAATGACACTATATTTATACTGTGTTACCTGACATATCTACTCTTTTTTATTCAAATATGTTTATTTTATATTTTCATAGAAAAAGTGAAGTAGTTATTTGTATTTGAAACTTGAGCATAATATATCTTTAATGACAGATTTTGGTTCCACTTGGTAAAACATAAGTATAGAAACTTATGTTAAGGTGAAGGGGCATATGTTTTATATAGATATCCTTGTTTTTTTTATATTGTATTAAATAATGAAATGACTGTAGCTCTTTGAATGGTTATTTTACTGTACAATTTATGTATGTTATGCCTTGTTTTGGAGACATGGTTAATTATAATCAAATTATTACTATAATGAAAAGTAACTTAAAGCAGCTCATTCACAGAAAATTGAATCCCTTCAAAATAGATTAAATACATATAATCACAAATAAATGATCATTGAAATTTGTTTCCAGTAAAGATTCATTTATGTTTTGATACCCTGCCTAGCATAAAGCGTAACAAACAGTATATACATTAACAGTATTGGCTTGGAGCACTTCGGCACCATTAATCCAAAGTTCTGATATATTTTGGTAATATTTTCTAAAACTTCTTCGTAAATTTTCAGTTGTGTTGTTGATTATATGTTTGAATATACATAAGTGATTAAAAAATGTCTAGGTGTGGGGTGGGGAATTCATTTTTTTTATAAGAAGTATGAATGAGTTGCCTTAAAGACAACAGAACAGTTTCTAAGGCAGCAGTAATGATGCATTCACATAAGAAACATTCCTGGTATATTTTGTTACTCATGTTTTTGTGCAGTAACTTATTCTTTATTGTAACTTCTTCATGTCTAAGGAGGTTTACTTCAAACTTTATCTTCGCCTATATCATTTTTGGTAAAGTTTATAACTCTTGCACCCATATTTCAAAAATATGATATCTCCCGTTTAACCTAGACTTTTCCTTCAAAATAATTGTAATATTTTACTGTAACTTTTTTTTGCCTTTTAAGGGATTTACTTCAAACTTCAAAAACGTACTGATTACCAACTGTTAAGTTTATTATTAGCACAATTTTCTTTTATTCTAATTCTCTATAATCTTTATATTCAATTATAAATTATGTTCTGCAATTCTCTTATCAATAATAAAATAATAAATATTATATATGATATTTCATCTACCATGGAGAAGATGTTTGTCTATATATCATTACCGGTATTTAAATTGAGATTCAGCTCATCTGTTTTCAAAGAAAAAAAGCCGAGGTTTTATGGTCACAGAGTATTTGGTGGCAAAAACTAAAATGTAGCTGATAATTCCTAAACCATAAGACCTAGGGTGTTTTTATATTTGGTGTGTAGCATTGTCTAGTGGACCTCTGCTATGATGGTCCAAATCATAACCTCAGGGTCAATATTGGCACCGCCCTGGGGCTTAATATGGTTGTAAAGGAAAAACTTTCAAAATCTGTTTCTCTAAAATTGCATGACACAGTGCTTTCTAATTTGATGTGAGGCATCCTGTAGCTGACCTCTGCCAAGATTGCTCATACTATGTTCCTTGGGTGAAAATTAGCCCCACCCAGAGGGGGCACTTGGTTTTGCATAGACTTATATAGCAAAGAACTTTAAAAAGGAAAACACAAAATCTAGAACTGTACTGTTTATTTACATGGGATTGGATAGTACTTCCCTTCCCTTTCTGTATGGGATCCCTGACACCCTCCCCCTTTTTGAAATCTTTTTTTTTTTTTTGTTGAGAAGGGGGGGGGGGGTTATGCATAAAAACTTGCCCCCATTTCCTTTTTATCCTTGCTTTCTTTTTGTTTCTTTTTCTCGGATGAGTAGGTACTTTTGCTACTACTTTCATTTCCTTATTGTACCTATTTTTGATGGATTGGTACTTGCAAATTGTTTTTGATAAATAAAACAGATGAGAAGTGGTACCTCTCCTTGGTGCTCCTGTTTAATAGTGTGCTGTCTCTACTGACAGATCTTTTTTGTCATATCGTTGTAGGATGATTGTTTGTTTCTGATTAAATATCATCACTGCTGTATCTTTTTTTTTTATTTTTGACTTACTGTTCATTACGTATAGAGGAATTTTTTCAGGCAATTTGGTGTTAGATAACGATAGACAAAGATTTCTTCATGTTTCAGACAATGTTTATATGATGCCAACTGTATTTTATATGCCAAATAGCCATATCATTAACAAAATTCATTACTGATTGACATTATAATGTTGGATCTAGAGTGCTCAAAGGTGAGCTATTGGGATCATTAATTGTCTGGCATCTGTCAACGTGCGTTGTGCATCGCCAACAATTTGACTTGAACGACTTTGCCTTCTAAACCACTAAGCCAACTTTGACAAAACATGCCTGGGATATTCCTTGTATGAAGTTCTATCAAAGTTGTTCATAGAATTGAATTCCATCAAGAACTCTGGTTGCTCTGGCAACTGAAAGGAAAAACTTTGAAATTTTTATTTTCTGAAACGACAAGGCCCTGAGCCTTAAGATTTGGAATGTAGCATTGTCTAGTGGACCTCTACCAAGTTTGTTCAAATTATACCCCTGCAATCAAATTTGGCCCCACCCAGGGGGTCAACTGATTTTACATAGGCGTATACATGTATAGGGAAACTTTAAAAATCTTCTTGTCTGAAACGACAAGGCCCTACCTAAAGATTTGGTTTGTAGCATTGTCTAGTTGACTTCTATCAAGTTTGTTCAACTTATGTCCCTTGGGTCAAATTTGGCCCTGCCTCAGGGGTTAATTGATTTTGCATAGGTTTATATAGGGAAAACTTTGAAAATCTTCTTGTCTGAAACCACAAGGCCCTGAGCCTTAAGATTTGGTTTGTAGCATTGTCTACCAAGTTTGTTCAAATTATACCTCTTGGGTTATATTTGGCCCCACACAGGGGTGTCAACCGATTTTACATAGGCTTATATATGGAAAACTTTGAACATCTTCTTCTCTGAAACCACAAGGCCCTGAGCCTTAAGACTTGGTATGTAACATTGTCACTACGGTAGTGGACCACTACCAAATTTGTTCAAATTATGCCACTGGGGTCAAATTTGGCCCTGCCCGGGGGTCAATTGATTTTACATAGGCTTATATAGGCAAAATTAAAAAAAAACTTCTTGTCTGAAACCACAGAGCCTAGAACTAAGATATGTTTAATGGAGCATCAGCTAGAGGTCATCTACCAAGTTTGTTCAAATTATGCCCCTTTGAGTGAAAATTGGCTCTACCCTGGGGGTCACTAGAATTCATATAGATTTATATAGGGAGATTCTTAAAAAAGCTTTTGATGTTAGCTCAACAGCAGACCCAAAGGTAAAGTATTCAAGTGAGTGATCTAGGGCCATCATGGCCCTTTTGTTTTACTAGCTAGGCAAGCAACATAAATGTGTCTTTATGCATGCAATAATTCTCTTTCTTACACATTATTAACATAGTTCATACGCATAATTATACAGATATTTTTTGAGTACACATTCATTTTGCTCAGAATAGATACAATAAATGCATTGACTTTTATTCGGAGTAAGTAATATTGAGGTATTTTTTTCCTTTCTCCTACTAAAAGTAAAAATTCTATGAAAATAAGAATAAGTACAGAACAAACATGGTCTGAATCTGTTTGATTATCTACAAGCAGTATTATCCACGTGACACTGCCTGCTCAATGCGGGGAATCACATGACTAAATTAGGGAAAAATGACCGCCAGACATCGTCGATTCGCCTTAAAAATCGATACTTTTTCAGGTAAGTTTGTTTTCTTATCGCACTAGTCAGATTTTTACCTATCCCTATCGCTGAAATTTTCTTTCTTGCTTTCTCAATCTTATTTTATGTCGAAGTGTTCTCCAAAACTTGACCGTTCTATGAAGAGATCTGTACAGCCGGAGGAAGCGCTTGGAAGGGACCATATGGAGGGATAGGTAAACATCTGACCAGTGCGATAACCAAAACAGACTTACCTGGAAAACTACCGACTTTTTAGGCGAATCAACAGTGCCTGGCGGCCGTTTTTAGTTCACCTGAGCACTACGTGCTCATGGTGAGCTTTTGTGACCCCCCTGTGTCCGGCGTCCTTGCGTCGTCCATCATCAACAATTTGTTAAAAACGACGTCTCTGAAACCACTGACTGCACATAAACCAAACTTCACAGGAATGATCCTGGGGAGGTCCCCTTTCAAAGTTGTTCAAATGGTTCCGGTTTGTTGCATAAGTAAGTCCCAGGGCCAAAAAAGAAGTTTCAAAAATTCTTTTTGTCAGAAAGTACTAGGCCCAGAGCTTTGCTTTTTGATATATGACATCATCTATAGGTCCTCTACAAAAGTTGTTCAAATTATGCCCCTAGTGTATGGCCCCGCATCGGGGTGTCATATGTTTTCCTTTTATGTGTATAGTAAAAACTTAAAAGATCTCTTCTGAAATGACAAAGGTTAGAGCTCAGATATTTAGCATGAAACATTGTCTAGTGGATCTCTATCAAAGTTGTTCAAATTATGCCTCTAGTGTCAAACTTGGCCCCACCCTGGGGGGAAGTCATATTTTTCCTTATATGTATAAACTTAAAAAGCTTCTTCTCTGAAATGACAAAGGCTAGAGCTAAGATATTTGGCATGAAACATTGTTTAGTAGGCCTCTACAAAGATTGTTCAAATTATAGCCTTAGGATTAAGACTGTCCCACCCCAGGGGGTCAATGCAACTTCATACAATGGTCAAGCACAATGAAAGGAAGTGCATTGTCCTAGAATCATAACTCCATCTTCACTATTTGCAGAGTTATTGCCCTTTGTTCGTTTTTCTTGTCCGGAGCATAACTTGGAAACTAATTGTTGGAATTCAATGCAACTTTATATAGTGATGAAGCACAATGACAGGAAGCGCAGTGTACAAGAGCTATAAATCCATCTTCTCTATATGCACAGTTATTAACCTTTGTTGGTTTTCCTTGTCCTGAGCATAACTTGAAAACTAATGGTTGGAATTCAATACAACTTCATACAACATGTACAATGGTCAAGCAAAATTACAGGAATTGCAGTGTACAAGAACAACAACTATCTTTAATTGCCCACAACCATAGCTCTGATTCAATTCTTTTACAAAGTATTCTGTTACTAATAACTTCCTCAGTTCCGAAGCAGTCTTGCGGGGGTATTAATATTACATTTAGTGATAGCTCTAGTATACGTATAGTAAAATCTTTAAAAAATATTCTGCTTTCAAACTGCAAGGGCTGGAGCTTTGATATTTCACATGAAAAATTGTGTAGAGGAGCCCTACAATTATTGTTCAAATTATAGCCCAAGGATTGAAAATGGCCCTGTCCAGGTAAGGTGGGGTCATAGTTTTCCTTAAACACATAATTATAGTAAAAACTTAAAAAAAACTTCTTCTCTAAAACCACAAAGGCTAGAACATATATATTTGTCTAGTGAACCTCTATCAATTTTGTTCAAATTATATCCCTCGGATTTTCATTATATACTTATAGTAAAAACTTGTAAGAAACTTATCCTCTGAAGCTTTAAAGGCTAGAGCTTAGATATTTGGCATGAAACATTGTGGACCTCCACAAAGATTGTTCAAATTATAGCCCTATGTTCAAAATTGGCCCTGCCCTGGGGGTCATGAGTTTTCTTTATATACATATACATGTAAAAAAGCGATCTCTGAAACCGATAAAGCTAGAGCTTAGATATTTGACATGAAACATTGTCTGGTGGACCTAAATCAAGACTGTTTAAATTAAAACGCTTTTCCGGAGCAAAACTTCTACATGCACTGAGGGATTTTAATATTACATGGTATAAATGTTCATCTTTGTGAGGCGGAGTGTCGAGTGTGAAATTCAGGTTACTGTGGCCAAGGTTCAAGACACACACAGAGATCAAAAGTCATATGAAAATGTGAGTATGGACCATTAGGTCATCATGAATTAAGGGATTGTATCACAAATGTTCGCCATCATGAGGCTGAGCATTACACGCATAATCCTGGGGCCGAATTCATAAAGCTCCTAAGGGAAAATTTTCTCTTAGTTTCTAAGATTTTCCTTAATATTTTACAGATTTCCCTTAGCTTTTGAGAATTTCCTTTAGTCCTGTTCATAAACTCCTTAGGTGAAAAATTCCTTAAGTTTTGTCGATTTTCTCCTTAAAATTTAAGATACCTCGCTTGCTGCCTTAAAAGTTAAGGAAAAAATCTTAAAACAAGAATGGCTGATATGCAAACGTTTTGTGCATTCATTTATTTACAATGATAGCTCTAGTAAACAATTTTTGAAAAATATCAAATTAAATCTAATATATCTTTGAAATATAGTGAAAACAAAAAATCGACTTAAACGGGATATTTTCTGTCGGCTTTAAATGCAAAGTTGAAGTAGTAGATAGCCTTGTTGCCCTCCTCAAATTGTTCGTAGATATTTTGACCACCACCACTACGGAAACTTGTTTTTTAATGGCAATGTTACCTGAACAAAAACTTCCGCTGAGTGATGACATTTATAATGAAGAGATTTTTTTTCAAATTTAAGTTAGAGCGTCGGACTCCCGATCCGAAGGTTGCTGATTCGAATCCCACCAGGGTTGAGAGTCTTCAGTGACATTCCTCATCCCTCACTTAAGGCACGCAACTACTGGTTTGAATCCAGGAAGCAGTCATCGTGAGGGATTAATATAAGTTGCAAGATCTTGCTTCCCAATCGATGTAAAATAAGTTTAAACTGAATGAAATAAAGAAATATCTTTTCAGAAATCCTTCCGTATATACGTTCTGCAAATATGAACTGAGGTAGATTTAAAATGAGGGCATGCAAGGACGATTTAGAATAATAAATTTTTGCTTCAATTTATCGTCAACAATCCATGCTTATCTGCTTTTCGTAGGGAACTGAAGGCGAAAGCTATTAATTCTGAGGTATTATTTGCCAAAAATATATCGATTTCTTAAAGGAATCCGTCGTAAGATAAAACATCTAAATCAAACAATGATACGGTCAATTCTCTTTAATCAAAAGCTCATTCATAAATATGAATGCTTTAAAACAAACATTGATACACGATGGCAAGCTCCCACATCAAGTGTTGGTACTCCCTTCTCTACTTCAGATAGAATAGAAAACATATATTAGGGATATAATGACGGATAAAACGTATTATAATATCAAAATTTGTTTTGCTGTTAAAACTGTGTTTCCTGGTCCACCAAATTGTATTATGTAAGCGAACATCCCTGGTCAACACATAAGGCGGGATACACTTTTCAGATCATTGTCTTGGATTTTATCAGCCTGAAGGCACGAGTAACAAATATCCACATTCCAGATACGAACACACACACTATCACCCCTACCCAAGCTAATGGAATACCCCAGTCTAAATCAACATTACGTGCAGCGGCCAGTTCGTTCTCTTCAAAGGAATAACACTGGTACTTCTCATACATTTTTGTATGGAAAATAGTCAATCCGAATACAGAAAACAGCCCTGAAATTGAAAGGTGCAAATTAGGCTCATATTTTTCAGAAGTCTACCATACATTATATCTAAATTTCAGTTGCTCACTACCGCGACAAACATGTAACACGCAAATGTATTTCACATCCCATAGAAGACTGTGACATCAAAGGACGCCTTTCAGTCTCAGTCCCTAGAATATTTTATACGCCAATAAAACAAAAAATGTGCAAACATGTCTTTGAATAAATATGCTTGGCTACAAAACACGAAATACATAATTCATATATACTTTATAGCATGATGTTTCGAGTGTATACGGTGGAAAGGAAATCTCTTCTAAGAAAACATGATTATTAGATGTGGCCACACTGATTGTCACACTATATGTCATTTGTTAAAAACAATTTCATTTGTGTCTTCTCAGTCTGAGTCCACTATGGAATGAGAAACAACAGTTATTTAAGCATTCAAATATTGTATTTTAACTTAGAGTTTAATGAATCTGGAAAGATAAATTTTATATTTTTATAATCTATATATATGTAAATAAAGAGTACATTTAATGTACTTGGCAAGTTTCAAAGTTGCCGATACATGAATATGTAGAATGCTTGAATATTAATTCATTATGATATTAAATGGGTAAAAATTCTTATCTAGATTTGGACAGTCAAGCAATTTATTTGTGCACTGTATTTGCTTGTTTATTTGTTCTACTTCACTGATATAAAAAGAGGATAGAAAAAAGAAAGATTCAAATACCTTGCTATCTTGCACATCGTAATCCTCAAGAACTGACATCATTCCATGTAAATTGAGTGATGTTTAAAGGATTACAAGTTTGGATTTCTCCAAAGAATCTACAGTCGCCTGAAATAACAAGGAGATAGATTTAAATTCTGTATTACAATCTGTATTCAGTTCTCAAACCGGAATAATACTTACAGTTATATCAATGACACATTTAATCTACATATAAGATTGGCATATCAAATCAACAATTACAGGTTGGTCCTTCTCTAACAAACCAATTTACACAATGGGGATTCATGGAAAAAAAGGTAAAGGTTAAGGTTTCTTGTTTAACAGGAGTAGTCAACGAAAGTCCCCACCTGGTGTGGATGGAACAACTTATTTCCAGAAGAGCCCACGGTGCCTGTCTTTTACCTCCCTGATCCCCAGCCTAGGCTGATACTGCTGGAAATAGTACCTGGTTAGGTTGCCACACAGTGCTGGGAAATCAGCCGGTAGCTCGGTGGCTACCCAGAATCTAACCTGGGTCGCTAGCTTTGTAGCCCAACGCACAAACCACTCGGCTACCAAGTCGCTGAAATACACCGAAACTTAAAAATTTTATGTTACTTATTGAATAATTAATTTGCATTGAAGATAATGATAGTTTAGTTTAGACTTTACTTTATATCGACTGCAATACTAGTTCTTACAACTTAGATTCATCACTATCGATGACTGCTTCCTGGGTTCCATACCAGTATGTGGAAGAATGTGAAGATCACGAGAGGATGTCGCTTCTGACGGGATTCGAACCCATGACCTTGGATCTGGAGCCCTGTGCTCTACCCCTGGAATACAGTGCCTCCTCCTAAGATAATGTTACTATATGTTCATGACCTGCATCTATATTTACAGGAGTATTTACTGTTTCCATATTTTTGTATGGGTGACGTTAAACATTAATGCATCATTTTATATATCATGTCGTAAAAATCTGCTCATAAATGCAATAATGAGATGATGAATCCATGCTCTTAACTATTTTACAGATACATCAGGGCCTCAATTAATGCCCTGGATACATAAAAATTATACCAAAATAACAAGTGACAGTCACCAGTGCATTATCAATGTTTTTTTAAAAAGACTTTTCTAAGTGTTTTAAATATATAGAGAACACCTATATATTTACTTACGTAATACATCCAGGGAATTCATCACGAGTATTTTACCCCTTTCAAAGCTTGCTAATCAGTGTCTGCATATCCCCGGGAGGTGCCGGACGTTTCGGTAAATGACCAGTTTGGTAAATTGGATTTATATAGTAAACCCTTTGGACGTTTCGGTAAAAAGGCAATTGTATAGTAATTATTTGGTAAATAATGGAGAAAGTTGTCACACATGAAAAACACATAATAATTACCTAGTTTGTCTTCTTTTTGACTCCTCATGCCGTTGGATACTGTATAAACTATTTACAGTGGTCTGGTAAAATTTATAAACAACTGTCATGTTGAATAGGCTCTAATCGGTTTTGGCAAAGGAATTAAAAACATTTTGTCTTACTTTCATCGTCTTATCAGGATCCAGTCTGATTGATCGTGATTAGTGGCAAAAAGGTTCTGATAAGGTTAAAACGTTACATCATTTTTTAACTTATACTTAAGATTAAGAATACAGTTTGGACCCAGATTAATCAGTTAAACTTTGGTTTCACGACATCACTACGATATGCAGGTAGAGATATATACGTGCGTTTTATTTATTTATTTATTTAACACAGTCAGTGCTCTGATATTTCGGGCACGCGTCTATTATTACTCAATTAGCGGGTTTTAAAGACCGCTAATGTGTTGAGTACAACCAAGAGATTAAAGAAAATCGCTGTAATTTAATCAGTGACAGTCCTGATTACTGGAGGTTACGTACCATGGAGGAAACGTACCAGAAGGTTACGTACCATTTTTGGAGATTACGTACCACTTATATATTTTGGAGGTTACGTACCACATATATATTTTGGAGGTTACGTACCACTTACATATTTTGGAGGATTGATATTAAATTAAATGATCGAATTAATACTTTAATATTTCTTTAAAAAATCATATGAAAGCAATATTAATTGCTTATTAAAACGCAAAAGTTATACCTGTATCTATGTATGATTATCACACAGTCAGAAATGAGTAATCAAACAAATCACAAAACAAATTGCAAACTATTGACATATGAGTGAATTCACTGGTTTTTAACAGCGTGATATTTTTTTTATTCAGTTATTAGTAATAACTAAATAACTAGATATTTTTTTTATTTAAAATACAGTTATGACTAATACACTATCCAACGGCATGAGGAGTTTAAAAGAAAACAAACTAGGTAATTATTATGTGTTTTTCATATGTGTGACAACTTTCTCCATTATTTACCATATAATTACTATATATTAATTGCCTTTTTACCGAAACGTCCAAAGGGTTTACTATATAAATCCAATTTACCAAAATGGTCATTTACCGAAACGTCCGGCACCCCCCCCCCCCACCCTCCGGGGAATATACAGACACTGATTAGCAAGCTTTGAAAGGGGTAAAATACTCGTGATGAATTCCCTGAATGTATTACGTAAATAAATATATAGGTGTTCTCTATATGTTTAAAACACTTAGAAAAGTCTTTTTTAAAAAGCATTGATAATGCACTGGTGACTGTCATTTGTTATTTTGGTATATGTATCCAGGGCATTAATTGAGGCCCTGATGTATTTGTAAAATAGTTAAGAGCATGGATTCATCATCTCATTATTGCATTTATGAGCAGATTTTTACGACATGATATATAAAATAATGCATTAATGTTTAACGTCACCCATACAAAAATATGGAAACAGTAAATACTCCTGTAAATATAGATGCAGGTCATGAACATATAGTAACATTATCTTAGGAGGAGGCACTGTATTCCAGGGGTAGAGCACAGGGCTCCAGATCCAAGGTCATGGGTTCGAATCCCGTCAGAGGCGACATCCTCTCGTGATCTTCACATTCTTCCACATACTGGTATGGAACCCAGGAAGCAGTCATCGATAGTGATGAATCTAAGTTGTAAGAACTAGTATTGCAGTCGATGTAAAGTAAAGTCTAAACTAAACTAACATTATCTTCAATGCAAATTAATTATTCAATAAGTAACATAAAATTTGTAAGTTTCGGTGTATTTCAGCGACTTGGTGGCCGAGTGGTTTGTGCGTTGGGCTACGAAGCTAGCGACCCAGGATAGATTCTGGGTAGCCACCGAGCTACCGGCTGATTTTCCAGCACTGTGTGGCAACCTAACCAGGTACTATTTCCAGCAGTATCAGCCTAGGCTGGGGATCAGGGAGGTAAAAGACAGGCACCGTGGGCTCTTCTGGAAATAAGTTGTTCCATCCACACCAGGTGGGGACTTTCGATGACTACTTCTATTAAATAAGAAACCTTAACCTTTACCTTTTTTCCATGAATCCCCATTGTGTAAATTGGTTTGTTAGAGAAGGACCAACCTGTAATTGTTGATTTGATATGCCAATCTTATATGTAGATTAAATGTGCCATTGATATAACTGTAAGTATTATTCCGGTTTGAGAACTGAATACAGATTGTAATACAGAATTTAAATCTATCTCCTTGTTATTTCAGGCGACTGTAGATCCTTTGGAGAAATCCAAACCTGTAATCCTTTAAGCATCACTCAATTTACATGGAATGATGTCAGTTCATGAGTATTACGATGTGCAAGATAGCAAGGTATTTGAATCTTTCTTTTTTCTATCCTCTTTTTATATCAGTGAAGTAGAACAAATAAACAAGCAAATACAGTGCACAAATAACTTGCTTGACTGTCCACATCTAGATAAGAATTTTTACCCATTTAATATCATAATGAATTAATATTCTAGCATTCTACATATTCATGTATCGGCAACTTTGAAACTTGCCAAGTACATTAAATGTACTCTTTATATACATATATATAGATTATAAAAATATAAAATTTATCTTTCCAGATTCATTAAACTCTAAGTTAAAATACAATATTTGAATGCTTAAATAACTGTTGTTTCTCATTCCATAGTGAAATCAGACTGAGAAGACACAGATGAAATTGTTTTTAACAAATGACAGATAGTGTGACAATCAGTGTAGCCACATCTAATAATCATGTTTTCTTAGAAGAGATTTCCTTTCCACCGTATACACTCGAAACATCATGCTAAAAAGCATATATAAATTATGTAAAATGCAAATTTCGTGTTTTGTAGCGAAGCATATCTAGTCAAAGACATGTTTGCACATTTTTTGTTTTATTGGCGTATAAAATATTCTAGGGACTGAGACTGAAAGGCGTCCTTTGATGTCTTCTATGGGGTGAAAAATACATTTGCGTGTTACATGTTTGTCGCAGTAGTAAGCAACTGAAATTTAGATATAATGTATGGTAGACTTCTGAAAAATATGAGCCTTATTTGCACCTTTCAATTTCAGAGCTGTTTTCTGTATTCGGATTGACTATTTTCCATACAAAAATGTACTATGAGAAGTACCAGTGTTATTCCTTTGAAGAGAACGAACTGGCCGCTGCACGTAATGTTGATTTAGACTGGGGTATTCCATTAGCTTGGGTAGGGGTGATAGTGTGTGTGTTCGTATCTGGAATGTGGATATTTGTTACTCGTGCCTTCAGGCTGATAAAATCCAAGACAATGATCTGAAAAGTGTACCCGCCTTATGTGTTGACCAGGGATGTTCGCTTACATAATACAATTTGGTGGACCAGGAAACACAGTTTTAACAGCAAAACAAATTTTGATATTATAATACGTTTTATCCGTCATTATATCCCTAATATATGTTTTCTATTCTATCTGAAGTAGAGAAGGGAGTACCAACACTTGATGTGGGAGCTTGCCATCGTGTATCAATGTTTGTTTTAAAGCATTCATATTTATGAATGAGCTTTTGATTAAAGAGAATTGACCGTATCATTGTTTGATTTAGATGTTTTATCTTACGACGGATTCCTTTAAGAAATCGATATACTTTTGGCAAATAATACCTCAGAATTAATGTCTTTCGCCTTCAGTTCCCTACGAAAAGCAGATAAGCATGGCTTGTTGACGATAAATTGAAGCAAAAATTATTATTCTAAATAGTCCTTGCATGTCCTCATTTTAAATCTACCTCAGTTCATATTTGCAGAACGTACATACGGAAGGATTTCTGAAAAGATATTTCTTTATTTCATTCAGTTTAAACTTATTTTACATCGATTGGGAAGCAAGATATTTCAACTTATATTAATCCCTCATGATAATTGCTTCCTGGATTCAAACCAGTACTTGCGTCCCTAAAATGAGGGATGAGATGTCACTGAAGACTCTCAGCCCTGGTGGGATTCGAACCAGCAACCTTCGGACCGGGAGTCCGGCACTCTAACTTAAATTTGAAAAAAAATCTCTTTATTATAAAATGTCATCACTCAGCGGAAGTTTTTGTTCAGGTAACATTGCCATAAAATAACAAGTTTCCGTAGGGTCGTCAAAATATCTACGAAAATTTTGAGGAGGGCAACAAGGCTATCTACTACTTTAACTTTGCATTTAAGCCGACAGGAAATATTTAAGTCGATTTTTGTTTTCACTATATTTCAAAGATATAACAGACGTCCGAGTGCAGTTTTAATTTGATATGTTTTAAAAATTGTTTTTTTGTAATTGTATGATTCCGCAGCCTTCAACACAATCAACAGATTGTATTATATAAGAACATCCCATGTATGTTTGATATTTGAAAAAATATAGCTACATATCATTGCTGTTTATACTTTACAGATATATGTTAAATCAAATAAGTGACATGATAAATCCAGCATTTTTACATGGCATTTATATTTTTGTCAAAATCTACAACTTTTTGATTCCGCTTAGTAAGACTTTTACAAATAAATGCCTTAAATGGTTATTTTTATATTGAAAACAAATCTTTAAAAGATATTGATATTTTTCATTGTAGAAATAAAAATTTTGACTTTTTTGTTGAGCCTTTTTATTGGCTAGTTTGAAATAAATCCATCATTAATCTTTTCTAAGGTTCAGTGTTAAAGAAAAAATAGAGAAAAAAAAACAGATTTTTTTCACGTAAGACTTGAACATAACGGTTCCTCGTCTAAGACAACTATTTACAGCATATGCTAATAACAGCGAGAGTACAATAAACTCTAAAAGTATTTGGAAACATCCAAGATATACACTGACTGATGGTTTTCTCGGCTGTTTTGTTTGTTTTTTTATCAGAAGGATCCTGCTGTATACAACAGAACTATCGTATACAGCTGTCCCGTTCTATTTGTAAATCTGTGATAACGTATATTTCCTGATTTCTGTAAACTTGTTTGATATTGTTTATGTCTTGTTAATAAAACACAATCGAAAGAATTTCATTTTCATTCATACTTGCTGCTAAAGCGTTTAGTATGTCTGTTCAACTTATAATCTCAAATATATCTTGTATAAAGCATGGACACATGTTCTCTTGGTCACTGTGGCTGCCAGGTCAAAGCCATTGCATTCTTTGAATATTGAAATAATTATCTAGAAGTATATGAAATATGCAGCTGACAGTGGTAGAGTGTCGAATTAAATTCGGGGTCAGCAGAATGAGAATTTCCATATTAAACTTTCTGGCAGAACTTAAGGAAGCCGTCACCTTGAGAAGTTGTTTTAATACAACTAAAAACGTATGTATATGTATGATAACTATCGTATAAGGAATATTTATATTATGTAGCACTATGCACTGGCCCACAAATATCTACAAAAACGAAACAGAAAATATTTCTTTTTCCGTTAAAAACCAAAACGGTCGATTTTTGACCCTGCATTTAATGAAATTGACTGATCTTTTGATAATCCCATTCTTTTGTTTTCTGATAATCAGCTTCGATTTTTTTGATGTATGTTCTACGCAGTGATATTATTTAATACATATTTTGGCAGAAATTGAATTGATGATGTTACGGTTTAGTGCATACCTTCCTATAATTGTATAAATTCAACACCTTCCTATAATTGTATAAACAATTGTCTGACAACCGCGTCTGAGAATCGATTCTTTGGCTCAGTGGTTAGTGTTGGCCTTCGATGCGCTAAGATCGGAGTTCTAATTCCACTCTAGGTTGTGTATTCTAAGATACAATGCATCTTTCTGTTATATACTTTCTTGTCCGTAAGAATGATAAGATCTGTTGAAAGTTAATCATGTAGAACATTTTTTTTATTCTACAAAACGCCTTCTAAAAAATCTAGTAGGATTTGGCCAATTCACAACTGTAGACAATACGTCAAACAAATTATCCGCGGTAATTATACCTGTATATTTATTTGTCTTTAAAATATGTCCCTTTTCAACAAATCAATGAATAAAATGAAAAATTCACTTTATTTTATTTTCAATATGAATCAGGCTGATGTAACCACAGTCTGAAATATAAACACAAACATATTCATCGATAAATGGAATATAGGTTTGTATGGCACAGGGTTTTAATTCGTTCTTAAACAAATACGTATTTTTTCGTATTCCATTGAACGGACTTCTAAAATACTTAAGTTGTTATAATTCTGACATATGTAAAACTGCAAAAAAAGCACGAGAACCAACCGTGTTACTCGCATTTCGGAATATCACACAACTCCCATATTGTTTCCGCTGGTGGACTTTCTACAAAGCACCAGGGTTGCCCTGTTCCATCTGGATCCCGGCAGTAGTTAGAGGCGGTGGCAGCACTACCATCAGGGAAGTTCTCTGAAAACGCGGCACTTTCCCAGCTTACACACGAGTATCCGGATACAGTAACATTCCGAGTTCCCATGTACGTGTCAGCGGTTTTCTGGAAGCATTCGTAGTTCTCTGTCGAACGGAAAACAAATAGTAAATCACAATGACGTAAATCACAATGACAAATATGTAATATTACTAGTCTTTAAACCAAAACGTATAATCATGATCAATGTATTCTCTGAGGTTGTCACACTCCTTACTAAAATAACAGTTACGTATACTCGTCTACTTTTAGACATGTATGAAACACGTCACAAACATCTTAAATACTGTTTGTATAAAATTCAATGTATTTCATTCAGTGAGGGAGTAAAATACGTCCAAATGACTTGTGGGTAATTTTCTCCTGAAATAAATAAAACGCTATGCACAAATTTAAGTTATAATATCAGCAAAAAGCAATTAACGACAGGTGCATTTATAATTGCATATACAGTTACCAGGTTTGCACTTTTTGATATTGCAGAATTCCCACTTTTCATGAGCGTAGTAACACCATGGCATTGTATCATTATCGGGTGAGCGGCAGTAGTTTGAGGCGTCGGCTATTGTGCTTTCTGGGAAATACGCTGGGTTATCTTGGACTGTTTCGGCCCAAGGTATACATGTTTTACCTGATATTGTCACCTGTACCTTGCCACTGTATTCTTTAGCAATTGTCGTAAAACATTCTTCAGCTGAAAAGTACGCATGTGAAACACCTCCAATAATGTAATTATAAGGTCGTACTTACATTTTCTACCAATCTAAATATTATCATAAGAATTTAAACATTCATTTTGACTGATTTCAAATAGCGCACATTGATTTAAATTGGAAACACAAGTAAATGAGTCTGATTTCTTTCGAAAAAAACCCACAAATTCGAATATATATTGAGTGCAAATGAATCAAACTTAAAAGTACACTTTTGAGTGAAAGGACTTAACTACACTTATTTGAAAAGAATTCCATAATCAATTCCTGTAATGAACTTACCTATGCTTAGATCAATTTACATGCATCTTAATCTCTAATTAAATGTGTCACGCAAAATGCAGTGACTCAATTATCAATTAAGAAGCATGTGTCTTTTGTAAGCGAATGGCTTGTTTCAAGCAGCAAATTAGAATAGAAATAGCATAAAAGTTATCTAACAGTTTTTTTAAAGTTTGTATGGACTAATTTTTCCCAAATGAAACACAAAATCTCCCGGATATTTTATGTTTCGGACTACTTTACAGCGCAGAACTAATGCAAAATTCCTGCAGAGACTCGCCATAGAACCAATCTAAATACAACCAGTTTTATTGATTTTTTTACAAAGTTCTTTTATTGCTCGTATTTTCTACTTATTGTTTGATATCTGATTCCAAGGATTCAGTGTGAAATCATCGAACTGCATATGAGACAAGAAGCAGGTCGCTTCCACTGGAACTTTGATCTGCCTCGAACGCTAGTCTGACAGTATTTATTACAACTGAAACATATGTAATCCCTCTGCAATGATCAGCAATTAGTTTAGTTTAGACTCATTTATTTTACATCGATTGCGGTACAAGTTCTTACAACTTAAATTCATCACGTTCGAGGAATGTGAAGATCGTGAGAGTATCTCGGGATTCGAACCCGCGACCTCCGGATCAGGAGCCCTGCGCTCTACCCCTGGACCAATGTGCCTCCTATGATCAGCAATTGACCCTTCGCTGCAAAAAACGTATACGTAACAAATGTTCCGGACTAACCTGGCTCTTTCTTCGGCGGTTTGGTTGTTTTATGAGGAGGACCCGTGGTCGGCAATTGCTCTGAAATTAATGTATCGAGAAATATGTTTCATTTTAGTAATAATAAAACTGTATAATACCCTTAATGAAATTAATTGCTCCATATCTCCATAAAATATTTCAATTATAAAGTAGCAGATATCTATAATATATTTTATAAAACCTTTATGTTTCACATGTCGATAGCATTTACTACTTTTTTCATTTTAAAAGCTGTAGTCCATTTGTTTCAGCAAAGCTAAAGTGGGCAACACCTACCATTTGGGCCTTGCTCTTTTGTCTTCGGAACACATTTTCCATCTATACACCACTGTAAAACAATGATTTTGATAAAATGGACGAAAAGTAACTCAAACCAAAGAATCCAATTATATGATATGTTTTGCTACCTTGCTAAATTAATTCTGTGGCAATTAGTAGGATATAATATGCTTGCATTACAATTCATGGCCACTGTGAACAAAGTACCCGATTGAAAAACTACCCCGTAAAAGTGAACGATTTTTCTCTGACTTGTCACTGCAAATCAATAAATGCTCGTGGGAAAGAATAAAGCAGATTAAGGTCACTGGTCTTAGTGGTCGGTATCGATGAAAAGAAAAATGTGGGAAAAATCGATTGACTGTAAAGACCGGTATGTTTGAGGGTTACAAGTTCGATCGTGCGACCAACCGCATATGAAAAAGTTTTTTTCATACGAAAAACAGTCGTCTAATGCAGGTAGTTTTGAAAAAAAGTTGAAATACCCGCATTAACCTCTGAACTTCTGTTTCACAACCTTTTACATAAACACTCAAACATAAAATATTACTCTTTTTTACTTTTCAGATTAAGATTTCGTGACAATATCGAATTAGTTAGCAATAATCAAAAGATAACCGTGTCAAAATAAATTTTTAAAACGAAGGAAAGAACCTTGTTGTCCCCAGGTTCACCGCACGGAGACCCGCGGGCTGGTGTATGGAATGAACAATATCCTTTTGGCTTGTAAATGCAGCTTAATTGTCGACAAATTCGTTCGTCTGTTGCTGACAAAAGCCACTGAAAAACATCTTACATTATAAATTTTTATTTTCTGTATGAAATACAAGGCATATTGTAGATGGTATCGGTTAAAGGGATTGTGAAACTCGTTTGGTATTTTCCAGAAGCGGAAACGAGGTATTTAGTAGTAAGTATTCACAAACACAACGTCTTACACTTTAATTATAAATCTGTTATTGTTGTTTTTTCTAATGCTATTTTTACTGTTTTCCCATAGATCTACCTTCTCCACTTGTTAATTAGCTAAATCAAGATACATCGCCACTGATCAGCCAACACATCTTGAAAGTTGGTTATTGAACGAACCAAATCCACAATACTCGTTACCGATTTGCCTACTCTGACCGAAAAAAAATGGAAACAAGATCCATGTTACACATGGTTAATGCCCCCGCCGAGAAGAAGTTACCTGAAGGTCGTACTTTCAAAAACTAAATGTTATAATGCGCTTATGCAGTTTGAAGAAAAATCCTAAAAAAATAGGCCAGGTAGAGTTATTGTTCTTGCACACTGTACTTCCTACCAATGTGCTATGTCAGTGTATTAAGTTTGAAGAAAATCCCTCAAGTACTTTTGGAGTTATGCTTTGGATTTTTTAAGTAAATCTGATAAAGGTAAATAACTTTTAAAGTAAGCATGGTAGAGTTATTGTTCTTGAACACTGCACTTCCTACCAATGTGCTATGTCAGTGTATTAAGTTTGAAGAAAATCCCTCAAGTACTTTTGGAGTTATGCTTTGGATTTTTTAAATAAATCTGATAAAGGTAAATAACTTTTAAAGTAAGCATGGTAGAGTTATTGTTCTTGAACCCTGCACTTCGTACCAATGTGCTATGTCAGTGTATTAAGTTTGAAGAAAATCCCTCAAGTACTTTTGGAGTTCTGGTCTGGAAATATTTCAAGTAAATCTGATAAAGAGGAATAACTCTAAAAGTAGGTAAGGTAAAGTTATTGTTCTTGCATCCTGCACTTCCTACCAGTGTGCTATGTCAGTGTATTAAGTTTGCAGAAAATCCCTCAAGTACTTTTGGAGTTCTGGTCTGGAAATATTTCAAGTAAATCTGATAAAGAGGAATAACTCTAAAAGTAGGTAAGGTAAAGTTATTGTTCTTGCACACTGCACTTTCTACCAATGTTCTATGTCAGTGTATTAAGTTTGAAGAAAATTCCTCAAGTACTTTTGGAGTTTGCTCTGGAGAAACTTTTTAAATAAATGTGATAAAGGTGAATACCTCTTAAAGTAGTCAAGATGGATTTATTGTTCTTGCGCACTGCACTTCCTACAGTGTATGAAGTTTGAAGAAAATCCCTCAAGCACTTTGGGACAAAGTTTTCAAAGTAAATCCGATAAAGGGGAATAACTCTAAGAGTAGGCAAGGTAGAGTTATTTTTCTTAAACACTGCACTTTCTCCTAAGGTGCTCTTTCAATGTATGAAGTTTGAAGAAAATCGCTCAAGTACTTTTGGAGTTATGCTCCGGACAAAATAGGGACGGACAGACGGACGGAGACCATTTCATAATCGCCATTGATAGGCTTCACTGCTAGTTAGTTGGCTACCTACTGAACCAAATCCGCTCGTTAGAGGAACACTTACCGAACAAAATCCAGAATAGTCGCCACTGACCAGCCTACACTGCTCGTTAGTTGGCTACCTACTTAACCAAATCTGCACGTTAGAGGAACACCTACCAAACAAAATCCGGAACAGTCGCCACTGATCAGCCAAAACTGCTCGTTACTTGGCTACCTACTGAACCGAATCGGCTCGTTATAAGAACACTTACCAAACTAATTCCAGAATTGTCGCCTCTGATCTGCCTACAGCACTCGCCAATGGGCCAGTATTGACTTAAATTCGGAAAAGTCGCCATTGATAAGCTTACACTGCTCGTAAGTTGGCTACCTATGGAACCAAATTTGTTAGTTAAGGAACAGTTACCGAAATAAATCCGGAATAGTCGATACTGATCAGCTAACTCCGCTCGTCAATGGACTACTTACTGAACAAAATCCGGTATAGTCGCCATTAATCAGCTTACACTGCTCGTCAATGGACTACTTACTGAACAAAATCCGGAATAGTCGCCATTGATCAGCTTACACTGCTCGTCAATGGACTACTTACTGAACAAAATCCGGAATAGTCGCCATTGATCAGCTTACACCGCTCGTCAATGGACTACTTACTGAACAAAATCCGGAATAGTCGCCATTGATCAGCTTACACTGCTCGTCAAGGGTGTGAAGTTCTCCAGGTAACATTTCGTTATGTTTGTCCCATTCATCTTTATCGTAGTAGTCTCCGTGATCAGTTAAACACTGAGCTGACTCCCTATGACAAATACATGATATACATGTCAATCGCTCAAATAATCATTGTTTTCTGTTTTTAAAGGAAATACTATATTTAGAAAAAATGCGATACGTTTATATATGTAGCATATCCATCATATGTGACGTAATATTAATTTCGCCTTCGGCAAGATTTAGACCTTTTCCTGTTTTAACACTTAATAAATTCCTCTTATCTATATATCATTATCTGTTAATCCAACTAAGCATCAACTGTTTTTTAGCTACCATCAACAGTCACAGAGTTCCAACTTTCAACACTGCATCGCTCCTATGATATTTTGCTGATGTTTTAATTAAGATAAATCACACTGTAAAAACTTACGACTGGAAAAATGACTTAAAAGCTTTGATGGAGCATGAAGAAAACCTCCATGGATTCACTGTATATTTCCCCTCGGCAAATAACCGGGATACAGAGGGCGCCATAATGTACAAATCTTCTGCATTACAGTCTTCTGATGTACCCGCACCGTCATGGTTGGAACCCAGACTGAAAATAGCATATTTCATGGTTACATTTATTCAGAACTTGAAATGAAACTAAAGTATATACACAGAATTAGATACACATTGTTACTTCACGATTTGTTTTGGAAAAGTGGTTGGATAGATAAAGCGATTGTCCGACGTCTCTCATTCTATATCCATTTTTTAAGCTGAATAGCTTTCCATCATTAAAAAAAGAAGAATTAAGAACGTTATTTGAGTACAGGCCATGTGTATCATTTTCAAACAAAAGTTTAACAAATCTACCTGAAAAGCAAAAGAAATAACACCATACAAAATTTATGACAACAGAAATGAGTCAAATCGGCACTTCAATATTTACAATTATTTACCAAAAATCAATATGGAACCTTTTCCGACAAGTGTCTATTGCACATTCACCTCATATTTGAAGTACGATAATATAAATGCTAAAGTACTGTTTCAAAGCAAAGAGGTATTACTTATGGCCAAGTTCATGAGCCGCGACGGTGGAGGTGGTGTAATAGTCCCCTTCCTCTTGTAGTGAGGCCCTTTGTGAGGAACATGCGCCTCCAATCCACGCTATTCCGGCAACGCCTGTTGCAGTGATGTTCCCGTCGGAGTAAAGTTCACACCTGCAATAGATACAATGTAAATATTGCATTCAAAGTAATAGCCAAGTGAAATTACACATAACGATTAACGTTCATCGCAACTACAGCTTTATTAAATAACTGCTGCTAAAATTCCGTGACTTTAGATATTGTCAGTTTGATAAAAAAATCAAGCCTAAAACCACTACGCTACGATCGTATACAAAATATCAGACCAGACAAACCCTTATTTTTCAGACATTTCAAAACTAGAGCTATCAAAGGAGTGATTAATACTCCCCGCATTTTGCTTTGTTGTAATGGATTGGGGACGGGCTGTGAGTAGATACGTTAGACTTAAAATGATTGAAAACATCTGGGTATTAGCCAGTTGGTGTGGTTGAAGTCCATATGTAAGTTCTTAGGACGTTAGATGATAAGAAAGCAAGTTATGTCTGGAAAACTTATCCATATTTTGAAACACCGTGACCTTGACGTTTCATGGTTTGACCCGAAATCAATAGGGTTATCCTTAATCAAGTAAAATATATATGCGTATGTTTTCAGGCAGGTAGATGGCAAGGAAGGCAAGTTATGGTCTGGTTATATTTTTCCTTATGTCAAACCACTGTGACCTTGATCTTCGATGGTTCGACCACAAAATCAATAGGTGTCATCCTTGTCTGGTTGAAGTCCAAGTGTAAGTTTACAGGCAGGTAGATGATAACGAAAGCAAGTTATCGTCCGGCACTGTGACCTTGACCTTCCACAGTTCGACCCCAAAATTGATAGGAATCCGTCATCGTGTAGTTGAAGACAATATGAAAGTTTTTAGGTAAGTAGATGGTGCAAAAAGCAACATATTGTCCGAAAATTGTTTTCTTATTTCGAAGCACTTCGATCTTGATCTAACTCTAAAATCTATAGGGGTCATCCTTGATTGAGAAGTAGTAAATGTTTAGGTTTTCATACAGGTAAATGAACGGAAAGCAAGTTATGGTGCGTAAACGACTGTGTCTACGGACAGGCAGTTAGAAAAAACAGACAGACAGACGGACAAGTTGGCTACCTCACATCTTCGTTGTAGGGGGAAAAATAACGCCAAAGAACTAATTTCAGTAGAGACATTTTTAAAGTCTTACCCTGTAAATACCATGATATGATCATCATGTTTAAGGTCAGTGAGATAGAACTGCCACTCTACGAGATACTCCACGTATACGTCTGAATCTATGTATGGTTCGCCCTCTTGATACTTGACTGCTCCTTTAGGCACTGGACTACTGTCATCATCAGTCTATTCAATGTGTTAAGAAACTTATCAATTTATCAAATTTGAAAAAAAGTCTGGTAAATATTATTTTAATTGATGCTTCAAATGTCGAAAAGGAAGTCAAATATATAAATAATATACTTGTTAAGACAACAGGTGAAACACAGGTTCCTATATTTGACATATTGTTTTCAAATGACTTAATTACCTTTATATGTATCACAGAACTTGAATTTCGCATTGCGCATTGGACTTACAATAAATTTTCTGACCGACTTTGATGTGCATTGCATAAAAAGTATCAAATTATGGGGTCACTGTTAAGTGTTTCATATTTTTGTTAATTTACGAGTTACAGCCTTTGCATTTCTGGATCTGTCCAGAAATTAAACCGAGAATTCTTTCCAAAAATCAGCGTAACCATATAAACTTACGCAAATACGTGTTACCAAATAAGCGTACTCAAAATCCAGGTTACAAAAAGCGTACCAAAATTCTGTGTTACAAAATGCGTACATTTTCGAAAAGATGGAAATCGAACACATTGTTAATTCTTGCATCGTCGGATACCACGGTTGATTATTACATGTAATCAAACCGTGGGAAAAATTGAACTAATCTGCGTCGATATATAGCAACAACTTTCTAAAATATCGACCAATGAAATCACGTTTAACAAAATTGACACTCTTCAACGGAGATGGTAGAAAACTATCAGAAACAAAATGGCTGCGTCCATGCGCTTTTCACAAACATGAAACATGTCGCTAAGGTTGCCGCCTTGTCTGTAATACCGAATGCCACATTGAACGAGCGTTTTGATTGGTTTTAATCGCCTCATGAAATCGTGAGGGAACCAATGAAATAGCTGTCTTTGACACATCTCTAATCGGCTAGATATCGTCAAAAAATCCCACGGCTGATAGGTATCCGACGATGTAATTCGTGAGAATGAAAGCGAAAGTACAATGACACTGAATAAAGAAGAGATAGGACATTACTACTTTTCTCTGTTGGACTTGTGGACGTTACAAAACCTTACGTGCTTTGACATACCCTCATTGGTAAGTCATATCATTTGAATATGTAAACATATGGTTAATATGTTTTATATATTGATTTGTATACTCATTAATTCTAACTGTAACATATTGAGTTTAAAAAGGTTCAGTTCTGTTCTGTTCTTCTGTTTTTCTACTATATAAGGTATCATTAGTATACATGCACGCCTCAGTGCAAATATATGACGCTCTGTTAATATTCATTTTGGCCTTGTAGGTTCTGTAAAACAAGGAAAATTTGTTTTCCATCAGATGGCAAGAACAAAGTAAGAATACCTTGTAAAACCGGAAAGAAGAGATTGTAACATATACATTGAAATCGGGATCTTCAATTGATTCGTACCTCAAGCTTACCTGGAAAAGAAATATATATATATATCTGAAAAGTACAACGCTTTAAGCATATGGCAAATGCTTAAGACATATTCAGGTCAATCTTAAAATGTTTCGTTGTTTGATTGTTGATTGTAGTGAAGATCAAAACAGATTTGAAGACGTTTTGAAATAACAAGAAAACTTATTTCAAAACCTTCATTTATACAAATTTGAGTTTGTACTGCTTTGAAACTTGAGATTTCATACTGTTTCTAATTATCAGTGATTTCCTACATTCATTTATTTATTATTTCGATGTCTGTAAAAAGGCATGTAACTCCACCACAAATACATACGCCATTGATAACATGAGCCAGTTTTCGTCTAAGCCGATATTCGGTTGCTTCTTCTTTAGTCATACCTTCCTGTGCTTCGGTTCTTTCAAGATACCTAAAACACTCTTTTATTGTTTGCTACAATTATTACTGAACATGAGCATGAAGAATTACAACTGTAAGCGTTTTGTCGAAATTATCCTTGCAGCATTTTTAATCTAGTTCTATATTTCATGGAATACATTGTGGTAGACGTTTTGAGTTGTTAGTAGTAAATTAGTAACAAGTAAATTAGGCAACAACTCTCGAACAAATAAAACATTCATAGAACAGTTTGATTTACGTTTAAACAACAGATTTTGCCTATTTTAAAGGACTTCACGACCTAATAAAAATCAAATTCAGTAGACATACTTTTTCCACAGGTATGGATCAATCGTTACAATTATTTCCACAGCATATTCGGTTGGTGTGTTTCGCTTCAGATTGTCTCGTCTAGAAATAATCTACAATGAGATATGTTTTACGATGATTGACGTAGAATAAGAATACATTTGACAAAGAAGGAAAGTGTTTATTACAACAACAACATCAAGAACATCAAACAACAACATATGATGCAAACATATGATGCAAACATATGATGCAAATGAAGTAAAAAAAAAGAGAAAACACACTTAAGATAAATATACTTACAGACTTGCCATCATCTGTAACAAAAAAATATATATAATTTAACCTTTATACAAAATATCTGTTTTGCCACATCAAGTGTAAAGATAGAATTATATTTAAGGCGTTGCTTGAATGACAAATAATAGATAAAAAAAATCTTAGGTACTAACCAGGTAACAACATTAGAAATGACCAGGCGTCATTTGCTGACCCCGTTGAGTCATTTAATTCTTCTGTAAAAATAATCCACTGAAATGGCATACATACGTAAGGGAAAACACAAACACAAGACTTCGGTACTTCTTTTCATAGTATTTTACTTGCTCGTATTACACAAAGGAAAGGGAAAAAAACGTTGGTAAGCACTGATATCAAATATGACCTTTGTAATCTATGGGGTACTTGATGTCTTCATCCATCCCCTGATCGGGCATTGATCCGGCAACTCGTGACATGATATGCAGATTGCCAGCATCTTCGATATCAGCTCTTTTTCCACCAGTGGATTGTTCTTTAGCAGGACGTATCTCAAAAGTATCTTCGCCAATATTGAAATAGCCCTCCTACAAGAAAAAGTACGATTCTGTGTCAACCTTGTCTGTTAGAATTGAGTACGCACATGTTGTGTTCTTGTCATAGTGTTAAGCTTGTGCTTACAATAGGGAATGCCGAAGTCTTGATCTTTGTGTTGCTGTAGACCGCTGCACAGCAGAAGTTGATTATAACCATAAACCTTTCTTATGAAACAAAAATAACACAAGCAAACTCCTTAATGTTTTAAATGCAATATGAACTAGCTATAATTGATATAAGTATAATAATGCTATTTCCCCTACCACAGATCGACGGCATTTCATATCTAATGACTCGACACATCTCACGCTAACGGCCGCTCCATTTCTCTTGTCATGATAAAACTTAAATCCCTGGAATTGAAAGTAAACATTTGAAATGACTCTAGAAGTAAGTAACAATTTCTTAGTTAATTCAAAGCATATCTCAGCCTCTCTGACACTTTAATAAACTTTACAAAATTGCCCAACACCATAACTGTAAAGAGTAAAAAGTTTATCCAAAGGGAATTGTTCAATGAGGTGTTATCAGAAAGTAAAAGCAAAGAAAACTGGAAAGCCAGCCTGCTTCCAAACACTGCAAATGTAGCTCTAATATCCATTAGACGTTGAAAATATATTTTGTCCAGTCGAATTGCCTTTTTTGCAAGTTGTTCACAATTTATTGGGGCTGATCAGCATTCGCCACTGAGTAAATTATATATAAATTTATTCATTCAGTAAACGAGTAAATTTATTCATTCAGTAAACAATTAGAAACAAAATCTTTTTCACAATGTTACTGGGGTTCATCAGCATTAACCACAAGCAGGGTATATGTACACATATACATTCAGTAAACAAAATATTAATTTCAACGAATGAGCGGGTAAATTTTTATAATTAAGGATTACCATCAGATTTAAACGGTTGCGAAGCTACACCTTGCCTGACCCATTGAATATTATTTAATGGGCACTTAAAAACACTAACATTTACTTAGAATTTGGAGCAAAGTGTCAACAACAGCATTTACTTACATTGATAAAAGATCGGGAAACAGCAAATACAGGGCATAATGTCTATAATTTAGGGCAGGAGATAATCTGAGATAATCAAACAGTCCAGAGACAGATTGCTACAACTAGCGATCAAATGATATGTTGCTTATACGCACCTTATTACTGAAATTGCGTATAATCTCTGGCTGTTTCCGAGGAATCAAAAAAACCTAATATCAATTAATTGCAGTTTATTCAGCTAATAATGGGACAAAATGTCGTTCTATTTCCGCTGTTAATTATGTAAGATTAATCTAACCTTTAAAAGTCTCTATTCTTCAATTCTTCGGTAATTTTCGTATATATTTAATCACTGCTAATGATTTAACTGTTCCCGTTAATTGTTTCATAAATAACCTAATATTATCAGAAAACAAGTTTAACAACTTACTGCGCCAATGTTTATTAATGTTTAAAAGGGGATTAATAATTACATAACAAGTCTATCTTGTAGATTATACTAGATAAATTGTTTAGGAAGAAGTGAGTTTCATTCAGAATTCTAGCATAAAATCGCTTGTTTTTGCCCGTTTTGCCTATGCTTTAACGAGAGCAAAAAGGTGTGTTAACAAGGAAGTTCTCGCGCTAACGTGCTGTTATTACCAGTTTTCAGTTATGCGCGTTACAGGGCCTTTGTAAATAATGGACGCTGATCCGTCTTTTTTGCCCCAAATCGGCAGTTTATGTAACTTTGCAGGTCGGAACGTAGACGAAACATTCATGGTTATTGATAAAATCAATGGATGGCCTTGTCCTCATTATCTGATTAAATCCAAATATTTTTTAATCAACACTTTTTAAGCTTCAAGATGGCCGCTCGACAGGTTGAAATATGTGTCGCCCCGGAACGCATATTTAAAACACGTACCCATAACAACCTAAAGGCGACTGTACTATTTTTATATTTTTTTTTCGTAAACATGTCTTTTCTAGATCATTTTATGCTAGAATAGCGTTAAAGCACGTTTTTTCGTGTCATAACATCTGCAGAATCCCTCGGGATATGTTGGTGCCCGAGCCCTACGGGATCCCTCAACACTGACGTTGTATATTTTTATCGGGAAAGTGCACATTACTAAACACTGATGTTCTATATTATTATCGGGAAAGTGCACATTACTAAACAATGACGTTGTATATTACTGTCGGGAAAGTGCACATTACGGAGCACTGACGTTGTATATTTTTGTCGGGAAAGTGCACATTACTAAACACTGACGTTCTATATTTTTATCGGTAAAGTGCATATTACTAAACACTGACGTTCTATATTATTGTCGAGAAAGTGCACATTACTGAGCACTGACGTTGTATATTTTTATCGGGAAAGTGCACATTACTTAACAATTTAACAGAATTTTAAGTTTTATCTGACTTTGCAAAAAAAATGTGCAGTTTGCAAAATCAAACAAATTGCAAAGAAGTATTAATTAAGTTTTGCCAAAAACTGATAGGGAATTAGATCAGAAATTACAAATTTATCAAAGGCATACAATCAACATATCAAATGATTGTGCATCATGATGAAAATTCAACTTAACACGTAAAAGGCCTTTTCTGTAATGAATGCGACTGATTGTTTTTTGTCTCACGTACAATAATAACGAAAACAATTTCATAGGAATAATACAAACTGTACCACTGAAAACAATTGGAGCATTGGGCAAAACTAAAGTCGATTAATGTGAGAATATTATTCAAATAAATTTCTGATATGGTTATAAAGGAACATTTTTTCTCAAATTTGGCAAAAGATCGAAACCACGGTTATTACTTAAATTGTGACAATTCTGCATCACGCAAACATGATATAGATTAAACAGATTATTAGGGAGCCACCTGGAAGTGGTACATTTTTTAATCAGGGGTCATTATCATGACTCATCAACGCTGCCGTTGAACTACATGCTAAGAAATCCCTTGTGCACTCGATATCCATGATTGTTATCTTTCTAATAATTTCGGAGAAGGTCATCTTCAAATTTTGTAGAAACATGATGAACTTGAAATGTAAAGTTGTGGTCAGCAAATGAAATTGTAATACAACGCCTCGCTTCTCACTGTTTTACAGCAAAAACTTATTCCATTTCTATGGTACACTTATGATATAACTATGGACGTAACACAAGGGTCACCAGCATAAAAAGTAAATAGCTTAAGCTCCTTTAGAGTAAATATGCCATCCAATTGTGTATTGTATGTCGTTCACGAGCAGTATGTATTGGGACCCTTGTTTCTGTCCGACATTTAAGACGAAGTAATCAGACTATTTGTATGCAAATTCACATCGGACACATGACCTAACAGTTAAACATGAATTTTAAATTGTATGTCGTATATTGTTGATGTATATAAAGATTAACGTGTAGAAGTTTTCAGCATTAAAAATATGAACAGTTTATATACTGTATTTCAAATATTCAAAGTGTATTCATTTTCTAGGGAAGGGTGGGCAGGAGGCGGGGGAGGGTACAATAAACCGAACGCAACTTGTTTGCAGTCAAAATTACATGTTCCTCTCTTTATTTCTAAATATCGTTTGAAAGCTTTTTATTTCATCAAAAAAAAATCATTTTGGCAAGTATTCCATGTAAAAGCTTCAATTTTCATTGATGTGAAACACAACTAAATCTTTCCCTAAGATCATATATTATTATGTCAAATGTCATTGAAATGACTTTCAGATAACCGAAGTGAAAAACATTAGTTTACACTTATTTTGAACAACTGGTCAGTGTAGTAGACTAGACACGTGCTGTTATTCTACATACATTGTGTATAGAACGCTTAGCAAAAGCAGTTTATAGGCATTTAACAGGCTTATCATCTAGAATCTGAACATTGAACCATGAATTTGTAATTTTTTATTTCCGGTGGAAGATCTATTAGGACGTAAAATTACTACAGTTGTCCTTTGATACTTTGACTGATGCAAGTATGCCATTTAATATATATTAGAAACAAGATTTAATTGGATGTATTTTTAAAGATTACGACATCACGTTGATCTGGAATATTTTAGAAAGTTACCTTAAAAATCTACTCATTCATCATTAGCGAATTATTTAACTTAATTTAATTTAGTTTAATTTCAGGATATAATTCTTAAAGCTGTTTTAAAGAAAACGAGGACTTAAAGGTCATGTGACACGACTATAGCAACTTTGTCTATTCAAAATAATCATAATGTACTGATTAAAATGGTTTAACTGCAAAAATATGAAAATATTGCTTTTGATAAGAAAAAACGTGTTTTTTATGATCGGCTGTTTCCGTTTTGACATCGGTAGTTTCCGTCGCAATTTTTGGCTGTGACGTAGATTTATTTCTACTGTACCAGGCAGTAGTGCAGAATTACACTGCATAACACATCCGTTTTTTAATGAAAAAATAACACTAAACCACAAGTCCAAGAAACACGATAAAGGCACACTTATAAAAATAACATGTATAAATTGTAAATTAAATAAAATTATGTGATTACTTCTCGATTTGTATAAGTAAATTCAAATTTTGTGCCGGGAGAACGGGTTGTAATTTTACCCTAATAAATATTAATAAATATTCCAATTTCATCAATGTTGTGGATCTATATAAACTATCTCCTCCACTTTTAACGTCACATTTCCTCACTTGATGTTTACGTCATAAACAAATTCTTTTTCATTTAAGTGTACTAAAATTGAAGTGAATTTAGGTGATCTAATGTGTTAACATTTGTTTCACTGGAATGGAAATTGACACTCCAGTGTATTTTCACGTTGGAATATTGTTTGAAAAATAATAATATGGCATGTCCATCAAGTAGAAATTTGTGTCTGCTTATAAATTAATATCCAGTGAAATGTGAAAGATCCATAAATCACGCCTTATACTGTGGGATTTATGCAAATTAACCTGCCCTTATGGGACCCTTGTATATTCTTCATAACTGTCAAAACAAAGCAATTAACTTTTTTATGACCCAATCAATGATAAAGTTGAGACAAATAGCAAAATTTTATGCCAAGTGATCTTACAAATTGATTGTATTACTTTTGATCAGGCACAAACGTTGTAGCCCGCCCGCTTAGCTCAATAGGTAGAGCACTGGATTAGTAATCCATCTGTGACAATTGTTCTCAGACATTGTGTCTTATGTTCATTTGTCTCTTACCGCTGATTCAGAGTAGATCATGTGGGAACAGTAGTCAGTCACTTGCGGAGAAATTGGCAATTACTGGTTAGTTATCCAAAACCGGTAAGTGGACTGACCGACATATAACAAATGTTGAAATCGGCGTTAAACCCCAAAACAAACAAATGATCAGTCACACTTGTGAAAACATTATGTAATAGCTTGTTCTAATTAACATGTCTGAATGATTTTTAATTAAGAAGTTTCCATGCAGATACATTTTTTAATTAGATAATTAAATGTTATGGATCTATTCATGATGAAAATAAATGTCATTCGACTTCTAAATGTGAACAAATTATTAAAAAAAAAAATAAAAAGCTTAACTTGTTCAATTTTGTTTTTTTACTACATTCAGTCTACATTTTCACTTTCCGTCATAACTTTAAAGTTTTTGTTAACAATCCAGGCAGCTGTGTTAAGTGGCAAGGGATAAATGTGCGTCACTTCCGGTTTCGCTCGTGACAGGTGCGCGCGACCAAGTGCGTAAAATATGGATTTTAATTTGCTATAAAATCATCTTTAAGATGAAAATTACATGCGGATTTTTGTAAAACAGTCATAGTTAGATATATATTTTTCGCTCATATGAAAATTTCGAGGTCAAAAATTCGTGTCACATGACCTTTTAATCTTTTTAAGTTAAAATGGTGAAATGTGAAAAAGGTATGGAATTTATAAGTCGACGAAGGTAAATACTTGCCGTGAAAGGCTTTGTCTTTCTCCTCACGTGTCTATGTTCTCCATTGTCACTATAAGCTTCGTAAACTTGAGCATTTTCATTCAGGCGCTTGTTTTGATGTAAATCAAGCTTCGCTACACTATGACCTTCTCTTATCACGTCCATAGTCAGGCGTTCCGGTAACCCAGACTCTCTAGTGAGATCATGCAGCGTTACATAATCTTCGAGGGCTGAAAGCGATGTATTCAAATATCAAATGGTATAATGCATTTTAGGATTTTGGAATGTCATTATCAATTTATTATATCCAAAATTCGAATAAACGACAGGACTTGAAGTATGTATGTCTGAGAGCATTAATCGTCGGTACCGGTTGTCATAACTGAAGCACCTTGCAGAGTCTACCTTTTTAAGTTGTGCGCGATGGTGCTAGATACAGAAAGTATTCCATTCCAGAGACACCCCTGGCTTTTTCCATGCTCAGTGTATAGCAGTGTTACATGGGACCTCGGTATAAAACAATTATTGGAGGAGCTGGGATCGAAATCGCGACCCCCTGCATTACCAGTTCAGCGCGTTACCACTGGGTTACTGGTCTGCTTCGGAAAAAAGTATGCTCACTAGTAAATCATTTTATGTCATAATTCTATCAAGCATGTCATAGGTTACAAAAATGCTAACTATATATCCTCATTCTCTTTATTGTTTTAATCTATATGGTTTTATGTAGACAATTCAAATTGCTTGAAAGCATCCCAAGACACACAGTAGGAGTAGGGTCAAGCGATAACTTTCTAACTGTTACAAATTAGATTCCTGATCCTTCACTAACAAAAGTACAAGTAAAAGTGATGAGTCGAGACTGCATTTTAAGAGGGTGGAGTTGGGAAGCTTTCTGACTCTTGCACTACCCCTAAGCATTGAACAAAGCTAAAACGCTAAATGTCAGTCAAGTGGACCTCGGGTACCGATAATAATCTCAAATAGAATGAAACAAAAAAATAAATCAGCTCTTTTTAAAACAAGACATAACTGTGTAATTTTGAATTATTATCTAAATAATATCTTTTAAAACAATCCTTACTTTCCAACTGACACTAAAATACAGTATGCAAAACTTACTAACCTGAAGCAAACGACACGGCACAAAGCAATAGAGCAATCATGTTTGGAGTTACTTTTCAAATCCGGACAAAAGTCTGCAAGTATTTATAGCCTTCTTCTTAATGAGGGCATTTTGTAGGCGGTACCTAATTCTTTGAAGTGTTTTTATGTGTAATTGGACAGAAAAAGGGTCATAAATGTTCAGTTAGATGATATTTGTTAGTGATATTTCCCACCGAAATTTTTGACATTTGCAAATGGTTGAATGCTTAATTAACGGTGTAATTAAAGCTAATAGTATAAGCATAGAACGCTATTGTATCTGTCTAACTTTTTTTCGATAAACTGAGAGTTACTGATAAAGACTACCAGACGGTGAAAGTCAAAGTCACTTTTTAAAGTGCATAACATACTAACATTATTGACTTTGTAGGCAAATACCAGCATAAAACATTTTCGGCTGATTTTCTGTTTTGTATTCCACCTCTGTTAATATCTCATTATCCTACGCATGATGCTTGATCGATCAAGCAAGTTTTTTTTACTATAACCTTATTTGGTATTCAGTCAGTTTTACGCCTGTTTCGTTTATTGTATGTTTATTCATACCATTCACAACATAGCAGTATGAAATGATACTCGTCTTCTGTCTCACGTCTGATACAATAAGTACAACATCACTCATGTCAACTCTGTTAGGACAACATCTACTTGCCTGAATACAAGATGGCTAAGATATTTTCACAGTACATAATAATTATAAAATTTTACATATACTGAAGGATCTTAAACGAGTTTTCTTTTTATATAAACACTTATTCAACAAGTTAAGCAATAACTTTATTAAGGGAACCTCGGGCGGGCTTAATAACATTATTCCTGGCCGAGTTGAATAAAAGTTTATGTGAAATGAAAACTCATGTCAAAAGCTTTTTAACACTTGACCAAAACAACCAGTGTTTTGACAACTATGTCTAACCGTAGCTATATTTATAGGAACTCTACGAAAAATCTTTTACAAAACATTCGTCAATAAAAATAGTAAAGAATAAAATGTCAAAATATGTATGAAATACATGTATTGAACATAGAAGATGTCTCTTTGAAATTGGATACATATGTTCCGCACATTGTTCGAATACGGACAATTCTAGAATTGTCCTGCCCGTTTTTGGAATTCCAATAATGGTCGACAATTCTAGAATCGGTCTGCGCTATTCCAGAATCGCACACATATTTTATGTCAATAATTAACAAAATACGTGTTATTAAAACCTGTTTTTAAACAGTGTTTAAATTGTTTGATATTTTAGATACAGAGAAAATATGTTCCATTTGGTTAATAACAAAGAATTAAATTTGTGCAAATTACGCTTTTGCGAGTTATTCAACTGATGAGATATTAAGGATATGGAATATTGTGAAATAATAAAAATTTGTGAATGAGTTGACTTGTGATTTTTTTGTGTAAGTAATAAAGTTATATGTAAACAACATAGTTGTCTTATTTCAACACCTTTGTTAAGATATTAGCTATTATTAAGCAATAATCTGTGATATATAGAAAAACACAACTAGTTTTATGATAAAAAAAGACTTTTTTTCTAAATGATGAAGACAAATAAATGCAAGCCTTTTCGCAATATAGGCTACGCACTACGTCATTGTAATATGTGTACATAAAATTTCAATCACTGACCTTCTGTTTTATAACTTCAAATGTCAATGGAACAGCATGCGGTCAATACTACGTATCGAATGACGATTTTATATCGATATTTATTGTTTATTCATTATCAATTGCTGCATATTTATTGATAATTTACGCTAGCACATTGTATACAAATGAAGACGCTTACTTTGTCCGTAACAACAACATTATCATCCATTCACAGCCGTTCAGTTTCTTGGCATAGATGCTTTAAATAATGATAAAAGAAGTTACGGAAATAACTCTATATCGGTCTTTCAGACGGAATAAAGATAAATTTGTAATAAATTGTAACTAAAACAGTGATTCCATTTATGACCTAATGTAATGTAAAACGTTGTCAACACGGTGACTTTGACTTAACTTATTTTATAAAACAAATGTGGATGTTTCAAGAACGTCAAATCAATACCCTGAGGGACAATTGAAAAGTACGAACTCAATTTGTAAAATCTCAGTTAATAGAAGCGTGCATTTAAGTGCACTATTTGTATATAGTGTTCATTTCGAAATTGCTGTAAGTGGACAAGAATAAGCAATAAACAGTAGGGCGACAAAATCAAACATGGAAAATCAAAGTACTCCAGAGAACTCGACGCTTTTTGATGGACTGGACACTCTTGAAGCTGCCTTCTTCTTTTTAGAAGCTGTAATTTTTGTTCCAACAATCTTTGGAAATATTCTTATTCTAGTGAGCATTAATAAATTTCAGGGGCTGAAAACACCGCTTAATATCTTGATAGGGAATTTAGCAGTTGGGGATCTGTTGATAGGAGTACTTTTGATTCCATTTGATATATTTGGTACGTTTTTCGGACTAAACCGCCTTCGATATGTGTGCCTCACTCAACTGGCAATTCTTGTTTCTCTTCTCTTGGTATCCTTGTTAAGTAACTATGCTAGCAATATCGACAGAGAGGTACTTCTCTGTGGCCTTTCCTTGGGAACATAGAACATCAAAAAGACATAAGCATGTACACATCTTCATTCCATTTTGCTGGGCAGTGAGTATCGGATTCAGCGTAGTACCTTTTTTTGGCATGAACGATTTTATCGACGGGGAAAGCCGCTGTCATCTTACATACGTATGGCCCAGTGAATTACGTGCAGTTTTGAGTACGATTGTACTCGTTATAATAATTGTGAAAATTGTTCTTTTTTTCACTAGTAGTTAAAATCGCTGTTGGAAGACTTCCAAATTACACAGGTCAGGAGGAAGATACTCGAATTCGAAGACACCTCACAAAAACCTATATTCTTATGGCAATATTTTATACTATGTTAGGCGCCATATTGTATTATTACTTTCTTCAAAATATTCTTTGATACTGACATATCAAAAGTAACGCAGGGCTGGACTCTGTTACTTTGTTTATCAAATTCAGGACTAAATTAGCTGATTTACGGGTTGAAAAATTCTAAAATAAGACATGCCTTTAAATTATTGTTATGTGGTACGCAGGGCACAAATGACAACCGAAATTCAGTAGAGATGGACTCTTAAACTAGCATTATGTTAAATTCAATTATATTTCCCTATTCAAATGTGCCTCTGATTATTCAATTCAATGTTGAACAATAAAGTATACATAATTTAAAACATATTCTAAATAGACCTACAATAACACCTATCGTCAGGGTATTTTAAAGGGATATACAGGCAAAAGTGTTATGCTTTCTTTCTCATTTCTTCTATGAATATACTATAAATGTGATCGAAATAATTACAATGACCTGTCCCAGTAACAAAGATTTCCTGTTTTTAAATGAAAAACCGGCTGGTTCCCATCTTGACCCACGTGGGTCTAGATAGAAAATTTAGATTTCGCGCTAAATTTCGCAGTGAATGATTGGACGGTTGAAGTACCGGTCACGTGACAACTCAAGAGAAACGACGATTTGTTGTTTTTGTCACGTGACCTATTTGAAAATAACTCGGTGATTTCGTTCAAGTTTTACTTTTTGTTAAAGAGCTTTCAAATATTTACGTTCAAGCCCGCATTTAACTACAAACATACTGGGAATTTAAAGTTCTTCATATTGAACGTGATTTGAGCAAATAATATCAGTTTTAATTTTTGGGCACTCATTTGCCTGTGTATCCCTTTTAGGGGCGTGCGACGGGTGCGCCTCCCTCTGGAAGCTGCTAGTGTAACAGACTGTGTCTAGAACTTTTCGTAACAACTGAACAATATTTGCACTGATGTTAGGACACATTCTATTTATTCTACTTATTACGTAACCCAATGGGTCTTTTTAAACACCGGATTAAATATAGCGGACCGGCTGTTCCGCAATAACGTGTGCAATTTCATCGGGTATGAAACCACTAAATAATCTTATTCCATTTTTTCTGACAGTTAACAAACACTGTCAGTAGGCATGTCACGTGATGAAATAAATAAAATATTAAACTGTTTTCAAATTATTTCTTTTTTATTATAATTTTATAACTTCCAGACATATAACATCGACGTAGAGCTAATTTCCATTTTAACTAAACAGAGTAAGAGAAAAAAAATATTTCTTTAAAGGCAGTGGCTATGGTTACGGAATCGTAATCCTAGACAAACCCACTGGAAAAGGCTACGGTTACGGAAGTTTTTTTTTTAAAAGAAGCGTATTTTCAGCAGTTAAATAGCAAAAAGCATGCATATTTAATTTTTATTCATTAAAGAAACCATTTTACAAAATTCGCGTTATCAAACTGTCATTTTGTACGCCATTTTAATTGTTGTTGTTTCAGTAACGAACAAATTTAAATTGTCATCTTCATACTGTCATTTGAGCGTTCAGTTGTAGTTGGACAAGTAATAATTTTTTTTTTTTTTGATAAAATGTTTTGTGGATTTGTAAATACAAAGACTGTTTACAACCTGTAGTCAGATTTAAAAAAGGGATAGAGAATGATCCAAATAAAAATGAAAATGGATGGCAATTAAAAGAAAAACGACAACAAAACATAACACATTTCATGAAGAACGAACACATATCGCTATGTGCAAATTATAATGCAATAGTCTATTAGCAACAATAATTCCATTCATAAAAATGTTTATTCAAAATTATGGTGTGAACTGGATGTAGATGGACAAGTTAAAGTGATTTACACAATTTTACATTACAACATTCTATTTTCGTATATATATACGACACAGGAAAAAAGGCACTCGATCCGACAGAACTTTTGGAAACTGATCTTTTTTTTAACAAATGATATCCCAGAATTAATGTCTGAAAATTTCAGCTTCCTGCATAGTGCAAATACGACGTACTTTCATGTTTAAGAGGAACATCATGGGCAAATTTGATGTTCTTTAAAATGACGTCACATACCATAATTTGACGTCAGATTATATCTACGTTCCAGCTGGAATAAAATTAACATGGCATATTTCAGACACTTAAATTTTACCTATTTTATTTTTAAGATTCTATACCTTTTCAGTGTATCCAACATTTTTACAAAAATAATACTATTATCATTCAAAATTGTGTTTTGTTCTGTTGATATCATTTTATACAAGGAAGAATTGTCCCCAAAAACTGTTGCCATGGCAATGGTAATCAAGAAATTTGATACATGAAAGTCATTTTTGTGGAGGACAATATTCAGGCTATCAATATTTCACTTTAATTTTAGATTGGAAGAGTACAAAATTTTTGCATTTTTTGCTGATTTTCAATGCAGTAATAAAATATTTCAATAGTATACCAAATGCCCGAGTGCCCTTTTTCCCGTGACGGCGGTCATATATAGCTTGTCCAACTACAACTGAACACTCAAGTGACAGTGTGAATTTGACAAAGATATTTAACGTTAGTTCGTTACTGAAACAACAACAATCAAAATGGCGTACACAATGATAACGCAAATTTAGTGAAAAAGTTTGTTTAATGAATAAAAATTAGATTTGGCATGCTATTTGATATTCAACTGTTGAAAATACGCTTCTTTAAAACTTCTGTAACCGTAGCCTTTTCCATTGCCATTAATATAATTATGTTTATTGAATGGATTATGAATTGTATGATGCTTTATTTTCAAGAACTTGAATAATGGAATTAAATTATTTTCTTATATTAATAAGAGCTCATTTGCATAATTTTATTGATTCATTGATTTTTATTGTTAACTGTCATCCTCAGTTATGGTTTTAGACTGACAAATTTAAAGAATTAGATTGGTCATGATCAGTTAAATTTTCTAGACTGACAAATGGAAAGAATCAGTTTTGACATACTCTGTTTTCAATCAATGATATATATCTTATATTAAGCAAGTTGCAACTGGTATACTTATAATATATTTATCGTTCTATTAATTATCTATTCGCAAAGACCTAAAATGAATTTTATGTCTGTCAATTTCAAAAAATTTTACATACTTAACTTTGTCATTGATCTTTTGTGACCTATCCCTAAACTGACCTATTGACCTTCTATCTTGTGTTTGTAGCGACAGTATTGAAATTTGAACAATTTATTAAACTTTGCACGTAGATTTCAATTGTGACCTTTACCGACCTTGACTTCTGACCTACTTTTTTAGAGATCTGTGTATGTAAATTTGGACCATATATAAAGGTTTTGCATGCAGATTTTACCTTTATCTTTACTTTGACCTATCCCATTTTTTCTAAGTTTCAGCTTTAAAATTTGATCAACATGTATATTTTGCTTGCACATTTCAACATTTTATCTTAAGGAACTTGCCATTTAGTGAAGATATTTTTGGTATCTAAGTATGCTTTTCAATGTCTTTCATTGGCCGTACTTTTTAGAGCAATGGTAATCTGGTGAGAGATATAGGGACAACGTTGCCCTCTTGATTTTTCCTCATCAGAATTAAATATGTTGTGGCTCTTTAAGGTTATGTTTTTGCAGATTCTATAGTGTAACTAAGTGTTGGTCTTTATCTTGAATATTGACGTTTTTTAGCCGGTAACAGAAGATTTAATTTTTTGCTTCTTTTGTAAATAAAGAAAGCTCTCTGATTTGTTAAGTATTTTTCATTTTAGCTCCGATAAGAAATTGACTAGAGATAACGTTTCTTGTAACCGTCTGATCAGGCTTTGAAGCATTTTATCACATCGCTCATTGTAATATCATGTAACAATAGGAGGCCTTTCTATCTTGAATTGTTTTTGCGTTTTATCTTTGAATTTATAATTTGTCTCCATATCTGACCATGCGGACAGCAAGTGTCTCGAAATAAAATTATTTCATCTTATAACGTAAAGGTACTATAATTCTTCTCAAAAGAAGTCCGTCGAGTAAAATTCGCCCCTGAATTATGTCATTTGTTTTGTCCTTCCGTGAGATTATAATCAGAAATAAGATTTACGGGTTAAAAAAAGAAATTTAGCAAATCATTAAACGTGTTTTGTAAAAGGGTTCCCTATTCTACGGCAATTTACCTCCCTTACTACTGTCACTGACGGTACTTGTATATTGTCAAAAAGTGTTGATTTAACTCAATACTAAGTCAACATTAATCCATTATGAAAATAAGAGCCTTACGATATACAGAACTATATCAAAAATTACTTCCCCTGTCAGCATACGTATATTTCCGGTTTTGCTTCATCATAAGCACTGAAAATGTAAGAGAACCAAGAGTGTCTCTGGAATGGGATGCTTTCTTGCTGTTTGTTGCACTATCCCTTACAACTTTAAATAAATTTTACTGTTCAACCGGTACCGACGATAATAAAATTCGGATTGTTAGTAACTCGAAAATTGCCTGCCCGGCTAGCTCAATCGGTCGCGCGTCAGTTTGTCAATCTTGACTGTCTCGGTTCAATCCCCATCAGGGCCGGCGAAATTTCTCTGCGATAATTGATCTATAGGTCATTTGTCCCTCACCTCTGAAGCAAGTGAGGAAGTAGTCAGTCACATGCGGAGAAATTGGTTAGCAAACTGGTTGGATAGCCAGGAACACTGGTTAGGTGGACTGACCGCCGGGATATGACCATAACGTTAGGATAGAGTGCGAAATGGACTCCATTTCACGAAATCGACTTTACGGCTACGAAATGGACTTTTATTTTCCTAACTTTGGCTTTAATATTGATATTTTCTGTATTTTCTTGGGTAAATGTAATAAATAAAAGCTATATCTATATCATGTCTCCTTTTTTATTAATTTTTAGCAATTGATGCTCCAAATATCACAATTCATTGTGACCGCGCCCTACGAAATGGACATTCTCTTTAAGGAATACCTACGAAATGGACTTCTGTTGTTTCCAATATGGCTTTGATATGAATGACAACAGTATTTTTCAAGTTTAATATGATAAATACTAGATAGGGTAATATAATTATCATTTTTAAATTGTCATTTAGCTATCAGATGTCCAAATATTAAAATTATTTGATATCGTGCCATACGAAATGGACTTTACGGCTACGAAATGGACCTTTATTTTTCTAATCATGGCTGTAATATTGGTATTATCTGTATTTTTCTTGGTTAAATGTAATAAGTTAAAGATATATCTATATTATGTCTCCTTCTTATTATGTTTAAGTAATAGGTGCCTCGATTATTACCATTTATTGGCCTACGAAATGGACATTCTCTTTCAAAAATACCTACGATCGAAATGGACTTCTGTTGTTTCAGTTATGACCTTAATATGAATGGCAACAGTATTGTTCAAGTTTAATATGATAAATACTTGTTAGGGTAATATAGCTTTCACTTTTATATTGAAATTTAGCTAATAGATGTTCAAATATTAAAATTATTTGATATCGCGCCTTACGAAATGGACTTTCCGTCTACGAAATTGACTTTTATTTTTCTAATTATGGCTTTAATATAAGTAGTATATTTATTTTCTTGCTTAAATGACTGAAATTCCCATATAAGGTTGTTTACAATTGCAAAAAGAATAATTCATAGATATTTATTCACCTTTTTTAATCAAACCAACATATATAATATGAAACGTATAAATATTTCTTAGACATTTTGGAAATGCAAGGTAATAAAGCGATTGTAACAATGGGTATATATGCACATATATAAATTTTATTGATATTACTCCAATTTATAATTATATCAATTAAACTTACCTTTTATTCGATGTATTGTGCTAAAGACACCGCACACATCTATGCCGATTACAGGGATTAGTAAGGTGTTAATTATAATGACACACACGTGGCAATGTATAAGTCGCTAAAGATATACATACGTGCGTGAACCGACTGTCAATTGATCAAAGTGTGATAATCCAATTATCGGATAAATCAACGAAAAAGCCAGACGAAATTTTAAACCTACGCATATTTTAATTGATTGACTAGCAGTTTGGTAACATTTTCCATTTATATTAAAAATTTTAATGTAAAAAAAACAACCATGTATCTATTATCTATCATTAATATTAATGAAAATGCTGATAAAAAAATAAATTCGTGACTTGAAACATATAACTCTATTTCGTAGAAGCTTTGCTACAGAACAGTACATTTCGTAGAGTGCGGTATAACTAAAAGTTAATATCAGGTATATACATTAGACATTCGTCTAAAAGCTAAAAACATGTGGCAACTCTTTTAATTCATTTGTTTTTAGGAAAATTTCCATTTAGTGGGGCGCGGTCACATAAAGGGCTATATTTATATCATCTATTGCATGCATATAATACCAAAAGTGAAATCATATAGGTATATATTTTATCTATTACATTTAACCAAGAAATAACAGATATAACTTATATTAAAGTCTTAATTAGAAGAATAAAAGTCCATTTCGTTGGGCGCAAAATCAAATAATTTTAATATTTGGACATCTAATATCTTAATGTCAATATAAAAATGATAGATATATTACCTTATCTATTATTTATCATATTAAACTTGAAAAATACTGTTGTCATTCATATTAAAGCCATAATTAAAACAACAGAAGTCCATTTCGTATGTGTTTTTGAAAGGGAATGTCCATTTCGTAGGGCGCGGTCACAATAAATGGTTATATTTGGAACATCTATTACTTAGTCATAATATAAACGGTGTCATGCTATAGATATATCTTTTATTTATTACATTTATACAAGAAAATACAGAGAATACCAATATTAAAGCCATAGTTAGGAAAATAAAAGTCCAATTCGTAGCCGTTAAGTCCATTTCGCGAAATGGAGTCCATTTCGCACTCTATCCCTACCGTACCATAGCTGTTAAACTGGCGTTAAACCCAAATAAAACTAAACTCGAAAATTAGTCACTGCCGACGAGGGGTCCCGACATCAAATTACAACATATTTGGCAAAATCCTCACACCGGTTACGTCACGATTTGGTACTGATTAGGGGAAGTAACCACTTCGGGGATTATGCATATTTGGCAGTTTTTGACCCAATACTCTAATTGTAGGGATAGGTTCTTAATAAAAAATAAAAAAATATATTAATCTATTATTTCCGTGTTTTATGAAACGAACTAAAAATATCAGACTTCGAAATAAATATGAAAATATCAAAGATAGTTATATGCTAACTAAATAACTAAAGGTCTTCGATAATAATTAAAAGCTATTCGTGTTAACAACAAACTATGACTGATCCAATGATCTTAAACAAACATGGCGGTACCTGCAAATTTTGCGTGCCCAGATAGAGAAAAATTTAGTTATTGTTTTTCAAAGTTGATTCACTTTAAGTACAGAGCTGATGAAGCAGCGAAAACGGATTTAAATTTACTTCTTGACCAGTTGAATTCCCTCGAATATGCAACAGTCATTGTCAGTGAGCAGGTGAGCTTCGAATTTTGATTTTTCGTACCAAAATCATTCGTATATCATTTTCACACTTGAGGAAAGGTACCGGTAAATTGGAAAACTTTACATATGGCGTTTGGAATCTTATCTAAAACAAAAGAAGTTTTATAAACCACTTTGAGTATCTGTGGTTTTCCTATTGGAAGTGTCTAGGGATACATGTAGGTAATTAGGTTATCCATTTGCCCAGGGTTCTAGTTTACATATTCGTACTTTTTATCTTATTATTGCTTTGAAGTTGAGGCTTTGTTTGGGGGGTAATTGTGGCAGTTCTTGTTATAGTTCGTTTTAGTTCTATTTTCAAAGATACACAAGTATGTCACCTATGTATCAAACTGAAAAAATACAAGATGTTGTTGTATCAGAGACATAGATAACAGAGATAGGCAACTTCCTAGCTAGTTAAGGTCTCACGCGTGCCTGCTAAGACAGTGTCTTGTAGCAAGTATAACTTGTTAACTAGTTGCCAAATTGAAACAAATTATACATTTTCTGAAAGCCTAGTCATTTGTCTATTGCTGTAGGTAAAATAATTTTAGTCCTGGTAAATATAAATGATGCATCATGTGTTAAAGAGAACTGCAACTTAATCATTTTTCACAAAACTATAAAGATAGTGAAAAACTGGGATATTGGGTATATTCTGCCAAGTTATATTAAATTAAAGGGCTAGAAAGTTGCCAATATTTTAACTTGCAGCTATAGACGACTGTTTAAGCTTTCAAATGATGTATACCTTAAAAGGGTCGAACAAATAGCCATTGAGTTTTAATTGCTACAAAATGCCTAATTTTTTCACTTTTTGAGAGGCATGTGCGCTATTTCAATGGAGTAAATAGGAGCTGCTTATCTCTGTTATCTATGTCTCTGGTTGTATATAATAAAAAAGCCTATTCATAAAAATGTGCTGATAAGTAAAATAAAAGCTGTTGAAAGTTACAAAAAAATGTTCAGTGGACTTGTAATGAGAATTGACCAGGATGGTAATAAACAATAAAACCAACTGATGTCATTTTGAGCCAACTCTCTTGTATCGTCATTTCTACTAATGACCAGATCAAATGCCTTCAATATCCATGCTTCACCAATATAGTTCAAGCTGTAATTGAAATGATGCTACAAGCACTGATTTTGATAGCGTTAAGTCACTGGCCAAACTTGTTACAGTTAGAAATTCCTGAACTATAAAAGACGGGATTTGTGATTTCTACTTTTGAAAATTCATCCATTGAAGTTTCAACTTTTTGTTAAGAAACATAGTAACAAATATTGCACCATGTTTTGATGTTTGTTATTGTAACTGTTCTTCAACTGTAGGGTATAACATGATACAATAATGTACATATCTTAACAATTTTACCAAATGATGAAACAATCTAAAGTTACTGTTATATTGAAGGATGGGAATACCTTGTTAACAAAGCTGTATTCTACAGTACCACTTCATGAAGACAGACTTATTGTGAAATTATGCCAGGTGACCAACCTATGGAAAAGAAAACAAATGGTATGTATAATTTCTAAATGTTCTCAAACTTGACCCTGCTGTCCGCAATATTTTTATGCCCTCAAAGGGAGGCATATAGTAATCGCACTGTCTGTTCGTCCATCTGTCTGTCCTGTAAAATCTTATCCTCGCTTCATTTCAGAAACCGCTTGAGAAATTTCATTCAAACTTAACAGGAATGTTTGTCACCAAGTCTAGTTATGTATATCATTAGGAGATTCCGCTTGATTAATTTTTGGCAGAGTTATGGGCACTTAGTCTTTTTTTTACTCTAAAATCTTTTCCTCGCTTCATCTCCAAAACCGATTGAGAGATTTCATTGAAACTTAACAAGAGTGGTTAGCACCAAGCCTACAATGTAGTTGTGCATATCCTCAGGAGATTCTGTTCGATTTATTTTTGGCAGAGTTACTCGCACAGTTTAGTCATTTTTTTACTCTAACCAATATTAAAGTATTGTCCACACTTCATCTCCAAAACCGCTTGGAGAATTTCATTGAAACTTCACAGGAATGTCACCAAGCCTAGTTATGCATATTATCAGGAGTTTCTGCTCGGATTATTTTTGGCAGAGTTATGGGCACTTAGTCATTTTTTACTATAACTTCTATATTAAAATCTTCTCCACACTTCATCTCCAAAAAGTGCTTGGAGGATTTCGTTGAAACTTCACAAGAATGTTTGTCACCAAGCCTTGTTGTGTATATTATCAGGAGTTTCTGCTCAGATTATTTTTGACAGAGTTATGGGCCCTTAGTCATTTTTTAATATAACTTCTATATTGAAATCTTGTCCAAGCTACATCTCCAAAACAGCTTGGGGAATTTTATTGAAACTAGAATGTTTGTCACCAAGCCTTGTTATATATAAAACATCAGTAGGGGTTGGGAATAAAACAGTATTATTTGTATTCAAGGCCAAACTTACAGCTTTCTATTTCATTGAATAATTATGTCTTCAACCTTCCTATAAGAATCTGAAGCAGAAAAACATTACTTCACCATTTACCTTCAGTTCATGCTCTATTTTTTGTCTGATCTCTTTTCCACAGGCATATATCTACACCAGTTTCATTTCGAAGCTACATTTCGGGGGCATATGTCAATTTCTATCGACAGCTTTTGTATTCTTTTGCAATCAGTTAAGACCATGATCAGCCAGTACATCCATGCTTCTTTAAGTATGTAAGGAAAATCCCTTAAAAAGATAAATGGGTCTGTCCAAACTGAATAATAGATGAGTCCATTTTAGGAGGGTGGGGGTTAAATCAAATACTGTGCTTAAGCTTGGATTCATCAAAGAACTGCCTGATCAAGGGTACAGGTAAGATTGGTATCTGGTACAGGTACAGGTAAGATTGGGGAACTGTCCTTTCTTTGATAAGTTTTATGGTTAACCATCAACAAAACTGAAAAGCTGTTCACCTCTCCAGTGAATAAATCTTTGATGACATAACTTACCTACCATATTAGTCTCAAGAAGTCCCCCCTGAAATCCATTAGCATATTTATGATTTTTGTGTTTTCAGTTACATCTTACAGACCAATGTGTTGTCACAGTCACAGACTATATGCTGAAGGCAGTAGAGCGATGCCAGTCCTGGGCCATACCGGATATACTGAGAGCATTAGCCTCAGTTCTGTATGAGAATGTTGACAGGGTTGAAATGGTAATGTATTTCAAAGTATTTATTCTTATACATGAAAAATGCCAAACATGAGAAAATGTTTATCATTAATGGGTATGTTACCCAAAATTACTATGCAGTGTAAAGGTAGAGATATTACATATTTCTTTTCAAGCAAAATTTAAAGTTCATCAAGTCAAAATAATTTTCTTTAAGGAGACATGCAGAAATTAAACCCTTTTTAGCTCACCTTAGCACAGAGTGCTCTCGGGTGAACTGTTAAGATGGGTGACTGTCGTCCGTTGTCAACATTTTCCTTCAAACTACATCTCCTAAACTACTAGGCAGTTTAACCAGACTTCACAGAACTGTTCCTCACTTGGTCAAATTCCTTAAAATTAAATGGTTCCATACAGAACTCTAGGTGCCATGGTAACCAGAAGAAAAAATTTTAAAATCTCAGAAATCTCCTCCTTGATTTCCAAATAATTTCACAAAAATGTTCTTTAGGTGGGTCTTTATCAATTCCTACAAGCCATTTTGATCTCTTATAAGGCATCGCCTACATTAAAAACTTGGCCCTTAATCAAATTCTTTCACTCCATGTTGGTTCTTGAAAACACAGCTGACACTGTAAATGTGTATGGCTATATATAGAAAACTTTGAAATATTTTTCTCAGAACCTCTTGGAAAATAATTTCCCACAAATGCTTCTTAATTGGCCCTTTATCAAATTCCTTTTCAAGAGTAAGGTTTGTAAAAGATTGAGACTGACATGGTACAGAGCAACTTTTCAGTGTAATTTATATTTCATTATGTAATTTTTATTAGTTTAACTGTGATGGAATCTTTTTCCATTAATTTAAGTCTCTCTCGAGACACCACCCCAGATGAAACCAGAGCCATCAACATTCACTAGTATTATCTAGTCCATCCTGGGTGAACTGTGGCATGTCAGAGAGAAAAACCTGAGCCACAAGGATGGGACCATCCTTTCTAGAGGCAAAGGCTCTTATCTTGAGCTTTTGAGGCCAATATGAAAAAAATGTTGCAATTTATTTTTTTTTACAGTTTCATGAAAGGCTGCTTGGGAAACAAGGCATTCTTGTTCAGCTGATAAACAATCAGGTCACAGATACTGACACTTTGAAGGAGGCTGTACTCTGTGTGGAATGTCTTACTGTTAAGTAAGTAAGGTAAAACTTCGATCAAAAGACCCTCTGCTGTTGCATAGGCTCCATGCAATGCTTTTCTGGTTGTATCCAAATTAAGATTTGGCACAGCACTGTGCATTTTGAAATGTTGTTTTGTGACGAATAAGAACTGAACTTTTGCCATCAAAAGAAACAAGAAGAAGACACGTCTTTGACATATTGGTACCTACCTGTAAAATATAGTTTTTACTTTTTCTGATATTCTGAAGGAAGCTCTGTATAAAATGTTGCATGCTCATGTTTGTATTTTCCATGGCATAACCATTATTCTGAAGCACAATTTTCATTCCAAAACCTTATTAAAACTTACCATGTTAATAAAACCTGTAAATAGTTACAAGCAACACTATGGATTTGGCCCTTGCTTGAACTTATGGCAATTTACAAAGCTTATTTTTTTGGGTCATTAGTATTTTGAAAAGAAATGTGATAAGTTTTATTCTATCTAGCATGAGTGACAAGTTCTGAACAATGTAACAGTTGTATCACTAATTCCAAGATGTGTATTTCACTTGTGAAATACATGTCGTTTTCTAAATGTTACAAATCTCTACTTGAGAGTACGTAAAACCAACAGACATTCCACCACTGACTGCTAAGGAACACTGGCTTTTTCACCACAGTATAAACTTATCCCTATTTCTAACACTTATTCATTTTCAGTTGACCTGTAATTCTTCAAATTGCCAACAAACCTGCAATATATATTTTTGTGTAAAACTGCATTGTTGGTTTATCACATCTCTCATTAGTCTGGAGTTCCTTCCCTTGACACTACGTTATCGGTAATTTTAAATTATTTCCTGGAACCAGACTAACCTCTCATTCCTAGAAAGGAGTACTGAAGAGATTTAGGATATATGTCAGTGCTTCAGAAGGGATATAAAAATGGCAGGGAGCTGCTTGGAAAAGGGCACTTGCAGCCCAAAAACTGCAGAAAGGGCATACTTGATTATTTGATTAGATTCAGAGTTAAAACTTATTTAGAGGTGTCTTCTCTTGTCTCAAACTCTTGGTGCCTTATAATTCAAGACCATTGCCCATCTGCTCATAAAATCTGCAAGAAACAAATGCTAAGTCATGTCTTTAAAGGGCTCAGCAGGGTGTCAGAGAAAAGGGCAGGGTGTACAATACAAAGGGCAAAGTGCTGCACCCTGCTATTTTGTAATAGCTAGAGTCCGGCTTGTATATCAGAATTCCGTTTTATCGTCATGTTTGATAATGTTTTGACTGTACTCAGTTTTTTCTGTTCAGGCCATCAGGTGTTGGATATTTATCAGCTGAGTATATTGCTGTGTGTTTTGACCTGTTTTGTATGCTGTTACATAAGATGCCCCTGACTAATCTAGAACAGTCTTCACAATGCAAGGTTTGTATAGACACAATATCAGTCTAATGTTTTAGGTTTTGATATGATAATTCCTGCTTACAAGACTTGTCAGAAACTTGTCTAAAAACTAATAATTCTTAAAATTGGACTGTATTTGTTCTAGATTCTAGACTTTGGTTCTTTCAATCTGCTATTTCTCATGTAATTTGGAAATAAGAAAATCTGTCTTTATGAAAGGACTTCACTTTATCAAAACTTCTTAAAAATTAAAGTGATGTTTTTTGGTTTTTTTTGTATGAATATTTCTGTAGACAGGTTGGATTAGAAATGCAGAAAAATTAATGAAAGTAATGTTCTAGTACCTCTAAATGACCGACTCCAGACCTAGGCATCTGTTGACAGATCGGGCAGAAATAATAGATTAAAATATATAATTAAGAAACAAATGCCAGTTACAATTTTTTAACAGTTAAGAGTAAGCTAAGTGACATAGAAAGACTATTCATTAAATCCCAGATCATATTCGAGAGTCTCGAGACCATTAAATAAAACGTGTTTCTATTTTTTTCCTAGTGTAATTTTATTTACAGCCTAGCAAAGAAATAAAAAATGAGTAATGATCAGATATAACTGTTAAGCATGGTGCCTTTGATGGTGGTTCTATCTGTAGCAAAAGAATGATACAACAGTTTTAATGTAAACCTTGAAATTATCATGACAGTCACCATGTTTGTTTCAGATCCAGATAAACTGTTTGAGAGGAATCCAGAATATGATTCAGATAACAAAAGCAGTGCCGCTGAACAAACTAGGAGTGATACTGGCGGCTCTACGGGTATAGAATTTGTGTTTCTGTAATTCAAGTATCAAACTTTTAATCCATAGCATTGATTTGACAAATCCTGTTTAAATTCATAAGGTTGTAGTGCTGTTGGCTTAAAAGCAGGAGGTCAAGAGGTCAGATATAAAAGCAAGAGGTCAAGAGGTCAAATATAAAAGCAAGAGGTCAAATATAAAAGCAAGAGGTCAAGAGGTCAAATATAAAAGCAGGAGGTCAAAAGGTCAAATATAAAAGCAAGAGGTCAAATATAAAAGCAAGAGGTCAGATATAAAAGCAAGAGGTCAAGAGATCAAATATAAAAGCAAGAGGTCAAGAGGTCAAATATAAAAAGCAAGAGGTCAAATATAAATACAAGTTTGGTATGGTAAAAGAACTGAAATATTGTAAATGTTTGGATTGTCACTAAAAATTGTGTACTCCTTTACACTTAGGTTTGATTGAACATTTAGATCGAATGTATGATTATTTTTGCAAATGGAACACAAATATTTAGAACCCAGACCTTGGAAGGGAAGAATTTTGGCTAAAAACTATGTACATATCTGTCTTTAAATTGATATTCCTGTCCAAAACACTCAATAGAAATGCTGAAAACACAATTAATGTGCAAAACATGTAAATTAGCAGTAACAGAAACTTTCACTTTAACATGGATATAAATGAATGTATGGAAACTTTAACATGGATATAAAATAATGAATGTATGGAAACTTTTACATGGATATAAATGAATGTATGGAAACTTTAACATGGATATAAAATAATGAATGTATGGAAACTTTTACATGGATATAAATGAATGTATGGAAACTTTTACATGGATATAAATGAATGTATGGAAACTTTTACATGGATATAAATGAATGTATGGAAACTTTTACATGTACATTCTAGATTAGTTTAAAATTAATTTTTTACTTTTTTTTCTAATGTCAACCACTTACATAAGTTTTAAGTCATGAGATATTGTTTCTTTGCCACCTTGGATGCTTAATGAATAACTGGCCTGGTGATTATGATGTAAGGATAGTATTGAATGTTTTACAAGATCTGGACATGGTGGTACTTGTTGAACTGTATCTCTGCAAAGGTTATTACAAACTGTTTTGCAGGCATACATGTTTTATGGGCTATATACCCAACCATTGGCAATACCAGAGAGCCTGTATCCATCCCCACTGATAAAGATTGACCTTCCAATGCTTGGCAAAATGACTGAAACAGCTGAGAAGAAAGGCACTGAGACCCAGGATGATAATACAGGTATGTTATGTTGTTTATAGTCAATACAGGTATGTTAATTACAATGTTGTTACTTTCAGATTCACCTTAAGATTGTGAAGTGGAAGTTTTTGCAAGAGGAATAATATCTCCTTTAAAAAATACATTTTGTGTTTCATTTATGCCCTGTGAGAGGGATAATAGCCAGTCATGAGGTGAATTGATTGAAGTGGTTGTAATATTTTTTATGTAAATTACAATTTTCAGAAAGTTTCTGGGGTATCAGTCTAAATTTTGTAAAAAATTGAAACAAAGACATATATAAATATGATACGACTCATTTGCTTGATTTTGCTCTAGTTAATTGCAAAAATGGCAGTTATAAGAAAAAATAGTTTGAAAAATTTGGTTATATTAAATACTATTTCACCCTAGGATCAAAGAAGTCCAAAAGAAGAACAAAGAAAAAAACAGAGAAGCAGGGAGGAAAACAGAGCAACAAACAAGAGGATGGTTCCCATGGAGATGACCTTGACATTTCAGAAAAGTCATTTGGTGCTGTTGCTATGGTTACAAGTATGGAAGCAGATCTCTCAGGCTATACAACTTGGTCAAAAATCAGTAGCTCAGAATCTGAGTGGTCTGATACAGAAGGAGGTCAGGGGTCAAGACTAAGGTCAAACTGTACCAAAGTCCGCCAGTGTTCACTTAGCTGCTTTTACTGGATTGTAAAGGTACAGAAATGTTTTTCCTGCCAATTCTGGGCATGGTGTTTTTGATTTGCTTAGAATGAAAGAATGCAATTGCCTCAGTATTATGGAAATGAAAAGAGGATGTTTAATAACAGATTCCGAGTTTGGAAGTCACTGGCTCAGATCTTTTTGATGTTGAGTGTCTACAGTGAACTACATTCCATGATTTAAGTGCAAGCATTAGTTCAAACCCAGGAACCCGTTGTCAATAAGATTAAATTGATGTTTGCATTGCAAGTATATATATAGGGGTTGTAAGAAATCATTTAAAAAATTTCTCACATTTAATATTTTTGTATAAGCAGTTCAGTATAAAATTGAAATTATTTCAGTCTGTTTTGGAACATATTTCACTTCTGTTTTTGTGTATAAGCACTTTAACATGAAAAAAACCCATAATTTCTGTATGTTCTGAAAGTCTTGTCACATTTCATTTCATGTAATGGTAGAATATGCCAAAAAAAAAAAAAAAAAAAAAAACATTGGCTGTTGAAGACACTGTATACAATATATGTTTTCAGACTAGTGTAGAATTTTTATCAGTTACCAAGTAAATTACAAATTATTTTATTTTAATGTGCAGATGACAGATAAGAAGGTTATGTTCAGTTTCTGGTCATCATTTATTCCGGATTCTCAAACAGCAACAAACATGGCCAATAGCCCAACATTGTTTACCATCATACTTAAAGATCCATCTCCAAAGGTTGGTTTTCAGATATTTCTTGTTTACTTTCCATAAACCAAATTCCTGCAAGGCACATGCATACAATTTTTTTTTTTTATTATTATTGCATGTATTATTTATTTTGAAAAATAAAAGAACATTAAAATCTGCAATGAAAAGCAAAGGTTTAAGAGCACCTTTGGTATTGATAAACTAAACATCTTCTTTGGGAGTAAAAAGTGTCTGTTACATGTTGCACTCATTGGACAGGAATTAACTCTCTGTGAACAAAAACAGGAGTATACTGTAAGTTGAGGTGGGAAACCGTTTGATGTTGGAGTGGGGGCACTTTAACCATTTGATGTTGGAGTGGGGGCATTTTGACCCTTTGATTAGGGAATGGGGCACTTTAACCCTTTGATGAGGGACTAGGGGCACTTTAACCCTTTGATGAGGGACTAGAGGCACAGTAACCCTTGATGAGGAATGGGAGGCACTTCAACCCTTTGATTAGGGGGCACTTTAACCCTTTGATGAGGGGGCACTTCAACCCATTGATGAGGGGGCAGTTTAACCCTTTGATGAGAGGCACTTTAACCTTTTGATAAGGGGGTACTTCAACCCTTTGATGAGGAGTGGGAGGCACTTCAACCCTTTGATGAGGGGGCACTTTAACCCTTTGATGAGAAACTGGGAGGCACTTTAACCCTTTGATGAGGGACTAGAGGCACTTTAACCCTTTGATGAGGGGGGCACTACCCCTTTAATTGAGGAGTGGGGGGCACATTAACCCTTTGATGAGGAATGGGAGGCACTTCAACCCTTTGATGAGGGGGCACTTTAACCCTTTGATGAGAAACTGGGAGGCACTTTAACCATTTGATAATGGACTGGGGGACATTTTAACCCTTTGATAAGGGAGTGGAGGCACTTTGAACCTTTGATGAGAGAGTGGGGGCACTTTAACCTTTTCATGAGAGAGTGGGGGCTTTTTAACCCTTTGATGAGGAAGTTGGGGTACTTTGACCCTTTGATGTGGGAGTTAGGCACTTTAACCCTTTGATGGGTGACACTTTAACCCTTTGATGAAGGAGGGGGCACTTTAACCCTTTGGTGAGAGAGTGGGGGGTACTTAAACCCTTTGAGGAGGGAGGGGGTGGGTACTTTAACCCATTGAGGAGGGAGTGGGGTGTGCAGTATAAAAAAGAATATTTTACTGGGTTTTATAATTCATATGTTGCTAAATAAAAACACAAGCAGACCTTTCATTTTATGATGTGCATTAGGAGATATTTTTTACAGACTAAGACCATTGTATACTAGTCTGTTGTACAGTAATTTATTCTTCTTGTTTGTAATTTCAGTGCAGGATGGGAGCCCTTGCAGCCTTGTCTGTCCTTATGGATGGAACTAAACTCTTACTGACAGCAGCTGAGGATAGGTGAGATTTTACACAGTATTTGCCTTGCTAAAAGTGTGAAATGGATTTGACCGTCATTCAGTTTGGAAAGACCTGTTTATTATTCATCGGATATTTGTAGAGTATGCTCTTATTTCACATCAAATAGGTAAACATAATACACAGTCACTTTCAGGGCATCTGATTCTGGACTGCAATGCTTCCAATGCTCATTATCACTAAATCATACACAGACCCTTTCACCCCACCCACCCCCACCCTGTCCCCCATGGTATATTGGTTGATGTCATGAATTGTAATTACTAATTCATTCACTGATTGATGGTCATGGTTCAAGCCCTGCTGTTGACCGTAATTATTTGCATATGTGAGGTTAGCAGGTTCTTATCAAGGGTAGGAGACTTGATTTGGTTCTTCCCACAAACAATGGTCAAGGGTTCAAATTGCATCAGACTAATTATCAATAACCTTCTTGACTATTCCTGTTGGATAAAACACAAGAAAGCAGTCATTAAAAGTATTGAAAATTTAATCTACAAGACTGATGTAAATAGATAGCTCAGTCCAGGCAAACAAGGTGCATAGTTGCATTTCAGCCTTTCTTAGACAATTTGCCTGAATGATTATGTCGTGTTGTGATGTAGATATCAACTTGACCCAATATTATGGCATTTTGCTTTGCACAGGTATATAGGTACTTAATCTTCAAGTTGGTAACATAGGGTCTGACAGAAGTTTGCTCAAGAGTATCGGTGAACAAATAATAAAATTTACTGTCTTCAATACACACAGTTTATATATATCTACCTGTCAGTTTTGAAACATTACTTTTTTTTCTGACAGATATGAAAATAAGACCACTGTCGTAAAATATAATTCCACTGTATGAGCAACTTGATTAATAGTATTCAAAATGAAAATGTGTAATTTCTTCAGTGATGACAGTAAAACAGCTTCATTTACACCATTCTCTGTGGTACTGGGATCCACAATAAAGGAGATACACAGATGTTTGCTACAAGCGATGGTAGCTGAAAATTACCCAATCACATTGACTCAACTCATCAAGGTAAGATGTGTCTGCGTATTATTACCTAGGGAAACTAATTGTTGTTCAGGGCTGTTAAAAATTGCCACTCAAATGGTCTGTCTGATGAGGAGTCACCATGTTCCTCCTGTCCATAGTATCATGAACTGTCTTCATGAATTGCCAGAAAACCACTTAAATAGAAAAAAAAATCACTCGTGTCTTTTCGGTTAAAACTGTGTTAGATTAAATGAATTTTGCTATTGATTTTTAATAACTTTGAAGATCCAAACATCTAAAGCAGACAACTGTGTAAGCTGAAAATCTATTAACAGATCAAATGTTCTGTTTCACAGTTATGACAATCTGTTATACAGTTTCTCACCTCAGTTAGGAGTAAGACCCTTGAAAACAGTGAAATGTGTAAATATTTATGTCAGGATGGTAAAAACACACTTCTGTGCCCTGGTACAGTTTAAGAAGTGCAACACAGAGCCATTTTTATCGTTTTGTATAGAAAAAAAATGAGAAAATTTGAAAGTGAACATCAGCTTAAAGCCATCAAGGCAATAAAGCCAAGCAAGTTTGAGCAATTCAGGAAAGTCTTCATGTTAATGTTACTGCTTGTTTCTTATTAACAGTTATTGCTCACGGTGAGCTGTATCAGTCACTTATAAAGTAAAGTGTATACAGTAAAAAAAGAAATCTTATCATATCTTGAGGAAAGAGTTAGTTTCCATGATATAATTTTATCTGGGTATAAAATAGTTTCTGTAATGCTAATTTTGCCATAGAAAATTGGATATAAATTGAAATGTGTGCCTGTGTTTTGCTTCTAGTGCTTTGGAACAGTGATAGCAAATGTTCCGTACCACAGGATGAGACCAGGCTTGTTGAGTCGAATTGTTAAACAGATCAAGCATTTCATAAATCATCGAGGTAAGTTTTTATACAACCTGTAGTTGACCAGTGTACATCAGCCTATAATTGTATAATTACAATCTCTGACCACTGCTTCAGAGAATCAGTTACAGATTTAATCATTGAAAAAAGAAAATTGATACAATAATGCAGTGACAGGAGCTCTAAATAATTCTTTAAGGGAAGCAAGTTAAAGCATTTTAAGCCCATTTTAGAAATGGCATGAAAATTGGTGCAGTGATGACTTAGTAACACTTCTTCATTGCGGACTTTTCAGCTCCTCAAGAGGTTTAAAACTTAGTTTTGTAAAAAAAAAAAAATCATTAAAACATGCACCTTTAATTTTGTGTTTATTAGAATGTGTAAGTAGTGATTGCCAGGATACCATATATCTCAAACAACAAATAAAATTTATAAGAGTGATGCAGAACTGTATATTGTTACAGTCTAGGGCATACCTTCCTATAATTGTATAAGTACAACCTCTGACAACTGCATCAGGGAATCAATTCTTTGGCTCAGTGGTTAGAGCCTTTGCCTTTGATGTGCTAACATCAGAGTTCGAATCCCACTCTGGGTTGTGTATTCTAAGATGTATTTCATCTTTCTGTTACAGACTGTCATGTTCATAAGATGGGGGCTCATCCGGGATAACCTCTCCTGGACTTACTTACAAAAATTAAATAAAAAAGCATCTTTCAAGATTCCTGCTAAGAAAAGAAATACACAACACCATTTGTCATCACTAATGATGACTTTCTCAAGAGGGGGTGTGTTATGGTCTAGTGCATACCGTTCCTATAATTGTATAAATACAACCTCTGACCAGTGCATCAGGGAATCGATTCTTTGGCTCAGTGGTTAAAGTGTTGGCCTTTGATGTGCTATGATCAGAGTTTGAGTCCCACTCTGGGTTGTGTATTCTAAGATGCATTGCATCTTTCTGTTACGGACTTTCTTGTTCGTAAGAATATGAAAGATTGTCTTACGTGTCATCCATTCTACTGTCAACAAAACATTCAGGTGTTCTAAAATGCAAACTATTGATTGTTATTTTTCATTTTAGATCCAAATGTTAGAGTTGCTTGCCTGACTTGTCTAGGATCTATGGCTGGAATTCAGCCACCACTTATGGAAGTGTGCCATATTATTCAACCGTCGAGACCCCCTGTCTCAGCAGGACAACCAGTTGCCATGGAAACAGATTCTTCTTACCAGTCAAAGTGGAAAGATTCAGAGACTGGAATACTAATAGCAAATCCTGCCTCAAGAGATCTGGATTCAGGCTTCAACAGCAGTCCAAATATTAACTCCCCTGGTGGTCTTCAATCTAGAGGTACTGGAGAAGAGCGTTCAGGGGGGACAACTCCAAAGAGGGAAGCAACAAGTTCATCAGGAATACAGACTCCAGTGTTTTCAGATCAACAACTTCAAGCCTTTTCTAAGGACATTTCTTGGGTAGTCAAGTTGTGTTTGAAGAATATACTTCCTCAGGGCAGTCCTGACACAGTATTTGGGGCCGAGGAGCCACATACTGAACCTATTCCTGTAAGGCTTGAATCCTTGCAAGTGCTTGCTAACCTAACCAAGGGATATTTTCCTATAATAAGGTAAATGAATTATGTGGCTCATTGGCATTATACAAGTTCTTGATATTTTTACGTATTAATAGAAACTGTAAGTTTATTTGGAATTTATTTTAATTTTTACCAGCAAGATAGGCTTTTTGCTTTTCATTAACTGGAAAGGGTTAATATTAAGGTTTTCTACATCTTTTTTTTCTTTTTAAAATGAAGAAAGTTACATATTCTTTGGTTTCAGAAACTGTGTTCCACTTTTACAAGAACTTGTACATAAATGTTTCTGTGATAAAGACCCTGTGATAAAACTTCACACTGCTAAGGTAAGTAGATTTATGATCCTTCATAATCAGCGTTTCACCCACATTTTGACTCAAGGCCTAGTAGGAAATGGAATGTATCAGTAAATCTTAACTAGATATGGCTAATGAATGAATAATTATAATTGTGATTAGTGATAACCCCATCAACATCTCATTTAAACCAGCTGTGTCTTTTCCAGTCCTGTAAGTATGTTAGATGGGAGGTTTTCATCAAAATGGACAGGTGTGTTTTCCAGATGCTCCAGTTCCCTTTCAGACTAAGGCAACATATGCTTGCATCTGTGTGCACTGTTATGAAAGCTTTTTAGCATGCGATTGCTAACTATATCTTTTGGAAATCAGGAAATAAAGTTTGGGTGTGTTTTTGGGCCAACAGACAGTCATCATTTGTTTAGTCTCTGCACAGTTACTTCAGTTATGGAGGAGGTATTAAAGAATATATGAAAGACGATTTACAAAAGTCTCTCACAGCTATGCTTCTACCAAGCATTCCCAAAATGTGAAAAAAAATACAGCTCAGTTTTAGAAATATCCAGAAATATGCATGGTTTCATTAAATGATGCTGCATCCACTGGATGCAAATTAGTTACGGTCATGTGGGTAGTCACAAATCCTTAGGCAGATGTTGTAACACGTATAATGAATGTCCAGAGGCTGAGATGATGACCAACAAGAGAAGAAAAGAAAGGCAGAGAGAATATGTTGAGTCCCAATGTGTTGTTCGGTTGTCTGTACATCTACTAAATGGAACTGTTTAAATTGTTGTTCATGTTTGAACTATCACTTTTGTACACACCATGTGGTTTAACATACATAGTGGTGTGTGTTTATACACTATTGATAAAACAACAAAGAAAAAGTTTTTTTGATCAATCGAAAGTTATCAAAACTACATGTCTTTTTCAAATATTTACACTTGCATGTATACGATAGCTAATTATTAGAAAGTTTAAACCTTAAAGATCTTTTATTACATTGAGGACCTTTTAATAAGATCTGGCATATGGGAATTTGGTAGGAAAAACAAAGAAACATTGCTTGTGAAAGAAATAAATTTAGATATCAAATTAAACAGGATTGGTGTAAATGTGTTGAATTTTCTTTACAGTTGTTAGATGAATTTACTCAAGTTTTACTACAAGATATAAGCAACTTAGAGTCCACAACAACATCAGTAGACAGGCTTGATAAACAACAGGTAATTCCATTTTTTCAGGAATTGTGACATTTCAATTTATCAGTTTTGTCTCTCAGTACGTGTCAGATTTTGAAATCTTACTGAAATTATTTTGAAAGTTTTTCATACGTATCCCTTGATTGAATTTTACAGGAATTCCAGATTTTTCTGGATTTTTGTAGGTCTATGCAGATCATCAATATGTCGATTTTCTGATTGATGTATTATAACTAAGACATTGATTGGTTGTGTGTATTTCAACAAAGAAATTGATTGGTCAAGTGAATTATAAGAATGAAACTGATTGGTTGGAGGTATGTTTTGACCAAAGAATTGATTGGTTGTATTTAATTTGAACCAAAGAATTGATTGGTTGTATTTAATTTTAACCAAACGATTGGTTGTATTTAATTTTAACTAAACTATTGATTGGTTTTGTAGGTGTTGGAGTTCTGGATGTCTCTGTTGAATGGACCTATTCAGGATATTCTGCAGCATCCTTGTCATGGGTCAGTGCGGGCTACAACATGTGACTGTATTGCCAACATTGGAGATCCTATATTCACAGTGTTACCAGTAAATACTATTCTTTCAATCCTTGTTCACCTTCTCGAATGAAGACAAAAAATGTGATACATGTAGTTTTACTCACACAACCAAAGTCACAAATAAGATAAAGAACTAAGATTTATATACACTTAATTTTGCCAGTTCTAGTTAGGTGCTTAATTAGTTATTAATATGGAGAGATACAGTTTTAACCTCCGTGAATAGTAGCTTGAACATCTGCTTAGTGTCTAAACATTGTCTGAATTGGCAAGCTGGCACATGGTAAAGAAATGTCTAAACATTGTCTGAATTGGCAAGCTGGCACATGGTAAAGAAATGTCTAAACTTTGTCTGAATTGGCAAGCTGGCACATGGTAAAGAAATGTCTAAACTTTGTCTGAATTGGCAAGCTGGCACATAGTAAAGAAATGTCTAAACATTGTCTGAATTGGCAAGCTGGCACATGGTAAAGAAATGTCTAAACATTGTCTGAATTGGCAAGCTGGCACATGGTAAAGAAATGTCTAAAAATTTTCTGAATTGGCAAGCTGGCACATGGTAAAGAAATGTCTAAACATTGTCTGAATTGGCAAGCTGGCATATGGTAAAGAAATGTTTTAAAGCACCTGTTAATATACATTTTATTTCAGCTGGACAAGCGTATAATGTGTCTGACAGTGGTACTGGGTCTGACAGGTGATGAAGATCGCTTTATTAGAGCCTCTGCCATCAGAACTCTAGGTGTCTATGTTCTCTATAAAAGTCTGAGAGAGGTAAGTGCATAGTGATGTGTCTAGGTATAGTGGTGTGCATCTACATCTGTAACAGAGCCAAGAGTACAGGAGACAAGTATTTACACAGTGGTTTGCCATGGTGGACAAGTGGTTAATCTGCTGACTTGTAATCATCATGGGTAGTCCACCTTAACTGTAAAGATCTGCTTATTTTTTCACTGTGACCTATCATTAACTTAGGGTCATCAATTCCAGTCCCATTGTAGCCTGAGTCTTTATTTAGGAATGTTTTAAGTGTTTTATCGGCAGATGTCTTGTACATTGTACTGTTAATTTAAGGTTTTATTAGTAATTGAAGATATGAAAACTGTAACAGAATGTAGAATGGAAGAAAGCTTAACTTGAGTGGTTATAATGCTTTCTGAAGAAGTCTGTTTTATATGAAGTTACCAGCAATACACTAGAACACACAAGACTTCTTGGCATGATTGCAATTAGGAAAAAAGGTAATAATTATAAATAGGTTCAAGTATTTTTTCCCTTTTCTAGGATGTGTCATTCATTGCTGATGCAACAAGCTCAATACTTAGTGGAATGGAGGACAAGAATATAGCTGTGAGAGTGAAAGCAGCCTGGTCATTGGCTAACTTAGGCGATGCCCTCGCTTTAAACAGGTGACTCTTAAGCGTGTTCAGGACTTCTCAAACAGCCATATTTCACCACTGTATGATCTCATATTTCCTATCCATTTTGATAGTAATGATACACATTTAATAATTGTCCATCTGTCCATCCATTTGTTTGTCTGTGTACAATTATTGTCTGCTCTGCTACACTGCCATTTTTTTATCATAAGAATTTGATATAACTTACAACAGCTGTTCGTCATTGTAAGAAGACATGTCATGAAAAAGATCCTTATTTCAAAGAATTCAGAGTCAGAAATAATTGTCAAAATAATACTGTATACTTCCAGGGTTAATGTTTGTGTCTACTCTGTAACTCTTTTGTACATCAAAAAGATTTTCAGATAACTTGGCACAAATATTCACCAGACAGAGATGTGTTTGAAACTGTCTGTCTGTCTGTTTGCCTTTTGGTATTTCTGCACTGCCAAATAATGTAGAATCTTCATGTTAAATTTGTGTCTGATCTAGAACTTTGCCTTTTTCTTTAAGATTTTGATATGACTTGTCATAAATGTTCATCACATTAAGACAACGTGTCATGAACAGGAGTAAAGTTTTTCTCTTAGGTCAAGGTCAGATAACATAGTCAAACAATATAGAATACTGTCAGTCTTTATGTTTGTATCCTATCTGTAGGTACCAGTTTTAGGAATTAAGGTTGTCTGAAAATAAAGGTCAGTACTCAATTAGTGGTTGATAAAAAAGATGAATACTATCTTTCAGAATGTGAGTTTGATAGACCACAAGTTAAACAAAAAATACAAATTGAATGTGCGGGTAGTTTAAAGAGAAAAGTTTTGGGAGGATACCCATTAGATTGCTAAAAAATCAGTCACATGAGCAAGATTTACTGTATTTAATTTTATTTCAGATAGTTGAATTTCATCCTTATTTCCTTCACTATAACTAGTGTTTTATTATGAAATTTTCAGGGAAGAGGGCAACGAGGATTTTCTCACTGATTTCTCCGATGTTTTAGTGCTAAATGTGATCAATGTGGCTACAAAAGCCTGTCAGGATAGTGACAAAGTAAAACCAAACGGTGTTCGAGCACTAGGCAATATACTCAGATACATCACAAAGAAACAGTTATGTGCGTATAACCTACGCTACAGTTTTAAGTATTTTCTGATACCATATGTCCTTACAAAATACTATGATGACATAGGTTCAGAATATCCTTTTACTGACGTGGACTTCAGAGTTCCATAAAACTTGATGATGAATTATTCATGCTTCATAAAATAGATTTGAAGCGTGAACAATTCATCATCATCTAACTCTTGTATATAACCAAAAAACAGATGAATCAGTAGTATTTCTTTTACAGTCAAACCTGTGAACAAAGGCCAACCAAGGGAGAGACAAAAACTGGCCTTTGTCCACAGTGACCTTTGTTCAGAGGTACATTTGCACTAATAAATCAATACCGGTTTCTCAAAGTCTGGCCTTTATTCACAAGGTGGCCTTTATTCAGAGGTGACCGCTAACACAGGTTTGACTGTAGTTTGACGGGCAATTCGGTTAAGAATTAATAAAAACACTATGTACATTCTATATGAAACACTTACAGATTAAGTTTTGGGCTTGTTTACACCCTGGGAGTTGTCACCAGTTTTAGTTTAATAGCTTTCTTGTCATATGATAATGAATGTTGGGTATGAATGATGGGTTTAAAATATAGTAAGTAAAGACAGGCATTGAGGTGGAACTGGGATAATTAATATCAATCTTGAAATTGGTCATGGTCAGGTCTCCAGTGTATATTTTGTTCTTATTTGAATATCTCAAGTTCAGAGCCGAAATATTCCCAAGAATTAAATGATAAAAACTTTCTAACAATTTCTCTTTTGAATTAAGAGTAAATTGATATGTTAATTTTTGTATTTATACAGGTAAAGAGGCATTTAGCCAGGCAGTGACCTCAGGGGTTAAAGCATTAGTGAAATGTGTGGCCTCTGGTGCCATGAAGGTTTGTATATTTCCTTATTTTCTGTTAAGGGCACTTACAGCTGTTGTATTTGATTAGTACTTACTTAAAAAGATTGAATTGTTCAAAAGCAGATACATTTATCTATACAGAGGAAATATCGTTTAACTAGGCAAATACTTTTAATTATACAAGGACAGGCACAGTTAAGAGACCAACTCATCAAATACTTGTGCAATAAATTGCAGTGTAATAGAAGACAAAACTATTAAAGAATGTAGTATATATGTATATATATGAAATCAGTGCCAAAATATTTATAACAGAGTACTCACTTTAATCAGGGGCTTTCATATAGGATTTTGAAAGACCCTGCTTTAATGTATCAGTGAATGAGATAATTGTTAGTTTACAGGGGAATTTGCCCAAATCTTTAAAATTTATGTCTGATTTCTTAACAGAATTTCAGAATAGGAAGACTGGAAACTGGAGAGGCTGTAATTTAAGAATAAGTAAGAATACTGAAAGAAATTATCTCTGTTTTTTTTTTTAATGCCCGGAATATATTTTGAATTATTAGAATGAAATGGATCTCTTTCAAACATCAGTGACCTGTTCTAAAATATTTATTTTCTGACATAAGTGTTCATGTATTGTATATTTTCTTGTAGGTACGCTGGAATGCCTGCTATGCTATTAGTAACATGTATAAGAATTTAGATCTGTCTCAGGGAACTTCACAGTGGAATGTAAGTGTACAGTACATGTATAATACAGTTTTAAAGCAATATATCTTTAACACAATGTGAATCAGATAAGAAAAAGTAGCTTTGATATTAAATTTTGTTGTGTATAAGGAGGATTTCTTTACTTCATGTATTCAGGTATACATGTATGTAAGCCACAAATGACTGTGTTTGTACAAAAAAGATCAAATTGCAGCATGGTTTTATTCATACTTATTTCAAATCTGTAGTGGGAAGAACTGTGATTTTTAAATGAATCAGATTTTAAGTGCTTCCTGGGCAAGGAAGGCCTTAGGTTGAAGAGTACTAAATGTGCACTTGAGTATACTAAATTTGGTGCATATGCCCCAGTACATCATGCTATTACTGGGTACCAGTTATGAAATTTGCTGGCTCTTTTCACAACTATTGATTGGTTCCATCTTGGATAGGGTCTAGAGATGGGGTCTTGAGATTAACTGATATATTAAGGATCTCGAAATCTAGCTAATAAGCAGTTGGTAAGAACTGTTCTGCATTATTGCTTTACAGTCAGATGTTCTGAATGTGCTATGTACAGTCGTGAAGGAATGCAAGAATTTCAAAGTGCGTATCAACGCAGCCATTGCTTTATCAGCACCAAGAGAACGCTCACAGTATGGAGTACCAGAGCTTTTTTGCGATGTTTGGGATGGCATGATCGAGGCCTTCAACACAGCAGAAAATATTGCCGACTATATTGACTTCCGATACAGAGACAATCTCATAGAACAGGTAAACAGCTCGCACAGTGTTTAGAATTTCATCTTCCAATCATTTCACATTTATTAAAGCTGAATGAAATAATATTATACAATGATTGACTGTTGAGGCATTGATTAGTATGTGATATCAACCAGAAACTTTATATATTAACTGAGGCAACTTAATTAATGACCCCCACAACATAATATAACTAATCTCTTCAGGGGGCGTCGGTCATATGGGCAACCAGTACCGACGATAAATAAGCTCAAATAGATAGATAGATAATTACTCAGTTGTCAACATTTGTTTTCATTGTTAAAAGGATGCCAAACCAGAGTTTGCTCGTGCCCTCATCACTCGTGCATACTTATAAGTGCATGTTTGATTTACAGTTTAACAAATTATCAAGTAGACAATGAAATTGCTTTTATATTTATATTTACAAATTTAAATGTTACGATATTTTGCTGAAATAAAGGATTCCATCTTTTTGTTATAGTGAAATTAGTTTGTGATTTTGGAATTCCTTGTTTGTATAGGCTTAATTTTGGAAATAATTGTTTATTTGGTGTTTGTAAACTGAATTTATTAGGTATTGAATTGCAGTCTACAGAAACTCTTTTTTTGTAATAAAAAGGTTCTAGATTTATTGTTTATAGTTTGCAATATTTGTTTCAGACAGGATTTTCTACTGTTTACACCAGTGCTAGAAAAACTAATCTTACACCCCAATGTAAGATAAGTCGTGTGCTTCAAGTGACTTTACTCCATTATGAATGAAGTTGTAAATTCATATGCTACTATTAAAAAAAATAGTTCTGAATAAAAATATTAGTTTTCGTTAAAATTTTCCAAATTTTAATGTATGTGTGATGTGCAAGAAAAAGAATCAAACACTGGTTGCCAGTACAGATGGGAATATTTGGCTCTCGGGTAACTGCTAAGCGGTAACTTGACAAAGCCTCATTACCACCTTAAACAGTTACCCTTGAGCTGAATATTCCCATCTGTACTGGCAACCAGTGTAAAATTCTTAAATAATATGTAAATATTAGTATTAACTGACCAGTTCTCTGGCAGATTTGTGTCTTCGCCCTGCATCTGATGTGTCTGTTAAGTTGTGAAGATTTATGCCAGTTGTCTCCCTTGCTACAAAGGAAAGGTGAAGCTCTTGCATCATATTTAGATAAATACTACACGGCTAGAAGCAAGGATTCCAAGATGGGTAAGTATTATTACCTTGCTGTACACATACATGTATATGTCAGCGTTGAATTTTGCTATAGTTTTTATGCCCTCACTTGAAAAGTGGAAGACGTTGCAGCTGTCGGTTCGTCTGTCTGTCTGTTCATTCATACATGGTCCTATCATTGTGTCTGATCAGTAACTGGTAAACACTTTGGTCTAGGTTCATGAAACTTCATAGGATTATTGGAAATGACCAGCTCTCAACACCTATTGATTCTGAGGTCACTAGGTTAAAGGTCATGGTAACAGTTCACTTGTAAAAAAAAAAAAAAGTTCATTACACTTGAAAGGATTATTTTGCATAACCAGTAGATGATCCCTATTGATTCTGCTGCCAGCAGTTACTTTTCCTTTGCCAAAAGTGTAGTGGTGATCAGTCTAAACAGCTGTCAAAATCTCTATAAGTGAATATTGGTAGTGTCCAAAATAAATTTTTGACAAGTCCATTCTGTAAAAACATAGGTTTTTATAAACATAGTGAGCTTTTTAGGCGTACTGTTTCGGCCAACATGTTTTAGTGAGCTCTTTAGGCCAATATGTTATAGTAAGCTATTTAGGCCAACATGTTATAGTAAGCTATTTAGGCCAACATGTTTTAGATTCTTTTTCATATATTTCATAAATTAGGCACTTAATAATCACTTCGTAAACATTGAGTTCTGTGTATAAAGAAAGCCTCCATCTAGTTATGCTATTTCTAAATATACCGCTCAGTATGCAGTCGTTATTAGTTATATTTAATTATTAACAACTGAAATAGAAATATTGACTTCCATAAAATTGCAAAATCTGTCATTTCTTACCCTTTTAGAATGTGATTTATTTGTAGATATGTAGATAAAGAGTGAAAACACATTAGTTGAGCTGTTAATGTTCCTTTTGAAATTTAATTGTTGCAGATTTATTTGATTTTGCTTTGAAATTGTCAGTTTGTGTTGTTTTTATGCCACAGCAAAAATTTTGTCAAAACTCAATTCGTCGAATCGGCAACATACATGATGGTTTTTACCTAGAACTGTATTTATCATTTTATGACATCATATGAATCTAGCAAACAGTTGATACTCTAAACTGCTGTCAACATTTTTTAATTCCTAATTTCTTTTACAGATGTTCACCTTGAAAAGGCAAAAAACAGACTAGAGACGCTGAACAAGGAGAATTTGTCTGATGTTCAAAAAGACTGTGTTCAAATCCTAGACAGAATGTGTAAACATCTAACAGATGGTATGTGTAAACTTATCTTGCAATATATATTAACATATCCTGCTGTCAACAGCTGTTTTTAGCCATCGTGATCACTTCAGACCATGCTAAGCCTGCACATTCATGTAGTTTAATTATACATACCCCGGAAATGATAAATGGTTCAATCCAGATTAAGTCATGGGAAAGACTATTAGAAATTTACAAGGTGTCGGGTTAAACATACCTTCTTTTCTTGTTAAGGATTTGATACATCCAGTCATGTAACAGACAATTCTAGTGTTGAATTTTCAGAGGTGGCCACATGCATGCCTCCTGTCTTTTTTGCAGGTTTAGAGTTGGGGCTAGTGCCTCATTCTTGAACATTGTTTTATTTTTCTGTTTTTGTGTGTATTTAGTCCAGAGAGTACAGAAGTTAGATATCCTGTTTTGTAGTGTCACTAGAAAAAAACATGGCTGTTCAATTGTGTCCTCTGGAAGATGACACTGACCATTCTGTGAATTTTAACAAATGTTTTTGAAATTATCACCAAGAATGTACCATTAACCAAGTATCTAAAGTCATTGGAATTTTAATTTGGATGATTTAATAATTAACGAAATTTGTTTGTGGAAATTTATAAATTATTTCGCATGTATTTTCTCTTTCAGTTGCAGAAGGAACAGCGGAGAAGCCTAAATCAGCATTTGTTCAGACGTATGACTGATCTGTTTGACCGTGTTAGAAGTATTGATGATAAAAATACCATTCTTGACTGCCATTATTATTTCTGGACTGATTAGCGACCATGGCAGATTTTATGAAATATTTCAGCGAAAAACTTCAGCTGAAACTTGCTACACACACTTTCACTTGAGGCTTCCTTCAGTTTTACATATTTCATGTTTTCATTGTTTAGTCATTATAAAGTGATACGCCCTTAAACATAACAGGGTATTGGTCATCATCAGTGACAGTTCTCACATTGCCTGTTTCAGAATTTTTGTAAAGGTATTTGTTAAAAAATTAAGGCATGTTTTTCCATTATCTCAATTAGACACTTTGTACTTGTATTATTTTCCTGGGGAGATGACACAGTTTTTTGTTTTGTTTTTTTTGTTGATCTGGTAAGTTAATCTACAAAGCTATGTAACACAAATACTTCCTGATTAAAGATTTTTTTTTATGTTTCGTATTTTACCCATACAAGATTTAGTGATCACCCAGTGTTGGTCATGCAGTTTGCATAATCCTTCATTTCAGTGTTAACTTTCAGTTTAAACAACATCTTCTCCTAAACCATTTTATCAAAATCGATGAAACTTAGCAGAGATGTTCCATGCATGTATCTCTACCAAAGTTGTTGAAAGAATTCCATTCCATTTAGAACTCAGATTGCTGTGGCAACAAGAAGGAAAACTTTGAAAAATTTTGTTTAAAACCAAGAGGCCAAGAGTTCTGACATTTTGCACAAAGTATTGTCTAGCGGTCCTCTACCAAGATTTTTGGGGTCATGTAGCTATATCTTGTGAACATACTCAAATATTTAAATTATGTCCAAGGAAATATTATTGGCATGATTCTTAGATCACATTTTTACATAGAAATATAAAAGAAAATACTTATAAATTTTTCAGTATGAAAACCCATGGCCCAGCGTTAAGAAATTTTGCATAAAACATTGCTTGTTCGTCCTTTACGAAGACTTTTGCCTTTGGGGTCATTATTTCCTTCATCTTGGTGTATCTCCCTTGTTTCTTGTGTATGAAATGTGAACCTAGAAAAATAGTAATATTGCAAATAATTTTTCTAGTACATCACATAGCAGAACAAAATATATAGATGCTTTTCACCCCGACAGCATCATATGATTTTCAGAATGATACAATGTTGACTGGTATTACGGTAGGTTTTCATGTTTTTGCTTGTGCATACTTTTAGGCAGAGTTTGATTGTCCAAAATTATAGTGTATCATAATTTATGTATTCTTTTCACTCCTTTTTATAATTTGAGCAAAAACAAAAAAAGTTGAAAATCCTGTAAGGCCAAGGAAATGATTTGTTTTAAATCATTATTATGTTATTTCAGCCTTCTCAAGTTTTAAAAGTAATACTGCTTCATTACTTAACAAGCAGGAAGTATTTCAGATACGGTTAAAATGTAATGCAGGTAAAGGGGCATACCCAAAAATTGGAACATTCTATTCCCTTTAAAATCATGAAATTGTGAGTGAGACTGAACAAATTGTAACTTGTTGTCCAGGTTTTAGTGATAAGTTTTAAGAAAAACATGTCATCTGAATACATTAATATATTAGTTCTTATATGTATAGTTGTTGTTGTTTTTGGATAAACAGGGATTTATTTCAATCAAGTGAATACTTTTGAGTGTCTGTATGCCCTAAGGAGAAAGTTTTGAAGGTCTTTTTTTTCTCCGTTATCAATTATTTTTAATTTTATAATTCTGTAAAGAACATATGCAGCATTTCTGCAATCTTCAGTTGATTCAAGGGTATGTGCCTTTAACAGAAAGAAGGAACTAGCTAGGAAAGTAAAATTTTTCCTTTTTTCTGTATCTGAACTTTCTTGATTGATAGGCTGTGTTCCTAAAACCTTTTTCTTTTTTTGTTTTGTTTTCTTGATAAGTTAATTCACATGTCATTATTAGAGTATTAAGGAATATTTATTTGTAGGCATATTTTGTTAACCTGAATCATCTTAGGAGCATACTGTGCTCAGGATGAGCTTTAGTGATTGCCCTTTGTCCATTCATGCATTTTGTGCAGTGCATCATCAACTTTTTGCTTTAAACAACATCCTCTTCTAAACCACTTGGTCAAAGTTAATCTGACCTGGCAATAACGGTCCTTACATGGAGCTCTACCATAGTAAAAACTCAAAAAATCTTCTTGCTATAAACAATGATGCCAAGAGCTCTGAAATTTGGTAGGTAGCATAGTCTAGTAGATATCTTAACATTTTTGTTGAAATTATTTCCCAGGGGTCAGTTTTGGCCTCGTCTGACATTTCACATGATTTAAATAGAAACTTATAGCAAAAAAAATTAAGATTCTTCTTTTATGAAAGCACAAGGCTCAGTGTTGTTAAATTTGGCATGAAGTATTGTCTCATGGATCTCTACCAAGTTTTCTTTATCTTTGCCCATGGGTTTTTATGGACTGTGCCCAGGGACTCGGATGTTTTACATTGACCTATGTAAGCAAATCCTTAAAAAAATCTTTTCAGAAACAGCAAGTCTGAGTCTTTTCAAATAAGTGTGATAATGGTGTTTAAATTATGTCTCTTGTATAGTTCTTTATTTTGATGATAAATCCATTACATGGCGACTTTCCTAGCAGTTATACTCAGGTGAGCACTTTAAGGCCATCATGGCCCTCTTGTTTTATGCTTGTTAGAATATCTTTTTTTATTGTTAAGCTTAACGTTGTTTTTAGTTGACCACCATGCACAATGCAATAAAATATATCAACACAAAATTAATGATTTGTTTATGATGAATCCATAAAGCATTTTTTAGTTGTATAGGTATTGTCAAGAAAGACTGTGCATATACTGGATGGTAACATAATGTTGTTTTAAGAATTTCTTTATTACGTAAATATTTTCAGTTTGCACTCTTTTACAATAGAAGCACATAGATCTTTTCAGAAAAAAATGCAGATGATGTCATAGTAATTATTATAATGCAACATCAAGAGAGTCAGTTGACTTGTCTTTCGTTTAGGGTGATGATTCTACCTTATATGGGTAAAATTGCCCTACCTTGCATATGCAAGTATTTCTTTTAATACATACAGCTTCGCTGGTTATGACGCAGTTTACCACACCTAGCTTTTAATCTTAACATCAGATATTTAGTTGGGTGGTAACATTCCCGCCTGGCTATCGAGCTATAATGGGTTCAATGACCAACACAAACCATCACATTTCTAATTGTCTTTCAGACAGGATTCTATATTGAGGTAACCTTGTTATCTCAAGGCATGGTTAAAATGGTAGAGCTTTTCTGGGAATCTTTGACATACAGTACAAATGATACACATGAGTAAATATGTTTTTACCTCTACTGACCTGTCTCTTCATTGTGAGAAAGTGGACAGTTTATCTCTTGTTGTTTTTAGCTCACCTGAGCGAATGCTCAGGGTGAGCTATTGTGATCTCTGGATGTCTGGCGTCTGTCTGTTCACATTTGCCTTGTGTATGCGATAGAGGCTGTATTTTTCATTGGATCTTTATGAAACTTGGTCAGAATGTTTGTCTTGATGAAATCTAGGTTGGGATTGTATATGGATCATCTGGGGTCAAACACTAGGTCACGGGGTCAAATCTAAGAAAAACCTTGTGAATGTGATAGAAGCTGTATTTTTCATTCGACTTTCCTAATATTTGGTAAGAATAATTGTCTTGATGAAATCTAGGTTGGGATTTTATATGGGTCATCTGGGGTCAAAAACTAGGTCATGGGGTCAAATCTTAGAAAAACCTTGTGTATAAAATAGAAGCTGTATTTTCCATTCGATTTTCCTAATATTTTGTCAGAATGTTTGTCTTGATGAGTTCTAGGTTGGGATTGAATATGGGTAATCTGGGTTCAAAAACTAGGTCATGGGGTCAAATCTTAGATAAACCTTTTGTATGCAATAGAGGCTGTATTTTTCATTGGATCTTTATGAAACTTGGTCAGAATGTTTGTCTTGATGAAATCTAGGTTGAGGCTGATATGAATCATCTGGGTCCAAAAAATAGGTCACGGGGTCAAATCTTAGAAAAAAATTGTGTATGCGACAGAAGCTGTATTTTTCTTCCGATTTTCCTAATATGTAGTCAGAATGTTTGTCTTGATAAAATCTAGGATGGGATTGTATATGGGTCATCCAGGGTCAAAAAATAGGTCACAGGGCCTATTCTTTGAAGACGTTCTGTTCAGCTACAACAATGAAACATTAGATAATTTTGCATGCAGATTAAATCTTTGACCGTGGATGATCTTGGCCTTGACCTACTAACTTACATCCTGATTTTTTATGTGTCTGTGCAATGATTCTCAGGTGAGCGATATAGGGCCATCTTGGCCCTCTTGTGTGGGGTTTAATGCCAATTTCAACATCTAGGTTATATCTCAGCAGTCAGTCCACCTAACCAGTTTTCCTGGATAACTAACCAGTAATTAGCAATTTCTCCGCAAGTGACTGACTACTGTTCCCACATGATCTAATCTGAATCAGCGGTGAGAAACAAATGAACATTAGACACAATGGCTGAGATCAATTGTCATGGAGAAATTTTGCCTTGCCCAGGGATCGAACCATCGACCCATGGATTACTAATCCAGTGCTCTACCTACTGAGCTAAGTGGGCGGGCAGTTTCTCTATGCATAAGTTGCAAGATATTTCAAAGGGAACATGCTTTAATGCACCATTGCACAGACAAAAAAAATAATGTTCTTCCAGAGTTCATCAAGAACTACAATACAAAGAAAATGTAGAACTAAGTTATCAAAACATTTTGCAAGGGAAAATTAAGACAATGTTAGAAAAATAGAAGGAAAAAACAAACACGAATTTTGGTCCAAACAAATTGCGTGAACATTTTTCGCATAACATTGATGTTCTTCTAAAGCTGTTTTTACCAAGCGGTATTTACACGTACAGTGTCGCATATGTTCACAAATATTTTAACCTTGAACTTTTACAATGTGAAGTAATATTCTAATTTAAATTCACAGCATGTGGAAGCTATCATCTGCATGTTACTGTTCAGTATTTGGATTTTTATTAACTCCAATAAGCGTGAAATTAGCAATCTGCGTGAATGATTTTGGCCTTTTTTTCATGAACTCTTTACTGAGTTTGATTTGTGCCCTTGTATAGACTTTGAAAATTGTAATTTATATAACAAAATTACCTTGTGAAGTGGGGGCAAGAAATTGCTTCATCATTTACTGAAGTAATTGCACTGGTAAGGTAAACAATCCGTTTGGCATATTATTTCATCGAAAGAGGACCTGGCCCCAGCTGCACGAAAATACTTAAGTATTTACTCGGTAATTTACTCAGATTTCGCTACTTGTTTGTACTAGATGTTTGTACGAAATTCAAAATATGAATCTGCCAGGCTCAGGAAATTTGGAATGAAACATTCCTAAAGAGAGTTAAGACATTTCTTCAAAAATTATTAATTTTAAACTTGAAATAAAATTTAGTTACCACTCGGAACTATAACTCGAGTATATTTTTCTGCTTCAAGAGCAAAAAAAAAATACTGTAACACATTTATTTGTTTGATGCTAGAAATTTGTGCAAATAAGAGGAAATAAGTCTGTACTCATCTGTATGAAGGAAAATAATTTGCTTTGAAGTAGCTAGCTCAGTTGAGGAAATACTTAAGTATTTTCCTGAAAACTGGTGCCGGGCACGCACCTTTGCTATGCATGATACTGAAATATTACCAGTGTCCAGTAAAGTTACCTTAAATTATTTAAAAGTAACACAAAAACAACAGAAAGAACCAGTTAAAATAATAATTTTAAAAAAAAACCTAGTAAGAATTAGATGAACTCATTGTTAAGGCCATTTTTGATTGGTTTTATAGTCTGATCTTTTCTGTACTCACTCTGTAGGTCAGAGAACACACACCACGTACCAAACATTGTCTTTGAATGCCTCGTTATAACTAACACTACTGCATTGAAAAGAATTTGTTTAAAACTGGTATGCTTAGTAAAAAAACGAATATAGCGCATACTCGTCTCCGTGGTCTAATAGTTAAATCATTAACCTCTCCCTGACAGGCCCAAGGTCCGAGCCCTGCTACCGACATACCGAAAGCTGGTGGTTTCTTACGGAGAATGGTACTGCTTCTTCCAGATGAACGACAGGTAAACTGCCCACCTGATGTGAGTGACTGTTAGATTACATTAAAACTCAGTTCAACTAAACTTTACACACGACCCAAAACCATTGATAAAAACTTCAATCGGAGAGTGGCCAATATTGGAATCTACAGAGCTTTGATGAGTAGATTATGAACGAAGAAAAGTTTTAAGACAGCAAAAAGAGAGCTGACCTCATGAAACAAACCATAAGTTTTTAACTGGGTTGACTTTGTTCTAATTAGCGCCATTCAAATATAATTTAAATGTTCAAGAGTGCACATAAGTTACACATTCTACCAGTAAATGCAAGAATACGTCATGTCACAACTTATACGTAATAACTTACAGAATTAATAACCTGAATTTATTCTAAAATATCTGAAGCATAGTGCGTTTGTAGAGCATTATATACTGCACCACAAATATGTGCATTTTTGAACCTGTATGTCAGACTTTTTAAAAAAATAAAAGTTATGATAACTTTAAGTCTTACGAGTTATGCATAATATTTGAATATATCAAGCCACAAATATTTATTAGTTGAACATATACCCCCTGTTGTACTGGTGAGATATAATAAAAAGTAGACAATAGGGGCAAAAAGTTGCAGCAATAATAACATCTCTGAGGAGTTTTCTCCATTAATACTCTTAGCTGATTAGGTCTGTATTAGAAAATAGTTTCCATCTCCGTCGTCCTACGGCAAAGGCTTCCGTTCATATACCCGGAGGTCAAAGGTTAAAAAGGCATATTTTCGCGATGTATATGAGTCAGAATGTTGACCTGGCTGGCATATAGGGTATTATATAGACATGTGTATCATAAGCCCTGGCATTTTAGACACTATAATAAACAAGCATTTTACTATTTTACAAAGCGTAGTGTCAATGCTGGCCAAAGAGCTACAAACCACTTAAGATTAGTTCAGATACTTTTTAATGTTTCTTATGTCGTGAGTTGATGAAAAGACGAAATATTACTTACTTTTAAGAAAAAAAACTCGTTAATTCAGTCAAGCTTACATTTCTTGTTAGTTTACATAGTATATTAGACCTACTATATGTAAATCATTTTCGTTTTGTTTGTTTCGATGTCTTGAACAGCCATGGTTATTCAATTATAGTATACGGAGTAAATGCAACCGATAGCTTGAACATCCTGGATAACTTGAGAATAGGAGTTTGGCTCGAAAGCAGTTTTTTTTTCAAGTACAGGAAGTATAGATGAGTCTTGTATATAGTACGTTGTTTGAGGTACTGTCGGTAAAAAAATTCAAACTATTTTCGAAACGAAACCTTTTCATCTTAAAGCCATCACGCGAGCTCGGACATAATCATACAAATTTAATGCATCATCACTTTGGATAGCTTCAGCAAGGTTCCGCATGCCTATACGAAAAGGCATTATACCACAACATGTAACAAGTTTACATGGACTACTTTTTGCTGCGGATAATAATTACCTCTGTAAGCTACGGTTATTTGGTCATCAGGATTACAACATAAACTCTTATGTCTGATTAGACCTGCATCACGCTGCTGTCTATTGTCCATCTCTGTATCATTGACCTAGGCTTGGCCTACATTTACACTGTATACACAGAACTGTATGGTACATCCCTGTATTGTATGAAGGTTAACTACAAAACGAGATCGGACACGACCTGAAAATGTAGGTGACCTGTAGAAACATATCTTAATTTATTAGGCCACATGTATATTCTCCCTCCTGGATTTAAAAACGCATTGGTGGTATCAAACTTAAGCTGTTGAGTCTTGCAATAAAGACGAACTTCTTTTTATAGACAGTCTTACGCCGATAGCCCTCCATTAACATTTGTCTTAAGTTCCCCCTTAGTGAACCCACTTTGTTTTTACCCTTTCATCCATAAGTATTTCAAAACTGAAGCCAATTTCTAATTCTTGGGATCGAGTCTCACTTCTGACATGACTTTTATATTTAAGAAAGTTTTTCGTTCTCACGGTGTCTAGTGGCTAAAGTAGGATATGGACAAGAGAACTTTCTGCGTTTACATAACTGAAAAATGAAACAAAAATTTAAAAAAAAAACGTTAACCTTTCTAACTTCTGTTAAGATAAGCATTGTTCTATGGTCAGCACCTTAATATTTGCACTTATAATATGTACTTATATATTGGTCTGTTACAATTGCTAATAGTTCCAATTGTGTGCCCTAAAGTTTCCACTTTACTGCTATGACCTTGAAAACCATACACTAACAATTACGAAAGACGGTATTTTAAATCTACATTTTATTTAACAGATTCCTGTGTAAATGTATGTTTTTCCATATTTTCTTTTCTTAAATGTTTACATTTACTTTTTCAATACTGTAAATACAACCGTTTTTGGTTTACATAAAATATTGGCATATTTGCGGTAAGCTTAATGCTACGTTAACTATTTAGTTTTATAACAAAAGGTGTGTCCAAAGTATATAATATTTCTGAAATAAATCTTTGAAAGAACTGAAATGATAAGATAAATCATGAGAAAAAAAAATGATTTACCGTAGGTCAGTGACTTTTTGCAGTACGCCATTTTATAACCACTTAATGGTGCTACTTGATCTATTGCCTTTTTGTAAATAACCTTGCATTCTTTTAATCTCTCGAAGTATAAGCTTAAACCTTTAAACCTTGCCTCAAGTTCTTTAAATTTAAAGCTCTTGCAAGTTTATCTTACTATATACAGTTAGTGTCGATTTTAGTTCAAACTTATGCTCGATCTCAAGATATTCCAAGCTCATACTTAGTGTTACAATTAAGCTCTAATTTAAAGTCATTTTAAGTTCGAGCTTTTAAGCCTAGCTATCCAAGCTATTGCCAAGTGTTGCAACATGGCCGTTAACATTATATCAGGTACATAATAAATGCACTGCAAATAGGTGAAGCTATATAGAGCTTTTCTGTAAGATATCTCAACTTTAAGTGATTTGTGTCTTTTTTTCATTTCTTTTCGGCTTTGAAAAATAATTTCAGTTAAAAGAGACAACCAGTTAACCTTATCGCCATTCCTGGAAGTTGCCAGGGATTCACTCAATCCTTAGGGGTTTTTTGACAGGACAGCGATGCCAGCAACTCGTTAAATTGAGGCTGAAAATTTCTTAAAACATTCAAATGGCGTAGCAGTACTTACAGCAATATACCACTGCGGCCATCTTTTTGGGCTGTTACACTCTTCCCGTCTGTAATGATTTAGAAATATCGAACGGCGGATTATGTTACACCTTACAGTTAGAGATTAACGCCAGTAATCAATGATTATCAGATATTTGCAGTCAATAAAACGATTAAAATTATCAATGAAACAAATTATACGGCGTCAGGAAAGAGTTCATTCACGTATGCACCCATTTTACAGGGTCAAAATTGTAAATTGATAACACCAATTAAAGGTCTCTTTTTAAATTCTCGCGACACCCGATGCCGCGTCTTTTCTTCACTACTTTTAGTTAAAAAGTTATTAACCAGATTTCATACATGTTGTCTCACAAATTACTGTTGCACCGTGTCCAATCGTTACAACTGGAAGGAGGATTTGTAACGCATCCGCAGTCGTGTATTTCAGGGATTTAGGAAGGGGTGATGTAAACATTTTCCTCGTTATTTCTTCATTTTTTCTGTCTGGTTTTTGTTTAATAGTCTAAGATGACCTTCAATCAATGTAGATTCTTGCTCCAAAACTATTTTTCTCAGAACTTTGCCATTTTCAAGATCATTCAGGAAAACCTAGCGTTAGAAAGGACAACGCTTGATTTTAGCACGATGTTTTGAAGATTTCTTGACATAAACGTATCAAACAACTTTATATTTTGTTTGATTTACAAGAATTTCATAGTAAGAATTGATTTCAATTTAAACTTTATCCCTGCGTTTCCATTTAAATACTGATATAATCGTTTTTGCTAACGAAACGCATGTAACGTAGGCGCAGTTATTTTTGTGACGTACGCGGAGCAAGGATTCAATAACTTTCAAGTACCTTTTCTCACCGTAATTGACCAAATAACAAATAACTAGATATATTTTATATTTTTATTACGTTGCAAGTTCAAAGAGCGAAACGGACATCTCGATAAAAACATAAATAAACTGCCGCCAGTGTACCATAATTATATAATAAGTTTTTTTCAGAATGGATGATATTTATTTAATACTTCACTAAGGTCAGCAGCTAGGGTTGTTGATTTAATACTTCACTAAGATCAACGGCTAGGATTACTTAAATATTACTTCACTTAAGTTAGCACGTAAGGTTGTTTATTTAATACTTCATTAAGGTCTTAAAGGACATTAAATAACTGTTGGCCAAATTTATATGCAGCATAGTAATTTCATGCAGAATAGTCAGAATTGTGTTATAGGACTATCTTTATATACTTAGAACCTTTCAAAGACTTGACAAAATTCTACCATCAAGCAATGACACTGTCTATAGAGAGCTCTTGTGTATTTAATATGAGGTGAAGTTATCTTTAATATGTATGTAAGCTCATTCGATAAAGTTTTTGAAATACTGCCATTTTATAAATGTTTCAAGAGACTTGTATGTTGTTACATTCATGCAAAATACTTGATTATTTGTGTAATCTTTATTTTGTTCAATAAAACACTGATGATTCACGTCATGTCACTTGTTACAATGTGTTATCTATTCCAAATCTTTTGGGTGGGAGTATTTTTTATTCATCTTTTCTGTGGTATTGGCGTACAGGCAAGGCTCCCCTAGCTAATACCGACGGTCCTGAATTCGTTCCGAAAAGAATTTTTCTTTTGGCATCCACTCTTACTGGTTTGTCAAAGGAATGATTCCTGAAATGCAAAATATATAGCGCTGTCTTTAACTGAAAGACTGAGATATGTCGAATGGCTAATACATGTACTCGTTTTTTTTTCAATGAAAAAAAATGTTTAATTAAGACGTTGATATAAACTTCATGTCCGTTTTAATTACCTTATAAAAAGTCTGTTTTCGTCATCCTGAATCTTTTTTAAAGAACTGCAGGGGTCTGCTTCGTGAGTAGGGTACACGCCACTTCTTCGAGCAGTCCTCATATAAAATCCTCTGAAGAAAATAGAATTATCTGTGAAAGAAAAACGTTGAAAATCGGCGAAAAAAAAATACCCTGCACAGAAATTAAAATCTGTTTTGTGCTAACGAGGCAACACTATATAAAGCGTTTCTTTTCCATGAGAACTATAAAATGATGTTTTATAACCAAAAATGCATGTATCGTATTAAGTGTAAAACAATGGAAGTTATCAAGAAAATAAACAAGATGCGTGCTTGACTTTTCTTAGGTTTAAAGCTTTTTTTCAGAAATTTCTTTGTATATTTTTCTGCTACTATATTTTTGTAATAATTAAGATAAGTCGGCTAATGCTGATTACTCTCTGTACGTGCATATTGCAGATCAAAAATGTATTAAAACAATATCTTTTTATCTTTTCTTATGTGCGGGCGAAGAGGGGTACATAAGTGAGGGCGAAGTAGATTGTTGATACCTGGAGAGACATGTATCTTTGAAAATGGGTATCATTAATGTATCTCTTTTAAGTATCAAGCAAACCTTGTATTTGAGTATTATATAAAAGTATTACTTGAGACAAAATCATTTAAAGAAGGGCAGATAAAATAATCAGAATAATTGGACTTTGCATACAGACAGAGGGCGGACGGTCAGTTAATAATGTACGATCTTCCGTCATGTTTTCAGTCATCTAGGGAGAAATAAGTAATTATATTCCAAGATCACCTGTTAGGTGCACTGACCAATATAGCTCCAGATATTGAAATCTACGAAACATTTCAACAGCAGTTAATATCCTTGACCTTGCAGCGCTTTGATTATTAATCTAGTCTTTCTTATTTTTGTATGTATCAGTCTGAATGGTTACTTAGCTTATTCAATAGGAAAAAAAAATATTATTGTTAATTTACGGTAAGAATAAGTACTTGAAAGTTATTGAATCCTTGCTCCGCGTGCGTCACAAAAATAACTGCGCCTGCGTTACATGCGTTTCGTTAGCAAAACCGATTATATCAGTATTTAAATGGAAACGCAGCGATAAAGTTTAAATTGAAATCAATTCTTACTATGAAATTCTTGTAAATCAAACAAAATATAAAGTTGTTTGATACGTTTATGTCAAGAAATCTTCAAAACATCGTGCTAAAATCAAGCGTTTTCCTTTCTAACGCTAGGTTTTCCTGAATGATCTTGAAAATGGCAAAGTTCTGAGAAAAATAGTTTTGGTGCAAGAATCTACATTGATTGAAGGTCATCTTAGACTATTAAACAAAAACCAGACAGAAAAAATGAAGAAATAACGAGGAAAATGTTTACATCACCCCTTCCTAAATCCCTGAAATACACGACTACGGATGCGTTACAAATCCTCCTTCCAGTTGTAACGATTGGACACGGTGTGTTGTCTATCTTATGTTTTCTTTCGTGAGAAATTGACAATGGACAAAGGAACTAGACACGTAACTGTAATCTCGATGAATGTAAATTCTGACTGTTACCTTACCTACGCCCTTTACTCCTTCTCTTCCTAACGTACCTTACCCTGTAAGGAGTGTCTGCTTCACCAACTAGTCGAATGCGACAGTTGGGCCAAAGTATGAAATGATCGAAGTTGAAAGAAAATGTCGTACAACGCTGACCATTTCTACAATAACCTTACTACATTTATAATAATTTCTACTGCTGACAAGTATGACTGTCTATCTCTAGCTGAAATTATTATATCTCAGTCATGATTATTGCCATGTAGCATGAGTCCTCGCTTTTAGAACAAATTGTTATGTGGTGCATGACTCCTCGATTCTAGAATAAACAATTATGACTCAGTCATGATAATTGCCATGGAGCATGACCCATCGATTCTAAAATAAATTGTTATGTCTCCGTCATGATAATTGCCATGGAGCATGACTCCTCGATTCTAAAATAAATTGTTATGACCCAGTGATGATTATTGCCATGGGGCATGACTCCTCAATTCTAGAATAAATAATTATGTCTTAGTCATGATAACTGCAGTGGAGCATGACTCCTCGATTCTAGAATAAATAATTATGTCTCAGTCATGATAATTGCAATGAAGCATGACTCGTCGATTCTAGAATGAATAATTATGTTTCAGTCATGATAACTGAAATGGAACATGACTCCTCGATTCTAGAATAAATAATTATGTCTCAGTCATGATAACTTCAATGAAGCATGACTCCTTGATTCTAGAATAAATAATTATGTTTCAGTCATGATAACTGCAATGGAACATGATTCCTCGATTCTAGAATAAATGATTATGTCTCAGTCATGATAACTGTAATGGAGCATGACTACTCCATTCTAGAATAGATAATTATGTCTCAGTCATGATAACTGTAATGGAGCATGCCTCCTCGATTCTAGAATAAATAATTATGTCTTAGTCATAATAACTTTAATGGTGCATAAATCCTCGATTTTAGAATAAATTTTTATGACTCAGTCATGGTAACTGCAATGGACCATGACTTCTCGATTCTAGAATAAATAATTATGTCTCAGTCATGATTATTGCAATGGAGCATGATTTCTCGATTCTAGAATAAATAGTTATGTCGCGGCAGTGGAGATTGTGATGTCACAGTTATTGTTACTGCCATATCGTATTTCTGTTTGCTATTAATGGAACTTATTATGTGACAGTCATTGTTAGTGCATATAGTATGACAATTTCCTTTTGTGGAAGTCGTTATGTCGAAGTCATGGTTATTGCCATTGTGTATGATTGTTTGCTTTTGTGGAAATTGTAACGTAGAAGTAAAAGTTATTGTTACAGAGTATGATTGTTTGCTTTTTGTGTGAATAGTTATGTCGAAGTCATGGTTATTGTTACAGAGTATGACTGTTTGCTTTTTGTGTGCATTGTTATGTCGAAATCATGGTTATTGTTACAGAGTCTGTTCGGTTTTTGTGTGCATTGTTATGTCGAAGTCATGGTTATTGTTACAGAGTATGACTGTTTGCTTTTTGTGTGCATTGTTATGTCGAAGTCATGGTTATTGTTACAGAGTATGACTGTTTGCTTTTTGTGTGCATTGTTATCTCGAAGTCATGGTGATTGTTACAGAGTATGACTGTTTGCTTTTTGTGTGAATAGTTATGTCGAAGTCATGGTTATTGTTACATAGTATGACTGTTTGCTTTTTGTGTGCATTGTTATGTCGAAGTCATGGTTATTGTTACAAAGTATGACTGTTTGCTTTTTGTGTACATTGTTATGTCGAAGTCATGGTTATTGTTACAGAGTATGACTGTTTGCTTTTTGTGTGCATTGTTATGTCGAAGTCATGGTTATTGTTACAGAGTCTGTTTGGTTTTTGTGTGAATTGTTATGTCGAAGTCATGGTTATTGTTACAGAGTATGACTGTTTGCTTTTTGTGTGCATTGTTATGTCGAAGTCATGGTTATTGTTACAGAGTATGACTGTTTGCTTTTTGTGTGCATTGTTATGTCGAAGTCATGGTTATTGTTACAGAGTATGACTGTTTGCTTTTTGTTTGCATTGTTATGTCGAAGTCATGGTTATTGTTACATAGTATGACTGTTTGCTTTTTGTGTGCATTGTTATGTCGAAGTCATGGTGATTGTTACAGAGTATGACTGTTTGCTTTTTGTGTGAATAGTTATGTCGAAGTCATGGTTATTGTTACATAGTATGACTGTTTGCTTTTTGTGTGCATTGTTATGTCGAAGTCATGGTTATTGTTACAGAGTATGACTGTATGCTTTTTGTGTGAATAGTTATGTCGAAGTCATGGTTATTGTTACAGAGTATGACTGTTTGCTTTTTGTGTGCATTGTTGTGTCGAAGTCATGGTTATTGCCACAAAGTATGACTGTTTTTTTTTGTGGAAATTGTAATGTTGAAGTCATGGTTATTGTCATACAATATGACTGTTTTTTGTGGAAATTGTAATGTTGAAGTCATTGTTATTGCCATACAATATGACTGTTTGCTTTTTGTGGAAATTGTAATGTCGAAGTCAGGGTTTTAGCTAAAGAGTGTGACTTTTAACCTTTTGTTAAAATTGTTATGTCGAAGTCATGGTCATTGCCATAGAGTATGACTGTTTGCTTTTTCAAATTGCTATGTCGAAGTCATGGTCATTGCCATAGAGTATGACTGTTTGCTTTTTCAAATTGCTATGTCGAAGTCGTGGTTGATGCCATAGAGTATGACTGTTTGCTTTTAGTGGAAAGTGTTTTGTCGAAGTCATAGTTATTACCATAAAGTATAACTGTTTTATTACTGTTTTTAAAGTCGTCATTAAAATTATTTGAAAGGTTGCTATAGCGAAATTATTCAGATAACTTTTAACCGAAAAGTACATCATTTGAAAACACGTTGGATGAATGTTAGAAAGACAATAATGGTGGACACTAATGGTGGAAAAAAAGAATATTTCAATAAATGTCGAATTTTTATTATCTACTCATTTTTGAAATAATTACTGCATAAATTATTATCATGTACAAAGGTCTAAACACATTAGTTGTCACTCAGTCACGAGAAATGACTAGGGGAAAAAACGCGGTAAAAATCTTAATAACAAAATATTATTCAGTTTTCCTGTTGTACTTAGAGTTTTTGATAGACACCTTGACAATGGTAATTATTTATTCAAAATCATTTAAAATTATATGATTTATAGGAAAAAATGGATTACTCTAGATTTATTCAAGATATGCCACTTTACTATGATGAAACCATTCAGAAAGGTTGTTTTAGTTCAGCCAGTTGGAGTTTGCCATGTTGTCAAGAAGAGAAACAACAAAATATGTTTTAGTACTGAACCTTTGACATATCAATCCTAGGATGAACCATGCCTGACGTGACATAAATGTCAAACATTTGCTTTAATTACCAGCTAATTGAATAATATCTAGGGATACTCAGAACAGTCGGGGGGTGGGGGGGGGGGGGCGGGGGGGGAGAGGGGGGCATTCAAACTAAATAAATTAAGAGATATTAGCTACCATTTATTAAGCGAAAGATAAATGCCTTGACAGAAAAAAAATCACACATTGCAATCTTTTTCTATCTATTTACTTTTATAAATGCACAGTTTTATCGATGATATTGCATTTGTAAACAGAAATGAACTATGAAGAAGATTGCAAAACTAAATCTTGGTTTTGAAAGGTTTGAATGTATAGTGTTCGCACCGTCTCCGTAGCCTTTCGGTTAAAGAGTCCACTGACGGAGCGGTAGGTCGAAGGTTCGAGCAGGAGCTGTAATGGCCTCGTTCTGACCGTGGACCACCAGGTAGTTAAAACTTGTCATCCATTGCCTGTCTTAAATTACCTGGCATAGAGGAATTGTGAGAAGATTTCTTTTGTGGTTAGTGGTGTAAAATGCAATAGACAAGTCTGCAACATTTAAAAAAACAAAACTTTTCAAATCATTTCTCATTTCACTGCCGACAACTGCTCAAACAGTTCAAAGTCTTTCTTATTTTACTGTGAACGATTACGTAAGAACACCCCAAAAATGCACATCAATTGTCTTTTTTCTTATTGCCTAGTAAATGTTTCTGTTTGTTTTTTGTTTGTTTTGCCTAACAAAACTATCTCTGTCCAGCCACCCTTTAAGATTGGACACGTGTGTATCAGTATTTAATCTTCTCATTTATTTCATTTCGTGAAATGAATTTCAGGTTCGGTGACTGGTCAAGGTATTTCAAAGAATAGAATAATTATTGTTAAATACTCGAAAACACATCCTGGCACACGATTATCATCATTCAATTGTTGTTTTCGTGAGCTTGAATTTCAGTTTATTTATTTTGATCATGTCCGCTTTGTGTAGTTGATACCTTAAGTTGTAAGTTCATGCCCTGTTTTAAAACAATTTAAAAACAGCCAAAGGTAGAAATAGATTTCACGTGTACACTGTAATCTAGTCTGGATGTGATTTGAAAAGTCATGAAGTCTTTGAAAGCTCGTGACTCAAGAATCAGTAATTTCGTTGATTCAAAACTTTAAAAATTCGGCATTATCGTACAACCAGGTCACAAAATTCTTGATTGATTCATTAACTACAAGTTATTGCCCTTGTCAGACTATTCAGAGAAGGGTTCTGAATTAAGAAAAACTTTTTTTGCCTTTATATGTTTCTTTGACATTTCTTGTTTCAGTGAATTCATTACTGCAATTAATGTAAGTAAATCTCATAGGCCATAAAGCGTTGTCTGAGAATTGAAACTGTCGCCATCCAAGCAGTTAATAAAATTAAATATGTGTGGAGAAACATATAATTATTTAATATTGCTTGTATTTTTAATTTATTATCTTTGAACATTTTGAAACGCGAACGCCGTGTCTCCTGTCAACTTTTATACGAAATTTACGACGCTTAACCTTGCTGATCACGAATATTTAGGGTAATGAAAAGTGTATGTTTTAAATACTCAGACACACATTTTTCATATCGCTACCTGTTCAAAGCGACTTTTGGACTAAGATAGATCCAAGTTCTTTGTGGGCTTTGTACTGGAAATACCTTATCTTTGTTTTTTGTACGGTTTCTTTACTATAATAATCCTCTTAAGTTATTAAGTGTAGCTCCGTAACCTTAAGTTAGGATTTGAACAGACATGTTTACTCAGCTATTCAGAAGCACGATTCATGACCATTTATGAATGCGTAGAATGCTAATTGTAATGCAGATGTTCTTTAAAAACATCCAGGTAAGGTGTTTTTCATGGACGAACGGATGATATAGAACGCAACATTACCCGGGGCCAAGGTCAAGATTAAAGTAAAAAAAATGTAGGCACAACAGGTAGGCCTAAACTAAACCTATACAGAATTAGCTAGTCTTTGTGATGTAGAGGGATGTGCTTGTAAAGTTCTTGGGTTGGAAAAAAAAATATAACAAACAGACTTCTCTACGACCTTTATGCACCCTCCTATGGTCTACATGCCCCAAGGAAAAACATGAACATGTTCTTCCTATTAATTCTTTTTATCTTAAAGAGACAGAGCCAATAAAAATATCATCGGTTTATTTTGTTAGGGTATTCTTTTTTTAAAAGATTGTCTATGGGCTTAAATGGAATCTAAACACAATGACTGGGCTGTAGCTATATATCTCTTACCAAATAAGGCGTCCCCTTTCTATCTTTTTTCAAAGACATTTACGATTAACTGTCCAAGAATTCAACCATTTCAATAAAATGTTAGCAACGCTTTTTTGAACATACTGCCGTTTATAATTTTATATCAAATCAGAATGACAGAAGAATTCATTCTCCAAACTGTTTCGCTAGATCTACATATTATATACTTTTGTATAATCATCATTCGTTTTCTTACAAATTTATGGCAGACTCTTTAAATGTTACCATTTCTTCAAATGTTTTGCTACTGACCGTTCCAAGCCAGTAACCCCTCGGGTTTTTATTTTCGTTAATTGTTTGTGGGTGTCTTTTTTTTAATTGATCTATTCATTAATTTATGCTGTCTTTTCTTCATTATCTTTTGACTATGTAGGGATGCTGTGTTTCCTGACTGTGTGTGTATTTTTTTTTTTTTTTTTGGCAAGACTATAAAGTTAACATTTAAAGCTGGTGATATTTTATGATATCACGCAGTGATGAGTGACGTTGATGACGTCACGCTCTGTAAAACACACCTGTAATCATATACAATAGAACAGAGACATCATAAACTCTTTCTCATTCATCTTACATCTAATCACCTATAACAACGACAGGGTGGAAAGAAAACCTCAAAAATGTTTTTGAATTTCAAAAGAGTTTGACAAGCTCCCTGATTTATTTGTTTCAATGGGGCATCGCTATATTATACAAAAATATATTGCAAAATTTCAACGAAATCACACCTTTCCTGTTGCTTTAAAGAATTTTAATCGCCATATTTGCCATATTATCTTCACTTTTGTTTGCAGTTTTTTAAAGTTCAAAGTTTGACATACATTACCACATTAAAGTTTATGCTTCAAATTTAGTATAGTTTTTAATGGTCTTAAAAGTCAAGCAATTTGTTCAGTCCGATAGGTCGGTATAATTTTGCTGGTAGACCTTATCAGACTTGGTCCTGAAAATAGTTTCAGAATATTTCCCCATTCAAATCGAAACAGAAACTGTGAGACTTCCTTGTACAATTTAAAGCCTGTCTTGGTCGGACTTGTTCCGGGCCAGAAAATCCGGATTTCGGATGTTTCCTCTTTTATCTTAAAGAAATTTTGAAGCTAAAGAAATCATTGTACACATGCCAGGATCTTCTTTCTAAAACAAGTTAAACGTGTAAGAACATCATTGTCTGTCATCCAAAACTAATTTCTATTTTTAACAGAATGATTGACAAATGCAGACATAGACAATATTTGAATTCGCAATGAATGTAAAACGATCCACTTGAAAAGAGCGAAAGATATTTATTTCCGCCAAAACGCATTCTAGTCAATAAATTTTTAAACTTTTCCAAAATCAGCCGTGCACATACTTTTTCTGAAAACTTTATTACAAAATTTCACGACATGAGTAATGCATGAACAATGTGACAGAATTTCGAAACTCCTGGTAGATTTAAAACTACTTCGGCTGCATCAGTGCTTTCAATGAACCGCGAACTCTCACCTATTGCACCCTTTTGTTTGGCCGCACTTTGATACAGCTTAGATTAAAAAAAGTACAATGATGGAAATGTAATTCTCGTGTCTATTGTCATTTTCTAGTATTTCGGTTGTGTTATTTTACCTTAAACACCGACCACCCGAAATTATTTTCTTTACTGTTTAAGAGTATTGAAAAACTAGAACAAAATTAGTAGCGTATATGTTTCAGTACTCAATGAAAACAGATTTGCGGTTTTCATTCACGGTCAAACTTGAATGAAACTCAATATCTTAATATAAGCAATAATGGGGTTTAGATTTGATAAAAGATGTATTGAACTTACTTACAAAAAGAATCGGTTTAATATAATTCAAAAGATTCATTGAGGGACATATAAGTTGCGTGCCTTCCAATAATTAGGGGTAACATTCCCACTGATCTCCTCAATACATTTTCATTAAAGTTAAGAAGTTCGATTGTATTTAAAAGATAACAGAAAAAAAGTGCACCAAGTTTCTCGATTTTTTTTAGTATTTACGACTGTTAGCATTTAGACACTGTTTTACTTCAAGTGCATGTTTGGGGGGGGAGGGGGGGTACTTTGGTTTTGGGGTATGTCCTGACGTCAACACGACTCTCTCCACCAGACTGTTCATGAAAACTACTAAAAAAACTGAACTAGGCTGAATTGAAATTAGTTAAGCTGAACTGAACAGATCTGGACGTGGTTGATCTGAGCTTAGCTGAAGAAAGAAAAGTCGGGCTTTGGTGAATGAAGCTAAAATGAACTCACCTGAGATTGTAGGGGCGGAGCTGAGACGAGATGAAATGAGCCGAGCCAACAATGCACCGAGCCGAGGACGAGACGCCGATCCGAGCCGAACGGTGACGGAACGGAAGAATACGAGCCTAACCGAGACGAGACCAGGACCAGACCAGATGGGATGATGCCTAGACGAAATCGACAATGAAAAAAGTTTATACTATTCACTTTTACATAATGGGAGTAAAACAATTTTTCATAGTGAATATATTTAACAACAAAGATTGGCAATACTTGTGGCTTTTTATTATTATTATTATTATTATTATTAATAATAGTGCAAATCAGTACACATTCATTTTTTTTCTCACAATTCGGTCATTTTGACCATTTATATAATTTTAACAGCTGCCCTTATTGTTATTCCTTTAAAGAACAAGTTACGTGTATGCAATACACCCCTATCCTTTCTCATTAAGATTCCAGCAAAGTAACATCCGTGTCACTGGCTTTTATCAACTCATTTTACCTGACAATCTACCTTTAAGACAGAAAAAAACGATACGATAAAGCGTGTTATTACCGTACAATTATCGGCGATTGATCGACACATATTTATTGACATTTGATCTCATTTGACTTTTCATGCCTTTGATAAAACTTGTGATAAAAGAAGATATGAAATTTTCAAACGAGTGGACACACAAAATAGCGACAGTTACGCGTTTGTAATCTACCGGTTTTTATGAAAACCTTTAGTGGTCTATCCTAAATTTTAACAAAATTCATAACCTTAATTTCAAAGTAAAATGTCGTAACATTTAATTACAGTATTTTATAACGTACTGACAGCTCATTTGATGACTGCTTGTCGACGAAATAGGTCAGGTTACTCCGTGTAACTTCCCAACGCCTGTTTCTCTGTGTGCAAGTAAATAGGACTAGTTTGTGTTAACAATGTTTATATTTTGATGTGAGTTTTACAAATACTAAAAGTAAAAAATCTCTGCATTGTTTCCGCTGTCTGTCTGTGCTATATCTGAGTTAAATCAAGGGCGTCTGCATCCTGCTCCAGATGTAGTTATATGAGGTTGTTGGGATTGAAAACACCCCATTGCAAAGGCACCGCTGAAACTCTTCCGTGCTCAGTGTATGACATTATAACAGGACGGTACTTGGGAACTCGATTTAACTTCTCACCAACGGTCAAATAGTAATGTTGGCGGAGGAGCCGGGTATCGAACTCGCTAGCTCAGCGCTTTACCACTGGGCCACTGATCCACCCCGTTTCATGTGCGATGTTTAATTCACTTTAAATATACAGTCAAGATTACGTCATCAGCTATCCTTTCGCAACTCACCTCCGAAGTCATTTTCTATGTTTAGTTAGAATTTCAATTACGTTCCAGCATGTATCTAAATTTATTCATGTGGCGTTATCATTAATTCTGGCATATATTTTTACTTGCCTCATGAAATATTCATAAATTAAAACAACATTTAGTTTATTTTGGAGACATTCTTACACGCACGACATAATGTGTCGTCAAGTACAGCAATGCATGTCCTTGTTACAACAACATATATGAGAATTTGTTGTTGTTGTTGTTTTTCTTTGTTATATTTTTTAAAAGTCGAACTTTGTATGCGTGCCTTTTACAAAAACAAAATTCTTTCCGCGGTTGAGGGTAACCCATATAGAACTGTAAAGGTGTAATTTTGCCAGTTGATTGTATGCCCTATCAACAAAGGCACGACTTCTCTCTGGCTAACCGAACGACCGCACCAGTACCATCGCGGAGTAAGTTCGAATTTTCGATCTCCTGCTCCGTTGATGGAGGTTTTAAAGTTAGTTTAAATGAATATGTAAAAATAGAAATAGAAAAGGGATTCTATCTGGAAAGTTACATTCTGGTCTTAAAAAAATCATTCAGTTTATAATTCTGTATATTGCACATCTGAACAGTCCGAATTACAGAGTCGCTCGTAAAGAAATTTACTTGGCAGGGAGTTGTTATAATTACCACAGTTCTTTTGTTCCACTGTGCTGTATCAAAAAATGTCATTCAAATACTAGTCTGATAATTTATCCATTCTTTCTGTCTTTCACTTTTTCTACATAGGGATTTGGTTTTTGACTGATACAATAGCATGACATTGGTGGTACGGCGAACAATAAGGTACAAAAATATATCACAAGGCCAGTTCTATATATAATTTTATGCTAAAATGTTTAATCAACAAAACTAATTAAGTTATGTTTTATTCATACATTAACATATTTGTATATTTTATTTCATATTCATTTTTTTCAGCGTAACGTTACAATTTGTTCTTGCTTTTGAAATGTTTTACAGCCGACTTCACAGAATTTGCAATTATGTCAGTTGTGTCAGAACAATTTTGATAAAAGCTTATATTTAGACCACTCTGAGTAAAATTACAACATTTTGAATTTAAACCAAGTTTCCGCCAATCGTTTGGTAAATGGATACGAACTTAGCAGACGTCACGTTAGTTTGCACTTGAACTATTGAAAAATGCGCCAACACGTGACTTCACATTAGAATTTTACAAATCTCCTATACATGCCATTTTTTCTTATCGATAATCAGTAAAAAAAAACTGTTTCCATAGGTCACGTAAGCCCTCATATAGATATGTATATCGCTTCGACAGCACCTCAGACTTTTTTGCGATCGCCTGCGTATGATGGGGTTTCAGTTTAGCGTATCATCCGAAAGACAGGTTATAGTGTTTGTGGAGGAGCAGGGATTCAAACTCGCAACTTTTGTCCTGTGGTTAAATAGTGGACCATCGATCCGCCCCTGTTTTAAGTGGATGATCTTGGATGATCTTGGAATGCTTGGAATGTATACTCATAAACATGTGCAGGGGGGGGGGGACATACTTAACACATTTTTATTGAAGGGGATAGTCACGTCAAATGTTCAAACTTGATTTTTAAAAATAGAATGACAGGAATGCTTGGAATCGAGTACAAATTAGCGACATAATATACTAGCTTCAACGATGCACTTATGAGTAAGAAATAAGAAAAAAAAAGTTTTAACGTTATGCAACACACAAATCAATGCCTCGTCGAGGTGTGAACGAATTCCAGCGGCCCACAATTTAGTCATTCAACTTGTTATGTTTTGTTCTATACTCTGAATTACACTTGCCTCATTAAGTTAACATATCTATCCAATTAGCATATTTTCTGTTAAGTAAGTGTGTAACATTTTAACTCCAGGCCACTAATATATTTGATTGATGTAGATTTTGTGTGGTTTTATTTGTCTTTTCTTATCAATGTAGATGTTGATGCTGTTGTTAATGTTATTGTATAATTTGCCGTAAGCAATTGCCGACCTTCGACAAGGAAGATAATTGATTTTTATCAATTTCATCTGTTTGAGTTTATTTATTGTCGGAAACGGCTGCCCATATTATCAACGCTATCTTTTAGCTTATTTATCGTCGGTACCGGTTGCCCATATGACCGACGCCCCCTGGAGATTAGTTATTTTATGTTGTAGGGGTAGTGCAAGATACAGAAAGCATCCCATTTCAGAGACAGCCCTGGTTCTTTTGCATGCTCAGTGTATAGCACCGATACATGGGACCTCGGTTTAATGTCTCATCCGAAAGACTATTATTAATGTAAGTGGAGGAGCGGGGGATCGAACTCGGGACCCCTGGTTTCCTAATCCAGCGCGTTACTACTGGACCACATCTGCTCCTCATATAATCAACGCCCCCTCCCCTGCAGAGGTTGTTAGCGCAAAAGACAGACAGTCACCACTCATCCTCTCAAATAATTTATGACGCATACAGTATATCGTTATATCGTTTTGTCGACAGTCTTCGTGCACTTTTATTGGAACTGGCTTCTCTTGGCTTTATAGCTCAGGGGTAACTTGCACATTTCGGACCTGGTGCAGTTTGTTAAACTCTTTTCTAAACGTTTAATTATGCTACTCGTTACCACAATCCACGAACACTATAAGTATTATAGTTTTATTTTAAGACAGGATTTTCCATCATTCCCGTCTACAAATCCGGTCAATTGTGGGACTCAAACCCTGAACCTGATTCACTTTTAATTCTGACTATACTGATTAAGTGATTTTAAAAGATCTGGCTCAGTTTCGATACATGTTATTCCAGCTTGTTTACATCTGCCTTGAGACACCACTCCTGATGGTACCTGCCTTGAGACACCACTCCTGATGGTACCTGCCTTGAGACACCACTCCTGATGGTACGTGTCTTGAGACACCACACATGATGGATCCAATCACTTGAGAGCAAACCCAGTAACTTTCACTCCTTGTACCTACTTACAGCAGAACGGACAGGGGCACATCTGTTGCCAGGGCCACAAATCACGCTCTGTGCAACGTGTGGGACAGCTTATAAGTCTGTGACCCAAACCATTCTACCATCATGACGTGCATGAAAATATGACTGCAGTGCTGGTTTAGTGATTTACTTGTGCACGTGAGATTAAAAGGCCCACCTGTTCAATTTGTGTCATTCTTGTTTACAACATTTTTACTTTTCTACGTTATCATATAATGTAGTTACGCCATGTTGCCGCTAGGACACAAAAAAAAACACAACAACATGATTTCATATTATATTTACATTATACCTTCCTCCTACGTACCCACCAATCAAATTTACGCCCGACCTAGTTCTATATTTTGCATCAGTTGCAGAGTGACGTGCATTGAAACTTTTTATGTGTAGTATTCATTTTCTTCCTCCTTCTGTCTTCATGTCACGTGATTTGGAATATTACTATGCTGACATAGGTCAAATCCGAATACTCACGAATTTTGCGTGTAAAATACTGAGCTACCGAGCAGATAAATTAGAATCGCTTCTTAGCCCGGAGATCGTGAGTTTGAGTACCGCAAAGTAACTATATAACTTTTAGTTGCTGTCTGAAGCTCTGACCGTTACTGGCGTTGAATGAATGATGAAACTGTAAGATTCCTGTCAAAGCAGTATTGCATAAAACGGGTTTTTGAAAGTGACCGAACTGAAATTTATTCAAACTTATTGAAATTCTAAATGTGTAATACTTTTTTATCTAAAAGTGCAAAACACAAGTAATTATGTGTTCGGCATATCAGGTATTGATCTAAAAACTGAAATAATATTTATTTTCTTCTGTCAAATTTCCTGTTGTTGTCGTTGGTAGTGGTGGTGGGACTTTTAGAAAATGATAACTTTCAACCGTTTGTTTCTAAGAGTATAGATCTACCTAGGGACTTCAACCGTATACAGGTAGTTGGTAAGCTCACTAAAACACTCATTACTTAACCTTCACCCTACTTGTGGACATTGTGTGTACATGTAATATTTTAGTCTCCTTCACGCCCAGAACATCCCATGATCAGTCTGCACATCTGTAAAAATGATGAATCTGTACACACATAAACAATAAATAGAACAGTCTAGATTGAAATGACAGAGAAGTCCATTTTAGAAAAGTTGTGCAGTGAGAGGGTGGGGTGGTAAGTATATTATAAATGAATTTATATTAACTACTTGTGGCGGAAAAAATGAAAATATTCGTTATTAAATAGTTCTGTCCGCACGCTTGTGTATTTTGAAAACACCTAAATGTCGATTACATTTAGTTCAAGCTGTGTCCTCACAAGGTGAAAAATAACTTACTGTTCCTTTTATTTCATGTATTATCACCTATAATGTGTCTTTTTATGCCTATCCTGTCATCATTGCCGTTGTCAATAGATAGCGCCAGATATTACCTAAGATTTCGCCACGTTTTGTCAGTTTTCAACAATATACAATCTACACTCAGTTGTTAAAAAGTTGCGTTCGATAACCTGACATATCTTTACATGACCTCATACGATAGCTTAACCCGATGTGGTGCGAATACCCTCTTGGCGTTTAACAAAGGATGCTTTTACAACATTTTTTAAGCTTCGGGCATTAGAATGGATCTAATTTTTACCACTCTTTTAACAAGTGATACTTTGTTAGGTTTTAATAAGCAGTGAATATGTAATATTGCGTAACCTTACGAAATTTGAAGATATAGGCGTTTCGCGTGAAAAAATCTACATTATTTCCTTTAAACGCAATACACAAAAGATGATTATCTGTTACACCGATCACAAATAATCATAGGTCCTAGCTCTTGATTTTGTATGTTTAAAACGTTACATAATAGGCTTAGAATTTATGCCGGTAATTTTCTGACAGCTTATGTATAATTTTAAATATGTGTTGAAGGCAGGCGCTTCCAAAAGCTTTAATGGGCCAGCAAAACTTCGAGGTCACAAGCTTTTGTCCCTTGGTGCCAGACATAGAAATTATTTGGAATTTTATTTATTTAGAATATTTATGCATAAAAAGTATGCATTTTTATGGAGATACCTTCGTGCAACATCAAATATGGCTTTTGTATACTCTGTTTTGGCGTTTGTCAGCTTTTCTTTAGAGTTTTTTATATTTTTTTTTACTGTCATTATTTGACAACATCGAACCGCAAAGACTCCTTGTTGTTGTTGTCGTCGTCTTTGTCGTCCTCGTCAACGTATTTCGTCACTTTTGGAATCCAGGATAACATTTCATATTTTTTCGTATATGAACATGTATTTCATAATCTAAAACTCACCCACATTCCGGCTACACCACAGTGATAATGGTATGAAAGGGATGGATAGGCATCATTTTTTACTTGGTACGCAGAAAGTTCATACCAATCCGTAGTGGCAACGCATAACTTTAAATTTTTTTACACTACCTGTAATGTACACAGCAGTGTAAATATAAACATATGTTGACAGTGACAACTTGTCAGAATATTTTTAAAACTGTCATCAATATCATTCACAAAGATCGATATGAATTTAGTAGTTTTATTATACCTACACGGCAACTTCCGATAAAAATGGAAGTGGGGTTCAGTTTGAAATCAGCTGTGTTCTATCCCAAGTCTCCGAATCATTTATAAACTGCAATGATTTACGTGCAGTCGACCATAACCACGTTCTTTAAGAATACATACGGGTTATTTTCAAGAGACCTGGTTCCAGTTAAAAGTTTTCTATAAAGGTTTTCTTCAAAGAAATAAAGTAATCTTAGCACTTGGGGATCGAATCTGCATGAATTATTATATCAATACCTCTCACCGGCCTCCATCGCCCACGGTAACTTATTCTAATATTACTACACTGTACCGCCGATTGATGGAGAATAAAGTAATGGGTCGGACGTGGGTATCCGACGTTGACCTACCCTTCCTAATACACCTTCCAATTGATCCATTTTTGTTTATTGCAGAATTTTGTATAATTTTTTTATCAGATGTATCTAATCAAATAACAGTCCGCTTCGTTGAAAAGAAATAGTTCTAATTTTCGGATGTTCGGGTGGCGATGTACGTGCTTAAAACTTCGACCGAACTACTTTCTTTTATGACTATGTTTTTAATGCAGAAAGATTTATCTAAATAAATAAACAACTAAAATTCTAAAAGGTACGATAATTATTTCTATTGTATCGCCCACTCTTTTACCCAATGAAAATAATTGTTATTTCACTGTTTTACATAAAATTTGCTGGAATAGTAAATAATCCGTCTTAAACCAAGATTCTATTCGTCAAAAGTATGTAAACTACGTCAAGTCGTACCGTAATATTAAAAGTACAAAGATTTTAAGACTTAATTGTGTCCGGCTTCCTCACTTTAAAGAATCGCCAATAGGCTGACCACGACTATTTTTTGTTATGTCCGTTCTTTAAAGATTTATTACAAAGTCTATAGATATTTTATAGCACAAACTAAATTAAACTTTTAAAGTCTATTGGAAGTTGCCACAAAATGTGACGTATAGTGCGTTTTTCTTTTCAAATGCATTTTTTAACAGTCCAGTTAAGGAGGTATATAAAATTACGTTCTTGGCAATATTTTTGTATTTCGATATATATATTCTGTTGTTGTTTTTTGTTGTTTTTTTTGTTTTGTTTTTGGCTTTGAGCACAATAATCAACATTTGCTTTTCAAAGACGTTTTCCGTTGTCTTGTGGACAGGTCCAATAACGAAAAACACTGAGAAACTCTCTACAAAGAACGTCGATCTTATTGATAGGTCGGGGTGGGCGGCGGGGGTGGGGTGAAGATGTAAACAATGAATATCGAGCGAGAAATCGAGCCAGGTCGACATGTGAACTGAACATTCGGTAAAAAAACCCGATCACATAAAAATATCTTGAAAACGAATGCTGGGCAAAATGTTGAACCAGCTCTACATTCACACTAATGTGGTCGTTTTTCACGCCCGTTATAACATTTTGACAAACAATCGAAATGAGTGAATTTCCTGAGCACTTTGTTTTCCAAACAATTGTTACGAGTAAACGTTTCACCAGGGAGAGTAATAGTTCTCAAAAATGTGCGAAACGAGACGGGTAACAATATAAGTACATGTTTTACTATTCCAGTCATACTCGTACATTACCTAAACACTGTGGACATTGATGAAAATCTCAGAGAGGCAGATTTTGCAGGACAGGTAAGGTATATGATTACAAATAATTTGTAACTTACAGTTTTAATAATTTTGTGGTAGACTACTCATTGTAAACTTTTTTTAAAGGCAGACATAATATGAACTAAACGTTTGTAGTCACCGATGAATTTCAAAATGATGTGAAATTCAAATCATTGACTAAAATACATGTATCACTTTTTGTCTTTAATTGCAAGTTTACGTAACATGTTTTCGGATATATTGTTTTAGCCATCAGATGTTTGTAAAACAGATTCTGAACGTTCTAAAAACTATTTTATACAAAAAGAAACTTTTGTCATGGGCCATTTTGAAATGACTAGAATTATTTCAAAATGCACCATGCTGGAATGTGACAGGGTTAACTTTCAATTTAATGGTTAATATATGTTTCATAACTATATAAAGAAGCGACATTAAAACTGCCAGTCGAAATCGAGATGAAACTGATACTGGAATGTATTTCAATAATATAATAACTTTTCTTTAAAATTAATACAGGGATATTTTAAAGTTTTATTTGGTGAATAATCAGACAGATTGCGCGTTTCATTGGGTAAAGAAAGCAACGCCGTCAAACGAGATGTAATTTGATAAAGATATTTTCAATATATTTGTTGGCCTTCACTGGAAAATATATAACTTTTTCAATCAGTCTATCTTGATGAAATCTAAGGCTGTGAAAAAATATACCTATCCCTCCGGCTAAAAGCATTGCGCAAAAAGTACTTATATATTTGGGGAAAAACAGATTTTTACTAAAAATCAAATTAAACAGACGAAGGAGATATCGCGGCAGTTAGATCATGTAAATAAATCGTTAATGATATTTCTGGCGACGGAATGTGTAATTTTTACAACTTCTTTTGATACAGGAGAGTAGAAATTAACATACACATATCAAAGGGGGTTAGTGCAAAACTTTTGTATTTACATAATGACATTAGAAGATACAACAGTTTTGCACGGTCTTCTCGTAGCTTTCCCGGAATCACCGATATTTTTATTTATTTATTTATTTATTTATTTATTTATTTATTTATTTTTATTTATTTATTTATTTATTTATTTATTTATTTATTTATTTTTATTAATTCTTTTTTTCTTTCTTTCTATTATCTTATTTTAATTACATTATTATCATTTCTATTTCTATTACAATGCATTTCATTTCATTCGGGGATTCCTAGAAAAAAAGTTTACCTACGGTAAAACCGAATTAGTCTTACTTTTGAGATTAAAAAAAAGCGACAGAACATAGAATAATATAAGTAATTTTAACGTTTATTTAACTCGTGTTTTTCATCTATTCATTCACTTAATAAATAAATGGTCTTTGAGTCAAACTGCTATTTATTGTTCGCTGTCAATTATAAAACGTATAAATATCCATTGCTTTCATGTTGTTTATGACAGAATCATATGAGCCTTTTATATGTGTGTGTTTTTGTCGATGTTGCTTCCTTTTTTTGTATTTTCTCATGTCTTTTTTTTGTACGTTCCTGAAACTTTTCTAAATGAAAAACTTCCCCCTGAAATTTGAAATCAGGTGGAAGCCTATGCGTTGGACTGCTAGACTTTAAAAAAACAGTTAAAGATGGTTGGATTTCTTTTGAAACTAATATTTTAAATACAGCAAAAAGTATGGTTTATTTAAATGACAATGGCAATAATTGAACATTTAACAGTATGATTCAAGTAGTGTGGGAAAATAATCTAAGAAACATCTGTTAGTTATTATTCTTAAATCGGGTATATTAAACCACAGAATTACCAAGCCACGTATGATAACAAGGTTGGTTTTTCGGTTTAAGATTGTTGTGGTATTAGCATCTCACACCGTTGGAATAATTGATCACATATTTAACCTTCTATACCATTTCACAATTAATGAACAAGTCCATTGAGAAAATATGTAGTCCGCATAAAACGATAAATAATCACCAGTGTTGATCCTCCCTGTATAACTAATTGTCAATTTTCTATTATTCTTTTTACAAATCAGTAGATCTCCTTTTCACAAAGATTTTTATCTAACTGGTTCACCGATTTTCTGTAACCGGACCCAATCTTTTGAAATTCCTCCAAGAGAAACGAGGCGTAAAAATATTTAAACCGGCGTATTGTTACCCGTCCCAGAACCGCATCACACATAATTTATAGTATTTTGTATTCCTACGCTCAGGTAGACGATTTTCATTGATAGGAATAAACTTACGACAGGTGTAAAACGCGAAAGTAGTAAAGCGGTATTTTAGAGGAGGTCCTGAGCTGTCAACGCCAGTCTGTGTTGTGAAGTAGAGCTTTCCGCTTCAACTTCGAGAAGGATTTAATTATAAATGTCTATGTAGTGTGGAATAAAAACAATAATTTCACTTAACAAGTGCAAGACATTTTGAAAAAGGATATTAAGACATATTAACTTACGTTTAATTCTTTTTCTGTCCTTAGACTTTTTTGCGGAAGATAATTTTGGAAAGGAAAAATGCTTGGGTCAAAGAAACAGCAATTCTACGTGCAGTTTCTTGGGTGGGTTGAGACTAATGGACTCCGTGGGGCTCGATACACCGACCCTGTTGTTGATGATTTGCGGAGAAAGGCTAAGAAATGGAAGTACGCGCCAAAACTGACTCTGCAAGTTGGGAAAAAAGAAATGAAGATAACTCAGGATATACAAGATGAAAAGAAGAAAGGAAAGAAAATAAAGACAATTAAATTTCCCATAATTCCTTCGAGGGACATCACATACGCTGTCCAAGCTCTGAATCCAATCGACGGGTCACCAGACGACATTGTTGCTTGCATTTATCTCGGATATGTACCAAGAACACAAAGGCAAGTTAATAAACTTATTCTTTTCTTTCATGTTTTAGAACTGAGGCCGTAAACTGTTGGCTAGATCAGGTCTTTCAGACAAGGCGATCGGCTGCCAGGCCAAAGACACAGTGCTAAGATAGCGTCCTAACAGTTGTATATATTTGATTTGTGTTTGTAGCTTACAATATTCATTCATTCATTCATTCATTCATTTATTCTTTCTTTCTTTCTTTCTTTCTTTTTTTCGTTTTTTCTTCTTTCTTTTTTCTTTTATTCATCAATATTACTTCATATTCTTTCAATATTGTAAACGTTGGAGTCATTTTGCAGAAGTATGACAGATTGCAAAATGATGTTCAGTTTCTAACCTCCCATTTGTCAATTTCATTGACTTAGATAACTATACCAAGAAACTTTTAAAATTTTATGGTTATAGAATATATATAATCCATGGGAAAGTGCTGGATATTTTAATACGCCATGGTTTAACAATAATAAATAAAGCACAACACGGGTATTTAATAAGTAGTCGTGTTATCTAAAATCAAAGTTCTGTTCATATATTTCGAATTGATTGAATATCCTCGACTGTTTTGATAACATTTATTTGAACATCTGCAAGGATTGAATAACCTTTTTACCTTTAAGATAAACTTAAATGGTAAAACGCGGCTTAAACAAGAATGCATATCCCCGGCGTCTGTGCAAATGGACAAATAATTAATACATTTTCCGATAACCCTTTGCTTTAATCATACAGCACGAACTAAGTCTATGTGAAAGATTTTTATAAATAACGCTAGAATTTGCTTAACATACGCTTATAACAACATACACACATATATGCGACGTCTATCTATTTGAGTTTGTTTCTCGTCGGTACCGGTTGCCCATATGACCGACGCCCCCAGCAGAGATTAGTTATTTTATGTTACGGGGGATAGTGCAAGATTCAGAAAGCACCCCATTCCAGAGACACCCCTGGTTCTTTTGCATGCTCAGTGCACAGCACTGATATATGGGACCTCGGTTTAAAATCTCACCCAAAAGTCAATTAGTAATGTGAGATCGATCTCACGACCCTTGTGTTACCAGGCCAGCGCGTTACCACTGGACCACTGATCCGCTCCGTCTTTCAGAAGGAATTTGTTATATATTTATATACATGTCAACAAACATTTAATTGCAAAACCTTCATTTTACAAGACGAAACGATAATTGTCAATATGGAACAGTATTTACTGTCATTAACAAAGCTAATTAATTTCGGTTAAAAATTCTAAACATTAGTCTATTTGATTAATTCCGATCCGATATTATGCTGCTAAATATTCTGATTAATGCCTGGCGATCACTGTCAGTTTCTCAAGAATAATTGACAGACAGACTACTGTATCTTCAATAGTTTGTTGTTACTTGTGTGTGTGCGCGTGTGTGTGTGTGATGCGATAAATTTGAGAGAACGCGACATTCTTACGTTGTTTTTTTGGTAGTGAATCAATGTTTACTACTGCGCGTGAAGTTTTTTGACCGATTTTGCTACACACAATTTTCTTGAAAACGCTTGACAAAATGTGAATGAAATGATGTTTAAAAATAAGATTCTTCTGTTATTGCGGGCGCTTTAGAATAATGCTCTCTGCGATTTCCCTCCTCCCCCTCCCTCCCCATTTGTCTGCATACCTGAAGTAACGTACATCTTGTTGATTTATTATTGATATTCTGCCCTTGATATTAAATAATCTTAGTTTTGTGTCAGATTTTGATCATCGATTAATTAATCGATTACTTATTTCTAAATTTTATTCTCCTCAGCATACATCCTTACTTATTATCTAGACACGTGACATGTTAATCATTCATATTTATGTATAAGGACGACATACTTATGTGTAAGTCTAATAAAATGTCTGTTCTGTTCTGTTCTGTTATTGCGTTATTTTTAATTTTAAATAGATTCACTTAAACTGACATTTAACAAAAGCTTTTGTAAAAAATAAATAAAATAAAGTAAAAATAATAAAAAATGCTACGCAGTAGGCGTTCCAACATTATTCTCCGGCTACAATTTTGTATGATTATCTTGTATTAAGGTAAACCCGAGGACTAAGTTATATTAAAAGTATGATATATATTTGGTTAAGCTCTGCTAAATTTGATTTTTCATTTCATTTGCAGGTATGTACACGTTCATGTGTACAGGTTCGATTCAGCGGAGACGGCGACCACGTTTGTTCGCTTCCTTAACCAGATCATTGCCATGCACGCGGACCGATCTGCCGAAATCGAGCGCCAGCTTATCCAACAGGGCCAAATTGAGGGACCAACAACAACCAGAGTGCCAATCCATGTACATGTAAGAACAAATCGCCCAAACCATCATAGGTTCGACTCCTCGGACGGAATGAGCGACAGGGCTCAGTTTGAGGATTCGGGTGCTGATTCGGGCTCATTCAGCGACGAGGGTTTTCCTTCCGGAAGTGACGACATAGATCCAGATCTTCAGAGTCTCAAAGACGCTGTTCCATTCGATTCAGTAACTGACGAACTGAAAGCCCGCTTGCGTCTCACAGAAACCAAAGGTGCCGCACCTCTCTTGCTTCCCCCCAAAGACTATGACACTGTTGTGAGGCGGCACGGTGATATAGAAAAAGCGGGCAAAAGAAAATGTCTTCAAATACCAATTGTAGGTAGCAGAAACAGGAACGGGTCTGATGAAAGTGGAATTGAGGTCCCTTCTCCGACAAGTTCCGAGGGAAAGCCTAACTTAATGGATCTATCGGATGACAAGATGTCGTCTTCATTACATTCTTCAAATGACATTGCAACGCCCCTTTCGGCACGTGGTAACAAATACGATGTATATCCACCTATGACGTCACCTCGAAGCCCTCTGACACCAACCAGTTCTTCTAGCTATGACCAGTACCCAAGGAAATCAAGACCAGCGTCTTCTTCAGGTGTTCACAGTAACAGATCTTCGGGTAATTATTCATCCGGGCATGAGGTCAGGTCGACAGTAATCTACAATGGTCGATCACATGTAACAGATATTCCCCCAGCAGATTATGACGACGATGATGCGCCAATTATGCGTCAAAAAATTGGAGTGTATTCCGAAAGAAATCTTACACAGAGCATGCCCACTGAAGCGTTGAGGCAAGAAATGGACTACGGGTACGCTGTGGTGCCAAAAAGAGCAAACAGACTTAGTGCTAAATATAACAGCGACGGACTTTCTCCGCGTGTTGATATGAATTACGGAGAGCGGCGAGCGGTCGGCGTCAGGCGCGTGAATTCCATGTACAGATGAACATTTGAACATAGTTTATCCCATGTTTAACGTGTATATTCGTAAAACTCGGATTTAATAACTGGAGTCCTTGGCTTGAATTTGCCAGAACTTGCTACGAAAAAACAAGGGATACATTCTCCCAGTGGAGGGCTCAGTGAAGCAACTTAGCTGTGATGAAAAAAGGACACGTTATGTCCCGATCAAAGAGATTTAAAAACAGACATGTACGTGAAGCCTGCAAAGGGACTTAAGATGTACATTCAAATATCTACCTATATTATATTTATATCTATAGACCCATCAATCGTGTATACAAGCTTGTGTGTCAGTCTCATCGTTGTGAACATGGTAACAGAGGACAGTGAAACAATTTGAACATTGAATTTCATGTCTTTGTAACACTAATTGATTCTGTTTGACCTGGTTGTCCTTAACATTTTACGGCTTTTACGACATGGACATGAATTTTTTACGACAACAGAATCGCCTATGGCTATGTGAAAAAGTATATCATATTTGTAAACACGTGTTAAAACGACAAATCGCGGTCGTTCGCGCAATATAAAGTCCACTCAATGCGACAGGCAACTGACTGTTGCAGCTTATGTTAGGTAAGCGTAGGGTGTGAAGTTTACATTCTGGCAAGGTTGACAAAGTATTCAATCTTAAGTGACAACGCTTAAAGCAGAATTTCGACTTATTACTAATTGTTACAAGTCAGTTTTTTCCATTTTGCCAGAATACAAATGCGTAAGATCGACTGTAATTTTGCTACCGTAAATTAAGTATTTCAAATTCATTAACAGCCGCTTGTCGCAGGAATGCGGAGCATTATTGCAATTTAATATAAATTACATCACAATTCGTCAAAGCACTTGCGTTTTTGACATTAAGTTGACTGACACAGCTCAGTGAAGCGTAGCAGACGAGAAATATAACAACAACAACAACAACAGAAGTATGAAATACCTTTTGTTTAAGTATATCAAACATGTAAATTTCATATGACATAGCAGTTGATGTGTTGGTGACTCACTTAAAAGTCGCTGTAATGTGCAATCATTGTTTTTGTATAGATTGTTAAAATGTTTGTGTTGTATATAGGATTGTGTGTATTTCACATGCACATTAAGACACATTAAGGCTGACTGGAAGACTGACTGGTTATGACTTAATGTTTGAATTGCATTTTTATTCTCTGGTGTGTGTGTTCGCGCACTCATTTATTTTACAAGTGTTACTTTTTCCCAAGATTAGCTAATCGGCTTTAACTTGCATTGAAATAAGCCATGCTTATTCATTTATATTCTCATTCTAGCAAAAATAATGCAAAATCTCTTAGACTCTAAATTAAGCAAATTATTATTTTAGAAAATATGGTACGGGAAATACCTCGGGTTTTCGAAAACTATATAATTGATTTGAAAATGTTGTAATTGAAATCTGATACTAACATTATATTTTATTTATATCTTCCTGTTAAATACTGGATACTTTATTAAACAACTTTTTCTCCCTTAATAAGATGCTAAGTAGATGTTGACTACTGATAGTATTGTAAGAAAAAAGTGGCATGGCTTTCCGCATCAAAGCATCTCTACTATTTTGAAAATTCTTTTCGAAAAAATAGAATATTTTTTATAAGCTGTTGGCTTTTATTTGAAAAAGTCAAGTTTCTTGCAGCCGGAGTTGATTTTTTTAAAGGTATGCAATCTTTTGTGCAGCAAACTATCACTTACCCTATCTTTTGTTTAAAATTTCAAAACATATTTGGCAATATTGGCCGAAATTGAAACAGGTGTTTTGATATATAACAGAAGTACGCCGAGTGTCATAAGACGGGTGTCATATTTGACTTACCGCGATGAATTGTGGGAATCCAGTCGGAACGCCCTGTAAATTTCGTTTCGCTTTTCTTTATTTTAAACATTTACAGCTTATTTTATGACAAAGGGATTGAAAAATGAGATGTAACTTTATATGCCTTTTGTACAATTAGAAGCAAGTAGCTTGCCAAAGAGTTTTAAAGAAAGAAAATCAAAAATTAAATTTAGTACGAAACTAAATTGTGTATTATTTTGGCTCAGTGCCATCATTATGCAAGATATATTTTTCGTATTAATTTTTAAAAAAGATGTGACTTACGATTCAATTCTTTGGTACATACTATAAGGTCTAGTTATATCAAGACTTGGGTACATTTAGGAATATATGGTGTTCAGTGTTTAGTCCTGCACAATATATGATAAAATCGCGACCGCACCCTAAGACACAATTCACCGAACTTCATGACATCTGCACTAGTTTTATCCAGGGCATGAACCTCAAGGTTTCTATACAAATTAGCCCAAGTTAACCTTAAATATTATTTTATATTTAACATGCAAAGACTTTTGATTTATGTGGCCAAAGTTTGACCACAAGAATTTTTGTAATTCAAATATTTTAATCCCTATAAATTTTTTGGCAGTTGTTAATTTTCAATATTAACATGATTTCGTACAGTGACTTTTCAAAAGCTTCAAAACAATCCTCAACGTTTATTAGAGAAAATATTTATTGGTTGTGGACAGAGATAAAAAGTTTGCAGAGATTAACAAAATTTCAACGAGTTTCTAGTTTAAAAAATTCAAGGACAGTTAATCTGAAAAACTAATACACAGGGTGTGCTAACGTGTAGAATAAATAAAGCCCATAGCGAACTGCTTTTTTGCTACCGGTAAAAGTAAATATCAAACATTTGTTAAATGTCTCTACTTTTTATGATTTTTAAAAAGGAAAGAGCAGTTTAGCAAAGAAAATGTCCATATTTAGTAACAAATGCATTATATCACATTTTGAAGAGTGTTGTTAAATCACTTGAAAACTTTTAAAGCTAAGATAGGGAAAAAATGAATAGATTACTCTGGCATTATGCCAAGTATTTGTTTCTTCGTATCATATTTTTCCTACGTAAAAAATATGTCTTTGCTGGCCTGTTCTGGATTTTTTTCGCCCATTAAAACAGCATAGACCACACGTCTTATTTAAGTCTACAGTTTAGGCTCATGAGTTGATATACCTCCTGTACTGATTTCACTAGGTACAACAGATTGTTAATGGGAAAAGGCTAAACAAAATATAACTAAAAGAACACTGTATTGTTGTCGTCTGCAATGTAAATGTTAAATATTGCATAAATCTGTGTTTCCGCACCAATTACCTCGGACTAGAAGCTGAAAAAAGCTTTATATAATATTTTGTTACACATATATTTATATTTTATGTCTGTCGAAATATAACTTACCCAAAAAACACGCCAAAAGTGTAATATTATAAATCAAAAATGTTCGTTGTTATAAGATGTATATTTGTAATAAAATGTTGACTATTTAAATGGAGTCATATGTTTTCTTTTTCTCGTCAAACTGCTGCGATGATGATAGAAAATAATTATATCGATGATGATGATGATAATGATGATGAAAAAATGATATAATTGATATGGATTTTGGTAAGAAGCAGTAGTGCGATGATAATGTTGATGATGAAAAAGATGATTGTGATGATGACAGAATATAAAGTAATTAGTATGTCCTGCTGATAGTTCCTCAGAATGAAACCTGCCCATGTGCGTAAAAGTGGCGTCCTTGGAAAATATGAAAGAATTTCAGATGCATATGAACGAAAATACAGCAGTGGTGGTGAAACTGTTATTAGCATCAATATACATTACTGTGATGTGCATATCCATTGCGCAGTTTTTAGCATTATAAGGAATATTTTGTACATGTGACTGTTCCCTTTTATTTAAATTTCGGTCCTTAATTCTATTAATTTAAATTTATTTGAACTTTATTTTTATTTGGTTTGTTCCCCTCAATTATATACAGCAAAAGTAAAGGCAAACAGTTTAGCATGGCTGGTTTACAACTGTGCAACCCGCAAACCAATTTTAGCAGTTGCAAACATTCGGAATTATTCTCTGAACAACATCAACAACAACAACAACAAAAATGATAGATATATTCCCTTTAACTGAAAATCTCGTTTTGCTATTTGTGTCCAAGATTAAATAACTTTCTTAGTAGAAAGAATTTCCGCACCCTTTAAACATCTTTTCACATTATTTTGTTATCGCAAGAAGACTTAATATGCAAGATAATGCATACTTCTCACACTGTTTTTACGTGTTTGATAAAATCCCTCAATTTATTATCTGTCAAGGGGAAATTTCTGTTTCAGCCTACTGACACGCCGTGGTTTAGGTTCAAGTTTGTCAAGCTAATGGTTTAGGTTCAAGTTTGTCAAGCTAATGGTTTAGGTTCAAGTTTGTCAAGCTAATGGTTTAGGTTCAAGTTTGTCAAGCTAACATAAGGGCGCAATGCAGATTTTGCGTGTTGTGGAATAAAGAACAGAAAAAACTGCACGTCTGTCTGAATAAAAAAGGCAGTTTATATTTTATAACTGATATGAGCGGAACAAATGTGATAAAAACCAAACGATTTAGATACAGGCCTTTATATTTCACTTCAAACTTTATACATAAGTTGTTGAAGACAGCTGTTAAAGACAGCTAAGCTAGACACAATATCAACTGCTTTGTTTTTACCAGATGCCGACGTCATCGTAATAGTCCGCTCACGGGATCCGAGCTAACGTCATTCTCAATAAATCTGCCGCCCTTTTTCTTCATCACAGCAGCCGCCGTGTGTCACGTATTTGTTCAGAAATTATTGATTTTTAAATAATTTTAAGACAACAAAGCTAGGCAAAGAATGAAAAAGGAATTTAAATGAAATGGTAGGGTAATCAGGCGTTTTGGGATTGTGTTAATCCGGATGAGATTTGGTGCGATAATCCCAAAACCGCTAATCTTATGGGTTGTTTTTCAGCATACCTTTGATAATATTGCATTGTATGGATATTTACACTGCTTAAAATGCACAATATAGTCCGTTTATCGCTAAATTTCTCAAATTGTTATATGTCTGTATATAATACATTAGATGGTAGGCCGGCTTTGGTATTGTTTTCACGATAATGCATAGCTTAGCTTACACAACATTTGCACGTAATATGTTTATAACGAAAGGTCGGAGCAAAAAAGTCCTAAAACCCGCACTGAATGAAGTTACAGATAGAATCTTTCAGGCAAAAGCCGAAGAATTACTTTTATCAAGTCAAGTCAAGTCAATTTATTTGGCAATCGGCAAAACATTTGCCTTTGGCCATTTACAATTGTGTGCATGAAAATATGGCCAAGACAATAATATATATCTATGTACCATACAAACATAACATTAGAAATATAACATTATTTAAATTATACGTTATACCAATCAGTAAATATATTTTCAAACATTGCACCTATTTTACAATAATATGAAAGTACACTTTTATCGTACAACTGTTACTAAGTCATAAAAATTACAAAGCATTTCTAGTTTCCATAGCCACTTTAATAAATTTTGCTAAACATAGTTGTAATTTCTTACTTTTGGCAGACATAATATTGTTGAATTTATTAATTGTAGGCCATGCTGTGTTGATTTGTAATAAACGTTTACGCAAGTCCTTGTATTTCGGACACATTAGAAGAAAATGAAATTCTGTCTCAATTCGCCTTTGATTGCAAAAAATACAGTATCTATTTTCTCTAGGAGTATTATCATATCTACCAGTTTCTATTGCTAAGGTATGTGAGGATACTCTAAAACGTGTTAATTGTATTCTTAATAGATCACTTTCTATATTATCCAAGTACGACTCATATTCAAAGCTAGTTTTGAATTTGCTGTAATAAGACAATTTATTTGTACTTGAGATTGAAGCTAACCATTTTTGAATGTATTGGTCTCTTAATCTACGTCGTATTTGAGGAAAATATTGTACATTATTGTCAAATGAAGTCCAAATATTCGATAAACCTAATATATCGAGTGACTGTTTTATTCTACCAGCCCAGATATTATTATATAACTGCACCTGTTCACACTGTTCTAAATAAACATTGTTGATTGTATCACTGCATAAAAACTTCTTAATCCTAATCCAGTATTTAAATGACCGTTCAGTAGCTATGACGGATAATGGGTACCGACCCAGTTCACCCATTATTGCTGCTATAGGAGTTTGTTTACGAACTCCAAGTATCCTTCTACAAAAATAGTTATGTATATTATCGATATCTTTATATCCATATATTCCCCATAATTCAGAACCATACAGTAAAATAGGACTAATCATTCTGTAAAAAAGCAACAATTTTGTTTTAAGTGTAACATTAATCCTTTTGAATAAAGAAAACAAATTGTTTGTAGCTCTCAGCGCTTGTTCACTTAATGCTTTAACTGCAAATCTCAGATTTCCAGATTTAACTAATTTTACACCTAAATAACAAAACGTGTCAACCTCTTCTAGCATTTCGTTATTTATATACCAGGTAAAATTATGATTCTGTTTTCTTTTTTCAAAAACACAAACTTTTGTTTTGTTAACATTTATTTTAAGACCCCAACGCACTGAATATGCATGAATGTTATCGAGTTGCCTCTGTAAGCTATGTTTATCTGACGTAAAAACAACCATATCATCGGCGAATAACAATAAATAAAAAGACAATTCATTAAGATCAGATTCAGTCAAATTGTTAAAATCTAGTAAGTTGCTTACATCGTTCGCAAATAGAATAAATAATAGGGGAGATAAAGGTTCTCCTTGTTTTAAACCAATAGCAATGTCAAAAAAGTTAGACATTTCTTGGAAACCGGTTGTAGGATTTATCCATCTAACACACGAAGATACATTTCCATAAAGTGACTTCAAAATGGTCAAAAATTTACAACTAATACCCATATCAACTAGTTTCACCCACAATGCATCTTTCAAAATGGTGTCAAAACAACGTTCATAATCAATAAAAGCGCAGAATAATTTACGTTTGCGTAACAACATTTTTTGAATAATTGAGTGCAATATAAAGACACAATCAATCGTGCTACGTTTATCTCTAAATCCATATTGCGAATCATCGAGTTTATTATTTTCCTCACACCACGTATTTAGTCTATTTCTCAGGCATAGTGAAACGATTTTACCCATCGAATTCATAAGTGTAATCCCGCGATAATGTTTTGGATCATTACAATTTCCCTTTTTGTATATCGGAACGATTACCCCTTTCGTCCATTGTAGAGGGTAAGTCCCTGACTCATATATGCGATTAAAAATTCGTACAAGATATGGGGCAATAAAATCTTTTGAGTCAATAAATATATCTGGAGGTATATTATCGATACCAGAACTTTTATTTCTAGAAAGGCTTGAAATGGTCTTTTTAATTTCTTCACAGTCGAATGGCTTATCTAATTGTTCTATGCTTATATTACTGATATCGTTATGGTCAAAACTATCATACATAACATTATTAGTTAGATTTGAAAAATATTGCGAAAAATCCTCTGCGGTTAAATTATTGTTGGAAATAGTATTCTGTGAATTCTTAGCACGTTTGACCTTGTTAATATATTTCCAAAAATTTCTTGGACGTTTTTTACTCATTTCATTTAATTTTTTTCTTTCTATTCGTTCATGTTCTAACCGTGCCTTTTTCTTTATTTTCGAATACTCATTTCTACTAATCATCATTTGCAATTTATTTTCATCTGTTTTATCGGTATTAAATTTTCGTTTGTTTTTATAAAAATCGGCTTTTGCTTTTTTGCACTCATCATTAAACCATGGTACATTTTTTTGTTTTTTGTTTTCAGTTTTTTCATTTTTTGTCATATAAATAGTTTTACTATAATTCGTATTGGCAATATTTACCAATAATTCTGAGAATTATCATTATCTTTATCATTTCCATATTTAGCTTTTCCAATTTATTCATACATACGGTGAAAATAGAGGAGCGATCCATTTAACTTGCAACCCAGGATTGCAAGTCATGACCACATTTCCGCATCCCTTGTATCGTGCAATCTTGATACAAAAAAAAGCAACGTCTTTAATGGCGTTGACCATACAGCACCAAGGCCTTGACTGTTGGCAGCATATACGCTTGCACTCGCCCCTGACATCTACCCTTCATAATAATCTTACAATGTTATAGTGTTTCAAATTCAAAATGAGCTACTATATTTAATAAATTTTGGGGAACTTCAGAGGTGATCCAAAGAAAAGTAACCAATTAAATTAATAATTCACAGCGAGATGATAAAATGAACAGTAGTTTCTATAATGATAGCTTGTTTCTAACAAACATCTTCATCCAAATGAAGAGTAATCCGACTGATTGGAGATATTTTCGCCGCCAATTTAAATTAAAATTTCTATATGCAATCTAACTTGCTTGAAAATCTTAATTTTAGTAAATGTTGATAATACAGGTAATTATAATTCAACAAAACATATCCGATTAGAGTTTTCCTTAATGTGTCGCGATAGCATCTGAAGTGTGCCGAAATGTCAAATAATCCTATTCCGAATGTTAATTCAGTTTTAGCAAGTCAACTTTTTTGGCAAAATGTTTTTTAAAAAGGTTCAGACCACATAAATGTCGCATTTTGTATCACAACAAGTTTTTGTTATCTCTCTGAGTTTTTCACCAATTGCTTAGTTCGAGTTCCTTTATTGTCAGAACCGGTTGCCCATATGACAGGCGCCGCCTGCAGAGGTTAGTTGGGCACAGTAATAGATACAGAAAGCATCCCATTTCAAAGACACCCCTGATTCTTTTCCATTCTCAATTTAGAGCACTGATACATTGGACGTTGGTTTAACGTCACAACCAAAAGATCGTTAGTTAGTAGAGGAGCGGGGGATTGAACTCGAGAGCCGTGCTACAAGTCCAGTGCGTCACCATTTTACCACTGATCCGCACCAAAGTATGACTTAACGCCTCGAGAAGAGTTTGAATGTTGTTAGCTGTAAGAGACACAAGAGACCCGGTTCAAGAGACACCTTAATCCTTTTCCATACTAAGTATATAGCACTGATACAAGACCGCGAATCCGAAAGGCTATAGTGCATTTTCGAATGTTCGTTTTATTCCAACTTCATGCTAAGAAAAAATTTCGAATGCACGTTTGATTCCCCAACTACAGACCAGAAGTAAGCTTTTGAATGCAACAGTGAATTTCACACTACTAGCTAGAATTACATTTTCGAGTGTTCATTTGAAACCCCTACAACATGCCAGATGTGCATTATCGAATGTTTATTTGAAACCCCTACCACAAGCAAGATGTGCATTTTCGGGTGTTCATTTGATACCCCTACCACAAGCCAGATGTGCATTTTCGAGTGTTCATTTGAAACCCCTACCACAAGCCAGATGTGCATTATCGAATGTTTATTTGAAACCCCTACCACAAGCCAGATGTGCATTTTCGAGTGTTTATTTGAAACCTCTACCACAAGCCAGATGTGCATTATCGAATGTTTATTTGAATCCCCTACCACAAGCCAGATGTGCATTATCGGGTGTTCATTTGAAACCCCTACCACAAGCCAGATGTGCATTTTTCGAGTGTTCATTTGAAACCCCTACCACAAGCCAGATGTGCATTTTGGAGTGTTCATTTGATACCCCTACCACAAGCCAGATGTGCATTTTCGAGTGTTCATTTGATACCCCTACCACAAGCCAGATGTGCATTTTCGAGTGTTCGTTTGAAACCCCTACCACAAGCCAGATGTGCATTTTCGAGTGTTCATTTGATACCCCTACCACAAGCCAGATGTGCATTATCGAATGTTTATTTGAAACCCCTACCACAAGCCAGATGTGCATTTTCGAGTGTTTATTTGAAACCTCTACCACAAGCCAGATGTGCATTATCGAGTGTTCATTTGAAACCCCTACCACAAGCCAGATGTGCATTTTCGAGTGTTTATTTGAAACCTCTACCACAAGCCAGATGTGCATTATCGAATGTTTATTTGAATCCCCTACCACAAGCCAGATGTGCATTATCGGGTGTTCATTTGAAACCCCTACCACAAGCCAGATGTGCATTTTGGAGTGTTCATTTGAAACCCCTACCACAAGCCAGATGTGCATTATCGAATGTTTATTTGAATCCCGTACCACAAGCTAGATGTGCATTATCGGGTACCGGTGTTCATTTGAAACCCTACCACAAGCCAGATGTGCATTATCAAATGTTTATTAGAATCCCCTACCACAAGCTAGATGTGCATTATCGGGTACCGGTGTTCATTTGAAACCCCTGCCACAAGCCAGATGTGCATTATCGAATGTTTATTTGAATCCCGTACCACAAGCTAGATGTGCATTATCGGGTACCGGTGTTCATTTGAAACCCTACCACAAGCCAGATGTGCATTATCAAATGTTTATTAGAATCCCCTACCACAAGCTAGATGTGCATTATCGGGTACCGGTGTTCATTTGAAACCCCTGCCACAAGCCAGATGTGCATTATCGAATGTTTATTTGAATCCCCTACCACAAGCTAGATGTGCATTATCGAATGTTTCTTTAAAATCCCTACAACAAGCCAGATGTGCATTATCGAATGTTTCTTTGAAACCCCTACAACAAGCAAAATGCGCATTATCGAATGTTTATTTGAAACCCCTACCACAAGCCAGATGTGCATTATCGAATGTTTCTTTGAAACCCCTACAACAAGCAAAATGCGCATTATATAATGTTTATTTGAAACCCCTACCACAAGCCAGATGTGCATTATCGACTGTTTCTTTGAAACCCCTACCACAAGCCAGATGTGCATTATCGAATGTTTATTTGAAACCCCTACCACAAGCCAGATGTGCATTATCGACTGTTTCTTTGAAACCCCTACCACAAGCCAGATGTGCATTATCGGGTGTTCATTTGAAACCCCTACCACAAGCCAGATGTGCATTATCGAATGTTTATTTGAATCCCGTACCACAAGCTAGATGTGCATTATCGGGTACCGGTGTTCATTTGAAACCCTACCACAAGCCAGATGTGCATTATCAAATGTTTATTTGAATCCCCTACCACAAGCTAGATGTGCATTATCGGGTACCGGTGTTCATTTGAAACCCCTGCCACAAGCCAGATGTGCATTATCGAATGTTTATTTGAATCCCCTACCACAAGCTAGATGTGCATTATCGAATGTTTCTTTGAAATCCCTACAACAAGCCAGATGTGCATTATCGAATGTTTCTTTGAAACCCCTACAACAAGCAAAATGCGCATTATCGAATGTTTATTTGAAACCCCTACCACAAGCCAGATGTGCATTATCGAATGTTTCTTTGAAACCCCTACAACAAGCAAAATGCGCATTATATAATGAATATTTGAAACCCCTACCACAAGCCAGATGTGCATTATCGACTGTTTCTTTGAAACCCCTACCACAAGCCAGATGTGCATTATCGAATGTTTATTTGAAACCCCTACCACAAGCCAGATGTGCATTATCGAATGTTTCTTTGAAACCCCTACAACAAGCAAAATGCGCATTATCGAATGTTTATTTGAAATCCCTACCACAAGCCAGATGTGCATTATCGAATGTTTCTTTGAAACCCCTACAACAAGCAAAATGCGCATTATATAATGAATATTTGAAACCTCTACCACAAGCCAGATGTGCATTATCGACTGTTTCTTTGAAACCCCTACCACAAGCCAGATGTGCATTATCGAATGTTTATTTGAAACCCCTACCACAAGCCAGATGTGCATTATCGACTGTTTCTTTGAAACCCCTACCACAAGCCAGATGTGCATTATCGGGTGTTCATTTGAAACCCCTACATCAAGCCAGATGTGCATTATCGAATGTTTATTTGAAACCCCTACCACAAGTCAGATGTGCATTATCGAATGTTTCTTTGAAACCCCTACAACAAGCAAAATGTGCATTATCGAATGTTTATTTGAAACCCCTACCACAAGCCAGATGTGCATTTTCGAGTGTTCATTTGAAACCCCTACCACAAGCCAGATGTGCATTATCGAATGTTTATTTGAAACCCCTACCACAAGCCAGATTTGCATTATCGAATGTTTATTTGAAACCCCTACCACAAGCCAGATGTGCATTATCGAATGTTTATTTGAAACCCCTACCACAAGCCAGATGTGCATTATCGAATGTTTATTTGAAACCCCTGCCACAAGCCAGATGTGCATTATCGAATGTTTATTTGAAACCCCTACCACAAGTCAGATGTGCATTATCGAATGTTTCTTTGAAACCCCTACAACAAGCAAAATGTGCATTATCGAATGTTTCTTTGAATCTCCTACCACAAGCCAGATTTTCATTATCGAATGTTTCTTTGAAACCCCTACCACAAGCCAGACGTGCATTATCGAATAGATAATCGAAGGATAAAAGTGCATTTTAAAGTGCAAAGTTGAATCCACAGCAATTAAATACAACCTAAATTATGAGACCTACAGACCACCTCCCCGCACCATTTCTTCCTTACAGAACCCCCGTTTTCTGGTTCTTAAACATGCTCAGTGTATGGCATGCGACCTCAATTTAATTTGTCTTCTGAAAGACAATTGTTTGGTGGAAAAGCGGGGACTCAAACTCGCGACCGCTTGATTACAAGTTCTAATCGTTACCAATAGACCACTGATCCATCTCGTTCTGACTTGTTAGAAGCTGAAAGAGCTTGCTGTATGATGGTGTTGCCCAGTGGAAGTAGAGCTAAGGGCATGGGCACCTACAAAGCTCTTTAGCTAAGCTATGTGGTTCAGATATATTTCGCTATCAAATCCGAGCAAAAGAAACGGAAAACTTTTTCTAAACATAAATGAATTGTTCTTCTAAATACAATTGTAAAGTTAGTCATATGCTTAATCGAGCAAAGTGATGGGACTATTTTTGAAACAAATAATATCCGTTACCCCTCCCCTGTATATCCACAAGTTAATATACAGCCCTCATCATATCTGAGCTCAGTTTTTAGCTAAATGTTACGAGGTATACTATAGGTTTCCTCCTTCAGAGGAGCTTATATTGAAAATGAAAAATTGTCGCGTTTACGGATTAATATAAATTATGACGCTTTTATTAAAATAATTATGCACATAATTTGTGTCAGAATGTTTCTTAATGTTTACTGAAATCAAAAGAGTCAGCGGCGTGGAGAAAATTTTAACTAGATTTTGTATCGACTGATTGCGTCTCCTACTTGAAACTTCAAGCCAAACCTGATAAAGATATACGAATATTCACTGAAGGGTTGCCACCGTATGTCAAATATTGAATAGATGAAAGAATTTCTCGAGAATTTTTTTTTTGATTTATTGCTTAATACATTTACTATTTATTTCGTTAAAAAATATAGCCTTGACAAGTAAATTAAAATGAAAAAAAAAAACCCGATTACCTTGGGTCTGGGTGTTTTGATTTGTTTTGTTCGTTTTTACCATTATTTCCTGGGTGATACATGTATAGTCAGAGATTGTTCATAATTCATGAAGACACGAAACTAGACAAAACAACTTACCGAAAGTTTACGTGCAAGAGCAAAGAAGGACATCAAGATTTTTTTTCTAGACGAGTCAACACTAATAATTATATCACGTTCCAAGATTTCGAGGTCGAGAAGACCAGGAGCTCTCAATCGTGGTCAGAGCCATGGGTCCGGCGAGCCGCCGTACTGCTGATTTATCTATCAGAGGACAGTAGTTCAAACCCCTCGAGGGAAGGCAGTTTTGAGTACTGCCTATCTAACATAACTAAATACTTTCCATAATAATGGTATCAAATCAAGTTACAAGTTTAAAGGTGGATTTATCAAATTTATATAATCAGTTCGTCCGTCTGTTCTTTCTTGTATGTCAGTCTGTGTGTCCATCCGTCCGTCCGTCTTTCTGTCTGTCTCCATAACTAATAATAAGATTCACATTGATTGTTGGATCCATGACATCACGTTTTCTTTATTCTCCCATTTGTATGACTTTGTTGTCATGGTTCAGTGAAAACAGACCTATATAATTGTATAAAACAACCTCTGACAACTGCGTCAGGGAATCGATTCTTTGGCTCAGAGGTTAGACTGTTGGTCTAACAGTCTGGGTGGACGTTATCAAGATGCATTGCATCTTTCTGTTACAAACTTTTATGCTCGTAAAACTGTTCTAAATACAAAAGAAAACTTCGACTTTAAACATTTTCTCGCGTTAAATAGAACGCATTTATGAGTCATAATCGTACATATTTGAAACATAAACGCTAAATTCCGCGGGCCCACTGACATATTTGTGTTTATTTATACTTATGTTGACATAGCCCGCCAATCTGCCCATTAAATCAGAACTTCCTTCAACCATATTTCAAAACAGTACAATCACATATGTCAAAATATTAAGGTAAATCTTGGCAACCGCCCGCATATCTTGGAATTTAGAGGACTTGTATGGAGATACGGGAAGTCTTTCATGATTTTAGATGGCCATTACAGCATAAGTGTATGCAATATGATAAAAAGTAAAACTATCCGAGAGACGCTTAAGATCTAAACAAATCCTGAATGAATAGGAAAGATTCCACAGGATTTGTTTGGAATTCCAACTTTTAATAAATCTAGTTTTATTGAATAGTATCACAATTTTTGGGTTGGCTTTACTCTTTCTTGAAAACAAGTTTGATAGATAAAAAATAAACGTATTAATAGGATTACAGTAATAAAATTTCAAAGTCATTAAATGGTTGCACACGAACGACTGTTCCAGCAAACCGTTCATATAAAAAATCCTTTTACATTAGTTTTACATTTATTTTCTTTGCTGTAAGTTTACATCTTCTTTGATATAAAAATATGATTAAAAATTGAATGCCTCTAAGTGGGTGCTTTTTATAGCGTGCAACTGTACATGATAAATACATGTAATGATAGAAACATTTTTGTGTGTGTGTATTTCTCTCAATTCTTTCTGATCAAATTTCCAAGACATGAAACAAAGCGACAACATACTTTGTTATTTTTTATTCTGACTACCTCAATATAAAATATGATGTCACGTTTATTGCGTTGATATAAACGCATTTTACGATACATGCGATTCATAACTAAAAGCAATTAAATAACTAAACAAGTATTTATGCACACTGGTATCTTATTCAAGCAGAAGAAAAACAGTATAAAATTCCATACTTTATACCGCAATAAAACACCTCCTCCGTGCAAAATAATACAATTAATATAAAAGAATAAAAAAAGTTAAAATTATGAAAAGGTAGAAAGATTCCTTTTTAATCGCTACTGTGCAAGTTAAAATGAAAAAGGTGTAAAATTCCTTATTCTTCTTCAAAGCAAAACAATGTTTTATGGATGTGCATCAAGCTTGCATTATAAATTGCCCAACACTTCTCCTTAAAACCCCTCTTGATGGAAGTTTTAAGAAGTATTAAAAGCAATTAAGTACCTTGGGCCGAAAATTTATTACTTTGGAGCCATTCCAAGTGCACTATTTCTCTAAATGGCGGTAGCCATCAAGGACTTAGATAACGTGATAGATAAAGATTTACTTCAATATCAAAGCGACGACTAACCTGCCCTTGACTCAGTCGCCAATATATTAGCACAAATGTCATAATATCAGACTATGTAAAATAAGCTAAAAAAGTCAGACAAAATAGCTCGAAAATTGAGAAAAAAATAAAATAATTATAATAATTATAATAATAATAAACCTGTTCTCAGTTAGTGGTCTTGTACTTCTTGTCAATAATAATTCTTGCTCAAAACTTACTGTTTTTTTTCTTTTCAAATCTTTAATGCATAATGCAACAGCATGAACGCGACTGTGATTTACGCGCAAATTACTACTGATATGTTTTTTTTTTTTTTTATTTTGAAAAAAGGCATAACTAAATTAAAATAAAAAAATACGTGCAAACTGTCTTTTGTTTTATCATTGAGGAGCGATCATGGGATAATTTCATTATATATTTTTACAAAACGTAACGGGTCTATTATAAAGCCAGTTTATACTTGTTACTTTGCCCTTTTTTAACTTGGACAACATTCACACCGAAATCTTAACTTGCTACAGTAAACTTTTTTCAACTTGCATGAAAAAATTGTAAGTAAATTTGTATTCTGTTCGCTACCATTTTTTTTTAAATGAATTCCTTTTTATTTAGTCTGAACAGGCTGTTTCACTAATTTTTGAAACGTTGATTTTAATAATAATAATGATGATGATGATGATGATGATTGTGGTGGTGACGACAACAACATTGGGGGAATGAGCACGCAGAAAGTGAGGAACCAGCGGACAAACGAATCTGCAAATATAAATAAGCAACCCCTAGTACAAAAATATCGATTGTTGTAGAAAAATGCTGCCTTCGCATTTTCTTTATAAACCTGGCTTATATTTGGAACAGTGTTTCTTGTAGCGGAAACCTTTCTTCTTGTATTGCATGAATATGAGCAAAATGACTGAGAAAGAATGACAAAAACTCGGTCAGGAGAAAAAAACACACATCAAATACTGTTTTTCAAAGATGATTTACTTTATTCTGAATTCAATATGTGGTTTCATTTATCCTTTGACTGATTTTTGTTTATTTCCTTTCATTCAATGTAGTTTGGTTATATGAATAGCTCCAATAAAATACTAAATACAGCAAAAGAAGTTATTGAACGTCATGAAGTTCAATTGACGAAAACTGGCTACCTTCCATGATATAATTTTTATGTAGGACAATTTTGGTTTTAAAAATTAACATCAAAGAATAGATGGACTGACTAACTGATTGTCTGAGTGACTGGCTGACTGGCTGGCTGGCTGGCGGCTGGCTGACTGACCGACTCTTGCTGCCTGGCAGACTGACTCGCCAACCGACCGACTGACTTAGACTGACTGTCCTTTTTTTTTAAATTCAAGGTAATTCAAACCTTTCATCGTTATCGGTATGACAGCTGTATGAAAAATGTTTATATGAAAATATTTTATTGCCTTAACCTGGTTTTTAAAATTTAAAAGATCTATAGAAAACTTTGGGTCATTTTAAGTGACGAACAAATGATAGCAATCCACGATAGAAACGGTTCCCGCCTTTTGTTGATTTTGTAGTAAAGCACTTAAATTATTGAGTAAGTACCTTTCATTCAACAATTCTGTGGTCCAAATTCTCTAGGTCAAATCTTAATGGGTATTAAAATGGCCGAACTTTACCTAAATTGTAATCCGTCTTAGATAGTGTTCCAATTAGAAATACGGCGGCTTTGGATTTCGTATGAAGTGTATAAACGGTACATTAAATCTAACACGCCGTTCTAGACCCAATAATATTAGACATGTCTTCTTCCTCTTTTGATTGTTGTAATAGTATCACGTGGTTTATTTTGAAGTTGATCATAAAATCAACCGGGGCGGATGCTTTGAAGAGGTCATGAGTTCGAACCCCGCTTTTCTATTAACCCAACTAGTATTCTTTCAGATGAACATTTAAACCGAGGTCCCATGTGTCGGTGCTATACACGGAACATGCGAAAGAATCAGGTGTATCTCTGAAATGGGATGATTTCTATATCTTGTACCTTTCCCCACATCCTTAAAAACTGAACTTTTAGTATGTGTGTGTGGGAAAGGGGACGGGGGTGGGGGTGGGGGGGGGGGTGGGGGCGGGGTTGCTTGTCATACTGAGATAGATGGAAAGGTCCATATATGACATGTAGCGTGACTCGCTTGAAGGAAACATTTTTCCGAGTAGTAGCGAACTTAACGCGAGATAAGTCAGTATAGTCAATATAAGCTTAATCAATTGTTAATTACTCCCTCGTTTTATTTGTTCGCTTATCTGATATTTATTTAATTACAAACATTGTACATGTTTAATGTTCCATCGGACTAAACCGTTTGTCGAAAAAAAGCTAAAATTAACCCGTACAAGATATATAGTTCTGTATGCATTAAAGTTTAAGAAATCGTTTAAACGTGTTGATGAAGTATAAGTTATTGGCGTTTATTTAGTGATTAAACGTGTGAAAATCCATGTAAGAATAACTATTTCACAACGAAAATAAGGCATTTATTGATCTTTTTATGAACTCATTTTAATCATAAGCTCTCACTTCAGACAATGCGATTCTTTGTAAGTTCAATAGCATTTTATTTGTGAATTGAATGCCAAAAAAAGCTATAACATTGCAATAAAATTGCCATAACAAAGGCATTCTAGATAGAAGCAGACCGTTGTCAGTCAATATAGCTGACAAGACGATTTGTTTTACCTCACGGGGTGACCTCTTCAATCTTATAGATCTACACCCCAAATATCACTACCGTACGGTAGTCGTTCAGATCGCTACCTTATACCGTACTAAATAAATATCGTTATAACAATAATATTTGAACAACGTAGTTTTATTGTTTGGTTAAAGTACAGAGTAAAAGAAACATGAATGGTTTGTCGTCTGCTATTTGTTGAAACACACCTGCAGTATGATAACGGAACCAGCTGGCTGGATTTTTTTTTCGTATTTCCTAAGCGGTTATGTCCCTTTGTAAGATACAGACTGAGAAACATGAAATGTAATTTCTTCACAGCAACTTTTAAATGAATCAATACAAAACCCCCAAAGTGTCTGAGTGAAAGAGTAATAGTGAAAGATACAAAAGGCACCCCGTTGCATCTTTTCCATGCTAGGTTTTACAGCAACGATATATGGGACCTCGGTTTAACGTCCATCCCAAAAACAATTTGCAAAGTGGAGGAGCTTGGGGTCGTTCTCGCGAACCCTGGATCACAGTCTTGCACGTTTCCGTGGACCATCAATCCTCCCCGACGTCAAATTGAACAACACTTTCATCTTTATTTCAATTTCTACACACATTAACTAAATACACTAACACCACAGGGTGTTTCTGTGCAAAACATGAAATAAATAAATATGTTTTACATAAAATCTCACGGAAGCTGCTGTCACGTATAAATCAAAAGAAATGAATGAATCAAGTGAGACACTATGATTGTTTACACACAGCGTTTGATGTATGAATGACTCAAACATGTCCGTATTTTCGAGAAAAATATCAAAGCAAAATATGTTAAGATTAATTTGTCAATTTGATACATGTCTGTATATAAGGTGCGTGTTTTTCCTCCTTCTATAATTAAATAAAAACTATATTCTATCCTAAATGCATTTAACATGAAAGAGCCATTTTCAAATTGACTGATGAAGGGATTTTCTACTGTTTCTAGAAAAGAAAGCAGAACAAAGCAGAACAAATCAGAAAATAAAAAAGAAGAGCAGAACAGAGCAGAGAAGATCAAAGCTGAGCAGAACAGAGCAGATCAAAGCTGACCAGAACAGAGCAGAGCAGAGCAAAGCAGAGCAAAGCTGAGCAGAACAGAGCAGATCAAAGCTGAGCAGAACAGAGCAGATCAAAGCTGAGCAGAACAGAGCAGATCAAAGCTAAGCAGAACAAAACAGAGAACATCAAAGCTGAGCAGAACAGAACAGAGAAGAGCAAAGCTGAGCAGAACAGAGCAGATCAAAGCTGAGCAGGTCAAAGCTGAGCAGAACAGAACAGAGCAGATCAAAGCTGAGCAGAACAGAAGAGAGAAGATCAAAGCTGAGCAGAACAGAACAGAGAAGATCAAAGCTGAGCAGAACAGAGCAGAGCAAAGCTGAGCAGAACAGAACAGACCAGATCAAAGCTGAGCAGAACAGAACAGAGAAGATCAAAGCTGAGCAGAACAGAACAGAGAATATCAAAGCTGAGCAGAATAGAGAAGATCAAAGCTGAGCAGAACAGAGCAGATCAAAGCTAAGCAGAACAGAGCAGATCAAAGCTGAGCAGAACAGAACAGAGAAGATCAAAGCTGAGCAGAACAGAACAGAGAAGATCAAAGCTGAGCAGAACAGAGCAGATCAAAGCTGAGCAGAACAGAGCAGAGCAGATCAAAGCTGAGCAGAACAGAGCAGAGCAGAGCAAAGCTGAGCAGAACAGAGCAGATCAAAGCTGAGCAGAACAGAGAAGATCAAAGCTGAGCAGAACAGAGCAGATCAAAGCTGAGCAGAACAGAACAGAGAAGATCAAAGCTGAGCAGAACAGAACAGAGAAGATCAAAGCTGAGCAGAACAGAACAGAGAAGATCAAAGCTGAGCAGAACAGAGCAGAGCAGAACAGAACAGAGAAGATCAAAGCTGAGCAGAAAAGAACAGAGCAAAGCTGAGCAGAACAGAGCAGATCAAAGCTGAGCAGAACAGAGCAGATCAAAGCTGAGCAGAACAGAACAGAGAAGATCAAAGCTGAGTAGAACAGAACAGAGAAGATCAAAGCTGGGCAGAACAGAACAGAGAAGATCAAAGCTTAGCAGAACAGAGCAGAGCAGAACAGAACAGAGAAGATCAAAGCTGAGCAGAATAGAGAAGATCAAAGCTGAGCAGAACAGAGCAGATCAAAGCTGAGCAGAACAGAGCAGATCAAAGCTGAGCAGAACAGAGCAGAGCAGATCAAAGCTGAGCAGAACAGAGCAGAGCAGAGCAAAGCTGAGCAGAGCAGAGCAGAGCAGAGCTGAGCAGAACAGAGCAGAGCAGAGCAGAGCTGAGCAGAACAAAGCTGAGCAGAACAGAACAGAGAAGATCAAAGCTGAGCAGAACAGAGCAGAGCAAAGCTGAGCAGAACAGAACAGACCAGATAAAAGCTGAGCAGAACAGAACAGAGAAGATCAAAGCTGAGCAGAACAGAACAGAGAAGATCAAAGCTGAGCAGAACAGAGCAGAGCAGAACAGAACAGAGAAGATCAAAGCTGAGCAGAATAGAAAAGATCAAAGCTGAGCAGAACAGAGCAGATCAAAGCTGAGCAGAACAGAGCAGATCAAAGCTGAGCAGAACAGAACAGAGAAGATCAAAGCTGAGTAGAACAGAACAGAGAAGATCAAAGCTGGGCAGAACAGAACAGAGAAGATCAAAGCTTAGCAGAACAGAGCAGAGCAGAACAGAACAGAGAAGATCAAAGCTGAGCAGAATAGAGAAGATCAAAGCTGAGCAGAACAGAGCAGATCAAAGCTGAGCAGAACAGAGCAGATCAAAGCTGAGCAGAAGAGAACATATAAGATCAAAGCTGAGCAGAACAGAGCAGATCAAAGCTGAGCAGAACAGAACAGAGAAGATCAAAGCTGAGCAGAACAGAACAGAGAAGATCAAAGCTGAGCAGAACAGAGCAGAGCAAAGCTGAGCAGAACAGAACAGACCAGATCAAAGCTGAGCAGAACAGAACAGAGCAGAGCAAAGCTGAGCAGAACAGAACAGACCAGATCAAAGCTGAGCAGAACAGAACAGAGAAGATCAAAGCTGAGCAGAACAGAACAGAGAATATCAAAGCTGAGCAGAATAGAGAAGATCAAAGCTGAGCAGAACAGAGCAGATCAAAGCTAAGCAGAACAGAGCAGATCAAAGCTGAGCAGAACAGAACAGAGAAGATCAAAGCTGAGCAGAACAGAACAGAGAAGATCAAAGCTGAGCAGAACAGAGCAGAGAAGATCAAAGCTGGGCAGAACAGAGCAGAGCAGATCAAAGCTGAGCAGAACAGAGCAGAGCAGAGCAAAGCTGAGCAGAACAGAGCAGATCAAAGCTGAGCAGAACAGAGAAGATCAAAGCTGAGCAGAACAGAGCAGATCAAAGCTGAGCAGAACAGAACAGAGAAGATCAAAGCTGAGCAGAACAGAACAGAGAAGATCAAAGCTGAGCAGAACAGAGCAGAGCAAAGCTGAGCAGAACAGAACAGAGCAGATCAAAGCTGAGCAGAACAGAACAGAGAAGATCAAAGCTGAGCAGAACAGAACAGAGAAGATCAAAGCTTAGCAGAACAGAGCAGAGCAGAACAGAACAGAGAAGATCAAAGCTGAGCAGAATAGAGAAGATCAAAGCTGAGCAGAACAGAGCAGATCAAAGCTGAGCAGAACAGAGCAGATCAAAGCTGAGCAGAACAGAACAGAGAAGATCAAAGCTGAGTAGAACAGAACAGAGAAGATCAAAGCTGGGCAGAACAGAACAGAGAAGATCAAAGCTGAGCAGAACAGAACAGAGAAGATCAAAGCTTAGCAGAACAGAGCAGAGCAGAACAGAACAGAGAAGATCAAAGCTGAGCAGAATAGAGAAGATCAAAGCTGAGCAGAACAGAGCAGATCAAAGCTGAGCAGAACAGAGCAGATCAAAGCTGAGCAGAACAGAACAGAGAAGATCAAAGCTGAGCAGAAGAGAACATATAAGATCAAAGCTGAGCAGAACAGAGCAGATCAAAGCTGAGCAGAACAGAGCAGAGCAGATCAAAGCTGAGCAGAACAGAGCAGAGCAGAGCAAAGCTGAGCAGAGCAGAGCAGAGCAGAGCAGAGCAGAGCTGAGCAGAACAGAGCAGAGCAGAGCAGAGCTGAGCAGAACAAAGCTGAGCAGAACAGAACAGAGCAGATCAAAGCTGAGCAGAACAGAGCAGATCAAAGCTGAGCAGAACAGAACAGAGAAGATCAAAGCTGAGCAGAACAGAACAGAGAAGATCAAAGCTGAGCAGAACAGAACAGAGCAGATCAAAGCTGAGCAGAACAGAAAAGAGAAGATCAAAGCTGAGCAGAACAAAGCAGATCAAAGCTGAGCAGAACAGAGCAGAGCAAAGCTGAGCAGAACAGAGCAAATTAAAGCAGAGCAGAGCTGAGCAGAACAGCTTAGAACAGAGCAGAACAGAGCAAGACAGAACAGGACAGAACAGAGCAGAGCAGGACAGAACTGAGCAGGGCAGAACAGAGCAAAGCAGAGCAGAGCACATCAGAGCAGAACAGAGCAGAGAAAAGCAGAACAGGACAGAACAGAGCAGAGTAAAGCAGAGCAGAGCAGAATATAGTAGAGCAGAACATAACATAGTAAAGCAGAGCAGAACAAAACAGAGCCAAGCAAAACAAAGTTGTGCAGAATAAAGTAGTGCAGAGCAGAACAAAGCAGACAGAGCAACGCAAAACACAACAAAGCAGTGCAGAACATTATAGAGCAAAGTAGAGCAGAGCAGAAGGTTGCTGAGCAGAGCATGTAACATGTTAATTGTTAGAACAAAGGACAGTTTTGTTGATGATTTATTCCTGTTTGATTTCAACCTTCGCCAATTTTATAAATGTTCGGCATCTGAGCTTGGATGATTTGAAGAAAATAGTCCTTGATTCTCCCCCAAAAGCGTGTCAAACCAAATAAAGAGATTGTAAGACGTGCGATCTTTATAGAGTAACTCAAAATTAAGTTGACTGTTACCAGTGTTTTAATGAACTGTATCAATCAACATACAAATTAACTGTTATAGATGGTTTTACGTGACTAGTATCAACCAAAGCAAAGATGCCATCAGTCATTTATTGTGGTATATACACTTTTATACTTTAAATGAGCAGAGTTATACCATTTCTTCTCCTTTTGCTACACCTTAAACTCTGTACCAAAAAAAAAGAAGAAAAAAGAAAAAAAAGATAATTGGGATTTAGGTAAAAAAGGGCGATCTGAACTTTGAGTAGCCGATGCAGTGTAATTTGGTGACATTTTATACCATTGTACCGATGTATAATCGTACTATCACGGTAATACACTAAAAGGCTCGTAATAGGCGCTTACGGTATTCAGATGGACAATTAAGATTATCCATAATGTTACATATTATTGAAGTGGGAATATTCGATTTTGTAACAAAATATGTGAGCTATGATGTGCAACTCCCCGATGTTGTTACTGGCCTGTTGTTTGATGTAAAGTCGAAAAAAAATGTATTAATGATATATTTACATTTCACCTGCTTATGTGATTAAATTTGATTGTAAAGTCACATATAACAGTCAAGAAGCGTTAGTTGAAATGATTTATTGCTAATCATACAAGAGTGTGCCTGCAAAAACATGTAAATCTTTCTCACTTTTCTTTTTCCGCACCGTGGTCCTCTAGGCAATACTTCTGTAAATTCACGCAAAATAATTTTGAACACTTCTGGTGACAGTGTTGAGAGGAAATCACAGCTTCGTAGTAGAGGCTTATAAATCTTATTTCAAGATATCAAGGGTGAAAAACGGAAAAGGTTCTTAGATCTATCAAATAAAAAAGTATATAGAACCTTTTTGCATCTACTCCTAGATATACTAGACACCGAACAAGGTCGGCATACACAGGCATAAAGTACACGGCTCACATGTACATGTATATGTCAATACAATACACCAAATACTTCTGATTGAGATACCATTATGTCTCAGTTGTTTGTACTAAAGAACAAGTGGTCGTAAATTAAACAAAATTGTTCTTCTGTGTGTACTTAGAACAACTCTTTAATCAGAGTATTATAAATAGAGTACGATATGTTAAAACTGTACCTGTGCACTTTCTTTTTATTAAATAAGTATTAACAAATACCTCATTAGTAAAACAAAACGCATTTTTCATGCATGACTGTCTCTAACCAAAACTACATTGAAGACGAATTACTTTACTCGGGTTGCATGTTTTATAAAGTTTTAATAAAGATTGAATAAAATACACCATCATTACAATGCAAGACAATGTGAAAGTGACGTAATAGATAATGCATGCTTACGTAGTCGATCCATAACTACGAAGCACTTTTATACCTACATATCTGTAAGCATTGTTGGTGAGAAATGTGTATACAACATGTACTTCATAGGCTAAAAGCCCAAAACCCTATGTTTGTATAGGTATGATTTGTTTTTTCCGGGAAATGGTTACAAAAGACTAAAACAACAAGTAGGGTGACTTACATGAGGCAGGCAATATGTAAAATTGGAGCAATGGCAGACTAACTGTCAAGAAAAGACACAACTACGTTGTTTTTAAATGTAACAAAGCAGCAGAAAAGTAGACGACAAAATAATGAAGGTACCGAAATTACCCCCCCCCCCCCCCCAAAAAAAAAAATGCGCGTGCATTACAAACCACTGCAACATGACATGTTTCATATGTTGGCATAATTTTAATTACTGACAAAGTAAAGTCCATTCTGATAAACAGAAACTATATGCTTGACTTTAAAGGTCATTCATTCACCTCTGTGACCCATGAAAACCCGAGTGCCATGTGTGGTACATATAATATCATGATCACTTCTGCAGGTTCACCACAGTCACTAAGTCGTCATTTTTCTGGAACCTGATAAATCAGACACTGTCAGTAGACTAAAACCTTACTGAAATAAACAGATTAGAATAAGTAACATAAGTTTTTTGTTATTTAAAGTGTACTGGCTTGTTTACGTTCGAAAAAATAAATAACCTGTTATAAGTATATATTAAGTAATCCGTATTCAAAAAAGACTGAAAGTGAAAACACAAAGCCATAATTACGTAATAATATTCCAATATTAATCCTTGTTTTTACCCCACAGTAGTCTCCTTTGTCCCATTACCAGATAAGAGAAGAATTAATGCTCTTAGCTGGGGTGCAAATAGCCACTCAATTTTGGGCTGTACTTAGTGACCCAAGGTTATTTTTTAAATCCTTACCGTCTGAACTGAAATACTTTCGCATTTGTGACCAGTGTAGACAGTAGTCAGTCTACAAATTTGTACGCGTTGATAACTGTCTGCACTGTTCACTGTAAAGATAGAGAATTTAAGTCAAGACAATTACGTTCCTAAACTAGTACATGCAAAGCTTTTTGTAAGTCGTGCGTTTGAGCTGGCGTGAACGGTTGCGCGTAAGAATCACAACATGTGAAGCTAACGTTGGTGTCAAGGCATCACTTTCTCAAAGCACTAAAATAGATACGTCCGTTATGCATAAAACCCCACAGCTAATTTGTTTCTGAGGTTTATTGGACGGGACGGAAATTCTGCACACACACATACACACACCAGGGCAGTGGAACATACCGGTAATAGATTCATCCCAATCAGACTGAAAATGAAAACATAGAAATTTCCATAGAATAGCGCTGTATTAACTAAATAATATTTATTAACTGCTGTGAAAGTTAAAAGCCTCTGCATGCAGTAAATTTTCGCAAGATGCATGCATAACTTTTTGGAAGTATGTTTTTAAAGCCTTTAGTTTGAATAAGATATTCAGACACTTTGGTACGAGTAGTGTCAACGTGTCAACTGTCGTTTGACAAATAATTAGATATAAAATTTGGAGTGGTTGAGATAATATAACAATATATTTTAAACAGTGAAATTTGAAGAGACAATTTATCAACTTCACGACGATATCAACAGCTATACAACGTACTATTATTTTTTTCTTTTGCCAAAGAATACTGTGTGCATATATATAAAGGATGGATACATTACAGACCATCAAATAGAAATTTCTGAAATATTTTCCCTTGGATTACTTTTCAATATTTTGTTTCAATAGATGTGACTTCCTAAAGAAATAATCTGATCTTATAAAAATATCGTTTTGATAACTTATACCATGTCCTTCTTCTTTGCACTCAAGTGGTATCGGTAAGGGTTATTGAGACGGGATCGGGTCTACTTTTGGTAGGGGTACCTGAAAGTTAGGACGATTAACATGTTCTATTCACATGTATAAACAATTTCTTTCAGACCTATTTGACTATATTGTGGGAGGATCATTTACATGTTCTTTTCACATGCATAAACAATTTCTTTCAGACCTGCTGGACAGTATTACGTGAGGATGATTAACATGTTCTATTCACATGCTCAGACAATTTTTTTCAGACCTACTGGACAGTTTTATGTGAGGATGATTAACATGTTCTATTCACATGTATAAACAATTTCTTTCAGACCTACTCGACAGTATTGTATGGGGATCATATATTCACACGCACAGACAATTATTTTTTCAGACCTACTGGACAGTATTGTATGGGGATGATTTACATGTTCTATTCACATGTAGAAGACCTTTTTTTAGACCTACTCGACAGTATTGTATTGGAAATATTTAGAAGTTTTATTCACATGTTTATTTTTTTCAGATCCACTGAACATATCATGTTGAGATGATTTAGAAATTCTATTCACATGTATAAACATTTTTTTTCACACCTAAGGAACAGTATTATGTTGGAACTATAAAAATATTTTTTCACACCTTATATGTGCATTATACTTTTTATACAATATGCACTTAAAACAATGGCCTATTTTATGTAGATAGCCACCCCTGCTATTTTTGCAAAAGTCCCATAAATCATTTAAAACCTTGTTTGGCATCAGCAGACCGAAATTATCAGATTGCCGAACTATTTTCAGTCACAAGATAATAAGTTTATGTATACATTTTGTTACTGTTGATTTGTGTTTTAAGACAAAAATATATACATTGTAAACATTTTGTTCATTTTCCCATAAAGTAAAAAGATTTTTAAACGTGATATAATATATTTGTGAAATTTTCTTTACTTAAAATATACATTGTAAATATTTTAGTTCATTTTTCCTCTGTATATAAAGAGATGACAAAACGAGATATATGTAACTTAATATTATTGTTAACATGTGAAACAATTGGGACATATCTTAAATTTCAAGCTATTGTTTTAAATAACTAGAGCGCATGTGCGTTATGAATTCGGATTTAGGGCAAGGTTTTGGCAAAAGTTCAATGGCGAACGAATTCTATATCTTGCTTGTATCATCTTGATATTGGGATTTTTTTTCATGTAAAATTTCGGTTTCATATTCACAAAGAAAAGTATTCAATAAGATTCGATCATTTTACACCAAACGGCATGGGTTATAAAACAGAAAAGACGTAGAAATACCTATTCAAAAAATACATTTCATATTTCCATATGGAATATATTTTATTATACAAATTATTTACGTGTATAAATAAGCTTTCGGAACGGCAATTACTTCGATTTTATTTTTATACGTATTTAAAATTATATTCAGGCATGAATATCACGGACTTGTGTTGCACGCATAGCAAAACACCTGTATGTAATGTTTATTAATCAACTTATGTATGAATTAGAACTCAGTCCGTACGGCGTGAAGATTAACGGTGCGAACTGCTGCTGCCCAACGTCTGCAGATGATATGGTTTTACTTTCATACAGTAGATATGGTCTTCAAAAGCTTATAGACCTTTGTTATGAAAACTCGATTAAAGAGCGATATCTGTATAACGCAACAAAAACCGAGGTTGTCGTCTTCAACGAGTCAGCCAATTCCTCAAGTGTCATTTTTCAAAGAAAATGGTCACTTGGTTACAATCATATAAAGGAGAACACCCATTATGTTCATTTAGGTATTTTGTATGAGAAAGATCTCAATCTGGACAGCAGTGCTCGAGACTGTAGTTCAAAACTTCGTTCAACGTTCTACAGTTTGGTTGATTGTGGGATCTATTGTAACGGCCTAAATCCTCAAACTTCAAAGCGTATCTATCAGACTATCATACTCCCTAAAGCATTATACGGGTGCGAGTTGTGGAATGGTTTAACCGAATCCCAAATTATGACGATGGAGATCGCACACCGTCATTGTATAAAGCGGTTGCAGTCAATGCCCAAGTCAGTGAGTACAGATGTTGCATTGAGTTTCCTAAATGTCCTTCCCCTAGAAAATATAATTGATAAAAAGAAACTATTGTTTTTTGGTCAGCTATGTAGGTTAAGAGTTGGGACCAAGATAAAGTCGATTTTTGTCTACAGGGTTTTTCATTTCTTAAATAATCCAAGAAAATCAAAAGGGTTCATTCCGGACATATTTAAAATATTGGGAAAATATAAATTATCTAATACTATCAACGAATATTTACGGACAGGTTATTTTCCTTCCAAATCTTCTTGGAAGACAATAGTTAGGGAATCTGTGCTTGAAAAAGCCAACGCAGATCTACAACTTAGAATGGTGAATGACCAAGATTTGTACATGCTTTTTGATATACATAATGAGTACCTGGGAATTCAGCAGATTATACCCAGTTTATAGAAAACAATGTATAACAGCCGCAGTAGCTTTAAGTCGTCTATTCTCTAGAGAATATGAAATCTTTTGTCCGCTATGTAACATGGTAACAGATAACATGGTGTTACACTCTATTATGTATTGTACCAATAATAAGGAATATAGGTTAAACCTATGGGTAAAACTCATTAATCTATTAGGTGTAGAAAATTATTATTATTTTTGTAGTCTATCGCCAAAATATCAGACAGCTTCCCTTCTGTCAGGTATGACATTCTTGGTCTTAGATTGTAAAACAAGAATTCAGTGTTTTAAACTTGTACTGACAGTAGTACATAAGATGTGCAAAGTGTTAATGTCACCAGAATTGCAGTAAAAAAAAAGAAAAAAAAAAGAAGAAAATGTTTTTATATTTGCAATCAAACAGTAATCATTTACAGATTGTCATGTTGTATCGCAGATCAGTAAGGTTACTAAGAATTAGAAAAATGTAAATTGTGTTGTTATATTATGTACACATCACTACTACATTGTAAATAGTTTTGCTTTCCATTATTTATGCCATATGTATAAATGTTATATATGTTAATATCAAATAATCTTCAATATTGGAGGAAATAAAGATTATAATCTAATCATATCGAAAGAGAAGTTATTTTCGATAACAATTATTCGACAAATATGAACATTACAAATAGAATTTATCTTTTTTCTTGGGTTTATTATAAACGTTTATATCACTTGAAAAAATATAACATTTTTTTGTTACATATTTTATTCCAGGCACATTGTATAGCTGTGTGGGCCTCAGTAGCTCTCATACGCTAGATCCCTCATATCTTCCATAGCCACAATGTCTTCAACCAAGTCCCCATTTATCTGTACATATACAGAGCATATATTATAATAATGAGTGTCTCTAGAACGAGATGCTATGTGCATCTTGCACTACCCTTTTCACTTCATAAAAAAACTAAACTTTAGGGAGCGTCGGTCGTACGGCGCTAGTTGATAACTCGGTAGCCCTGTGAGTCTTTGGCAGCTCAATTTACCTCGATAGATAGGCGAGATTTGAAAGCCCCGTTGATCTCGTGCCGTCAAAATGGAAATGGCACACTTGAACCTCTGAAGACTCTTTGTCTCAAACGCACGATAGTTGTACTTTTATATGCAAAAACACCTACATCCCAATTGTCAAAGCCCGACATAGGTTTTCACCAGAAATGTGAGAAAATAGCACTTTCTACTGAGATAAGATCGACTAAAATGCAAAATTTGGAAAAAGATAACTTTCAACCTCTTCTCATTCTGCTAGTTTTCAACCCATTTGTTCTCCCTTAGTTTCTTTTTAAATATGCTGTATTTCAAGCAACATTCTCGCTCCCATAATCGATTCTGTTTCATCTCCCAAAGTTATTGTTTACCATTATACAATATCTTTTTAGCACAGTTGTCTTCTACGGCTCAAGCACGTGATAAAAAATCGTGTCAATTTCATGTAACATGTTGTTGTTCGAAATCAATATGGCTGACCTGATAAAGGTCAAAAACCAGCGGAGACAGACAGGTGTCAAAACTGAAATAAACATCTCATTGAAAACTGTAAACAAATTACAAAATGTGTGAAAGTTAATGAAATTCGTTTCGCGGTAAACAGATTTCAGTTTACGTACCGATCAATCTTGGTTAAAACAACGATTAAGAAAAAATGCGTAAAACACGAAATCAGTAAACAAGACTCATTTGCAACATTTTGAAAATTGAAAGTTTGTGAATATGATCTACACAGAATGCCTGAGTTGAGCAGCAGAGTTCTGTTTATAGTTTGCCCTCCTTTTTTGACAAATCTCCTTGGTTGGTTTAAGGACTCGCATATATATGAGGATTGGAACTCATTAAGGTTGTTTTTCTGTAAGATACGCTTCGTTGGAAAGAAAACAACTCCTTGTTTTTTTAAACTTCTCTTGAAACGGTCAATTTTTTCACCGTCTGTACAGATAGTGTTTGGATATGAGCTCCAAATATATGAACATCCATTTGGTATAGACAGCTAGAAACTGCAGAGGACAACCGTAACTAGAACATTCTCAACCATAACAAAAATATATATCTATAATTAATAATCTATAATTTAGTTCGGCGAGGTTTTAAGTTAATAGTTGTCACATCTTTAAAACCTCTTGGCAAAAGTGTTTTACACTGTTTATATTTTCTCATATTTTGTTTCGCAAAACAGATCACTAAACTGGAGACTGAAAAAAGAGCATTACACCCCACTTCCTTCAGAGGAGATACATACACCTGACGACTTCCGCTTGCCTACAGGAGAGCGGTGTACGGGAAGAGAAGCCCGTATGAAACTGACTGAGATCGTCCGACACGAGTAACGCATCATTTCCGGCACGCATTGAAAATCATATATAGTCGAGCTGCATTTCCTCAAGTGGTATTATTTTTCAACTAAACTAAGGTTTACATTCCTTAAACTTGAATTAACAAATAAACTCCTTTAGGTCTAAGGGCCAAACAATTGTAAAGTAATATTGCATCAAAGATTCTTTGTTTAATATTCTTTCAGTTTTCCTTTCCGAACGTTCGTGCCACATTCAGATAATCGCTACCTCACGGAAACCCGAAAAGTGATATTTGTTTGCAAGAGAGAGACACGCATTTTTTAAAAGATGTAAACTATTTTATTACATATTGAATAAAACAGACAGGCGGAACAGCGAAACCTTAGCTATTTTGTTATAAAACACATACCACACAAAAAATGTAACCAGGATATGTTATTTCAACCAATCAGGTGAAAATGAATTAACAATATTTAATATTTATTTTAGGAATTGACAAGCCTAAAATAGACTTATTAAAATATCTCCTTACATTACAGATGTTATCATAACCTAATGTAACACTGGCATACAGGGAAAGATAAATATAAATAAATATATGTTCGATTAAGATATGTAAGAACTATTTACCACAGGTATCAGTCTTAACCAACTGACCAAATGACCTTATTCAGTAAAATGTGTATCCTTATATTTCAACAATTGTTCTTAAAATACATTTGAAAATACCTGTTTCAAACACAAGACGCATCAAAGATACTCCATACGTGTTCCTGGGTAATAACGGGTGCCCACGTGCACTGGAAACAGACCCTGACCAATGAATACAGTCCAGTGCCCTATTTTCACGAAAATATATTAATATATACTTAGCAATTAACCCACCCACCTGATTTCGAGACTTTCTGTATTAAATTTTTCATAAAATTCAAATTTTACACCTTTAAACCAGTATATCTTTTAAAAGGGTGTTTACTTGTTAAAAAAAATATTATGTAATGGTATGAAACATTTGTCAGTATTAATTCAAGATTTTAGATACACCAAAATTGCTATGTTGCATATTTTTTGTTGTATATTTTAAAACTTGATGCTTTAAGAGCGAATATATGACAACGATTTGATAGTGCAACCCACCTATGAGAGGGAAAATAATTTATTCTGATAATAGCACATTTATTCATGAAATTTTTACCTATATTCGTGAAATTGAGACTAGATCGAGACACTAATGAAAACATGGAGAGGGGTTAGGAGGGTGTGGGATAGAAAGCGAGAGGTATAGGCTGATTTAAAACTACTTTGTTTCTAGGTGTGCGTCCCGGCCAAACGGTCTCACATTGAAAACAACCTCGCCTTACTTTTGGCGGATTGGAGTTTCCTTCCAGTGCACTTTAATTTAAAGTCATTTAACGAACTAGTAACTAAAAAAGGTCACTACCATTTCGGGAATGGCAGGGTCAAACATACTAACGCCGCTCCCGCGAGTGAGGGAGTACATTGCACTGTAACGAACGTTGACCTTTGTAAGTTCTGAAACAATTATATGTTAATCTTTGTAACGGGAAAGAAAACCAACACCAAGGTATGCACACGGCTGAAAGGTATGAAAAAACTGCAGAATAATCAATATAATCACTCATTAATCACTCATTAATCCTTGCTGAACTTTGTTAATAATGTCCTTCAAATGAACCGCTATCATTACAGAAAGCTGATCCCTGCGCTTCCTGTGTTAAGACAGGATTATAAGATCATTGAATTATCTGCATAACTTGGGATTGTTATTTCGAACTTGAACCCTATAGGCACTTGAACAAAATATATGTCACCGAGATCTTTAATTACTGCTAATTAATCAAAAAAACTCTGGCAAGCCTATTTGCATATACGATACATTATTTACGCTTAAATAAAAACACACATTTACACCATTGAAGATTTTAGTCACATGTAGGCGTTTAATTATCAGGTATATTGTCTTTATGTCAGTTTAAATTAAGGATTTAGAACACAACACAACAGCATGATTTTGTTTATTGTACCATTGTTTCTCACTTTGATGATAATTTGGGTTTGACAAACCACAAACAAAAATGTATTTAGGATATAGAATATTGTTAGGTCGCTTATCTTACCTCAGATCTTGTTCTTATGTACTGTATTAATCAATAACGTCTTAGAAATATTACGTGTATTGAAACCGGAACTTCGACCAAGGTTCCCCCATCAAATAATCATACAGATCACCTTCTCATCTGCTTATACCTGTTTCCCCTGAACATATACCTTCCAGTCTTACTCTCTGGAACCGAGCTCTCATTCCATCTGCGTTCAATCAGCCAGTATCATCTTGTTAAGTTTCCTGCAAGTTCAAACTTTCCTTCCCGGTCCGCCATATTGTTTATACCCGGTCAGTTCGTTTTATTACGTAACGACGTAATTACCCGAACCACAGGTCATAGGTTAATCAAAAGACTCTCTATACGTCATCTAAGTCACGTTCTGTATGACGTGTACGGAGTCTTGTCAAATACCTTTAAACAGCTCCAGAAGTTCTTGTTTATATTTCTAAAACAGCAAAAGCTCCCGCTCCACCTTACTGTTGATATGACCTCACATAAAGTTGGAGAGGTAAGATATTAACTTATTGTTAGATCAGAAACAGTCTTGAGAATTGTCTGTATTCTTACTTGTGAGGCTATGTTCAAACTGAACAGCTCCCCTCCCACTTACCTTAACTCAATGGGACCCTTGGTCATCGTTTCCACACATACTACCAGTAATAACTTGTTATTAACTACATGTTTATTAATGTACTTTTTGTGAACTTGTTTATACTTTATGCCCTAAATAAAGAGTATTGTTCAACTGCCAACATGTTGTTCATTCTGTAAACTGTCCGACAATTCATTTTCAAGGAGTTCAATTTTTCATTTAATCTGGCAAATGACGTTCAATTTTGTAAAATACCTTCGTAAAATGCTTAGACTGGCACAGCTGCCAAAGTGTAGACTGGCACAGCTGCCAAAATGCCAGTCCCGAATAAATAATTGACATTACAACCGGAAATAAAATAATATAAAATAAAAATGCATGTGAAATGTTGCAATATTCAAAGTTTACATTTGTATTCTATACTATTTTATCTGTATTGTAAAATAAGATAATTAAGTATTTTATTGTATATTTTTCTTGAGTATTTTATAATGTCTTTATTTATATTCGATGCAACATGGCTTGATTTCTTAGTTCAAACCTGCTTGCTTTGATCTCCAACATGGAGGCTGCCATGATGTTTACCCTCAGCCAATAAAATATTTCGTTACAAAATCAACAAACGAATCCCGAATGTAGATTTAAAACGTTTGAAATATAAATGTGTTCAGGATTGCATAATAATGAATCAAACATTTCAGTGATAAAATACGAATGAAGTTTGTATTATAGAAATAAAAAAGAACACAGACATTTTACAATACAAATTTATCAGTATAGAATGCAAATATGAGATATATAATACAAATTGACCGAACTGAATAGAAGTGAAAATTATAAAATTCTAATGTAAATTTATTAAATATACATAAAGAAATTAACAAATACTAATAAAAATGTACCATACAATGTGATTTAATTTTACAACACAAAATAGGATACAAATGTAAGCTTATAATTAATTAAAGGGAGAAAACCTGTATCTGGTAATTCAAAAAATAGTAACGTTATTATTTCTCGTGAAGAAAAACAAGAAGACAACTGTTTTAGCGGTTATTCAACTGTTATTGAGGTACACAGTTTTTTTAATAAAGAAGAGAAAAAAAGATACAACAGCTGATTCGACAGCTATATAGCAGTTGTCTGTTAAGTTCTTATACTTGTTTTGCAGACAAAACAGAACACGGTTTGTCTATGGTTATGTAATATTCAAATTCTTGTTAAACAAACAACTACCTTTTCCTAACCATATTTGTATAGCCTTGAGATTAAAAATTAGGCTTTCATGTATGGACTACTTGTGGTGGTGGACTTCAAAATAAGACTTTATATGGGTAAAAAAAACAACAACAAAAAAAAAGGAAAAAAAACCAAAAACATTAGGGATTGTTGGAGTATTTCAAGTTTAAAGACACGTAACTGTAGATTTGACGGAGGTCTAAAGATGAACTCACTTCCGAAAAAAAATGACTTCACGGAAAACTTTTGAGAAAGATTATGTATTAGCAAGTCTCGTTCCAAAGTTAAACTGAACACGTAATCGGATATTTACAATGAACTTCATCACGTGGTCGGACTAGTGTGTAACGATGCGTTTTCTTTAGTTTTTTTTAGTATACGTAAATTTCTTTCTAATCTACAACTATCAAACCATTTTAGCACTTTTCCAAATGTCACTGTCTTTTATCAAAGAAAATATGTATGCCGTCTTTAGCTCTTGTCACTATTTCCGCCACAGGGGTAGCTTCCCTTTCCGGGTCAGCTCTCAAGGTATACCTGAAAGATATAGTAAAGTCGCATTTTGTGTTAACCCTTACCCAAATAAATTTCAACAAACTGCATTTATCGTTAAAAGGGGTGCTAACTGAAAACTTAGGAACAGTACATTCCAGTATGAGTTAAAATGGTTTTTAAAACTAAAAGAACATGTACCGGTTGTTAACATTATATTTTGTCCAATCGTATGGCAGTATATTTCAATTTTGATGACACATTATTTAGGTTTAGGTGTTATCGACTGGCTTTAGTATCCAGTACGCATTCAAAGAACAGGTCAGGGCAGCATAGGAAATGTGCAACTCAGTGGCCATTGGTAACACGCTGTACTGGTAACCCAGGGGTCGCGATATCTATCAATCCCCCGCTCCTCCACTACCATTACTGTCTTTCAGATGAGACATTAAACCGAGATCCCATTTACCATTGCTGTACACTGAGCATGCAAAAGAACCAGGGGTGTCTCTGGAATGGGATGCTTCCTGTATCTTGCACTATCCCCACAACATAAAATAACTAATCTCTGCATAGGGCGTCCGTCATATGGGCAACCGGTACCGACGATAAATAAACTCAAATCGATAGATAGGACAGGACAGATTTATAAGATCAAATTGGTCATTCAGATGCGCTACACCAGACAACTTCAATTTTATTAATAGATATTGATAAACACTAACATGTAGTAAGTATCTACTGATAAACTAACAATAAGATACCTTGTGACGATTCTTGTAATAAATGTCTTAATCTCGTTCATAGCAAAATGTTGTCCAATACAATTCCTGAAAGATATTAAAATCTCCACATATAGTTTAAACAGTATATTCACCCACTGCTTTCATCATTACTTCTGTTTTCTTAGATAAAAGTAGCAATCATTTTTGTGTACTGTATTGACACGTTTACATACAAAAGATATTCCATTTACTTCCAAGTTCAATATTTATATTTTCGGTAAAATACTATAGTTATGTACTGAGCGGATCTGTGTATTTATGGTAACGCAAGGGACTATTAATCAGGGCATCCCGAGTTTGATCACACTCTCTTCAATTAACATAAATCATTCTTTTATCGGATAAGACATTCAACTCTAGGTCCCATGTTTCGATGTTATACAATGAGCACAGAAAAAAAAATAATCCTAAAACTAGGATGCTTCTTTAACTTGCCCTACAAACCACACCAAGAAGAGACGTAACTCTTCAGGGGGCTTCGCCCAATATGGGAAACCAGTACAGACAACAAGTAAACTTATAGGGATGGAAAACATCCTAAAGGCTGTGTCATACCTCTGGCCAGCTGAGAACGGGATGAAGGCAAATGGGTCTCTTTTGACGCTGTTCTCAGGCAAGAACCGCTCTGGGCGAAACTCCTGTAAAATAATGCACTTTAAATGATTTCTGTAATGTTTTCTTAGGGAAATACATGTATCAATTAAAAAATGTAAACTGAAGTCAGATATCTGTACCTGTTCCCCCACCTATAAAATTAGAAAATCTCAGACAAGTATATAATACGTAAATATGACAATAACAAGTTTTATAATCATTGTCCAAAGTTCGTAAAGAAACAAACATTTATGGAAATCTCTAAAATAAGAATTTTGCGAAGCATGCCGGGATGTTTAGTTCGTTGCAGCACAACACTAGTGTCCAGTAACCCTATCACCATATATTATCATATTTCAGACTTCATTACAACACTGGTTTTGTTTACTGATTAATGAAACAGTCTTTTTAGATAAACCTTTCCCTGTCTAAGGTTTAAGCAATAGAATCTTGTTTGCAGTAAGTACGAACAAATTTCTGCCAACGTTTCTTGAAAAAAAGCGAAACTATAGCTGCAGTGCTATATCAAACTGAAAGTCTGATCCATTTATATTTATATTTCTGTATTTATAGTTTATACAGAGTATTTCCCCACAAAGAAATCTGCCTCTGCATTTTTTGGGATAAAAAAAAACCTCAAATGGTTTGAGTCCACCAGATAAGTCCCCGCCATATTGTTAACAAAGATTGTAACTTGTTCAATGCACCTTTAAAAATATTAACGCACAAGTAGAAAAAAATCACATCACATCACATCACTACATATCACATCACATCACATCACATCAAACATCACATCACATCACATCACATCACATTACATCACATCGTACATCACATCACATCACTACACATTATATAAGTAACCTGAACATTATAGGGACATACCCTTAAACTTACCGCTGATAGAGATATACTGCATATGAATTTTTTTATTGGCCCATTCTCTTTAAAGTGAGGAATAACAGGTAATTTAATGTTTCTATATAGCAACCAAATAAGTGCGCATTTGTAATAAATGGCTATCCACTAAATACTTGTACGAAAACAACTCTATAAAAAAAAGACCAATATTTGACTAAGTTCATTCAGTCAGCCAGTTGTACTGACACCTTGGCATTTTCAATAATATGGAATATTCGAAATTTCTAGGGCATGCCTCTTTATGTTAATCCAAAGTTTTAAAAGTCGAAGTAAAAACATGGCGAATTAATTTTACCCAATGGTTGTCCCAGACTGCTGGATTGTGATGGACGAGATAATAATGTAGGTCAAAGATCCTTCCGCGGGTAAAATGTACCCCTTCTACAGTTAAGGGTCGTTCAACAATTCTAGATGCTGCAGGAACTGGAGTGTACCATCTCATAACTTCCTTGATAAAACAGACAGTGTATTGAAACTTTGTCATGTCCTCCCTGCAATAACATAAAACACATCAACTGCAAGAGAATACAAAACGGCGAGAGAGTAGATATGACTGTGAGATAATATAGTGGTGTTTAAATGTAACAGACTTAAAGATTAACAGACCAAAGAACAATGACTTACCTAAACACAAAATCAAAATTAAATCATATGAAAAGGGCTGCTTTAAAACAGTTTAGAGAATAAACCTTATAGAAAAATCTTTCTCATTTAGGTCATCTCAAAAACGGCAGGACTATAAGTTAAAAATATTATGACTTTTTCATAATTCTTAATAGAAGTAACAGTAACAAAGAATCACTGAAACGCTATAATTGTTTACCACAAGCTGTTACATACAGATATCAATGTGCAGGTTTCATGAATGAAACAAAAGCGCCCAACGTTTTATCATAAAATATATAAGCAGATATAAATTACTTATTAAAGAGAAAATTGTTGAAATTTCATACGAGTTAGGTTCTGTTCTCCCTCCGAGAATGCCTTCCACTTCCGCCCTGACTTTGTTTTGCATTTCGGGATATTTTGCAAGCGACCAAAGCACCCAACCAGTAACAACTGCTGTTGTATCATGACCTGTAAACCATTACAAATTATCTATTGTAACTTGTACGCTTGTTTGTTAATGACCAAAGCACTCAGTCAAACGCCATTTCCGTTATATCATGGCCTAAAAATCACTGCACTTTACTTATTGTAACATACACCGTTATTTACGAATGACAAAAACACTAAACTAACAACCACTGCCGTTGTATCTTGGCTTGATACCCATTGCAAACTGTCAACTGTAACAAAAGCCAAAACATTTAGCCAATCGCCACTGCCGTTCTATCGTTGCTTAGAAAATTTCGCTATAAACACCACCACTTCAATCATTTTAAAAATCTGCAGAAACTTTTGTTTTAAAAGCCAAAGTCTAAATTTTAGGAAAGCACTGCTTTTAAGTCCGATTCGTTATTAAGACCACCCTCTTCACGAGTCTTTCACGGGTCTTACTAGCGGAACTTGACTTGAATGTAAAATATGTTTGTGTCTGTGCCTGCCTTTATTTTGTGTCCAACAGTGGTAAAAAACGTAATACCTGCAAACATGACATTGTTCACCTCGTCTCTAATCTCGTTATAAGTCAGTCCTTCGCCATTTTCATCCTTTGCAGTAAGAAGTATATCAATGAAATCCAAATGACGCTTGTCCGTTAAAGACGAGTCTTCATCCTTTAATATACAGTTAATCTTGTATCTAGAGACCACTTCCGAGAAGTTCTTCAAACGACCTCAAACATAACGGTCTTGGAAGACAGCAGAAAATGTTCCTAAGTTTTCTCGGTCTTGTAATGGAAGTAAATTATCGGCAGACATTTCTAGGGCAAAATGGATATTACCAAACCACGCTGTTGAATAGGCTAATTACTATTTCAAGATTCAGTTTGAAACATACCGTTTACTGAAACGAGATACGAATTTTCCAACATTTGACAGAAACTGCCGAGCAAAGTTCGGTTCTAGGATTCTATTCTGTTTCGACTTTACGCGCTATACTTTTCCTGTCTATCAGGTCGAAAAGTCAAGTAAAATTAATTTATTTTCAAGATATAATCTATCAACCTATATTTGGACGAAAATTAACATCTTTTTTTACCATCGTCTTTTTCCTCCTTTCAATAACTTTTTCAGAAAATTCCTGAACTTCTTGACAAAGTCTCTTAAACTCTTTTCCTTCCGCCGTAAGGTTATAAATACAATCAAAGAAACACAGTGGATTCCTGAAAGGGGTAAACATTCCTTATCATTAAGGTTAAAAATAGCTTTTTGACCCTTATCATGCTTAATATCTAAAATGGATTTGCCCATCCTTTAATTTGGACAGATCCATTAAATGTTTATGGGTGTGCTAACTGAGAGTTTACTGACTGAATAGCAAATAGTCCAGACCATGATGATCGCAAAGGCGAAGGTCTGTTTGTTAGTGTGACGTTTTTAGGTTACCTCCACTACAACAATTTTTGGTCATTTACTTTCGGCGACCAAGGTAACAGAGGTAACCTGCAAGTTTGTGGCCAGATCCAAAGACTGATTGCCAAAACAATAACAACAACAACAAAAAAGGGAGTAAGGAAGTGCAGGTGTTGTATTTATACATAATTATACAAACCAGATGTAAATGCTTACACAACTCTGTCTGTGAAGAGTTTTCCCAGCCTGTGGGTGGCAGCTACGTAAGGATGTTGCTTTCTGAAGTGCGAAAAAACAAGTCTATGAGTTTGTAATGGTAAATTGTGAGATGTAGAAGCGCACACCGGTATGAATCGTATCCAGGTACCCATATATTTATATGGTCAAAGTACACTATTTTTGAAAATACAAAGTTTCAATGTTTTTTGGGTTACTCATCTTCAGCAAGGAGGGTTGTTGTCATCGACAAGTGTTGATATGAGCATCAAATAGTCTACACACTAACAGTGCATGGTACTGGTTTCCGTATAATCTCCGGAGTTATGTATGGCGTCACAGCTCAGCAACCAGACTATTCGCAAACGGTTCGGCAGGTGCCGTGACTGAATCCCAACCGGGGTTCAAAGAGACTGCTAGCTGCAAAAGGTGTATTTTAATTCACCAAACTGTTAGTTGATACTAGAATTGGAAAAAAATGGTTTCTTTATAGACCTTGAAAATAAACAAGTTTGAAAGACCTGTATTGCAACTAGACTAAATTAGACCGGTCTAAATGTTTTTAATCGCATATAATGCCTCTATTTTACTACATAAAATTATATCACGTGTGGTTTGGAGGACTAATGCTTACCCCGTATTTTGTACAGTATTGTCATTATATGACATGACACAGCGAAGCATTGTGTCAAGTGTAGCTCTGCTAACCATCGGGTAAACGTCAACACTCCGGCCGTCCGCGGAGAGCTCGTCTATCTTTTCCTAGAATACACACAAATATGTGACCACTCAGATGAAAGTGATGCTATTAACTACTTTAGAAAGATGAATGCTTGAACTAAAAGCAAGTAAACTTATACTGAGTATAGAAAAGAACGAAAGAAAGGAAATAAAAAAGATGAAAACGGTATACATGTATATTTCTAGATATACTTGAAGCTATATAGTTATTACACTGATAGGTTAACATTTTTACATGTTCGAGCAATTTTAAACTAAGTCTACAGAAACGGCATTGTAAAGATTCGCAGTAATATTCAAGAACAATTCAACAGAAGCACAATTAAAAAAAAACACACAAAAAACAACAAAAAAACGAAACCACTTCTGTAAGAAAAGTTCTGTAGGAAATATCAACTCTGTTTTAAATCGCGTAACCCAAAACTCTAACAGGAAAAGCTAACAAGCAAAATAGTTCAGACTTATAATTTGATAGCAGAAAAGTAAATGGCTGCCTAATATACCATGAAGATTTCTGCCACTTTGTTGAAGGTACTGACATACTGTTTCAGAATACCGAAATGGAACGCCGGTGTCAGCAGATGGCGATTACGCTCCCATTTCTTCCCATTGCTTACAAGCAAACCGTCACCTGGCGAACAAGAGAAATGGAGGCTAGTTTCTGATGCTATACAGTAAGTTTCTAAGAGCAACTGGATAGGAGAAACATAAACAATGCTTTGATCACAACAGGCAAAGCTGCGGAGACATAATACAGCATGTAGATAAAACGCTCGGTCTTAACCATAACCATAACAAAAGATCTGAGTAACGAAATAAAGAATAAAAAATAGATACAAAGATCTAACATGTAAAACGAACACAATTCTGTTGCTTCTACCACTTTAGTTATAAAAATGATCAGCAACATTTCAAGGATGTCGTCTGTACCTGTTTATCCCCAGAGCGCTGTCCATTTTCAATGGAAGACTAAGGGCGCTTGGATAAAAGGAAATGAAAACATATAACTTTTAGAATGTCACCAGTTTTCATTACACTACTAAATGTTTTAAACTAAAAAGGTTGCACAACAGCTCAATCAAAATTGCATGCACGGTATACGCGAAATCACTGCAGACAATCAAGATAAACTTTTCAGTCTGCAAAGAAGTATTTCGCAGTTTTTCACATCGGTTTACTCTTAATCTTTCTCTGTACTTACCAATCCACGCGGCAAGCATTCTGTAAGGCCCTGACCATCCATGCCGTTTCGGTAAGCCGTTAGCCGACAACACTTCCCGCCAAACTTCAGGACTTACCGGAAAGACGCTCGGCTCTATGAGAAGCAACCATGATAGGAACCATTTTGGCTTGTCTCGCTCCACATATTTCAAGAAGATATGCTTTGCCGCTTCTAAACTTTGAATCTATAAATAGATGTATTATGTTTCGTTTTTGTTGCCACAAATTTAGTTTATTTTTCTAGTTTTTACCTATGTACTATGTACCTTTGTTAAATAAAATATTTAAGCTCGATCGCGAGGAAAGCTTTTAACTTTGCCCCATGCCATTCTTCTTATTTTTTGTAGGTTTATTTATGCCAGGTTGGGCTTTCGCCTTGGCGCGGCAAATAGTTAAAAATGAACAAATATTAAGTCGACAAACCACTGTTTTGTTTTTTATATTTCTTCTCCCGATATGCTAGAAATTAGTTAACATTAAAATAGAACCTGTTTACATCGATCCCAAGAAAATCCCAATAACATAAGTAAACTGAAGTCAATGGCAACTGTTAATATTATCATTTTAAATCGTTTTTGACACTTCATCACTTAGTGAATTTTTAGCAATAAGTCATACTATATGAAATTTCTGTTAATTAGCTAGAAGAGTCTTGATTTGCTGAACATATTGTTTGTAATACCTCTCTAAATTGTCCAGTTTGATCGGTAGACAAGTACCCCAACCTTAAGCTAGACCAAACAAGTCAGAACTAGTCATTTTAAAAAAGGAGCCTCTGGGTACAATTACCAGAAAGGAACGGATGTGGTCCAGTGGTAACGCGCCTGACTGGTATACCAGGGGTCCTGAGTTCAATCCTCCGCTCCTCCTTAAACATTACTAATAGTCTTTCGGATGAGACGTTAAACCGAGCATGTAAAAGAACCAGGAGTGTCTCTGGAATGGGATGCTTTCTGTATCTTGCACTACCCCTATAACATAAATTAACTAATCTCTTCAGGGGGCGTCGGTCATATGGGCAACTGGTACCGACTGTAAGTAAGCTCAAATAGATAAAGATAGACAATTACCAGCAAAAATGACCGGAGAAGCACGAATGACGCTAGTGCCTTTCCTAATACGTTTAATTTTTAAAAGAGAAGGACTGTTGATCTTTTGCATAATTTTTCATTATTCATTGCATCGTCAGCTTCTGAGTCTTTTGGAGTGTATTCATGGTGTGTCATGAATAAATACAAGGAAGTGATGGTTCCCGAGGAAAAGGACCTTTTCAAAGGACTCACATCCTTCAAAGAAAACTTCTAACTTTGTCACATGAGTGACGTTGTCGGTAGCAGAACTCAAAACTTTGACCCAATACGAGAAAGACCTTGAACTGATAATTATGTCATTGGTCGTCTTAACAATTTGACCACTTAAGTTTGGAAATTTGGTTGAAATGACATGTCCTTTCCATCGTGGTACATTTTATTCTTACGGAAAATTCCGATAATTACAGAGAGGCACGATTTCATACGACATTATAAGCAATAGTAGGATACTAGTATTACGTAATCGCGCACCTGTTGTATGCTCTCTCGCGGATCAACAATCCGTCGCTTGAAAGGTAAAATGGTCTTTTTCAATAAGAAATATGTACAGTTACAAAACATCATGTTGTGCACCGAAGTTTGGCTGGTGTGCTTTGTATTTACGTTAAGAATTTTTGTAATGAAAAATTGTAGTTAGGCCTGAAAACGGATGAAAGTTTTTTCTGAATATATGCTGAATTTTTTTTTCACCAGTAATACACCAGCTAATTTTCAGTGCACAACATGGGTTTTTGAACTCTACAGATTTCTTATTGAAAAAGACCATTTTACCTTTCAAGCGATGGATTGTTGAAAAAAAATGTCCGCGGGAGAGCATAAAACAGGTGCGCTATGACGTAGTATCCTACCGCTGTTATAACAGAAGGCACTGACTGTTAACAAAAAACTGTTAAAAGAAAATGTATACGAGCTCATTAAATATATACGTTTAAAAGGAGCATATGGTACGATTCAATGACTTTTTCGGTTAAAGTCCGCGTTTTCTCTTTTATTGCCCGATGCAAAACCTGTCAATCAATTACGAAATCAGCTGGTATTAAAATTCAACATTTATGATAGAATTGTTTTGTCACGTGGCGCGATTTTTTCGAAAGGCGTACGCCAGTGTATAGAAATAGCCAAAGAGTTCATTGTCTGTCTTCAGACCCGAGTTCAATTTTTTTGTCTGAACAATTGCGTGAAATATTTAATACAATATATAAGAGCAGCACATATCATTTTAAAAGATGACAAATGAATCTGAAGTCAATTCGGCGCAGTTGTTTGGCTTTACAGTTTTCGGCTTTTCTATCTTAACCTAACTTGTATACTTGATTGGTCAATAATCATCAAAACGGGTTAAACGAACCGACCTACCCGGTCATGTGTCCATTTACGTTAGTCATGTGGACGGCAGATGCCGGTTTATTCTCAATCAAGTCCTCCCATTAATGGCATACGTTTTTTAAAGCTTTTGATTGACTGAAATCGGGGCCTGATCTCGCCTGTTTAACTGACAGATAAAGCTGTGCGGTCTTGCCTTTGATGTCGCAGAATGTATATTTCGTAAACTTAAATGACACGTTTAAATTTTATAAAAATGTTCATGCTATTTTGCAATGTATGACATATAAGATAGTATGTTTACAAACGTGTCCTTTATCTTTAGACTGAGTGCATGTACTTGGCCTCGATAAGGAAATTTGTGAGTGAGTGTATACTTTATTATGGTGGCCTATTTCTGCCGTACGATAACCAGTTAAGGTTATGTTAGATACATAATTTCGCGATTATAAGCTAAATAAAACGCTATGCAGTTAGATAAATATCTTAACACAAATAATTCCCCTCATAGCGCCCTGACTTTCCAGATATCAAAAGGTTATACTACTAACTTAATGTGATTCGTCGTCCCTCTCTCTCTCTCTCTCTCTATTTGTGTTTTTATTTATCATCGGTACCGGTTACCCATATTACCGACGCCCTCTACAATGGTTAGTTATTTTAGGTACTGAAGATACAGAAAGCATTCCAGAGACAACCCTGGTTCTTGTCCATGCTCAGTGTCATGCTCGGGATATCGGTTTAACGTCTCATCCGAAAGAAAATTAGTAATGTATTAGGGGAGGGGCGGGTAATCGAACTAGCGACCACCAGTCGTCAATTAAGTAAATGATTAAGGCGAAATTCTTCGTGTTTCACTGTTTTGTTTTTTATATTTCTTCTCCCGATATGCTAGAAATTAGTTAACATTAAAATAGAACCTGTTTACATCGATCCCAAGAAAATCCCAATAACATAAGTAAACTGAAGTCAATGGCAACTGTTAATATTATCATTTTAAATCGTTTTTGACACTTCATCACTTAGTGAATTTTTAGCAATAAGTCATACTATATGAAATTTCTGTTAATTAGCTAGAAGAGTCTTGATTTGCTGAACATATTGTTTGTAATACCTCTCTAAATTGTCCAGTTTGATCGGTAGACAAGTACCCCAACCTTAAGCTAGACCAAACAAGTCAGAACTAGTCATTTTAAAAAAGGAGCCTCTGGGTACAATTACCAGAAAGGAACGGATGTGGTCCAGTGGTAACGCGCCTGACTGGTATACCAGGGGTCCTGAGTTCAATCCTCCGCTCCTCCTTAAACATTACTAATAGTCTTTCGGATGAGACGTTAAACCGAGCATGTAAAAGAACCAGGAGTGTCTCTGGAATGGGATGCTTTCTGTATCTTGCACTACCCCTATAACATAAATTAACTAATCTCTTCAGGGGGCGTCGGTCATATGGGCAACTGGTACCGACTGTAAGTAAGCTCAAATAGATAAAGATAGACAATTACCAGCAAAAATGACCGGAGAAGCACGAATGACGCTAGTGCCTTTCCTAATACGTTTAATTTTTAAAAGAGAAGGACTGTTGATCTTTTGCATAATTTTTCATTATTCATTGCATCGTCAGCTTCTGAGTCTTTTGGAGTGTATTCATGGTGTGTCATGAATAAATACAAGGAAGTGATGGTTCCCGAGGAAAAGGACCTTTTCAAAGGACTCACATCCTTCAAAGAAAACTTCTAACTTTGTCACATGAGTGACGTTGTCGGTAGCAGAACTCAAAACTTTGACCCAATACGAGAAAGACCTTGAACTGATAATTATGTCATTGGTCGTCTTAACAATTTGACCACTTAAGTTTGGAAATTTGGTTGAAATGACATGTCCTTTCCATCGTGGTACATTTTATTCTTACGGAAAATTCCGATAATTACAGAGAGGCACGATTTCATACGACATTATAAGCAATAGTAGGATATTACGTAATCGCGCACCTGTTGTATGCTCTCTCGCGGATCAACAATCCGTCGCTTGAAAGGTAAAATGGTCTTTTTCAATAAGAAATATGTACGTTACAAAACATCATGTTGTGCACCGAAGTTTGGCTGGTGTGCTTTGTATTTACGTTAAGAATTTTTGTAATGAAAAATTGTAGTTAGGCCTGAAAACGGATGAAAGTTTTTTCTGAATATATGCTGAATTTTTTTTTCACCAGTAATACACCAGCTAATTTTCAGTGCACAACATGGGTTTTTGAACTCTACAGATTTCTTATTGAAAAAGACCATTTTACCTTTCAAGCGATGGATTGTTGAAAAAAAATGTCCGCGGGAGAGCATAAAACAGGTGCGCTATGACGTAGTATCCTACCGCTGTTATAACAGAAGGCACTGACTGTTAACAAAAAACTGTTAAAAGAAAATGTATACGAGCTCATTAAATATATACGTTTAAAAGGAGCATATGGTACGATTCAATGACTTTTTCGGTTAAAGTCCGCGTTTTCTCTTTTATTGCCCGATGCAAAACCTGTCAATCAATTACGAAATCAGCTGGTATTAAAATTCAACATTTATGATAGAATTGTTTTGTCACGTGGCGCGATTTTTTCGAAAGGCGTACGCCAGTGTATAGAAATAGCCAAAGAGTTCATTGTCTGTCTTCAGACCCGAGTTCAATTTTTTTGTCTGAACAATTGCGTGAAATATTTAATACAATATATAAGAGCAGCACATATCATTTTAAAAGATGACAAATGAATCTGAAGTCAATTCGGCGCAGTTGTTTGGCTTTACAGTTTTCGGCTTTTCTATCTTAACCTAACTTGTATACTTGATTGGTCAATAATCATCAAAACGGGTTAAACGAACCGACCTACCCGGTCATGTGTCCATTTACGTTAGTCATGTGGACGGCAGATGCCGGTTTATTCTCAATCAAGTCCTCCCATTAATGGCATACGTTTTTTAAAGCTTTTGATTGACTGAAATCGGGGCCTGATCTCGCCTGTTTAACTGACAGATAAAGCTGTGCGGTCTTGCCTTTGATGTCGCAGAATGTATATTTCGTAAACTTAAATGACACGTTTAAATTTTATAAAAATGTTCATGCTATTTTGCAATGTATGACATATAAGATAGTATGTTTACAAACGTGTCCTTTATCTTTAGACTGAGTGCATGTACTTGGCCTCGATAAGGAAATTTGTGAGTGAGTGTATACTTTATTATGGTGGCCTATTTCTGCCGTACGATAACCAGTTAAGGTTATGTTAGATACATAATTTCGCGATTATAAGCTAAATAAAACGCTATGCAGTTAGATAAATATCTTAACACAAATAATTCCCCTCATAGCGCCCTGACTTTCCAGATATCAAAAGGTTATACTACTAACTTAATGTGATTCGTCGTCCCTCTCTCTCTCTCTCTCTCTATTTGTGTTTTTATTTATCATCGGTACCGGTTACCCATATTACCGACGCCCTCTACAATGGTTAGTTATTTTAGGTACTGAAGATACAGAAAGCATTCCAGAGACAACCCTGGTTCTTGTCCATGCTCAGTGTCATGCTCGGGATATCGGTTTAACGTCTCATCCGAAAGAAAATTAGTAATGTATTAGGGGAGGGGCGGGTAATCGAACTAGCGACCACCAGTCGTCAATTAAGTAAATGATTAAGGCGAAATTCTTCGTGTTTCAGACTTCGAATGTTTGTGCAGGTTCTATTTATCGGGCTTTATTATAATCTCAAAACTGTCCTTAGAAATAATAATTATATGCAAATGCCAAAATTGCCGCCTTACCAGAGCGCAGTTGATTTTTAGAATTCGGAAAGTAAAGTACGATTTTTGTAAATCTCAATTTCACTACGTTTTTGGGCACAGATAGCATTGTTCAGTAAGTTTCCTTTGTTTTATTTACCTTTGTTCGGAGGAATTATTTTTGTTAAATAATTTTGTTCTGAAACAATTACATTTTTACTGTTAAGGTTAATACATCTTTATTTCAATTAAGTAATAAATTTGTTTACATAACTAAATTCCCGCAATTCTTTGTTAAAGATATTTTATTTGTTTTTGTTAATTATTGCATGTACATACTGAGAGTGTGAATGTTTAGAAAGGTAAAGGTAAAGGTTACTTAGTCAACGAAAGTCCCCACCTGGTGTGGATGGAACAACTTATTTCCAGAAGAGCCCACAATGCGTGTATTTTACCTCCCCAATCCCCCAGACTAGCAAGGGGTAGGACCTAAATCATGTAGCTCGGTGCTTTAAGCGAGAAAAACGTGTAGTCTATGACTAATGTTGTCAGTTTTCGCGTAAATATTCAGGAATTTGGATAAATTATCAACAGCTATGGGGATTGTCTTGGGAATATTTGTATAATGTATACGACTAGTACCTAGCCATATATGTATGCTAACTGTAGCTGCTATTTGACAGAAGAAGAAATGTGTTACAAAAAAGTTATTGAAGGGATGCCAACAAAGGTGTCCCATTTTTTGTGTGATTCTGCAATAATTTGCTTAGGTTTTTGAAGTTGTCAAACCATTCTGCGCCCTTGAAACAATACTTTTAGTAAACAGGCACACAATTAAACATTTACAACCAGTTGGGAACATATATTATATATTACGTTCATTTTTTTAAACTTAAAGACAATAAACATGTAGTTTGGGTCACTTTAAGACCATATTGTGTAACCTCGGTTCTTTATTGATGTTAAGGTTAAGTTTTTCAATATAAGCATGTTGAAAAATTTTACAAAGAGTTCTGTTTGTAAATTTAACTTTATGTTTCTGATAAAAGAAACCCAAAGTATTTCCCCTTTTAAGCTAAGATGATTCAATAAATGTTGCTATGAATTTGAACACTTGCGATTTTAAGGCTGGAAGGTTATGTGGTGCTTTTCATTGTCAGATACAAATACAATATTACAAGTAAATTTTAAACTATGAAAGGTTTTGACTTGATCACAAGTCTGCATATTTTATTTAAAGAATCAAAATTGACAATTTTGTAGATATTACATACATGCAAACATTATATTTATAAAATCAAAAAGGACTTTCTAAGTTGTGCGAAAACAAATTGTCAACAGACAGCCTGTGCCACACAGTTAAATTAACTGTTTATACTTGGTACATATAAGAACTGCCTATGTGCTAAGCTCCATATAGTCATTCAAAGGTGAATGGTTCAATCCCTGGACTCAACAAAATATCTATGCGACATTTATTCTTGGATGCCGTATCCAATGTTCCTTTGCATCTTACCATTATTTCAGTTAAAAGGAAACAAATTAGAGATACACGCAAATTAGACAAGTTAGATTTCTTAAAACATTTGTAGTTTTTAATGGAGTTTGAAAAATATAATATATACTTCTTCCACGATCATATCAGTCAATATTTCTTCTGCTTTGACTGGACTATCATTAAACTTAAATGAAATAATGAACATAAAGTTCTATGACAACATTATCATCTCTCCTTAAGCACAAAAAAGAGAGAGAAAATTTGATGTAAAATGTATTTGCATAATTAGTTGGTTCAAATGTTTACATGATTACAATGTTTTATGAAGTCTTTGTCTACATAACAATACATAATTTCAAATAGGTCATGCAATCCATTCAGAACAGCTTTTGATGACTGAAATAACTGGATGAGAAATTACGTGTATATTTTCTTATTTATTCATAGTATTAAAAACACAGTGTCAAAGAATAAAGATGAAGTGAAAATCCTTTAATGAAAAAATAGACCTAAATACCATCACCTTGCTTAAACTGCCGTTTTGCAATGAATCAAATTAGGTTGCTAATAATTGTGGTTTAAGGTATTTCCTGCAGGTAGTGATTAGTCTTTACTAATGTAACTTGGAAAGAGGATGAAAATGAAATAGTTTGCAATACGTAAAATGATCACTGACCTCCCTTATCTCCAAGCCGTCCGGTATCTTAATACATCCGAGATTTAATTCTATATATTTGTGAAAAAAATGTAAGTTATCTTTGGAGGATCTATTTACTTCTCATGTATGGTATGTATGAATAGCTTGTAAGTATATGTCATAATGCTATTTTGCTATGATATTTTATTAATGAGCTGTTGCCCCCACAGTCACTTGAAGTTGGGACCTCGCCCCGCCTCCCCACCCCCACCCCTTGTACAAGAGTTTTGTAGCAAAAAAATCATAAATAACAGCTACATACAACTATTCCTACTGTTATCTGTTACAAATTTGGCCTTTTCAAAAAAAGCCCAAACCCACTCTCCAACACTATAATATACACAAGTTATGAAACATTGCGCCTCAAATCACCTCACCGGCCTATGTTTTTCCTTGGTTTTTGCAATAAAAACAAAGGTCTGGAAAATGTTGATGGTGTCTGTCAATTAAGCGATAATTATTCTACACATCAATGTCAGCCTCACCATTCTAGGTGAAAGAATAAGATTGGAATTCAATGAAAACATTCCATATTTACTCGCCGCCACATATTCTTTCGAGAAATAATGACAGCGGCGACACTATCTCCCGTTTTCCCGTACCATAACGGACAACTTCTGAATGTAAAATTGTGCGGTCGTATTTTGGAACCGTTATATTTCTTGATTTATTTATTCACATATAACTTTTATTACTTAAAATGGCAATAAACGGAAGGATAAACTTACCAATAATATCCAGTTTTCACCAAAACACACAGAATATACAAAATGAAAAACACGATGTGCTTATCAGCTGGTTCCGCGGACGACTGGTTCCACATTCAAGAATTGTCCGTTTTGATACGGGAAGATGGGAGATAGTGTTGCCGCTGTCATAATTTCTCGAAAGAATATGTGGCGGCGGGTAAATTTTGAGTATTTTCATTGAATTCCAACCTTATTCTTTCACCTAGAATGGTGAGACCGACATTGATGTGTAGAATAATTACCGTTCAATTGATAGACACCATCAACATTTTCCAGACCTTTGTTTTTATTGCAAAAACCAAGGAAAAACATAGGCCGGTGAGGTGATTTGAGGCGCAATGTTTCATAACTTCGGTATATTATAGTGTTGGAGAGTGGGTTTGGGCTTTTTTTGAAAAGGCCAAATTTGTAACAGATAACAGTAGGAATAGTTGTATGCAGCTGTTATTTATGATTTTTATGCTACAAAACTCTTGTACAAGGGGGTGGGGGGCTGGGGAGACGGGGCGAGGTCCCAGCTTCAAGTGACTGTGGTTGCCCCAAGTTTCAGAGTACAGAGTTTATCATTCCGACATCTACAATTCCAAGGTGAATTTGTGCTAAAAATATTCTAATCATTTTAATCTTAATTCTCGCTGGATATCAAACAAAATCTGATTATAATATTAAATTATTGTTTCAACTCACAACTGTAAGAATTGTTTACTGTTAACATTTATTTAGCTGTCTGTAAAACAATCTTGAACAAATACATATATTGAACGTTAACTTCGGTTGTATCAAAAGACATTCGATTGCTTTCACTTTATAAAATCACCATGTGTAGTTAATGTAATGCCTTTAAATTGGACAAACACTGGTTTTGAGTATGATTATAGTACAAAATAACTGTTAAATTTAACTAATGTGCTAATGACAGAAAGATATTTTATGTATTAGAATACCGGTATGCAGTTATGAAAGAACCGAGGTTACACAATATGGTCTTAAAATGACTCAAACTACACGTTTATTGTCTTAAAGTTAAAAAAATCGAACATAGATGCATTATGTACGTTCCTAACTGGTTGTAAATGTTTAATTCTGTTCCTGTTTACTTAGAATACCATTTTAATGGCGCAAAATTGTTGGCCAAGCTGAAAAACCTAAGCAAAATATTGCAGAATCACACAAAAAATGTGACACCTTTATTGGCATCCCTTCAATAACTTTTTTGTTACACATTTCTTCTTCTGTCAAATAGCAGCTACAGTTAGCATACATATATGGCTAGGTACTAGTCGTATACATTATACAAATATCCCCAAGACAATCCCCATAGCTGTTGAAAATTTATCCAAATTCCTGAATATTTACGCGAAAACTGACAACATTAGTCATAGACTACACGTTTTTCTCGCTTAAAGCACCGAGCTACATGATTTAGGTCCTACCCCTTGACTAGGCCGATACTGCTGGAAACAGTACCCGGTTAGGTTACCACCCAGTCCTGGGAAATCAGTCGGTAACTCAGTCGCTACCCGGAATCGAACCCGGGTCGCTAGCTTCGTAGCCCAACGCACAAACCACTCGGCCACCGAGTCACCTAAATGTTTGACTTTCAGATAACCGCTAATCTCTAGTCACATTAGCTAGTCACCGCTAATCGCTAGTCACCGCTATTCTATGGTACTTAGGAATAAAACTGAAAGAAGTAGCGCGTATATTTCAATTTTTCTTGTTGCCCAAGACACTTGGTGAAGCTGCCCACTACAGCTGTGAAGTAGTGCCTTTGTTAGTGTACACCCCAAAGTTCTACAATAATTGAACATGATGGTTATTTTTCAGTTATTGTAACAGCTAGTTTTTTTGACAATAAGAAGACCCTGGACAGTTCCAGACACTGTACGTATAATAAGTGACTTAATAAATAAGAATGCGAATCATAACTATGTAGTACTTTTTAGAATAACAAAAAATAAATAAAAGTAGTTCTGGCTTCCATAACTTTATATGTCGCTTTTATGATTTTTGACGTTGCGCGACAGTAAAGTTATGGGTCAACCCCTTCTGCAAAGGCTACCAGAATTATGACAGTTTATGAACAGTAAATAAATAAGTACAGTATTAAAATCACCCTTATTAATCAAATTTGGGTCAAATAAATTACACCATTTGATAAACAAATCAATTTTGTATCTATTCACTGTTCTCTCCAGAAATAAAACCACGCAAAGGTACCTGAACGTAACGTCTCGCAAGTCACATGATAGGACAGCAAAAGCGGCAAATTTCACAAAATTTAACCGAGCTGATAAACCTTGAGGTATTATTCCATCGATCAAACCTTTTTTATTCACAAACATAGAATGAAGTGTGCAAAATAGATTGAATAACCCGTGTGTGTAGAGATTTTGTCCAGATAACACAAATTTGTTGAATTACAGCGTGACATATATAATTATGTCACAGTTTTGGTTGACTTTCGATACGGCATTGGCTTCAGCGAACAGGTCTAGCGATACTATAAAACCTGTTCGCTGAAGTCTCTTTAGCTAAATAAAAGAGTGGCAGTTTTTGGTACTATTTCGTACTACCAAGTCTAGTAATTGTATTAAGATACAATGTATTTCTCATACAGTAAAACTTTTTGCTAACATTAACTAGTAAGCTAGTTAATTATCGCGAATATTATGTAACTAATGCGAAAGTATTTGCGTACCGTAAATGGTTATCTTACGGCAGTAATATGCCACCATACTTCATATGCACACTTGCAGAAGTGTGTGAATTGAAACCTAACTGTTGTATTAGGCGATTCTTTATGTACAAAGAGTAATGTCACCTCAAGGCACAAGGGAAAACTGCAATAAAGAATCTAAAAAAAAAGAAACAGTTATGCAACATATTTAGTTCTACGAGCTGATCAGGATTTATTTTAAATCGTTCTACACAACAATGCAATTAACTGCAATGCCCTAAACTATTATACGCATCAACATTTCTTTTCTTACCAATCTTAGGTTGTCCCTGGCTTTCTTGGTTGTGATAGGTCCACTTAAAATTCAAATGTTATTCATATAAACAGCATACCTTGTGAGACAAGCCCCATATCCAATGGTTTTCTGGGTGGCCAGGAATGGCATCCAGCTGCTTCCGTCTGCGTCTTATCCAAATGATTTTCCATATCATGTATGTCAACAAAATGATCAAGATATAGATCCACATTTTATGTAATTATTATTTACACATGTACAGCTTGAAAACAAGTTGATAACAGTTGTTTCTGTATACAGTTATACATCCTGTTAATAATGACACTCGGTGATTTGCAAAATCACAATCTCATTACGAGTGAACGGCGTGTGAAAGATAAAGGCATAAACTATGGTGGCTGATTTGTGTCATTCGTTTTTTCGCCCCGCGACCCCGCCAAGCGAAAAGTCGAGAATTAACAAGTTAAAATGGCGGGGGCGCGGAGCGAAAACACGCTAATTAGCGGGAGCGCGGGGCGAAAAGTCGAGATTTAATTGTAAAACCGCGGGGCCGCGAAGCGAAATATTTATTGTTATAGGGCGCTAATTAGCGTGCTGTTGTTCGCGCCCCCGCCAAATTATTCTTAAAAACCTCGACTTTTCGCTCCGCACCCCCGTTAATTAGCGTGTTTTCGGTCCGCGCCCTCGCCGTTTTTGTAGTTAAAATCTCGTGTTTTCGCCCCGCGCCCCCGCTAATAAGCGTGTTTTCGCTCCGCGCCACCGCCGTTTTATACATTTATTAAACCTCGTTTGGCGCCCCCGATAATTAGCGTGTTTTCGCGGACCGAAAACACGCTAATTAACGGGAGCGCGGAGCGAAAAGTCGAGGTTTTTAAGAATAATTTGGCGGGGGCGCGGACAACAGCACGTTAATTAGCGCCCTATGACAATAAATATTTCGCTTCGCGACCCCGCCGTTTTACAATTAAATCTCGACTTTTCGCCCCGTGCCCCCGCTAATTAGTGTGTTTTCGTTCCGCGCCTCCGCCATTTTAACTTGTTAATTCTCGACTTTTCGCTTGGCGGGGTCGCGGGGCGAAAACGCGAAATGGCACAAATCAGCAACCATAATAAACTTTGAGTTAGTTGTTACACGCAGGACTTGTAATTTCGACCATCCGCTTCTCTTCTAACCCTACTAGTTGTCCTTCGGATGAGACGTTATAACTAGGGTCCTATGCACAGAGAATCTTAAGAAACCAGGAATATTTTTTGAACGAATGGTTTTCTGTATCCTACACTATCCCTAACAATCTAAAATAACGAGCATTGGTCATACGGGCAACCGGTACCGACGACAAATAAACTCGGATAAATATATTAAACTGGATGCGAGCCCGTGTAAGCACGGCCTTGAAGTAATAAAGGATCCCGAGATTGTTTCTCAAACATTCATGCTTTTAATGCGTTTGTTCGATATGCTGAGTGATCAGTTATGTTAATAGAACTTTTGATCCCAAGTTTTGCCTTTAAAAATAAAATAACATACTGCAAAACAAGGTGCGCGTATAATGCGTTACTGTTTGTGATTCACCAGAAACGGTTATGCCTCCTTACGTAAATTATAACATTTTGTGCTGTTTTTTAAGACCTATGATTTTATTGCTACATATCTTGAAAATTAGAAGAATTTGAAATAGGTTTATTATAAAATTAAATTTAAATACAGCAGTTTTGCACTCGAACACTCCGTCCTACTGATCCCACGTGGTGTGATGTATAGGAATTTAGCAGTAGCAGTACATAGCAGTACGAAAACGTGAAGTTGGCAGTAGCAGTAAGAGCAGTAGCAGTAGGAAAACTGTGAAGTTGGCAGAAGCAGTAAGAGCAGTAGCAGTAGGAAAACGTGAAGTTGGCAGTAGCAGTAAGAGCAGTAGCAGTAGAAAAAATGTGAAGTTGGCAGTAGCAGTACACAGCAGTATCAGTAGAAAAAACGTGAAGTTGGCAGTAGCAGTAAAAAAACACTAGCAGTGGGAAAAAAGTGAAGTTGGCAGTAGCAGTATGAGCAGTAGCAGTAGAAACAAGAAATTCGGTAGAACCAGTGGACGCTCCCCATTTTAGCTCTATTTCATGGTAGTAATATAAAATGACTCCAGACGGTCCCAAGACATCAAAAATGGCAATTTCTCTATTGGCACCGCAACTTCTGAAAGTTTGCAAGAGTGCCTGAAACAGTCGCAGACCGGTGCAATCGAGCCAGGAGGGTCCCTCAACATCAAAAATAACATTTTCTCGATTGACACCAAAATTCCTGAAAGTCGCAGACCGTAACAATTGTCTCCAGGGAGTCCCAAAACAAGAAAAATGACATTTTCTAGATTGGCACCAAAATTCCTGAAAGTCTGCGAGAGTGTTAGAAACAGTCGTAGACCGGTTTAATCCACCCGGAAGGGTCCCAAGACATCAAAAATGACATTTTCTCGACTGGCACCAAAATCTTGAAAATCTGTAAGAGTGTCGGAAACAGTTGCAGACCGGTGCAATCGACTATTTAGTGTCCATAGACATCAAAAATGACATTTTCTCACCAAAATGTATGAAAGTTTGTAATAGTGTCCGGAACAGTCGCAGACCTATGAAATAGACTCGGGGGCAGTTTTTTCTACTAGTACTGTCGTAATGCTACTGCCAACTTCACGTTTTTCCTACAGCTACTGCTCTTACTGCTACTGCCAGCTTCACGATTTAGCTACTGCTACTGCTCCTACTGCCAACTTCACGTTTTTCCTACAGTTACTGCTCTTACTGCTACTACCAGCTTCACGTTTTTGCTACTGCTGCTGCTCCTACTGCCAACTTCACGTTTTTCCTACAGCTACTGCTCTTACTGCTACTACCAGCTTCACGTTTTTGCTACTGCTACTGCTACTGCCAACTTCACGTTTTTCCTACTGCTACTTCTCGTACTGCTACTGCTAACTTCACGTTTTTGCTACTGCTACTGCCGTAATGCTACTGCCAACTTCACGTTTTTCCTACAGCTACTGCTCTTACTGCTACTGCCAACTTTACGTTTTTCAGCTACTGCTCCTACTACCAACTTCAAGTTTTTGCTACTGCTACTACTCCTACTGCCAACTTCACGTTTTTCCTACAGCTACTACTCTTACTGCTACTGCCAGCTTCACGTTTTTGCTACTGCTACTGCTCTTACTGCTACTGCCAACTTCACGTTTTTGCTACTGCTACTGCCGTAATGCTTCTGTCAGCTTCACGTTTTTCCTACAGCTACTGTTCTTACTGCTACTGCCAGCTTCACGTTTTTCCAACAGCTACTGCTCTTACTGCTACTACCAACTTCACGTTTTTGCTACTGCTACTGCCGTTATGCTACTGTCAGCTTCACGTTTTTCCTACAGCTACTGCTCTTACTGCTACTGCCAGCTTCACGTTTTTCCTACAGCTACTGCTCTTACTGCTACTGCCAGCTTCACGTTTTTCCTACTGCTACTGCTCTTACTGCTACTGCCAGCTTCACGTTTTTCCTACTGCTACTGCTCTTACTGCTACTGCCAGCTTCACGTTTTTCCTACAGCTACTGTTCTTACTGCTACTGCCAGCTTCACGTTATTCCTACAGCTACTGCTCTTACTGCTACTGCCAGCTTCACGTTTTTCCTACTGCTACTGCTCTTACTGCTACTGCCAGCTTCACGTTTTTCCTACTGCTTCTGCTCTTACTGCTACTGCCAGCTTCACGTTGTTTCTACAGCTACTTCTCGTACTGCTACTGCAAGCTTCATGTTTTTCCTTCTGCTACTGCTCTTACTGCTACTGCCAGCTTCACGTTTTTCCTACAGCTACTGCACGTACTGCTACTGCCAGCTGCACGTTTTTGCTACTGCTACTTCTCTTACTGCTACTGCCAGCTTCACGTTTTTGCTACTGCTACTTCTTGTACTGCTTCTGCCAGCTTTACGTTTTTGCTACTGCTAGTAAAACGAAACGTGAAGTTGGCAGTAGCAGTAACAGCAGTAGCAGTAAATCAAAACGTGAAGCTGGCAGTAGCAGTAACAGCAGTAGCAGTAAAACAAAACGTTAAGTTGGCAGTAGCAGTAACAGCAGTAGCAGTAAATCAAAACGTGAAGTTGGCAGTAGCACTAACAGCAGTAGCAGTAGGAAACTCTGAAAGTCTGCGAGAGTGTTTGAAACAGTCACAGACCTGGAATCGAACCGGGATGGTCGCTAGACTTTCTAGATTGGCACCAAATTCCTGAAAGTTTGCAGTTATGTCAGAAACAGTAGCAGACCGTAACAATGGACACAGGAGGGTCCCTTAACATCAAAAATGACATTTTCTCGATTTTTGCACCAACATTCCTGGAAGTCTACGAGAGGGTCAAAAACAGTTGTAGACCGGTAAAATTGACCCAGGAGGATGGCTAGACCTTAAAATTGACATTTTCCCGATTGGCACAAAAATTCCTGAAAGTCTGCGAGAGTGTCAGGAACAGTCACAGACCGGTAAAATCGACTCGGGAGGGTGTCTAGACATCAAATTTGACAGTTTCTCGAATGGTACCAAAATTCCTGAAAGCCTGCGAAAGTGTCAGAAACAGTCGCAGACCGGTAAAATCGGCACGGGAGGAACCCAAGACATTAAAAATGACATTTTCCCAATTGGCACCAAAATTCCTGAAAGTCTGCGAGAGTGTCAGAAACAGTCACAGACCGGTAAAATCGACAGGGGAGGGTCCCTAGACATTAAAAATGACATTTTTCCGATTGGCACCAAAATTCATGAAAATTTGCAAGAGTGTCAGAAACAGTCGCAGACCTACGCAGTAGACACGGGAGTATCTATTGATGTTTAAACATGTTTTTTTTTTCATTGAAACCTTCAAGACTTTTAAGACTTTCTTACTGCTACTGCTGTTACTGCTACTGCCAACTTCACGTTTTCTTTACTGCTACTGCTGTTACTGCTACTGCCAACTTCACGTTTTGTTTACTGCTACTGTTGTTACTGCTTCTGCCAACTTCACGTTTTGTTAACTGCTACTGCTCGTACTGCTACTGCCAACTTCACGTTTTGTTTTACTGCTACTGCTGTTACTGCTACTGCCAGCTTCACGTTTTGTTTTACTGCTACTGCTGTTACTGCTACTGCCAGCTTCACGTTTTGTTTACTGCTACTGCTCGTACTGCTACTGCTCATACTGCTACTGCCAGCTTCACGTTTTGTTTACTGCTACTGCTCGTACTGCTACTGCCAACTTCACGTTTTGTTTACTGCTACTGCTCGTACTGCTACTGCCAACTTCACGTTTTGTTTACTGCTACTGCTCGTACTGCTACTGCTAACTTCACGTTTTGTTTACTGCTACTGCTCGTACTGCTACTGCCAACTTCACGTTTTGTTTACTGCTACTGCTGTTACTGCTACTGCCAACTTCACGTTTTAATTTACTGCTACTTCTGTTACTGCTACTGCCAACTTCACGTTTTGTTTTACTGCTACTGCTGTTACTGCTACTGACAACTTCACGATTTGATTTACTGCTACTGCTGTTACTGCTACTGCCAACTTCACGTTTTGATTTACTGCTACTGATTTACTGCTACTGCTCGTACTGCTACTGCCAACTTCACGTTTTGATTTACTGCTACTGCTGTTACTGCTACTGCCAATTTCACGTTTTTCAACTGCTGTTACTGCTACTGCCAATTTCACGTTTTTCTACTGCTGCGTACTGCTACTGCTCACTTCCTATACTTGTTGCATTCGATTATAATGTAAGAATCATTTAACGTTAAGAATCAAACGCACAATTTTTCCGAGTTCCCTGTGTCTGTTTTAAGTTTTCTGTTTCCTAAAATCTGTTTTTAGTTGTGTAGATAATCTTACAAACATGATAGTTCATAACAGAAAGATGCAATGCATCTCGTAAATGACCACCCACAGGGGGGTTTTGAACTCAGGTCTTACCGCATCGAAAACCAAAGCTGTAAATAATATTTGGGCAGAGTCAGAGGTAAAGCATAGAATTTTAATCTAGGGGCCACGAATCAGATCCCTCTCGCTCTCCCAGCAACACTACTCTGGAATTGGATGCCTTCTGTATCCTGTACTATCGCGTCGTCGGCCGGAAAAGGGTACCAACAATACATTTTTAGTTACTAGATATATATCATATTTTATGGAATATATCGCAAGCATAGCTGTTGTTTGTTCAAAATTTAATTTCGTCAAAATCAAAGGCAATTATTAAAGATGAAGAACAAACAAACATGACAGACAAGAATACTGAAAATGCTTCTTTTTTATTCATGTAGGAAGAATACTTCATATCGAGATTAGTATCCACATTCGGATATTCGGAATTTTTGACAGCAGACTTAGTGTATCGATATCGAATATTTGAATACTGATTCAATATTCGACAGGCGAAACCGAAGAAAAAGCCAAATCATGTTTGTCCTAGCTCTCTCCGACTCAGCTGTATAGTCTCCCTCGATTTGAGGCGAACACACAACAAACAGAAAAACCGAAAACTGTACTCATATCGACCTTACGCCCGATACTTGTCTTCCTCCATTTTTGTGCCGTTAACCTCTGAATCAATGGCTACCTGTCATTGAATTAGGACATATATTGCTATTCAATAGTTAAAATGACATGACACAATTCCTCAGCGACTGAAAACATTATGTTTTATACAGTCTCTGATTGACTGAAACCACACACAACGAAATGTTGCAGCTACCGAGCTTAAATTTTGCAAAGGGAATTATAGATAGTAATAAACTACTTGATCAGTTGTAAAGATTTTCAGTTTAATATAACTGACACTGTTCAAACTTTCGAAAAATATTGCAAACAAAATTCCTAAAACACATTGAAAATGGTGGCCGACAAATAAAAATATGGACAAAATTTTTTTAAATAGCGGGATTCTACGTCGTCGCGCACCAGCTCTGTGCTCCCACGCGGACCGTTTTTATGTCAACAATCCGTCGCCTGAAAGTTAAGATGGTCTTTTTCGATACGAAATCTATTTGTTGTGAAAAATGCTAAATATGATAGTTTTGAAAAGTAGATCAGCAGATTAAATGACTGAAATCGTAACATTGAGAAGTAAATACACGTATTATGTTTATCTATTCAGTGTTCTTTTACGCTTACTAGTTGAGCAACATTCTCTTCTTAAAGCTACACAACATATCACTATAACAAATAAAAACAAGGAAGTTAAAATACTATCTTTAAACTGAGAAATTCTAAACGGAATGTCAGAAGCTATCCAGCATCTGTCTTCGTGTATATAAGTCACATGGTCCATGTAAGTCTTTCGATTTTCATTCAAATTATTTAGTTTTTCACATATACTGCAGTAACTTGTAGGCATTGTAAACATTTCTGAAGCAATGTATCTGTCCTTCTGTCTCAATATGGACGTGTATATCTTCTCTGAGGAAATAACTTTCAGCAGAAAAGTTGCCAGTGTTTTTGGTGATTCGAAATGGGCGGAGTTTATAAAGGTATTATTTGGAAGGGCGTGGTCATAGTCCGCACCTCCACGAACAACAAGAATGAGGTCCAAGTTATAGTATCTGAAAAACTTTTCTGTTACATAATCTTTACACAAGCTGTTTTCAAAACTGAGAAAGAATTTATAGTTCTTGTTAATGAGAGACATAATATTGCCGCGGTCATGAAACACACTATCATTACAAACACCGAATATATCAACTTCTAATCCATATTTTTGAAGCTCTGACACGAAAACGTCTCTGTAACTGGCTGCTCCGCAGTTACTGACCAGCCAAGCTGCTTGCTTTGTTTTACGTAGGAATATTTCACTATAGTTACGCTTTATTTGTTCTTTTCTTCTCTCTAGCATTCCGTAAGGGAAAAATATATCCGCATCTCGCCGGTATGACATCGACCAGTTCATTGTATTCATCCAATTTTTATGTCTATACGCAATTTTGTCATGATAAATCGGAGATTCCAACCCAAAAAATATCCATGCTTGATCACGTGATCTTTCAGCACGTGTAACAGGAGGACTAAAATCCAGTTTATGTGTGAAAGAAAAAATAATGGCGGCATACCTCGCGAGGTTCGTTTTGTCAGCAGACATTCGGCAGTTCTCGTAAGTACACACAGATGACGACAGAATATGATTTGCAAAGTTAATGTTTATCCAGACCGGTTTATTGTACCATAAAACACGCAGTGTATCATTTCTTGTCAAGATTTTTCCTTTCTGTGTTACATTGAACTGTTTGTTTTTATTCCTAAATCCTTCGAACACATCAACAAGCGAACGATTTGCTGCGGCAAGGCTATTTCTATTAGCAGGTTTTATCGTCGTGCCATCCTTCGATCCACGCAGTAACGTCTTCACATTTTCAAAAGCAGAAGATACTGGCGTTGGCATAAGCCAAAAGTCTTTCATGTTGAACAGAAAGTTGACCGCGCTCGCGAAAACTAGTGTCAAAATCATCAAAGTTAAAACCAGCCTGCGTATACATTTGATGAAACCAGTACTCCTCATCTTAGGAATGTAGCCACATGATCACTGCAATATATCAAAAGTACACATTAATATGCTCTAGATTACCTTAATTCAGCAGCTAGATATGGTGACAAGAAGTTGGCGGGAAGATTAAGGGTACTATTAATGTTACTGATAACATTGTAGCGTTGTCGAGATTGTGATATATAAACTCACACGAAAGTATGGTTTATTCCACTATACCCCAATCAGAGCTATTCAAAAAGTGTCTTCTTACGTTTGTAAAAAGACACCTTTTTATAACTGTTAACTTCAACGTGGATCTTTTCTATTTTTTACACTTAAGTCGTATAAGTCAGAAGCGTCGTCTTACAGACGTTAAAAAGGCGGTTCGCTAGGACAAGCAACAATTTTTTCACGCCTTCGCCTCGGACAAAAATTGTTGTTTGTTCTAGCAACCCATCTGCTTAACGTCTGTAAGAAGACACTTTTGAAGAGAAACTTGTATTGTATCTGTTATATACAACTTATTTTTGCCCCTGTGTTTACACTTATACTGAACAGCTTCCGGCCAAAGTTTAAAAGAACATGGTCATAATTAGATGATGCCGATTTTTCTAGAGTGGGTCTGAAACAGTGTGACCATACCACGTGGTATATGACGTCTTTTAAGCTATCGCAAGCAGCAGTTTTGGCTTCGATTTGGAGGAGAGAACTGCCTAATTATTTTATTTCTTCATCAATTTTAATGGGATGTGGGGCGCACGTGAAGCGGAAACCTGTGCACTACACACAGGCTTTAGTGATTCTTTTCTTGGATGTATAAATATTTCCTAACATTCGGGAGAACTGTCAGATTTCGTGAAATTCTGTCACAAATAATGCAGAAAATCTGTGTTACAGAACTCCACACTTTTTACACATGTTACACGGAAGTTAGGTAATTGATATTATAGCAATACGATAAAGAGACAGTTAAAATATGGTCGTTTTCATGTAGAAATCAGTTATTGCTATATCATGCTAAGACGAAAAGCAAAAACGAGAAGTCAACTGTGGTTTCAAGTGTTCAAATTTTACTTAAATATACAATTATCAAGAGCTAGTCAACCCTAAACATCCAATCAAATACAAGTTCATAGCTTACTAGAATTTTGTACGTAAATGAAAGCTCGGATACTTTTTGTCGTATTACAATGTTGATGCAATTAGCCGTATCCTAATTGTTCTACGTCTTGATTCTCACACGTAATAAGATACGCCACTGTATGTAAAGTCATATGAAATGAACCGCTATTTTTTTAAAAACAAATCAGTTGTGATTGTGCTAATGTCTGAGACTTTGTTGTGTGTGTGTGTGTGTGTTGAACTACGGTGAAGTTGTACAATTGTTATTTATCTCCTCTAGTTTCAATTTCAATATATTTTTTCACATGTTTTATCTATGCGTGCTTACTTTGCTGTCTTGCTGTCTTCAGGATATGCCAACAAAGATTTCTTTAGACATGTTCTTTATGAACAATCTTAAGTAAAGCAAGGGACCATAACTTTTGAAAGTTTGGTCCCACCTAACCAATCATTAACCTGATTAAGAGTTTACGTCTGTAAAATTGTGTTCAAGTGCGAATAATATTACTTCAGAAGTGTTCATGTAAACAAGATACAATAAAACATTTTTTTCATAGACAAAGGGCCATTACTCTCGATAAACTGGTGTGATATTATTGAAGATCGTGTGCCCAACATGAAATCAAGGTAATAATATCATTTTACAAATGCATGAGCCCATAACTTTCTACCTAGTACTCTGATCAAGCCCATAATCGGATTCATCTGCAGATTTTCTATCAAGAAGCATTGTGTTCATGTATGACTAAGACTGCTTTCAATAACCAAGCTTCAGTTCAACATGTATGCAAAGTTTAGAGTTCTAAAACATGGACTTTCTACATTATTAGAGACTGAAGCTCTTTTCGTGATAACAACAACAACAACAACAACAAAGAAAAAAAAAACAAGCTCTGAGAGTTTTCTTGAATGTTTGGAAATATTGTACATCTGACAGAAGAAATACTAAGGCCTTTGCGTATGGCACAATTTTCCGCTTCGCATGCGGTATATATCATTAAAATTGATGAAGAAATGAAATGCAGCAGTTTTCTCCTCCGAATCGAGGCAAAAGATGCTGCCTGCGATAGCTTAAAATGACGTCACATACCACGTGGTATGACCACACTGTGAAAGGCTTCCAGAACAAATCCACGACTCGCGTTAGCACATGTATTTCAAATACATGAACACCTTCTACGCGTTTAGCAACCTATTCATACGGAAAACCAGTCGTACATGCGTAGGTTATTTAACAAAGAAACGCACGACAAAATCAAACTCTCGTGGGCAGATACACAGCAGTTTACACAAGTAGAAACATGAAGGAAGACTGAGTCGAAATTACGAATCATTCGTCTGACCCTTAAATTATTTGGTCCACATGTTATGACCCATAGATTTAAAAGGGTGAATGTTTTTTAGGGTCAAACATTTTCAAGTCCCTTTATCATAGCGTTTTCTTTGTGCATCAGAAATCTACGGAATACAATTATGAAAGTAAAAATATCAGGTTTACCCATGTGAATAATTTCTGATTTTATAACTAATGTATTTTACAAAATCTATCTTTAAAATTAAAGAGAAGTTAATGTACTACGGATAAAACGTACGTAATATTATACTTCTATTCACCGTGAAAAATGAACAAAAAAAGAAATTACCAGGATTTGAACACATGCTCCTTTCAGCCAGTAAAGTTCAAAGTGGCAATAATCTTACATTTTTTTGTTTTACTTTTATTCTTTCATCAAGATGAATATATATGCACTTCTCCATCTTTCGATGACAGATCACGTGCTCCCCCATAGCGCTAAACTAAAATGCATACCAATACCTTGCGGGCTCCAGCCCGCAGGGAATAAAAAATATTCTAACAACAACAAGAACAACAACAACTTCTTGCAAAATTATAACGTTTAAAAAAAACAATACACCGTTGAAAACAGATATTTCTTAATCAGATTTGACAACCTTCTCGCACGACAAGAACAAGTGCCAATCTGATCACCTCGGCCTTTATGCTACGCAATAGACTCCTATTCTCCGGAGTATACGGGAATAGCCGAAGTTTTACGATTGGAACAAGTGCATGCATAAATCGATATATCAAACTTAATGTAATTAATGAGCAGATCCTTGTACTGTCTGTAGTGTAAATACATTCTTGATCTTTGTGCATCCTGATGTGAATGAATTATTCATTCAAGGGCACAACCAGTGGTGCCTGTTAGTCAAAATAATTCAAGTTACGTCTTGAGCATATTCTGAGATATTTTTGCTTTGAGTCAGAAGCGAGGGGAAATACATACAAAAAGTTACACAATATCTCGACTTGTGCACAAGTAGTTGGACTAGAGTGTCTGTATGCATTTTTGTATTGACAAGAGCATCCATAAATTAAGTTGAACAATTTTTATGACAAGTTGTCCTCAAAATACCCTCGAAAATGTGTGCTTGACATTGAATTTTATAGCATACTAAATGTTACACGTATATAACTTGTATATACATGTATATGCCTTAAAAACATTCATATATCTTTCATGTTAAAAGCACCATGAGTAAAAAATGCAGAATTACCTTTAATCGTTAACATAAATCTCATGCTATAAAATGAATGAAAATTGTAAGCTAGATAATCACAACGGAAACATGTATTATATTTACATATATAGTAAATTGTTATTCACATATGCTTATACCTAAATGCATGGGTGAATTACAGTATAACATAATGGTTAACATAATTCCCATGCTATAAAATGAATGAAAATTGTAATCTAGATAATCATACCGGAAAAAAGATTATCATATTTACACATATTGTAAATTGTTATTCACATATGTTTATATGTTACTCTGAATGCAGGCTCAGTGAGACTGTCAATGTGTAGAAAAAAATGAAAACCTCCAATATTCACTTAAACCTGAAACATAGAAAGATGAAAAATAGAAAAAAAATGAAGAAATTAAAACTGAGATGCGTAAGGGACAGATTGAAAGAAAAATGAAGGTGAAAGAAAGAAAAAAAGAAAGGCTAATAGTTAACTCACTTTGATAGACCTACATCCGTTGCATAGTCATTTGTTTACACATACGTTAACGCATTAGAAGCAACCACAGTCTATTTATAGACATTCACGGATTTACTATGATACAATAGTAGCGTAGAGATAGGGGCAGGTAATCCAGGCTAGTGTACGTCGGTATCATTTTCTCATGATAATGCTGGTGGGGTAAATAAGTACCTATGTCTATAACTACGTTTTGTTAGTTCTCACACTATTGGCTGTGTTCTTTATGTTTGTTTGTTTGTTTGTATTTTGTTGATTTTTTTTTATTTTGTTTGCAGTCATTAGCTCTCATAATAAGAATAATTACATACAACATTGCTGTTGTCTGTATGGTCTGAAAAACAACAACAACAACGTGTTACTTCTTACTTGACAAACCCATGAAGTCATGAGATTTTAAGTAAATACTTGTCATATCTTGAAAAACTCTTGGTAAAAGTTTCTTGTAATGTTCATATTTTTCCAGAAGGTAATTTGTTACTTCAAAAAAGCTCGGTCCACAGAGCGTTAAACTAAGTTTGTTACACGTCTAAAGCCTTAATTCTTTGCTGATAAGTGTTAACTGCAACTAAAACAATTATCGGAGCTTGCTTTTCCCCCTCAAACCAACGTTTTAAAAACGCGGATTTTTATGTCATGTTTTACTGAAAAATGACAGGGGCTTAAATTAAGCTTATAAAGATACAATTCTTCACTGTGGCGGAATTCTCCCCCCCCCCCACCACCACCAACCCCCTCGTGATTTACCCTCTGTGAGAACCTCAATTCTTTTATTTGCATAAATATTTCTAGTAAAAGCACATCTCATTGGCGTATTTCATTGTACTGGAAATTGTGACTTACCTGTCACAGCTATTGAACGTAAACAGTTCGAAGCTTCGCTAGTTTTAAAAATTCCAGATATTACAAAAAGCCGAGGTAATCCTACAGGACACAACCACAGTGACGAGAGTATTTCACACAGAATAGTTTAAACTGCAGTGATTGCTCTGCGACACGTGACTGACTCGAGGGTCGTTCATTAAGATTCCAGAGTGGTGTCAATTTGTTTTAATGTTTACAAAACAGATGGAACCGTTGCAACCTAAAGATAATAATAAACGTGATTGATTGTGACCTAAAATAAGGAAACAAGCATGAACCCTGTACATCAAGTAGAATCACTGACAAGGGGAAGAACGCGATAAATGTCATTTTCACCACTCTCTGAAATCAATATAATGTATTTCTTGGTAGACGGAGCAGGGGAACGCGTGCCTGTACAGTTAGCATATTTAGCTACGCTTATAAATTAAGCACGAATTTCTGATAGAGCGTTATCATCCTGACTAAAATAGACTGTTGCACTATTGATCCATCGAGGAATCAGTCCAATTTTCATCAAGGCAACCTGTGGGTTAAATTCTGGCAGTTCACCTTTCGCACTATTTGTAAAGGGCTGCTGATATGAGTTCTGGACTCGGAGGGGAAAGGATTGTGTATCAAATACAGAAGTGCGCTACTCAGAAAATTGCTGAGAGGAAAAATCTAGCTCGCGCCATGAAAATCCCTTCTAAGTGCATAACGAGATAATACAAAAATGATGAACAGCAAAATGTAGAATGACAAGCACGGAATCAATATACACATTCCTAATTACCTGTAAAATACAGAAGTGCCCTACTCAGAAAATATTTATTGCTGAGAAGAAAATCTAGCTCGCGCAATGAAAATCTCTTCTATTGAAGTGCGCATGTGTGATGTTAGCTCATCAGAAAATAGAAATTATAGATTGAGGCCCGTAACAGTGGTAGGTTAATATATGTTAGAAAGTGGTTAATACATACATAAATGAATGAAAAGATGAATGAATGACTATGGGAAAGTGGATAGAAATAAAAGACTTCAATATATGTCGTGGAATGCGATTTTTGGGCTTATATACGTTGAAGTCGTTAGCGAGAAAAAGCGAGAAAGATGGCCGCCATATTTTTGTTATAAAATTGATCTATCATCACACGACAACTCCGCTTAACAAATGGTTTAAAATGGTTTGTTATCAAGGAACTTTTACTGCACGAATCTATCCCTCTGATATTCTGATTTGGTTGCATTTAACCTTTAATAAAGTAACTTTCACAAGAAATCAATATTTTGCATGACCCACTGAAGACATTAAAATTAGGTCTTCAACTAATTCATTATATACCACCTTCCATTTTTTGAAATTTGTTGATGATCACCCACTTCATCTTCCATGTCGTATTGTTAAGTGAAATTGTTACATGTACTGTGTACATGTAATTGTATAACTGCATGTAATGCATGAATAAAACTGATCCCCATCGGGGCCTAGTTATTGAATAAACTTGAACATTAAATTATGCAAGTTTTATATGTGTTAACACCAATTAAAACTGTAGCCTGTTTACAGTGTCTTTTAACTTTGTGATTGATTGCTTGCAATTGATATTGATTAGGTATTTAAAGTGGAGCACATGGAGTGTTATGTTATTTATATGATATTCATATATATATTTTTATGTCTTTAGATTTTTAGGTGGTATTAAACTTCAAACAATTTCAGGGAAGGTCAGAGTGATTGGCAGTCATCATTAGGACCTTCCTACCATTTCCTTCCATTCAGTATTATATTATATCTTCAAACACTTTCAGTTTCCAATTGATTGACTTATACTCATTAGCACCTTATGGTAACTTCCTGTGATACAATGTGTTTGATTCTTTTATATGTCTTAGAACATCCTGTGTTTAGAATCTTGAAATGTATATGTACTTGTACTTCTGTATTTCTTTATCAGTTAGTAACAATCTTTCGGAAAAGCAACATCTAAAATTCTATATTCAAATATTATTTATGATTTGATAAACATCAAAAACTTTACATTCGACTTTTGCTATTCCCCAACTGTTTGAATTCAGGAAGCCAACTAATTGTTTACAGTTACTAAGTTTTTTTTAGTGAATTTCGCGAATTAAATTAGAATTTATTGTTGTATAGAATAACTCTCTCTGTGAGCTAAAGGGGAGGTTATGCTATCTTTATTCGATTAATTTTGAAGAACATTATTCTTGATGTTGAAAAGAATGTTAATCGAGGAGATGTTTGGAAAAATATGAAAGAATGGTCAAAAACAGAAATGAAAGTTGCTCCTCTCTTTAACCTAACGCAATCAGCTTAATTACTACAGTATATATTTATGCTTAACCCGGAAGTGACGCATTTCCCGTAATTTTTGTTGATAGAAAACATGTGACTACAGCTTCTAGAAATCAAAAGCCAAGCTATTGTCCACCAATTTTGGCCATTAATAAGTAATTTATTGCCTTTAAAGGGGCTGTGCTCCAGATGACAAAAAAAGAAAGTTTTCTTGTATTATAAATTTCTTGTAATATTTATGACTAATGCTTAAAAAATAACTTACTGACAAAAAATAAGTCAAATAATTCCATTATAAATTGATTTTTTTTTTCCCTTTCAAAGTGCTATACCGTAACGCGACGGTATAACTAAATCGTATAAGATTTAAAGTAAATACTTGTAAAATCACATGCGGCGATGGTGGTGACAGTAAAAGCGTTGGAAATATTTTGTTAACATGAGGGGTCCAGAGTTCAAATCAGGCTGGAGCGAAAATATTTTTTTATTCTATTTTGACTTTTATAATCAGTTTTGAAGTAAAATATTATGTTGTTATAATCTCACGGCATCTAAATAGATAATTTATGAAAACAAATTTTTTATGTCAAATCTGGAGTACAGCCTCTTTAATTTACGATCGTAGCCTGCGATATTTGAAAATATTAAACCTAATCCGAGATCAAGGCAGATGTTTTTCTGTAAGTAGTTGTGTGAAGGTTGTCAGATCATTGTACTCTTCACATTTGGAGGAATAAAAGAATCTATCTATCTATTTCTTTTTGGGTCCCAAACCATCATAAAATTAAAAGTCAGAGAAGAACATTCAGAAAACAAAACAAAACACATTTTCTTTACTTTTGACAGCGTGTCAGTATGTGACTCAAGTGAGCCAGCTAGAATAAAACACAGACTTTGCCAGACCTAGACTGAGATTCTAGAGTAAAAAGCTTATGTCATCAATAAATTTAGACAACAAGGTATTATTATTCCATTAAACATGAAAGAATTCAATACTTTTGCATGACCAACCAACAATGTAAAGGGGTTGAGATGTTGGCATAGAATACAAACACTACATGATGGTTGTTATCTGCACATGTGCACGATTATCGTAAGCCATTTATTTTACCATTTGTGTTTAGGTACGTAATGTTGATCTATTTCAGTGTTTTCATTAAAGTATATCTTTTGTCGGAATTTCAATAAACAGGACATCTACAAGAAAGGATAATTGAAAAAAAATGTTCAGTATTCTTTAAAATTGTAATAACAGGAATGTCCCATAAAGAAACCACTAGAATATATGTTCATATGTGCATTACCAGCATTAAATAAAAATCTTTACGATTTGAAATTGCAAATTATGTTTGTTTCTATTCACAGAGAAAATGTGATATATTTCACTTGTTAGTGAAAGGAACAAAACAATGACAGTTCTATGGTACATCTAGAAAAGAAAACAGTTCAGCTGATAAGGGTAGAAGCTTGCTTTATAAATTACAAATTCTGCAGACGTAAAATATTTTTGGGAAAGTATAAACATTCATATACAAATCACCAATTGCTATTAAAAATCCATAAATGTAAAACTTCCCGTTTGTAAGTTAGGCAGTAAATTTTTTGGTCCCTAAAAATGTCATTAATTTTTAGGCTTAAAGGAGTTTCAATTTGTTAATATTAAGAATATTTCTTGCCACATACACATCAGTTTGCACACTCTAAACGATAGTTCTTGCCACATACACATCAGTTACCACACTCTACACAATAGTTCTTGCCACATACACATCAGTTACCATACTCTACACAATAGTTCTTGCCACATACACATCAGTTACCATACTCTACACAATAGTTCTTGCCACATACACATCAGTTACCACACTCTACACAATAGTTCTTGCCACATACACATCAGTTACCATACTCTACACAATAGTTCTTGCCACATACACATCAGTTACCACACTCTACACCATAGTTCTTGCCACATACACATCAGTTACCACACTCTACACCATAGTTCTTGCCACATACACTCCAGTTACCACACTCTTCACCATAGTTCTTGCCACATACACATCAGTAACCACACTCTACACAATAGTTCTTGCCACATACACATCAGTTACCACACTCTACACCATTGTTCTTGCCACATACACATCAGTTACCACACTCTACACCATAGTTATTGCCACATACACATCAGTTACCACACTCTACACCATAGTTCTTGCCACACCAGTTACCACACTCTACACCATAGTTCTTGCCACATACACATCAGTTTCTACACTCTACACCATAGTTCTTGCCACATACACATCAGTTACCACACTCTACACCATAGTTCTTGCCACATACACACCAGTTACCACACTCTACACAATAGTTCTTACCACATACACGCCAGTTACCACACTCTACACAATAGTTCTTACCACATACACATCAGTTACCACACTCTGTGTAGAAAGCTGGTCAGTGGACAGCTTTTTGCGCCGTGACTGTTACTATAAAAGCTCCCGCCATTATGATGTTACCCGTCACTGGATATGATATTTTGGGAAAAATATGAGAAGACTCTGTTATTAATTGATTTTATTGGCTAATTAGTGGTCCAGTAGTAACGCAAAGGACTTCATCCAAGGGGTCCACTGCTTAAGAATGATACGTTTAACCAAGGTATCATGTATCAAATTACTTCCCTAAGCATATAATAGAACTAGAAGCTCACTTTTGACGTAATTAGGGATGATGACGTAAGACAATACCGAATGAATATTTGCACGATTTCTATTTGTAGTTATTTATAACATAGTTACTTGATCGTTAAGATGGCGACTAGCTGAAATATATGCTACATGTTCACTAAATTCTATAGAGTATACAGTTTCTTCGATAATAACTGTTGTTTTATCAAAACGCTTTTTCTAGATGCACGTTGAAATCTGTTTTGGGCCGAACGTTTATAATACTTGTTCAATACAAAAAATAGTTGTAAAACACATGCCCTGTTACCTTAATCCCCATCAACGCTGAAATTTCTTAAATTTGTAAAGATACTTCTTTCATTAATTTATTTTTACCTTACAATATTTTCACATCGATTAAATTTTCTTTTAAACCCCTTCGGGGCGTTGACGCTAAATAAACTCAGAGAGAGAATAATATGCTGCTCAACATTTGTATTGCTTGCAGTTATGTTTTCATGTATGCAAGAACTTTTTATAGCTTTTGATTGTATTGTTCAGATATTTATAAAAGTTCGGCCGAAAATAGGTTTCATAAAAATTTGAGACCTCTGGTCTGGTCTTGGTTTGGTCGTCGTAATACAGAAGATGTTTTAAAAGTTTTTCATACATCTAGCAAAAGCAACCAGAGCTCTATATAGAACAAAATTGTTTGAAAAACTTTAGTAGAGCATTATGTAAGAAATAAAAAGCTGCCAAATGTCATACTAGTAGGAAGTTAGCGTAGCAGTACGCAGTAGCAGTTGGCAGGTTTTCCTGCTGCTACTGCTGTACTGCTACTGCCAACCACGTTTTTTCTACTGCTACTGCTGTATTGCTACTGCCAACTACTTTTTTTCTACTGCAACTGCTGTACTGCTACTGCCAACCACGTTTTTTCTACTGCTACTGCTGTATTGCTACTGCCAACTACTTTTTTTCTACTGCAACTGCTGTACTGCTACTGCCAACCACGTTTTTTTCTACTTCTGCTATCAACTTCATGTTTTTCTACCGCTACTGCTCTTACTGCTTCTGCCAACTTCACGTTTTTTTTCTACTGCTACTGCTCTTACTGCTACTGCCAACTTTACGTTTTCCCATAGCAGTTTACTGCTACTGCTCAGTTCCTTATTTCATCAACTTTGGTCAATTAATTTCAGACAAAATGTTATATAAAGCACACAGAATTTTATCACAATAAAATACATTAATCCTGGGCCTCAAACAGGTGTCTTTCTAAATCTGCTCTTTGTCAACAAACTGAAAACTACATTTCAGGTAGCATCTTAGTATGGAGTTCCTTCCCCTTACTCTACGTTATGTCCGGGAACCAGACTAGTAGCATCTGTGATCAGGTGGTGATACCGACAGTATATAAATGTAAATAGACAGATCACTTCAGTAAACATTTTAGACTCAGGTCCTATATTTTTAATCTCCTTATGTCTGCACACACAAAAGTAAAATATCATTAACACATTGATCTATCTTACTTCTGACAGCTGTTAATTTGCTGTCCAGCTAAGTTGAAAATCCTATTATTAACGTCTGTGTATCCAATGCTTTCTAAAAAATGGAGATGTCAAGAAAGCCAAATTAAATTGTTACGAAAACAACGGCCAGTTGGAAGAAGTGTTCTTAGAAGAAAAGGTTACTATTGTATTTATATTGTACTTAAGCGTTGAATATTTGATTTTAAGATTTTAACATTAAGATTTCTAAAAAAAAATTTATGCATGACAGTTTTTAGTGAAACAGCATGAAAAATTTTATGGTAAAATTCCTCAAACAACAGAAACTCCTGTCCAAAAAAAAATAAAATAAAAAATAAATAAATAAAAAAAAATAAAATAATAAGAAGACGCTTATCTGCTTTTTTTTGATTACGGACTGCACAATTACTAAAGAATGTGCGCGTGTTAGATAAGAGAAATAGAAATTTTCTGCCTAGACAAAAGAACTTAAATTGTAAAATAAAGGCAACATGTTAAAGCCGTTAATAATATCTGAAAAAAATGCCGGCATGCACAGATGCAAAAGACATGTCCGTTTTTAATGACCTTTTCAGTTGCTTGTTTGGCATTGACCTGCAGAACGCCCTTTGCTTAAAATATTATTTATCAGATGGTATTTTTTCTTGTGTTACAAAACATCACTCAAATAAGCATTCCACTTACCGTCTTTGTTTTATCGTCTTGGAACTACCTTTTAAAAACAAAATTCAAAAGTCGGCGCATGTCTAGGCACATCGCCTAAAAAGGTCTTTGGAAATGCAAAGCCGAACAAACAAAGCCTTTCACATATGCATTGAAAATCGTATCTTGTATATAACGTCTTGAACATTGTTTTGCCATTTTTGTACGGAAACCCAGTACGTATTTGCATAACTTGTATAAGCAGGATTTATTATTCATAGACTTAATGATAGTCGAGAATAAACATCAGAATCTGTAGGTGGATATTGAATGATACGTAATTACAGGTCTGGTTTTTTCTACCATTATAGCTCCGGTTTTAGTGTGCAAAAGAATTCAATATTTCTAGATGTTGCATGGAATGAACTTGAATGAAGTCGATATGGATGTTGAGAAACCATGTAAAATTATCTCGCTTTTAAGAGATATATAAAAGAAAAGACACTTTATTCACAAGTATAGTTGCAAATCTAATATATGACTGAACCAATCATGAGAGATTTGTACCCTTATTTCACTTCATTTAATGGTAAGCGTCGTAAAACACTTTTAATGAACATTCAAGTAAAAATATTGGTGAAATTTCGTGAACAGTGACATTTCTGTTCTGTGAGTTTGAGTGAGTAAAACTAAATTTTCACATAATCACTCAGGGAAAATGGAGTTTGATACAGATATAAAATTTGAGAAAGAAAAGTGTGTTGATTATGACATTTCGTGTTTAAGGCGTTATTACAAGTCAATGTGACCGTTAGTATTTAAACACGGACTGATCTTAAAGGAAAAACACCACTAATATTTTTATCAAAACACTTTTTGTACATTGTTGCTAAAAGCAACGGTACACAGGTGAGCGATATAGGGTCATCATGACGCTCATGTTTATAATGTTCTCTGTATAGCACTGTTAAATGGGACCTCGATGTGGAATCTCGTCCAAAACTGTTAGTTAGACAGTTTATTTAGGTAACAATATGCATGTCACAGTGGCATTAACAATATATAACAGGGAGTGAGAGAGCGAGCATGCCGACCTTGGATTTAAAGGAGTGTTTGTTACCACAAGGTCACATGTCACTCTCTTTTGAATTTAGGCTTAATGTTCTAGTTCTTCTTGCTTCGTCACAATCCAATTTAGGATATACCCGTTAGATGTTAGGTTAAAATATATGGTCAAGGAATAAGTTCAATAACTGATTGATCAGAATTGACTGATCAGACATGGTGACCATCCATTTCTCAGTGGAGAAGGGAGTAGTAGAACTTGTCTGAAAGAAAGCTATTACTGGACCTATTCCTTATCATTCCCCGACATTCAAAAGGACATCATATGACAGCTGATTACAAAGTAATGCACCATATCCATAGAGTTGTTTCATCTCTTTTATTAAATCTTTCATTCTTTTCTCCATTAAATGATAGCTGATGACAGAGTAATGTTTCATACTAATAAAGTTGATTCATCTCTTAAATAAACCTTGTCAGAAGCTGCATTATTGTTCTCGAATAGTATCAATCTTCTTGTGTAGTTATGTCACATTATTGACAATAATGGAGAAGGCAGATTTTGAACGAATTGACCAAATGATATATGAACAATATACATATACGTATCAACTTTATTAAAAATCACTAGCGTAAAAGTATAAGACATTTTAAAGAGTCATATATATTAGGTTTTTGAAATACCGAAGATCATTTTCGAGCAATACCACCAATTGCTCCCATTGTAAAACCAGAGCACTGGAGTAATGAATATTTCAGTTCAATGTTCACAGCAGCGTTTATAGCTTTTCTTTTACCTGGAATCATTTTGTAAAATAGATCAAAAGTTTTAAGGAAACGAGAGACATAACATGAACCCGATAAGCAAGGAAAGACAACTGTAAAGAAAGGAACAAGACGAGATTCTTGTGTATTGTTTTAATTCTGGACATCAATGGTTTCTGACTTTAGGTCAATTCGTCGTCATAACAGATGACTTTCTGAAAAGGATGCAAGTTATAACCGAGTGTGTACCTACCTCCGTGTGTACCTACAACTGTGTTAGGCTGCCTCTGTGTGTGCCTACCTCTCTCTGTGTGTACGTACCTCTGTGTGTGCCTACCTCTTTGTGTGCCTACCTCTGTGTTAGGCTGCCTCTGTGTGTACCTACCTCTTTGTGTACTTCAACTGTGTTAGGCTGCCTCTGTGTGTACCTACCTCTTTGTGTACTACAACTGTGTTAGGCTGCCTCTGTGTGTGCCTACCTCTTTGTGTACCTACAACTGTGTTAGGCTGCCCCTGTGTGTACCTACCTCTTTGTGTGCCTACCTCTGTGTTAGGCTGCCTCTGTGTGTACCTACCTATTTGTGTATTACAACTGTGTTAGGCTGCCTCTGTGTGTACCTACCTCTTTGTGTGCCTACCTCTGTGTTAGGCTGCCTCTGTGTGTGCCTACCTCTTTGCGTACCTACAACAATGTTAGGCTGCCTCTGTGTGTACGTACCTCTCTCTGTGTGTACGTACCTCTGTGTGTACCTACCTCTTTTTGTCCCTACCTCTGTGTTAGGCTGCCTCTGTGTGTGCCTACCTCTTTGCGTACCTACAACTGTGTTAGGCTGCCTCTGTGTGTACCTACCTATCTCTGTGTGTACGTACCTCTGTGTGTACCTACCTCTTTGTGTGCCTACCTCTGTGTGTACCTACCTCTGTGTGTACCTCCCTCTGCGTTAGGCTGCATCTGTGTGTACCTACCTCTGTGTAAGGCAGCCTCTTCTTGTACCTACCTGTGTTAGGTTGCCTCTTTGTGAACCTACCTCTATGTTAGGCTGCCCCTTTCTGTACCTACCTTTGCGTAAGGCTGCCTCTGTGTGTACCTGCCTCTGTTCGACCTACTTCTGTTTAAGGCTGCCTCTGTGTGTACCTACCTCTGTGTAAGGCTGCCTTTCTGTACCTACCTCTGTGTGAGACTGCCTTTTTGTGTACCTACCTCTGTGTTAGGCTGCCTCTTTGTGTACCTACCTCTGTGTTAGGCTGCCTCTTTGTGTACCTACGTCTGTGTAAGGCTGCCTCTTTGTGTACCTGCCTCTGTGTGTACCTATCCCCTGTGTTAGGCTGCCTGTTTGTGTAACTACCTCTGTGTTAGGCTGCCTGTTTGTGTAACTACCTCTGTGTTAGGCTGCCTCTGTGTGTACCTACCTCGGTGTTAGGCTAGCTCTGTGTGTAACTACCTTTGTGTTAGGCTGCCTCTACCTACTTCTATATGTACCTACCTCTGTGTTAGGCTGCCTCTTTGTGCACTTACCTCTGTGTGAACTTATCTCAGTGTGTACCTACCTCTGTTCTATGCTGCCTCCGTGTGTACCTACATTTGTGTGTACCTACTCATGTGTACCTAACTCTGTGTGTACCTACTTCTGTGTATACCTACCTCTGTGTTAGGCTGCCTCTGTGTGTGTACATACCTATGTGTGTACCTACCTTTGTGTGTACAAACCTCCTTGTGTACCTTGTGTTTCTAGTTTGCAAAAGAGAATTTAAAGAAACCATGAAAACGACTTCGATTCGTCATGACGAGAAGATCGATCAAGCTGGGGATAATTATTCATTGTACGACAATAAACTATTTTCCTGATATTATTTCAGCCAGTTTTATAACGCTTAAGAAACGATTCACTCTTCCACATACCTAATTGAACTCAAAGTCATTGAATAATCAGACATAGGAATGTGTATAATTAGATATTCACCAACATACTCTGATGTTTATTCCTGACTACCTTTACGTCTGGGGCATCTTTATATATTGAATCGAAACACACAATCATAGTTTAATTCATCCCCATGAATAACAAATCCTACTTATAAGAAATATGCAAATACTTACAACGTTTCTGTCCAAAATGCGAATCTATTGAAAACTTCCAAGACGTAATAGTTTTCAGTACATATATGTAAAAACAGTGTTTTTTCGTCTCTGTTACCGTTCAGATATTCCAAGACCCGACTTGACTGTTTTGTAGGTAGTAATTACTAGATAGTAAATCATACATAATTTTCTATAAACCTTAACCTGCTGAATTTTTCCAATGGATTTGCCCAGCTTTGAATTTGGAACAGGCCATAAAATGTTTAAGGGATTTGAATATCAAATACAAAAATTGAGGTGACAAAAGTACAGAGCCGGGTCAGACTGCACGGATGTACAGGCTGGCCTGGCTCTATACTGGTGGCAAAGGCTAATCACGTTCGGTTCCAGCAGGTTTAGGTTATAATGTAGGTATTCACGTAGAAAATAACAGCGCCAGTAAATATTTGAAAACCACCATAATTCTATCCGAATAAGTCAAAGCACATGATTCAAACTAAACATTTTACTAATCCTTGTCAAACAGTGAAAACAGTTTAGAAGACGGTGCACTGTTTGAAGTTACCATCAATCTCCCACCCTGATACCATGATCTAGTGATATATTCATGTCAACAGGTTAAAAAGATGGTAAAAATTCCACATGCTTTTAATACCCGAGACCGTCTTTAGTTTGCCATCTTTTTTCATAATTTTAATATAAGTTGTTTTTTCTATTATTTAATTGATAAGATGTTAATTGTCTGAGTAATCTGCAAATAAAAAGTACTGTGCACTCACAAAAAAATCGCTGCTTTTCTCTAGGCACTCCCTAACGAATAAGTAAGTAAATAAAGACTTCTGGGAGGATAAGATATTATGATATTTTGTAAGAGCATAAGCAGATGAGAAAATAATAAGTTAGGTCTTTCTAACCAAACGAATTACAGTAATTATAAGCAAAGCCAACTCAACACAGTGTGTGCTTACATTGTCATTTTTTTAATCCTGTAAGAAAGTAGTGTAAACGTTCTAGTATTCAATAAATTCCATTTAAATGCAACATCTATTATTTAGGTTCTATTTTTTTATGAAAAAAAAAATCATTTATATGTAATATTTGTTATTTATATTAATATCTTTTTTTATTTATATGAAACTATTCTTCATTTAAATACAAAAAAAAAATCATTTACATGCAACATTTTTTTTCTTTTGTAAGCAGTGGATTTCATGTACCAATACAATAAATTTTATATATGTGCTATAGATTTGACTTTATCCCATCAATAAGTTCTTTCGATGCAATATTTTTTCTTTTCATTTTATATGCAATAAATTTCATTCATATGCTGCAAAGTTTCATTTAAATGCAATGATTTTATATCTATATGCAATAAATTCATTTCATATTCAATATCTTTCAAATAGATGCGACAAATGCAGTTCTTCATGTACAATAATTACATTCTTGGTACAGTTCTATGTCAGAGGTCAAAATTTGTAACATTATTTCTCATTTGATGTTTGATATGTTGGTTGGAGTATGTCAAATTTAGCGAAAAATTTCTCGGAGTCCGTCGGCTCCACCATTTACCTACCCATTTACAATTCCATATAATTATATCCAATGACAGGCATTGTTACAATATTTGACCTCTGACGTATTTCTGTATCCACAATGCAATTATCGCATTAAAACAATGTATGAATAATTTTTTTACGTTTAAATATGAAAAATTTTGAAAATGAATCAAATTTATTGCATTTAGACTTAAAAATAAAACATTCTTATTTATATTTGAACTATCATAAAATGTGAATGAAATTGGTAGCATATAAATTAAATTCATTGCCTTAAGATAAAATCATACCATATAATAAACACTATTGCCCTTACATATGAAACTATTGCATTTAAATGAACAGTTATTGCATATGAATAAGAAAATAATGCAAATAAATGAAAAATTATTGCATTTATAAGCTGAGACGTATATAGCAGATATAAGCTGCTATAATTTCTGGTAAAATATCACACATGACACCAAGTTAACTATTCTAAAACTATACTACCACAAGTCATATCGATCTATGCTTCTTAAAGCTGAAACATTATAGTAAGAAATAAGTATTATTTTCAGATATTCAGGCAGATAACGTTCATAAAGTAAAATGTACCCGTTTAACATTAGGACAAAGTAAAATTTATTTTCAAATTAATGTAGGTCAGTAGAATCTTCATGTTTTTAACATGAGTAATACATAACGTAGTTAATTGGTTACATCGGAAGCTGCTTATGTCTGTTATCTATGTCTCTAGTTATGTCTGTTATCTATGTCTCTGCTTATGTCTGTTATCTATGTCTCTGCTTATGTCTGTTATCTATGTGTCTGCTTATGTCTGTTATCTATGTCTCTGCTTGTGTCTGTTATCTATGTCTCTGCGTATGTCTGTCTTCTATGTCTCTGCTTATGTCTGTTACCCATGTCTCTGCTTATGTCTGTTATCTACGTCTCTGCTTATGTCTGCTATCTATGTCTCTGCTTATGTCTGTTATCTATGTCTCTGCGTATGTCTGTTATCTATGTCTCTGCTTATGTCTGTTATCTATGTCTCTGACATAAATTAGAAAATATTAAATTTAATTGAACTTATATTGCATAAGATTGAAAATAAATTGAATATAAATAAAAGATCAGAACATAATTGAAATTTATTGAATGTTGCTACGTTTGACAACGCTCATTATCTGTTTAGCCTTTATCTTACATAAACATAAGTGCATTTTAAAATTGACATCTACGAAAACTGTCGACATATCTGCACAGCAGTCGTGCATAAGCGACACAATATACACAACTATAATTATATATCAGAAAAGTCGTTACCAACAGATTCTTTGTTGTTCTGCATATACAAACACTACGATGAATTATTTGTTAATTATTTATTTTCATTTGTTGTTGTAGTTGTTTTATCAGTTCCCTTTTCCATTTATTCCTTGAAGCTGTTTTCACATGCCTGGGTTATTTAAGCTGGCTCAGTACGTGAATTGATTGCAATTATTATATTAGTGAAGATTTAACGAATTTCTAAAAACTTCTTTCATTTTCTCTTTGTTTAATAATTGGCTTATACAGGACTCTCAAATTTCTAATTTCAGGGGTTTCATCTTTTTTATAATTCAATTACAGACATTTTTCATTTCCCAGATTTTCATTAGATTTGTGTACGCTTTTTTTACACAGATTTTCATTAGATTCTGTAACTAATTGGTAACACCAAATGTGAATCGATCGGTTAAACTTTTTCTTAAGTTTCAGTGGGTTCTCAGCAAAACCATAGAATCTCTCTCTAATAAAGGTCTGAGACTAGCTACTAGCGAATGTAAATACTAGGCCGTTGGTCCCTCGCGGGCAAAATCATATTTGGAATATAGAAACTCTATTACGCATGCGTCTCCTGTCTTTATCCTTTCTTTCTAGTTCCAATATGAATTGAATATAAAGCAAAATTAGTGCTGTGTCTGGAGATATAGTGTCATTTTCCTTGGTAAAAATAAAAATAATTACAAAATATCCTGTTAATATAAAAACAAATTTATTTGACTTACTGTATACACTCTTGAGTATTTTTTCTATGCTAGAAAAAAAGGACAACAACAACAACAAAACTACAGTATTATTGAATGAAGCCGCTGAACTCGACTTTTACCATACTTTGAAATTTGCTTATCCAATTATATCATAATTCATACGCACGAACCATGTTTCCTATAGGTTTACATGTCCAGTAGCTTCTTGAGCCATGGGTGTTACTTTAAATAGCATATTGCCGTTATGATGTAACATGCGTAAATGAAAATAGAGTGTTTTTGGATATATATTAAATTAGATTCTTGCACAGTCGTACTTATAAATGTGGTGCAATATAAGGATTCTAGTATGTCATCTGACTTCTGCACATAGGGCTGACGAGTGTTTGTGATCATGTATTCAGAAAATGTCTTTTTCAGAAATTCTAAGCGAAATGAAGATTCCAGATAAGTTCGATATTTATCCAATAACAGATAGACGAACAATCTGTTTTGATTGGGTCTTAGCATATTAACATTAACTTATGTTAGCGCTCAAGTCATACAAGAGGATTTTGAAAAGAGAAAAGGTCAGAACATTTAGATCGTTTTCTTAGAAAGTTCTGACAAAACTGCAATTAAAATATAAAAGCAATGTGCAGTGCAATCAATAAAGTATTGTAAGATAAATTAAGGCCATGTACGGCTTGCAAAAACAGACTCTAACAATGATTTCCTATCATTTACCATCAAGTTGTATTTAAAAAAACTCACTTGGGACCTCTATAAATCTAGAACTCTAGGCATATCAAATGAATCAAAGAACACAATGGTAGATTAATTGTCCCCATGAGTAGAAAATCCTACTTATACAAAATATGCAAATACTTGTAGCCTTTCTGTACACAAAGCAATTTTCCAGCCCTGTGACAAGCAACTGTTTTGGATATACATTGCTTTGTTGTTTAGCGTTGATTGACAAAATGATATGACTAGACATGGGTTTACTATTGACGTATTTGTTTTAATTTGACATCTGCCTAATAATGTTATGCAAAAATATGATGTCAGAAGACAGGTGGACAATTTATTCAACTTAACAAGATCTATAGCAATGAATTTATAGGTCTAAGGTAGCACAAAATTTTATGATTTACATAAGGAGGTTTAACCGTGTCTGGTGAATAAGAAAGTATGAAACAGATTACACACGTACCTTATTTTACAAATATGTGATTTTGATACAACATGTATGCCTTTAAAGGCAAAACTTGGGATCAAAAGTTGTATTACCATAACTGGTTACACACCATGTCAAACTAATGCCATTGAAAAGCATTAAAAAGATGCATGTTTAGAGGAACAGTATCGCTATTTTTCATTACTCAAAGCTCCAATCTAATTTATATTTAATTTCATACAGAAAAAATATCGTTTTGCATGGGATTAGAACTACCAATTGTATGCACTTCAATTGTTACGAAACCGAGCTATTTCACATAGTATTAAATATAATGTAAAAAAAATCAGAAATGTTTATTCGATGCAAATAGCTCATATAAAATGGAACGTCCTTTACGAATTCAGCCGGTATCGTTTTGATTAGATACGTAATCAGAAAGACCACCTCGTTTTAAACATAAGCCTACAAATAACAACGAAATGATACTTACAATAAATTAATGAATCCGATATTCTTGTATAACTTAACAAGACATGTAGAGCACATGATGAGGCAGAAGCCGTCTTGATAAACCTTTGACCGTTGGAAGGTTGGAATGGGTGGGCAACCTTTGGCCGTTGGAAGGTTGGAATGGGTGGGCAACTTTTGACCCTGTGAAAGTTGGAATGGGTGGGCAACCTTGGACCGTTGGAAGGTTGAAATTAGTGGGCAACCTTTGACTGTTAGAAGGTTGGAATTGTGGGCGACCTTGGACCGTTGGAAGGTTGGAATGCTGGGCAACCTTTGGCCGTTGGAAGGTTGGAATGCTGGGCAATCTTTGGCCGTTGGAAGGTTGGAATGGGTGGGCAACCTTTGACCGTTGGAAAGTTGGAATGGGTGGGCAACCTTGGACCGTTGGAAGGTTGGAATGAATGGGAAATCTTTGACTGTTAGAAGGTTGAAATTGTGGGTGACCTTGCACCGTTTGAAGGTTGGAATGCTGGGCAACCTTTGGCCGTTAGAAGGTTGGAATAGGTGGGCAACCTTTGACCGTTGGAAGGTTGTAATGGGTGGGCAACCTTGGACCGTTGGAAGGTTGGAATGGGTGGGCAACCTTGGACCGTTGGAAGGTTGTAATGGGTGGGCAACCTTTGAACGTTGGAAGGTTGTAATGGGTGGGCAATAGACTGTTACAGTGCAATGCGAAAATACTACCTCGCTTTTATTATATATATATAAACTATTATGCGCAAATGTTTTTCGTCTGAACTTGGCCGGTACACTTCAGTATATCGAATTTTCATACAAAGTTTCAGATACTTGTCAATATTTCTGTCCCTGCCAGCTCCTACGTTTATATGTTGGCATCATTCAGGTGTAACTTAGCTACACGTACAAACAAACCGGTTCTTCTGATTTCATTTGCATCAATTGCGTATGTCGCTTAACGACCTTCAAACACTCATTTTTAGCTAAAACACTTTTTTATTTTTGTTCTTTTGTTTTATACAAGACGTGTAATGTGTTATCACATTTTGTTTTACTTTCTCAGGATTCTGTTTATCGAGAAAGATTGTCAGCAAGTGATAGCAAAGGAATGCATGTCTAAATAAACAAAGCAATTTGTATACGGATGATGAAACCGTGTTTTATATCACGTCTTGGGAATAGTTGATTAATTCTATCATTATACGGAAAACGTTTTAAATATTTGCATATTTCCTGTAAGTAGGATTTTCTATTCATAGAGATGTTTTCAATGACGGTTGTTTTCTTTGATTTAGTATGCACAGAGTCTGTAGTCCGAATAAAAAATTCATTTACTTAAACATCCGAATATGTGGGCAGAAACTGATAATATGATTCCAATTATAAGACATCTAATGAGTTAACAAAATGGACGTCTTATCCAAGATGAAAATATACAGAACAAAACAGAAACTGCGCACTTGGGTTTGACTATTGTTTTTTTGTTGTTGTTTTTTTTTTAATTTATTTTTTTAAAATATTTTTTTTTAAAAGTATGTCGCCAACTTTAGGCTGCTAGGCTGCTAACTTCACATTCCAGCAGCTTAGAGATTAAGTGAATATTTAAGGTTCATTTCACATCAGATAAGCTTGTAGTGTCCTTAGAAAGTTAATACAATACATTGCAGACCGTTTCCGTATGTCGTATATCCGTCGCTAACTTTAGGCTGCTAGGCTGCCAGGCTGCTAACTTCACCGACATGGATTAACAGACCTGTTCACGTTTAATGACTTTTGTTCAGTTAATGATCCTAACTAAGTCTTGTGAATTGTCAGTTTAATTTTCTGATTGTGTAAGTGTTGAAACTGCTGTATTTCGTGCAATACCGTGCACGTAAAATGGATAGACGTCAACAGGAATGGCGATCCATTCTTGTTTAAGGGCAGCTGTAAGGTCGCAAATGTTGATTACATGATTCCTTCTTGTCTGCGTCCCGAAGGCCTGATATGCGCTCAGTTTGGTTAATTCCAGGCGAACAAACCGGCCAATGAACCATGTTGACACTATGCTGAGCAAAAACATTTTGTGTCAGCCAATTTATATGTTGCCTTCCATTATCATACACCAGAATACCAGGATGCGGATGATGAAAAAGGATAAACTAGACGGAGAACCTCGTCGAAATACCCCTTGACATTTAGATTGTCAGGGATTTTGAATAGTTCGGTTTTCTGTCACCTATTATACCACCCCAAACCATGAAACAAAACCATTGAAACGATCCCGCTCATAAGCAAGCATCTGGAAAGCGTTAACATCGGCGGCGAAAAGTTCTACCACCAGCAAGGCTCAAATTAAAACAGGACTCGTCACTTAAGAAAATTTTTTTTCGATCGTAAATGACGATGAGCCAGAGGCATTTGCAGATGCAGATAACAATCAGTAGGTTTCCAAATTTATTATTGTTTTGCTTAATTAAGCCTCTTAATTTCTGTTTTCACCAGTTTCAGTTTGGTAATAATTAATTTTTTAAGACACGTGCCGTGTTTTAGATTGGATAAAATTGATTAAAGGAATTTCTGCTATAGATTTTCATTTTATTCCACAAAAACTAGTGGGACAAAATTTAGAGAGATTAATGAATTCGTTGTCTTTCCTTACATTCTTTGTTTGATTTTGAATTTTAAAACATTTTCATTTAGAACGTTCTCATCATTTGTTTTATCTTAAATGTTAGAACGTTCCCAGTCAAAATTGATAGACCATTCTTTAACAGAATCTAATAGAACGTATGAATCCTCGCGGTCTCAACGAATTCAAACGGTATTCCATTCTCCTGGTTTCTATAAAAATGATATAATTCAGATAATTATTACGATAATGTATTAGTATAATATTAGCAATTACTTGATATATATCATTCATCGGCAAGGTAAAATATTAAACGCCAAAACTCTATAAAACGCAGTCCACTTGTGTAATAAATGGGCGAATGTAACACTAAAGCAAACTAATATTGATGGTGGGCGTTAAATGAAACCATGTGTTTGACTAATAGAACGGCTATTTTCTGAGCGGTTACAGTGTATTAAAAAAATATGTTGTGTTTTTAGGGCGAATAAGTGGAAACGCGCTGGACTTGCAATTCAGGGGTCGCGAGTTCGACACCCCCCCCCCCCCCGCTCATGTTCTAACACAACTGTCTTTCGGAAGAGCGAGAATTCATGTATCGCTGCTGTATAATGGAAAAGAAGCATAAGTGTCACTGGAATGGAGTGCTATCAGTATCTTGCACTACCATTACTTAACTTTTTCGGTGGGACGTCGGTTATACGGGAAACCGGTACCGACGTTAAATCAACTTATACAGAGAAAAGGGCTCACAAAATTTGCAGATTGACATTTTTGTGATCAAAATTAAATGTGAATATTTCCATTTTTTATAGTGCAATTCATTTTTTATGTAATAAATAGTTATAAAATGAAATATAACTGATCTTATACAAATCCTTTTTCTGTGACTAAGGAACAGTCGTATATGCAGTACGACTTACTTCAGACAGATAAATATGCCTTTGTCAAATACCTAATTTAATAACAACAACAGCAACAATATTTGATTAGCAAAATCGGCATTACAAATGTCTTTGGCAAATGAATAGTGGAATTAAACATATACCACACTATATACAATACGAATTGCATGATAATGTATTCACAGAATATATTATACCAGAAAGATTGTGCAGTCAAACCATTAATTCAATGTTTATTGGGTAGTTTTTCTATGTTTCATAGGGATCTTAATAACAGAATTATTATTATACATGTAACATAAACTATAAGATTTTCCAATTTAGCATAAATGTTCATTGAAAAGAATTTCGTTTCCTAATAAACTTGTCGTTAGATCTGCAAGTTTTTAAGGCAAAGAGGCGGTTCCGAATATATAATATGCAACTATGGAAAGATTTCTTGAAATTTTGTTTTGAGATATTCCTTTTGCATTGACTTATTTCAGCACAGAAATGCTGTAAGCTATTTTAGTGATATTATAAGCGTAAGAGGTGCTAGAACGTTAACCCATTAATTCCTCGCGTCTACATAAGTGGACATAGGCAAACAGTACAAACCCAGATCAGACGCCGCAATCTGATCAGGATCTTTACTGTTTGTTGATGGACTTTATTCTCTAAATAGAATGAAATCAAAGATTTATACCAGAAACCCCTTTAATTGAAAACGGACTCGTCCAACTGACAAGGATGGTATAATCCATTAGGCATAAATAGGTTAATGACTTTGAAGGAAGCTGTGTTGACTGCAACTAATTCTGAGTGTAGATCATCTGATATTAAAGTAACCTTTTACAACAAGACAGTTTGATAATGTTTATTTTCAATTTCTGGTATTGATATAGGATGTTTGACGAAATTTAACCTTTGCATTTCAATAAATGTACCATAATTTATTAAAGACCTTTTTGATCCCAGCGTGAAAGTGTGCACATTAGAATTGGTAAGAACAACACAAAAAACTCTGTTACATAGTATATGTGTTTCAAACTCTGTTACATAGTATATATATTTCAAACTCTGTAACATAGTATATGTATTTCAAACTCTGTTACATAGTATATGTATTTCAAACTCTGTTAAATACTAGTAGTATATGTGTTATAAACTCTGTTACATAGTATATGTGTTTCAAAATCTGTTACAAAGTATATGTGTTTCAAACTCTGTTACACAGTATATTTGTTTTAAACTCTGTTACATAGTATATGTGTTTCAAACTCTGTTACATAGTATATGTGTTTCAAAATCTGTAACATATTATATGTGTTTTAAACTCTGTTACATAGTATATGTGTTTCAAAATCTGTTACATAGTATATGTATTTCAAACTCTGTTACATAGTATATGTGTTTCAAAATCTGTTACATAGTATATTTGTTTTAAACTCTGTTACATAGTATATGTGTTTCAAACTCTGTTACATAGTATATGTGTTTCAAAATCTGTTACATAGTATATGTGTTTCAAACTCTGTTACATAGTATATGTGTTTCAAACTCTGTTAAATACTAGTAGGATATGTATTTCAAACTCTGTTACATAGTTTATGTGTTTCAAAATCTGTTACATAGTATATTTGTTTTAAACCCTGTTACATAGTATATGTGTTTCAAACTCTGTTACATAGTATATGTGTTTCAAACTCTGTTACATAGTATATGTGTTTCAAACTCTGTTACATAGTATATGTGTTTCAAACTCTGTAACATAGTATATTTGTTTTAAACTCTGTTACATAGTATATGTGTTTTAAACTCTGTTACATAGTATATTTGTTTCAAAATCTGTTACATAGTATATGTGTTTCAAAATCTGTTACATAGTATATGTGTTTCAAACTCTGTTACATAGTATATGTGTTTCAAACTCTGTTACATAGTATATGTGTTTCAAAATCTGTTACATAGTATATGTGTTTCAAACTCTGTTACATAGTATATGTGTTTCAAAATCTGTTACATAGTATATGTGTTTCAAACTCTGTTACATAGTATATGTATTTCAAACTCTGTAACATAGTATATGTGTATAAAAATCTGTTACATAGTATATGTAATTCAAACTCTGTTACACAGTATATGTGTTTTAATTTCTGTTACATTGTATATGTGTTTTAAACTCTGTTACATAATATATGTGTTTCATAATCTGTTGCATAGTATATGTGTTTCATAATCTGTTACATAGTATATGTGTTTCAAACTCTGTTACATAGTATATGTATTTCAAACTCTGTTACATCGTATATGTGTTTCAAACTCTGTTACATCGTATATGTATTTCAAACTCTGTAACATAGTTTATGTATTTCAAACTCTGTTAAATACTAGAAGTATATGTGTTATAAACTCTGTTACATAGTATATGTGTTTCGAAATCTGTTACATAGTATATGTGTTTCAAACTCTGTTACATAGTATATTTGTTTTAAACTCTGTTACATAGTATATGTGTTTCAAACTCTGTAACATATTATATGTGTTTTAAACTCTGTTACATAGTATATGTGTTTCAAAATCTGTTACATAGTATATGTATTTCAAACTCTGTTACATAGTTTATGTGTTTCAAACTCTGTAACATAGTATATGTGTTTCAAACTCTGTTAAATACTAGTAGTATATGTATTTCAAACTCTGTTACATAGTTTATGTGTTTCAAAATCTGTTACATAGTATATGTATTTCAAACTCTGTTACATAGTATATGTGTTTCAAACTCTGCAACATAGTATATGTGTTTCAAACTCTGTTAAATACTAGTAGTATATGTGTTTTAAACTCTGTTACACAGTATATGTATTTCAAACTCTGTTACATTGTATATGTATTTCAAACTCTGTAACATAGTATATGTGTTTCAAACTCTGTTACATAGTATATGTGTTTCAAACTCTGTTACATCGTATATGTATTTCAAACTCTATTACATAGAATATGTGTATCAAACTCTGTTACATAGTTTATGTGTTTCAAACTCTGTTACATAGTATATGTGTTTCAAAATCTGTTACATAGTATATGTGTTTCAAACTCTGTTAGATAGAATATGTGTTTCAAACTCTGTTACATAGTATATGTGTATCAAACTCTGTTCCATCGTATATGTGTTTCAAACTCTGTTACATCGTATATGTATTTCAAACTCTCTTACATAATTATCTAGTTTCAAACTCTGTTACATAGTATATGTGTTTCACACTCTGTAACATAGTATATGTGTTTCAAACTCTGTTAGATAGTATATGTGTTTCAAGCTCTGTTACATAGTGTATGTGTTTCATACTCTGTTACATAGTATAGGTGTTTCAAACTCTGTTACATTGTATATGTGTTTCAAACTCTGTTAGATAGTATATGTGTTTCAAGCTCTGTTACATAGTGTATGTGTTTCATACTCTGTTACATAGTATATGTGTTTCAAACTCTGTTACATAGTGTATGTGTTTCAAACTCTGTTACATAGTATATGTGTTTCAAACTCTGTTACATAGTATATGTGCTTCGAACTCACAAAAATTAGAACTGAGCAAATATTTAAACTGGAATGCAAAAAGCGTCTTGCTGATTACAACTTCTGCTTAAGATTTTGATAGCAATTACGCTGTCTCATGAGGTTTCGGGTTTTTTTCTTTTCTTTTATTTTTTCTGCATATTAATTTCTCATTTAAATTAATTTATTTGCATACTTTGCATTTATAAATTTGATAAAAAGTTCAATGGCGTCGATTAGTTATTCAATGTAGGCGACTTTAATCTGTTTTCCATCAGATAAGTGTTTTTTTTAAATGTTGAAGAAAATTTTTTTTCCATTACTTAAGTTTAAATTGATGTTAAATTATAGGTTTGGGGAAACTAGGCATTCCTTACGGTAAAAAAAAGAAGGCAGAGTATTTGAACATTTGTGTTTGCATTTATATGGAGACAGGTTAGAATTATAAAGTCCTTTCAGGAGAAATCCTCAAATAACAAATAACCAGTATGTCTAATGACGCGCGGAGTGTCGGATTGTCCGACTGCGTACTTTGTTGTCTCCGAAGTTCGGTTTTATCCAGAATGAACATAATTTATTATTTAGTAAATGGGTAATAAATTAACCTAGTGAATAACTACAATAAATTGAATAATAAACTACACTAATATTACTAACGGTGTATTTGTTGATGATTATTTATCTGTCAATATCCTCACGTTATGTTAACGCATATAGGCTTGTTTCGAAGCAAGTGCTGTTATATTAGATCTAACAATATGACAATGAGCTTATATGCTTTCGTCTGTAAACGATTTTGTTCTGTTCTGGTCTGTATATGAAAAGACCAATTAGACATGTTTGTTTTAATTATAAATTGATCCATAGAAAACATGGAGATTGTTACAACATAAATTTTACAAACGCGGGTAAAATCGAATTCATGTTATTATTCGGATTTGTTCTGGAATGGTCTGTGATATTGTATTCGATCGCATAATAAGGTTTTGTATTATTGTTCTGTCTAATACAAAAACAATGTTCGTAGCTGAAACTTAACAGATTATAAAATCCAGTATGAATGCTATTATTAATAAACAAATCTTCTGAAACACTGTAAATAACCCTTTGCTTAAACTAAAGGTAAGTGTGAATTCAAACTCGTATTTTGAAGTTTTTGGTGCATATTATGAATCAGTTAATTTTGTTTTGCGTAGAGGTCGCCTATAACTTATTCACAATTTGAAAATAATCATTGAGAAATTTTATATGTTGAACAGGACTAAATATCATTAAGTATATGGTAGTAGTTTATATATCTTTAATGCACTGCTGTGTGATAACTATCCATTTGAGTTTATTTATTGTCGGCACCGGTTGCCCATATGACCGACGCCCCCCGCAGAGGTTAGTTATTTTATGTTGTGGGGGTAGTGCAAGATACAGAATGCATCACATTCCAGAGACAACCCTGGTTCTTTTACATGCTCAGTGTACAGCACTGACACATGGGACATTGGTTGAATGTCTTATCCGAAAGACAATTTGTAATGTTAGTGGAGGAGCGGGGTATCGATCTCGGGACCCATGGGTTACCAGTCCAGCGCGTTACCACTGGACCACTGATCCGCTCCTCCTATTTAGCAACTGTAGACGAAACTTTTATATCAATAATTATGGTCCAGTGCACACTGATCTATAATTGTATAAATACAACCTCTGACAACTGCGTCAGGGAATCGATTCTTTGGCTCAGTGCTTTGGATCGTTGGTTTTTTTGAAGCTACTTTTTTCGGAAACTGTCAATTCGTCAATTCGGTTGCAGTACAGATTTTAAAGCTCTGCGAATATCAACTAGCAATTTTAGAAAAAAATAGTTTATTACTATACATGACCAAGAATGATGGAATATTTAACATTTCAAATAACTTTTGCACAGATCATCTTGTGTTTCTTTTTCCGTTGGTATATACTGAAGTGCTTTAAAACGTTTTTCTCAATTTCAGTCTTGGATAATTCTGATGGAAGAAAATCTTTTACTCTTAAATATGTTTGTCTACACAACATTATGGATCATGTTCAACCATTGTGTGTGAGTGTGTTCTGAACTGTTCAGCATTTAATAAATCAATTTAAAATAATTAAAAAAACTCATTTCAACTCGAAAGTGCAAAGTTTCAGATTGAAAGATAAGGAAGTCCTTTTTCGGAAATTTAGCGTGATAAGTGTTAAATGACGCAGACGACAAATTTAAAAAAAGCCCTGAAAACCGGTTTCCGCGGAACAATTTGTACATTAAGTATCTTCAATGATTGATTACACTGTGATTTAATACTGTTGGAATTATTATCATGGGCTTGTATCACTTTCACAAAATCAAAATTTACGTTACAGAAAAGATTCACAAGCAGTTTGACTTCTATTGTTCATTAGATATTCTGTTTTCTTTACGTGACTGGCACATTAGTTGTTCAAACACAGCAGGTCTGTGAATTGCTCGGTGTCTAAGCTGGAACTATTGTCTCCTAGATGAAAATTCAAATACCAAAAGTCATGATACATTGTTGGAAATTAATGACTTGTTTACATCAATGCGGGATTTATTAGTTATATTGATGGTCCCCTAAAAAGCCGTATTTGCATAAAGAATACTTCACCCTTACGCTAAAACTACTCTATTGGAAAAATCAGAAGCTTTCTTTAGAATTGGAATGCAATATCTAAAATCAGCATCCGTCGACATTTATATGAGCAGGCCTTACGCCTTTCTTCGATTATTGGTTTCGTTTAGCTTCTCCCTTATAAGAGGATTGATGTTAGCAGAAACACCGTCAGATTTGAACTGTCGCTCTCTGATGCTGGAAATATACAGGTATGTAATTATATCAGTTAATTAATTATTTGAGCTTATAAAAGAATTTTATAAGCTATTTGGTATAAGCTTCTGTAATTATTTGATATTTATAATATGTGATTCAACTTGTGCACTTACATCTAGTAAGGTAGTGTTTATAATGTGTCTATAACGAAATTTGTGTCCATTTTGACATAAATGACCTGTGTGTGCAAGGAATAAGGTCAAAATAAGTCGAAAAGTACACTATATTTACGGCTAATGTTGGCCGTCATTTAAAAGACGTTGCTTCTAAAACCTTTTTTGCAAGCAAACGTGTATACTGTAATTAATTAATAAATTAACAAATACTGTCTAATTAATAAAAACATATATCGTCAGAATATTATATACATAGTTTATATTTTCGTTAACATGAAAAACTGATTTATCTGATTCTATTTAAAACCCTGTTTTATATAAAAGATAGGCTTCTTGTATGCTTAAAAGTACAAATTTTCCCCTCGAATATACTTGAAATTCTAAACAAATAATTAAAATTGTATTATTTTTTTCAAAGAAAATATTATTAATATCCGAGCATGTTATACAAAATTAACAATATTTCGCTGTTAGAACTTTTTGTTTTTCATGAAATTGATACAACTTCAGCTTTTATTGTATATTTTTAAACTAAGACTTAAAAACTCATATTACTTATAGCATGTTTTATTCTATCACTGAAACAGCTGTCGCAATGGATTTGAAGTCATCAAAATGGCGTAGCTGGATGTGTTCTATACCTGTCATGTTGGCGGAATTGATATTCTTCCTCTACAAAACAGGAGAGTCAATGCTAGATGCCACTACTAGGCCGTACATTATCCGTACCGTCTGTCACACAAGATTTCCGGCAAATGATTCAATTTGTCGGAATTTAAATTCTTTTCCAGACCTTGAAGATGAAATTCAGTCAGAGGCAGGAAGCTACCTGATATATTACCGAATGTTAGTTAACTTTCCTGCCATATTTTTGGGACTATTTTGTGGCGCGTGGAGTGATAAATATGGTCGTAAAATTCCAATGATGCTTCCTAGTCTTGGAAGTGTTTTTTCAGTGTTATTATACATGCTAAGTTTGGCATCTGGCGACCATGCAATAGTGTTTATACTGATTGGAGCACTAATTCAAGGAGCGTTCGGTAAGAGTTCGGTGATAACAATGGCCGTTAATAGCTATGCGTCTGATATTACAGACAAGGACGATCGGACGCAAAAACTTGGAAAACTTTTAGCGATGAATTTCTTCGGATTATTTGCAGGAGCACTTTTGGCGGGAATTTTCCAAGACACTTCTGATTTACCCGCCACATTTTGTACAGTGGTTTTCCTCCACGCCGTTGTTGTTCTAATTACTGTTATTTGCATGCCTGAGACCGTGCCGTTTCAGGCTGAAAGAGCAGACGCCGACATAACAAAGCATGGCAGAAACACGTGTTTATGCGACAACATAAAAGAATCGTTAAGCGTCCTAGGGAAAAAGCGGGTAAATAGTGGCAGAAAGCTAATTTTGATTCTCTTCTTGATTTCGCTAATGAATCAAACATGTAAAGTTGGTGAAACAGACATCACGTTGCTCTTTGTGACTCACAGTCCACTTAGCTGGCCTAAATCATGGTATGGTTATCTATTATCGGTTGATTACGCAGTGATGGGAGTGTGTCTGATAGTTGTGTTACCAATTCTTTCAAATGTGTTAAAACTTCCCGATGTCGCCATAGTGATAATAGGTTTACTCTGTAAGGTGATCCGGCTTTTCTGGGCGGGTTTTATACAAGACTCTTGGATGGTGTATGTTTCGGTGATTATTGGCTCGTTTGCTGGTATGATAACTTCTTCAATCCGATCATTGATGAGTAAATCAGTTGAAGAAAATGAAATGGGAAAAGTATTTTCACTGCTTGCAAGTGCAGAAACGGCATCTAAGCTTCTAGGAACATTGATCTTTGTAAGTTTGTATGGGGCCACCGCCTACGTCTTCCCAGGATTTGCTTACGTCATTGAGGCCATTCTATATCTTATAATGTTAATGACGGTAGCGTTAATTTACAAGGACTTGAAAAAAGTTGGAACTTACGATTTAATTTCCGCTTTCACCGATTCCCAGCTCTATGGCAGTGAAAACCAAGCACTGATTTATCGAAAACAACTGGAGGTAGTGGATGAATTGGAGGAAGACCCGTCTGTTCCTACACCGCTTCCGGCAAATACCCCTTGAAAAGAAATGATACGTTTATGCAATTTGTTACGCATTAAAGTACTTTTCATTGTTAACTGAAAATAAAAATAGAAGTCAAATCTATCAAAGAGAGACTGTATTTTGTTTTGAAAATATCAATAGCTAAACGTTTGGTATGCACAATTCTTGTTAGCCTTAGGGTTGGTATTTTGTCAGATACAATTGTCAGCTAAGTTAGAAAACACATTCAGCTAGATGAGGGTGTGCAGTACCGATGTAAGAATTTGAACACTTAGCCTGGTTTCAGTATTAAGCTACTCAAAGTTACTGTTCAGTACACTAAGGTGTGAGTGTCTGGATGTCGAATGTTTATACTGATGTCGGCACTAAAGATAACAAAACAACTTTACAGTTTGAACGCAATTTAGGAAAGTAAACGGCACTTCAGTTTAAATACAATTTAGAATTTAATAACCGGCTTCAATTGTTTATACTTTGCAACCTCTGAACAGCAAACGCATTATGGAATGAAGGCTAGAAGGTCGTTTCATAAACCGCAGTGTTAAATCTAACAACTGCACACCACAGATTAAGGCATTTAGAGAAATTAAGGCACTGAAACACAAATTCTGTATGCTAGATTTTCACATGTATTAACTGTTCAAAACGGTCCATTAGATAAACTGAAGTGTAACATAACTGTAGTTACTGGCGGAGATCTATGTTTGGCTTTATTAGTCGCCATATATAAACGTCGCCAAATAAAATCGCAGTATTTTCAAATCGTCGCCAAAACTGTGTTATCGAAAGATAGTCAGCATTTATTGCTCGATTTAGGGGAGAACTTGCATTACGTCTGTTGTGATAATCTAACGCAACTGCAAATTAGCATTCATCACCCATGCCTTTATTCAGTACTAACCCGGTACTTACTGGAACTGATTTAAGATGTCGTTTTGATCACGCACTTATGAGAGTGAAATAAAGATACAAGTCTTGTCAAATATCAAGATCGCAATGACTTATACACCGGTACTTCAGAAGTATGAACTAAATGGAGAGAGAGGGTGGGGGAGAGTTTTATTTCAGTGAGTTTTTTAATTCGTTCTTGAGCAAATAATTCAATGAATAAATTTTCGAGTGAGTTTTTGTATGTGTTTTTGAGTGGTAGGTATTATGACGTGGCAAGAATACAAAAATCAAAGAGAGAAATTCAATGATCCTGTGAAATAAACAGTTTTGCTGCGTGTAATTACTGGTACATTATAAGACCCCACTAAGACCTCACAAAGACCTCACAAAGCATGTTTAATTGCGTTAACGATAAAAGTTATAAAAGTCCAAAAATGAAGAATGAAAAGCTGTGGAATAGAAGCGATTTTTTTCAAGTGTTTTATGTTGACGTCATGCATCAAGATTCGGGATTATATTTAAGCATTTATGAGAGCTGCACCATTTAAGAATCAACACTTCAAAGCACTCTCAGATATGCAAATATTCGCCTACGCAAATTTAAAGCGCAGCTTATCGAAAAAAAAAATCACAATAGTGGTAGATGGCATTTGCAGATAAAAAGTCCATAACATTTGACCTTTCTGTCTGATGGCATCCAAGAGCAAACTCATCTAAGACGTTTAAACAGTTCATACACATTTCTGATATTTGATAATTTAGTGACTTAAATGGAAGTGTAAAGGGAACGCAATGTGCAATACAGCAATATTTATAAACTAACAGAAACCGTTAAATCTGAAGAAACTAGTATCCGATAGATGTATCTTAACTGATCGTATTCACATGTGACTATACACTACCTACCAAATTTGATTTAAAATATGTCGTTTCAATCGTGTTAACAAATCAGCTGTGGACGGCGTGCAACTAGTTATTCTAAAAGATCACTATTAACATCAACCTAAGATGAGTTTATACATATGAGAACATAATTAGATAGAATGGTTGATTATTTCTTCCGCTAAAAAGTAGATAAGACCAGTGATATAGGGTTAAAACGACGCACTCCTGATCCAAAGATTGCTGGTTCGAATCCAATCCAGCGTGAGAGCCTCCACTTACTTTTCGCATGATAAGAGCATCAATTGCCGGTCCTCCTGGCGTTTAGTGTTGAAATTTGTCAAATCTGTACATATAAAGATGCGTTGTCTAAACCGAGGCTTCAAGAGGAGTGACAGTACAATAAACATGTTCTTGGTGTAAAAATAAGAAATGAGTTATATCTAAAATGAGTATTTTGTAGGAATTCAGTTATTTTCTGGAGAATTAAACGTACTAGTAATGGTGATAATCTCTCTTAAATCAAAACCTGTGACATTGGTCAGCTGACAATTAGCATCATTGTGATACTAGTACATTTTGTAATAATAAATTTCCGACACTTGGGTCAAGTAATTTGTAATAAGTGCCAGAGTAAGTAAAGTGAAACAATACCGTATAATGAGTTGTTTTACTACTGTAAAATTTTACGCTTCTCGAGAAAAAAATCGCGTGATTTCATTTTTTTACGATTTTAAGACACCAGTAAACATTTAGCTCAGTAAAAATATAGCTTTAGAATATTACCCATTATTACACCAAAACGATGATAAAACACATGTTTAAACACTAAGACTTGAACAATTTCTAAACGGAACCTGCAAACAGAGCTAGTTAAAACATGACAATAAGAAAAAAATAGACTTTCATTCTCAGACTGGGTTAAACTTACACTGTTAAATGGACTCATCTATCATTCATTTTGGTCAGACCTGTTTACCCTATATAGGGGTATTATTTGTATAATACGTGGTTTGAAAGCAAGCACTGCACCATTCACATAGAGCATGACCTTGGTCACCACGTGTTGCAAAGGTAGACAACTGTCTTAAGCAGGGTAAAGTTAGTATATCTGAACGATATTGCAATGTTTCGATGTACCAACATTAATGCTATGTCTTTATGAATACAAACAAACACAATATCAAACACAAAGAAGAGGCACGGAGAAAAAAACAACAACAACAGCTAGTTGTTACTAAAACGATGTGTCAAACATAAAATTGATAAAATTTTTATTTTCATTTAAATGATATGTATCTTTTCACTGCTACGAACTGTTAAATCAGTGATATGGCAATGAATTATACATTGTGTACTCCACGTTTTGGGTGAAATTTAACAAAATAATTCCGATGCATATGGCTGATGAACAAAATAGAAAAGATGGCAATTATTCAATATCGCAGAATAAGACAAAAACAACAAAAACAAAATATCATCATACAAATAAACGGTATCTTTTTTATTTTTATTGTGTTTATGTTTCCCAGGGATAATAATCTACATTCATGCATAACATTTTAGAAATACTTGAAAATGTTCTAAATTTCGACCAGAATAGTCTTTCAAAGCTGTCAACATAATCGAATGAAATCAAGTGTGTCTAGTAGTCTACTGGTAAAATAAAACGAGGCCTTAATGGAATACATCAATAGCTGTTGTAGAATCGCCCCTTTTCCTGTTTAAGTATTATATTTAGTCTAGAGAAGGAGAGGAATTCTTTCTGAAATGTACTATTAATTTCACAATTTCCATAACAACATACAGCCGGGACAACTTTATAGATATCGGTTAGGCAGTAAATGGGTAACCAAATAATAGAGAGCATTTCAGATGAGGAATATCTTTAAAGAAGAAGGTATTCGGCGTTGTTAAGAATTGTAAAGATGAACTAGGCAAGCTGGGAATGTTTTATTTCGTCGTATCATGTAGTTTAAACAGTAATAATGATATGAATATGGATTATTATTCATACAGCTTTTCTCTACATAATTACGTAAAATTGTATCGATGATTATCCTTAACCTGTACTTTTTGCCATTACATTCTTATCTGCCACACCCACTATAATAATTCATAAATACCAACGTCATTTTTTTTTACAATAATACACATTTTTTGCTGCAATCTAACAATCTACATTATTCTACCTCACGTAAACTGCCAATACTAAATTCCCATAGGCGATCGGGCTTTTAAAACTAATGTTACATTTTGCATCATTTTTTTTTTCAAAAATCCTCCGGGTGTTATTGTTTTTTTTTTGTTTTTTTTGCACACCCTGCAGAAAATTCAAGCGTCTGATGACGTCGAAGGCGCTTATTGAATATATTGACTGTAAGCGTTTAGCTGGGTTTGATTCGACTCGTTACCAAACGAAAACAGTCCTAAGGTATATATAACATGATCACATGTATGGTTCGGTATAATAAAATAAATAACACACATCAGCGAGGGTAATAGAGGATATTGACAACCCTCAAAAAACAATAACACCCGAGGCGACGGGTGATAGAGGATATTGACAACCCTCAAAAAACAATAACACCCGAGGCGACAGCCGAGGGTGTTATTGTTTTTTCGGGTAGTCAATATCCTTTATCACCCTCGCTGATGTGTTTTATTTATATAATAGCCAACAATGCACAGTTTGTGCCAGCAATTTTTTGTTTATTTAGTGTAATGGAAGTACTATCAAAAGGTACCGAAAATTAATAAAGACAGCTTTTTTTTGCATATACCTCTGTCATTTGAATGTATCTTTCAAAGTTAATTGAATCAGTAATATATTGTACGTGTTTATCATATAAACAAATATAAACAAAGTACGACAACTCTAAAGTTTGTTTACAAACGTTCTAGTAAAGGTCGCACAGAAATACATACATTAAGAACTTGGAATCAACTGGCCTAACTGATAAACTGTTTATATTTAAATCTAAAGATTGATGTTCGATCCCTTTATTACGGGTCTATTTTCAATATCTACAGACAAACAATTTCCATAGAGATGCTCTTGTTAAGAAGTTGTTAACAGATACTATTTCTGACATCGACAGTGCATTTTTGGGCAACGTTTTGTGCTATGTAACAGATATGAAAAGCAGAATCAAACATGAAAACTTGTCTATTGAATAGATAGAAGACGGACAAAAACAAATATCGTTTTATTCAATTATTTCATTTTCGAACCCACGCCAAATAACAAAACGAAGATTAACTTTCTTATATTGTATCTGTTCACCACCGTAACTTTATTTAAATGTAACAGTTGTAACTGCGTTACAAAAGGCAAATCGAGACACTTATCCGTTAAAAAGACCCTGATTAACCTTTTTTTGTTTGGGCACTAACAGGTTAAATGTAAATATATGGCTGCGATGCTACTTGGAAATAACACGGCTCACTGTACTGAACTGTCAACTACAAATGGATGCCATTTCAAAACACAAAAACATTTCTTTTTTACGTTGCGCAAATACGTCAAGTTCTTTGCTTTATGAAGTCACTTGCGTTGAAATGTCCCTGAAATGCCCGCATGTGCAAACGAATGAAAATACCTAAACTCAGACGCTACACTTCCAACGTTCGGAGAAATCATAGTATTAACCGACTTTATGTAACTCTTTTTACCAGCCTTGGACTGACGCTCTGTTCAGACAGAAAGACGGACAGACCTAAGTTACCACACAAGAAATGCCCTGATGTGAGTGTAGAACTTAAACAGAAATACACAGAAAATGATTTTTTTCAGCATAATTACTAGTGAAATTTCATTACAAGTAGCCATATTCAGTGATAACACTTACTGATACCGAAGTCTGCTTTAATTTCAGGTTTGCCTTGTATTTGTTTCTAAAACAACGGCCACTAGATTCTAGGAAGATAGTGTATGTACCCTAACCAAATAGAAAATGAGTAAAGTTTCTGTCGTGACAACAGGCTACTTTAACCTTCTCCCATTCCTTCACCATCAATTCTCCTGAAGCGTCCAATGATGACTGTCTGTGCTTTTTCTTTTATGTAGCGATGCTCCCCGTCGACTGTTAAAAGACCGTCGTTTGATTGCAAATACAACTTAACGATTTTCAGCATTGATCAGTTTCTGTTATTAACAAAACTCTAATCACACGAGATTGTTCCAGTAACAATCTATTCACAGAACGCCTGTATAAATCTAATACTCTTGTTCTAACTCGATACTCCTCTGATGTTCGTAGGATTAACAAAACTATTGACTAAAGTCATATTTTCAATGTTTTCACACCTCTGATAGCACGCCAATTTATGCTAATAATTCAGGTGTTGTTTGAAGAATCAGTGAATTATGTCATGCACTTTAATTTCAGAATACATTTGATTATCGAAAGGATTTTCACTATTGATAAAATTGAAAATTTTAGAAAGAGACCGAGGTAAAAAGAAAAAAAGCATATAACGTACTCTCAGTCTAGTGCCTTGTTCGAATATCGGACTTTTTATTACCAATTTACTTATTTTTTACGCAATAGTCATAATTTGAAAAATGCATCTAATGATACAAACATGAATCGGAATGTGTTTTAATTATATTGTTTATTTCAATATATATATACTTGTAACAAAATTTGTTTTATTTTCCTGTTATTGTTTGGCAGTTTATATCGACATACTCCAATTAAACGTATTTTATATCTTCCAGGAAAGGAATTAAAAAGATATTCCAATAACGCTTTGCTTATTGGTCGTTGATTTAAACTTCTATATGCAGTTTGGATTCAAAAGGTCATAACTTGAGAGCCAATAATCACTAATCGATAATAGTGACAATCTAGAAATTACTGTATATGTTAAACGGGGTTTATACAATGATAAAAAGCATTTTGAGAATTTGCTTCTTGTCTGGCTGTGACAGCCTGAAATACATTAGCATTTTTGTACAGTTGGAAATCATACTAAACGTCATTTGCAGCTTCGATGTTAGCGTTGTACAAACAACTTTTAGAGATTTATTAATTAACGGAAATTTCAATATTTAAAGCTTACGTTTTGGGTATATGGAGATGACGATAAGAGGCATTTAAATAAGTGTCCAGGGACATTGGAATTATTATAGTCTGTTTTGACTACGATATCGTTCGGAATTAGTGAAAAGAGGGAGAGACTGAAAAGAAAAAAGAAGCCCTTAAATAACATGCAAGAATAAAATATAGAATATTCATTTGCTATGACCTATTTCATTTACTTAAACCGCTTGCAATGTTCGATAAGATTAATATTGAAGCGTTATATCGAGTAATTACTTTTAATGATTAAACGATTTAAAGTCGACCCTTTCTCATTTTGAGGCTCGTGTGCTGTAAATTTCTTATGTAGTTATTCTATCTGATTTTGATGGTGTGAATAGTTTATGACCCCTTAAGTATTAATGCTTAACTTTTGAGTGTTGGTGTATTGATAAAGGGCAGTAAGGAATATCACAATTCATTGTTATCGTTAAACGATTCTCAAGTTTTGCTGTTTAGGAGATTATTAATTTATGTTGGAAATCACTGAAACCGATAGAGGTGGTCATTGGCAGGCAGTGCATAAAACAAAGATATCCATTGGCTCTGCACAAATTCCAAATTATTTTTAATTCACATTTACTATTCTATAACTAGCAAAGCTTTTATCTGTACTGTACTTATCTATTGCAGATCTATCCTTATTTCTTTTACATGTTTAGCACTGGGAATCGAATCGCTCGACAAACTCGTTGAGCAGTCTAAATAAGCCCTCCGTTGTTGACCTAGACGGACAGTTGTAGGAAAATGTGCAGACAGCATAACATATGTGTTTATTATTTACAGTAAATGTATTGCATAAAAGTATGTTTTTGTTCTGCTTATCAAAAAATGTTGACACAACCTCCATGTTTTTGGAAATTACGCTGACTAGCTAAGGGACTAGTTTTTAATTGAATGGAGTAGCAACTTCTGATGGAAATAAAAAAGAATAATTTTCTGAAAAAGATATATAGTGTTTTTTGAGATAAGTGAATTCATTTCTTAAAATAGTTTGACAAGCAAACCGTTAATGTTTGAAACATTTTTGCATAATGCAACAGAAGCAAATAATAAACTTTTATTATCAGTTATTTATGTATATCCATATATGCAAACTACCAAGAAAGACTCAGTTTTTGTCCTGATTTTCATTCAAAAGCTCTCGGATTGATATTAGAAAAAAACGCTGATTCAAAAGTCTGCATGAAACCTATTACCAGTACGGTTCTAGAGATGATACTAAAGGTTGAGAGGTGTAGACACGATGATAAATATCATTTCTCGAATTTCTTTATGTCTGTATTTGGCAACTGGGAATGCTTGAACAGTTTGGAATTATGGTTGAAAGCGATGTTAACCCATCTTCACGTCACTTGCAGATTAAATGTTTGGGTCTTTAATATCACTTGCACAGATCAAGAAGTACCCTGAAATTCAAATTTATGATAGCCTTTTTGGGATATATCAAGATTTCAAGCACGTCAGAAATATGAAATATTGCTGCTGGAGAGTTGGCAGTTACTTATAGTTTTGCTTGGTATGTAAGTAAACTTACAATATCATAACAGACTCATAAAAATGATGAAAAAATTAAATGTTTTATATTCAATAATAAATATAGTTACAATAAAACAATAATACATTTACATACCGGTATTTATATTCCAAATCCATATACAATCAAAACGATGGTACTATTATTTGTTTACTGACACACAATTTAGTCAACCAAAACTTCCCTGTGAAGTCTTCTATTAGCCCGATATTTAGATGAAAATATTTTATGGTCTATATCCATCATCTTTACACAAACCCTTAATCACGTATATTTTATGGACAGTACATAATTCGTTTCAATTAGCAGGCAGAATTATGTGTTTCTTCTACCATTAACTGTTTTTCTCTTACAATTTAACTGTAAATTTATTCAATTATTTTTAACAACAAAGATTGGTCAAAAACATAATTCGCAATTTAGCATCAGTGAATACAAAACTACACAGATACAGACACTTTTTAAATGCCCATTCCGAATAAAAGATACATGTATATTGATCGTTTTATAAGGGATAATAAGAAAATGTCAAAATTGTTATGTTATTTTTGCAGTTAATTTGAGATTACAGAAAATAATGTTTCCCTTTTTGTGTTTGCACATTAAAGTGCTCCAGATTTAAGATTGTGTTAAATATAAAAGCTATTTGACTTTGCGACTGAAACAGAGCCGTTATATGTCCGCGAGAGGTAAACTGAACCATCTTCTTAATGGAATCTGGAAATAACAGTTGTAAAATTGCTATTTTCTATATTTAGTAGTATCTCTTTCGTTTGAACAAAGCGAAATGCCTTTGTGTAATGTAGGTTTTATTTTGTAATGTGCATAACAATAAAAGTACAAGACAGTTGTAGAGATAATCATTCAGTCGATCAATAAAAGGATTTATTGATTGATTTACTAGTTAAATAATTAATTACAAACTGATATATTAATTAATCAAGAACTAGATAATAGATAGCAATTTGAAAATGATGAAACTGTACATGTAGTCAAAGTAAATAACACAAGATTTACAAATTAAATGAGACATAATTAATAATTCCTTTGGGCTATAAACGTAAGACACTAAAACTGAAAAATTGTTGCATATGGGAAATATAATACATGAACGACTGAATCAAATCTAGCAATACCAGTTGTAAAATTTCTTGATTTTTTTTTAGTATCAACTCTTTCATCAGAATCGAAAGAAACGCTTTAACAGCAATTTGGTATAAAAACAGGACGCTGACAGGACAATATTAAAAATAATAGTGAAACGTCAAAAGAGGATAATCAGATGTTAGACAAGAATTGGAAATATATCTTTTTTTTTTCATTAGATTTTTTACATTTTCAAAGAGGCGCTCGGTCGAGCTATGTTAGAAACGGTTCTTTTTTACGCCCCTCTCATTTCGAAAAAGATTGTTTCCGATGAATATCTAAACTATTTGCTCCTAGGCAAGTTGAGGCAAACATCCGATACAAAAAAAGGAAAACTGATCTACCTTTGTGTTGGAATCAACAGGTACCGTAAATAATTAAATGTAAAACTCTCACGTTGTGTTAATACTCCTAATATTAGGGCCCAAATTACTTTGAACATATTTGGGGTCAGCATCTGTACTGCCAGACCCAAATAGAGGCCATTTCACAACACTAAACATTTTCCATTTTCATGGTGCGCAAATATGTCAAGCCGTTTACTTTTTCATTATTTCACTTGTGCTGAAATCTCCCTGCCAAGCCCACATAACTAAATGAATGAAAATATCTCAGATAAGTGTTTGCGCGAATAAACCTTTTATGTCAATTTTCTGTAACGTAAAATACTGTGGTTCCAGATGCTATGTAGATAGACAGACGTACAACTAACCTCCCACACAATGAGCTGATTGAGTAGTTATATGTTGCAGACTTAAGAGCAGACATATTAAAACGAAATACACAGAACCTTTTTAACGTAATTACTAACTACTACATATGCTGCATGTTTATTGCAAGGTAGCACTCTAATTGATAACACTTATCGACACTGGAGTCAGCTTAGATATGAAGTTTGCCTTGCTTTGGTTTCTAACACAACAGTCAAGGGAATAATTGAAGGAAGTGTTTGTAGCTTAACTATTTAGATAATGATAGTAGTCTCTGTCGGAATATTGAGGGCAACAGGCTAATTTAACCTTCTTCCGTCCCATCACCATCAGTTATCCTGAATCGGCCAAGGTTGACTGTCTTTGCTTTTCCTTTTATGTAGCGATGCTCCCCGTCGACTGTTACAAGACCGTCGCTTGATTGCCAGTACAACTTAACGATTTTCAACATTGATCAGTTTCTGTTATTAACAAAAACCAAACCACATGAGATTATTTCAATGACAATGTATTCAAAGAATTCCTGAATAAAAATACTTTTGTTCCAACTCTTTACACTTCTAACAAAACTATTGTCAAAAGACTGCTTTCACTCCATTAAATCAGATAATGATAGCACGATAATTTATGATAACGATGCAGTTGTGAGATCATATCTAACAGCTTAGATTAAAAATGCTTTTGTTTGTTAGGAAAAAAACATTGTACAAAAATTGTATGAATAATCAGTGAATTATATCATGCACTTTAATTTCAAATAATTCACATAATGTGTTCGATAATCCAGTATTTTTTTAATTTCGATGAAGCAGAAAATTCGTAAATGTAGGAAGCAAGTCTAAAAGGACTCTGAGGTAAAAAGAAAAATGCAAGACTCTAGTGCCGAGGTAAGATAATGTTGTTCAAATGACGGACTTAATTTACCTGATCTTTAACTAAACTTATTTTAGGCAGACATTACATTTGAAAACAATAAGTCTACAATCCTCCTTATTGAAGGAAATATTTTTTATTTTGTACGCTATTTAGATAAAAATTTACCTCATAAATCTTATTTTAAAAACGATTTCTTTCCATCCGTTTTTTTTTCTGTAAAAATGCCTTAAGCACTCAAAAAAAAAAAAACAAAACTATTGCTCTATTTTAGATTACGTAAAATATTGTTTACTCGTTTTCTGTATATAAACATGGATCGGAATATGTTTTCATTATCTTGTTTATTTTAATATATATAACTAAATTTATTTATATTGTCTTATATTATACTCCAATTAAGCGCCTTTAGGAAAGGAATTAAAAAAAACACACACAAACACACACATTGCAATAACGCGTTGCTTATTTGTTGTCGTTGATTTAAACTTTTCTATGCAGTTTGAATTCAAAAGGTCAAATCGTGAGAGCCAATAATCACTTATCGATAATGGTGGCAATCCAGAAATTACCGTAAATGTTAAAAGAGGTTAACACGATGACGAAAACATTTTGAGAATTTCCTTCTTGTCTGCTTCTGACATACTGAAATGTGTACAGTTAGAAATCCTACTCGACGTCGTATGCAGCTTTGATATTAGCGTTGTAAGTACAGCTTTTAGAGATTTATTAATTACCGGAGACTACAATATTCAAACCTTACATTTTGCGTATATAAAGATTACATGGACGATTAGAGGCATTCAGCTGTTTGTGCAGGGACATCCCTTTTTGATTGTGATATCCTCTGGAAACTGAGATGACCCTACGTCTTTGTGATTCTTCATTGAAAACATACAAATGATAGTTATAATCATAAAAACACTTTCGACATTTACTCGACTTTTTTAATTTAGACTATTTAAGATTTATGGCAAACAACAAATTACAGTATTAAAATCACCTCTTTTTTCATGCAACCATCTAATCAGAGAGAAACCCGTGTTGAAATGCACATCTTGTATCAAAACTTGCATAAGAAAATCCTGGAGAAAATTGTCAAAAATGAAGAGTGTGGAAAAAGGCATTTAAAAAATGTGTTCGTTTCTGAAGCTTGTCGTATTAATGGATGATATGTCTGAAAACTTCACAGAAAGCCATGACAGCTGGACGATTCTAAGAAGGGTTTATTATTTCTTTAGCTATTCCATTTAAACAAAGCTAATGAATGTGTGTTCATATTAAAAAACAAGGATTGCTGTTCACAGTGAGTGCTATTTTACCCGTTTGTGAAAGTAATAACCTAGTACCTAATTTTACAATTGTAGCTTCGAGGTGTGTCAGTTGTTTACGTCTGTCGTTGAATACAAAGATCATCTTTGATTTGTTACATTGATTGGGTTATGGATCGGTTGTAAAAACGAAAACAGCGATGGGAGATGGCTCAATAACAGTTTTTCATAGAAATAGTGCATTAACGACCATTACGACTATAGAATGAATTTAACTTCTATAAAACTGGTATACTGGTATTTGCAATATAGACTATAGTCGTTGGTTTAGATGTTTCCTCTCTCTGTATGTCCATCGGTTCACAAGTAAAGTAGGAAACCCAAAATGCAAAAAGAAGATTTTTTATTTGAGATCTTGCCAAGTTACGCTACCTATCGGTTAGTCAGTCCGTCCAACTTAAATACCCTATCATATAGAGAATCTGTTCATGTTAATAGTAAATTATTGTCAGGTATTTTTGTTTTGTTTTTGAGTCTTCCTATAAAAAACAGATAAATATTTGAGGAAAATGATAGCCTTTTAATAGGAAAAAGCATGTAACTATTAAAAAAAACAGTTGTATACAGTTGGGTAACACGACAATGAAGATTCTATGATGAACCTAAAATATTAATGTTTGAATTTTGAGTATTGGTGTGTTGATAAAGAGCAGTAAGAAAATATGCCTCACAATTTATTCTCATCGTAAATAATTCTCAAATATGGCTGTTAAGGAGAGAGTTGATTTATTAAAACATAAACCTGAACCTGAAAGTGGGTGTCATTGGCAGGTAGTACTTGAAAAAAGATAAATATCCATTGTTTCTTGTATTCTGCACAAATTCCATCACTATTAATTCATATTTACTATTCTATAACTAACAAGACTTTCATCTTTATTGTATTTATCTATTGCAGATCTTATTTCTTTAACAAATTTCAGCACTGGGTTCGAATCCCTGGACTAGCTGGCTGAGAAGTCCAAATGAGTATGCCGTTGTTGGCCTAGACTTAAAGTTATTGGACAATGTGCACACAGCATAAGCAATGTTAAGATTATTAACAATAAAAAGTATTGAGTTAAATCATAAGAATGTTTTTGTTCTGTTATCTTGGGAAAAATATCAATTGACACCTTCGTTTTATTTTTATTTTTTCCTTTTTGTTTTGAAGAGGCGGGGTGGAGGCGGATACGCTGGCAAGCAAAATGGCTAGATTTAAAACCAATGGAGTAGAAACGTTTGATGGAAATATAGAACAAGATATTCTTTAAAAGATCATTAGTGAATGAAACCGTTAATATTTGAAACATATTTGCATATGCAACAGAGGCAAATAATAAACCTTTATTACTGGTTTCTATATTTACGCACACATCCAAAATAATAGGTAAGAATCAATTTTTGTCCTGATTTTTGTCCAAAAGCACTCGGTTTGAAATTAGGGAAAAGCTCAGAAAACCATTTGCCAATACTGTTTTAGAGATGATACTGAAAGTTGAGAGGTCTAGACACGATGAAAAATATTATTTCTCGAATTTCTTCAAGTCTGTATTTGGCAACTGGGCATGTTTGAATAGTTCTAAATTATAGTTGAAAGTGATGTTAACCCATCTTCATGTCACTTGCAGCTTAAATGTTTACGTTTTTGATATCACACACAGATCAAGAAGTACCCTCAAATTCAAATCTTTGATTGCCTTTTATGGACACATCTAGATTTCAAGCACGTAGGAAATATTAAATAATTGCTTCATAGGTATATGCGATTTATTCTTGTTTTGCTTGATATGGTATGTAAATAAACTTATAATACCATAAAAGACTCATAAAAATGTCGGAAAAATAAGTTTTTGATATTCAGTAATAAATATATTTGCAATAAAACGGTATACGATTTACATATTTAAGTTTCGAGTCCATACACAACTATAATTGACCGTTCCATTTTTTTAAAGCAGGTTTTCATGCAGTTTTGCGGAAATATAAAGAATAAAATCTATGGAAGAATGTCACAAGAACTTTACTAAACAATTCAACAGTTGTGAGATGTCAGCAACTAACGTTAACAAATATATATATATTTTCGTTTAGAAGACCATTGGGTGGATTTTTGATGAAAATAGATGCTTCATGTGGTTTATAAGGATATTTTTCTCTAACATACAATTCACAATAATATCACGTGAATAAAACTGGGACATTTACTACGCTCCACAGTATTAAAGTTTTTCAAATTTTCAGACCCTTAATGGCGGACACAGGGGAGGAAATCAGGTACTAGAGAAACTAATTTCTCGAACGGTCTATAGTGATAGAACTATTATTTCCTTACTGACACACACTTTAGTCAACCAAAAATGACAGTGTGATACTTCATTGTTAACTGTACTATTAGCGCCCGCTTTGAATGAAAATATTTTATGGCCTATATCCATTTTCATTACACAAACCCTTAATGACGTATATAGTATTAACAAAAAATAATTCGTTTCAATTAGCAGTCAGACTTATGTGTTATCTTTACCCGTTTTTCTTTTACAATGCAACATAAATTTAAACAATTATCTTTAAAAGCATAGATATAAAAAAATAATTAAATAATGAAAATAATTCGCAAATTTGCACCAGTAATAAGAAAACTACACAGATACAGATACATTTCAAATCCCCATTCCGAATAAAAGATATTTTGATCGTTTTATTAGGGATAATAAGAACATGTCAAAAGTGTTTTGTTATTTTTGCAGTAAATTTGAGATTAAAAAACGGTCCCTATACATTTTTCCATTCTAAAGTGCTTTAGATTTAAGATTGTGTTAAATATAAAAACCTTTTGACTTTGCGACTGCAACTAAGTTGTAATATGTCTGTGAAGGGTGAACTGAACTGTCTTCTTAATGGAATCTGGAAATAAAAGTTGTAAAATTGCTATTTTCTGTATTAAGTAGTATCTCTTTCGTCTGAATAAAGCTAAACGCCTTGCGTAATGTAGGTTTTATTTCACAATATGCATAACAACCAAATGGCACGACAGTTTTAAAGATAATCAATTAGTCAATCGATCGATAAATAAAAAAATAATTTAATCTATCGATATGTTAATTAGGTGACTTTAATTAATTAATTAATCGATTTGTTAATTAATTAATTAAAGTCACATAATTAATTAATTAATCGATATGTTAATTAAAATTAATAAATTAAAAGATGATTGGTAGCATTCTGAAAATACTAGTATTGAGTTTGAGATTTGTTGTCGGAGTAAGGATCAAATGAAATTCTTGTAAACCAAAAAAAAAAAATAAAGTCCTCATACGTTTATGTCAAGAAATCTTCAAAATATCGTGCTAAAATCAAGCGTTTTTCTTTCTAACGCTAGGTTTTCCTGAATGATCTTGAAAATGGCAAAGTTCTGAGACAAAAAAGTTTTGGAGCAAGAATCTACATTGATTGAAGGTCATCTTAGACTATTAAACAAAAACCAGACAGAAAAAAATGAAGAAATAACGAGGAAAATATTTACATCACCCCTTCGTAATCCCTGAAATACACGACTGCAGATGCGTTACAAATCCTCCTCCCAACTGTAACGATTGGACACGGTGATAATGCTTTACAATCAAATAGGATGACTTGAGCCAATTCTCGGCTTTACACATCCGGGTACTTTTTAAAGGTAGTATATCCGTACTTGGGTGTAACTCGGATTTTATCGTTGAGCTATATGTAACTTCAAGATTAAAACTTACAAAAACTAGAACATATAACAAAAGAAACTGTCTTAATTTCCGAGACCTATGGCCTGATAAGTGCATTTGTAACGATTCTAATTAATTAAAGTTGTTAGGTTTCATAACAAACGACTTTAAAGTCAAATAGGCTCTTACGATAAAGTCCGAGTAACGATCGACAACCGAATGCTTAAATTAGTTAGTTACTGTTATCTGATTGGTTAATGGCTAGAATGACGTCATGCTTAAGCCGAGAAACTGCTTCCTTAATAAGCTTTCTTTATTTAAATTTGATTTTATTAAAAATGTTCATCAAATTTACATTGAGGAGCCACCGTGGTCCAGGGGTAGAGCGCAGGTCTCCGGATCCGGAGGACGCGGGTTCGAATCCCGTCAGAGGCGAGATTCTCTCACGATCTTCACATTCCTCACTTCGGCGTGAATACTGGTATGGAACCCAGGAAGCAGTCATCGAGCGTGGTGATTCTAAGTTGTAAGAACTTGTAACGCAATCGATGTAAAATAAATGAGTCTAAACACTGTACCTTTTAAATCTGATTTCACAGAAATCTTGTTTTTGTGATGCATGACGCGGATGCACAAGCAGAGATAACATATTTTAATAGTTTGGAAAAAGCAGAGTATAAGAATTACCATACCTAAAACTCAACATAGCATTCACGATTCAAACTGCAGACACTATATTGCTGTATTCAGTTTTAATGAACTGTGAATTCTCACATTCAATGTCTGCTATTTTTGGGTGAATCAACAACAACCTTGCACATCCATAATAAGAATACCTGCAAGTTGTCCGATGTTATAAATTTAGATGCCCGTTAGAAGAAAAGGCGTAACTATTGTGTAATGCATTATGTACACTTTTTTATCAGTCCTTTAGAATATCGCTGAACTTGATTGAAAAGGCATTTAATGTCATAATAAACGCCTCTTTGTTATTTGTAGTCAGTTTTAATCAGTGAATGCTTTGAAATAACGTTATTTATTTATATTGCAGATTCGTTCCGTTCTTTTTCATTACAGTTTGATAAGAAAATCTGATCTGATCAGAAGTCAGTTTTCAATGTTCAACTATCATACTGTTCTAGCATAAGAATAACTGAGTAATCGTTCTCATCCTTTAAATTAATCTTAAGTTAGAAAGAAAAGCTTCATTATGTTTCAAATAAACTTTAACAGTTAATTAATACAAAAATATCTCCCCGTATAAATTTACCAAATAATACAGTGCAAAACTACCAAAATGTTATTTATCGCAAAAATACTTCAGCTTTCTAAAGAAGAGCGAACAATTCCCGTTAATTTACCTATGCATTTTAAAACGGCAGTAGATTTCAAAATTAGAAATCTATAATACAAATTCCAAATGCTATTGGAACTGATAGTCTTATTGTGTCTGAGAATAATAAAAAACATTTACGCCTTAATGGAATCTGGAAATAACAAATATAAAATTGTTATTTTCTGTTTTAAGTATCACCTCTTTCTTCTGAATAAAACGAAACACCTTTGTATAATGTGATTTTTATTTCACAGTGTGCATAGCAACAAAATGAAAAGATAGTCTTCGAGATAATGCTGAACATGATGATAGGCAGCGCTCTGAAAAGGTCGTATATTTTTGTAGTTGCAGTACTATGAATGAATTCTGAATGAGACACTCCAGTCAAATGTTGCTAAAACGATGTATTTATTGTCATAAAATATTTTGATATAACTGGTAAAATGCTTAGTGTGGTGTTTCTGTACCTTCTATGCAAACGTAATATACACAACCATGTCTGATCTTTCTAAACTTCTCAGAATCAACAAGTTTCTATAAAGAATTTGGGTTCCTGCAACAAGCTAAAACATTGAAAACTAGGTTAATAAAAGTCATAATAGGGGAAAACAAACATTTGAAAAATATTGCGTTAGAATTGATTTTATTATTTTGGAGATTACTTTTAAATAAGTTATGGAATCTGTGGAATAGGCACTATGTACCCGAGAAAAACACTCCGACACAAATGTCCTGGAATCAAAAGTCATTTATTCTAGAAAAAGAACTGCAAGTCGGTTATGTGTATGTCGATGTACGCCAGGTGTATATCAGGAAATGCTTCAAATTTTTCAACGAAATTTCAATGTTTTGAAAATTACATATTATAGATTTGGATACTTGTTGAAATCTCTGTAACCCAACTTGGTTTCAGCTGCAGATTGACAATTTCCGAATTAAGTACCATTTGCTCAAAAGAAGAAGTTCATCGATCAAGAGCAGAAGTATCCTTTCAGTAGGGTTAACAAGATGATTATAGTATATGGCCAATTTTCTATCGTTTGACATCCTAGACTAAACATGTTTGGAGAAAAGCTAAAAACTCTAAATCTCGATGTTATCGTCAAACGTACCATTGATTAATTACCGTCGATTACTATATTTCGACACTTCTTGTGTATAACGAGAGTGCAAAGACAGTTAGGTAAATGTGAATATATTTAACTGCTATAGTTATGCGGTCTATTTTAATAATAATATCAAATTAAACTGCTACCACACAGTTAAACTTACTCTGGAAATGTGAAAGAAAAAAAAATTCAAAGCGAGTCGGTGTATTATCTAGCTCTTTTAGGGACTAGTCCAGAAAATAAGTACTGGTAATTGTTTTGTTGAATTTCAAATATAATATATGTAGGTGATACATCAAATATACAGAAGTTTTGTTTTCTTTACTAAGAAATCAACAGAAATGTTCTAATACATAAATATCATAATAACAAATAAATACACCAAACGCCATTTTGTCAATATTGTTTAACACATATTCTGTAACAATAATAATTATTTGTCTTACGTTACCGTCGAAAAGATTTATTTATTGCGTTGGACATGAAAATTGATAAAGCGATAAAAATGATAATTCTGATTATTTCAAGAAAAACGGGCTATATTGTCATAAAAAAATCAAAGTGAAGCCAACCAGTTACTAATTGTGTATACATAATAGACTCGCTTCGCAGACAACGGACGAAAACATATGTAACTGATAGTCTTTATGCATTTGCTGGAAAGACAGGACCATCAAAGCCGTAAAGGAAGCTATAAATTACAGTAATAAAATGTTTCTTGTTTCAGTACAATCGTTTCTTGTTTTAATACAATCTGTTTTGTCTGTACAGAGTGAAAATTTGCTTTGCAATGTACATTTCGTTTTATAATTTGCGTTAGACAATCCAAGAGATAATAGTTAGAAGTTAAGACTGTATAACAATGTGATTAAAGGCATTTCAGTAATGGCTTTTTGTCTGTAGTTTGCTGTCTATGTGGTATGTACAATTCCATTTTATGGTATAAGTACTTCTTAGAAAGGCACGAAAAACAGACGTTCCTAAGAGGGGTTATGTTTTGCTGTTAAGAAAATTAACCTAACAGAACGTTATCTGGCACATATTTAAAAAGAGAACATGGAAGTGTGAAAGTACTGTTTACTTTTAATATTTTATAGTCTCGTATCGGTTTGTGAAAATTTTGCTTAATTTTGTTTCAAAACACATACGATTAGTGAGCTGTTAAAATCCAGTTTCTTCTTACTAAATGGATGTACTTTGTAGTTTTTTTGGAAAAAAAATGAAGGAACTTTTCGACCAACACAAAAGGGCCCTCTGTCACTCATTCGTATACCTACGCAGATCACAGAAAACATTTCGACAGAGAGTAATACTGAAGCATCAAATCAAGTAGTTCTCTTTAGTTTTATTATGATTCTGTTTGAATGTTGTACTTCATACTTTTCAGATGTTGTCTTTCTTTCAGCCAAAGACATTTAGGTATTGATAATAAGTAAAGTTTACATTTAGAATCAGAAATATATTGTTGGTGATTTATCTTAACTGTTAGCTGTTGTATTAGTATTTAAAACAGTACTTGTCATTGTCAGAATCTTTTAGTTCTGTCAGCTGCCAATAAATACGAGGCAATTTATTGATTAGTTGTATTGATCGGTTTTTGCACCGGTCTTAAAAAAGAAATAAACAACTTGGAGCGGCTCTTATAACAGTTTCATTCACAGAAATGGTGGACTTATTTGATCATTTTGTTCTTACTATTACTGTTTTAATGGATGTTAACGCTAAAGCGTAATAACAACAAAAACTACTTAAAAGATATTCTTACTCCGGCAAACGAAATAAGCTTGTATACTGATACGCTTTACAGAACTTGTCTTTATGAGATTAAATTTCTTAGTCTGTCTTTCTGATCAACGATTCATAAATACATACTTAACCATGATACTTATAAAAGGCAACTGTATTGGAAGCTAGGTTTTAGGGTATAAAGATGAACTCATGCAGAGCGGTCTCCAAATGATTTCTTAGCGACTTCCGTGGCAGACTTTCAATTGTTCCTTTTGCTTTTAAAGGTCTTTCAGTGACCCTTAATCCAACTTGCAGTGAGATATTCCATCGTGGTTGAATTTTCACCAAAACTGATGCGTCTGTTGAGAAATTGCCGAAAGATTTTTGAAAGAGTAGTGAGACCGTTAACTCGTTTAAATGATTGGTGAGCATTCCCTCAAAAACGTTTTCCTCCAAAGAACTCTTAAAATCTCCCTTGAACATGTTCAAAATTTGTTGGAGACCATAGCGAGCAAAGCAGTCACAGAAAGATAATTAAGAATTTATTAGAAGATCATTAAGCGATCGATTTCAGGCCTTAAAGACTTATAGAAACTTGGTGACTATTTAGAAATTGAAAGGTTTCTCTCTAGTCTAACCTTTGATGTTAGTGGGTATTAACGAATGGATATCTTCAAGTCTATTGGGATTTCCGACAACTTTACATTATAAGCATATGGATCAAATCCCCTAATATGCTAGCATGTTATAAGCAGTCCACAGATCCGATCAGCCCTGGACTACATTTATAAGAGCATAAAGGTGTCCGCCATTTCAGCTGATGCAAAGTTTAGACAACGTTATATTTTTGTATATTCTTTTCAGTGATATTATGTTGAATAAAACAATAACAGTATGTTTTTGTAATGCTTATCTTGGGGAAAAAGAAATTTCTTGCCCTTTAAGTTTTGGAGGTAACGCTGTCCTACAAAAATCTATTTGATTACTGTTGTTTGGTTACATTTCTTTTGTATTTAGATAAAAAGTTTTTTGATTGTCTTAACGCTTATATTTGAAGTGATAACCGTAAGTGCGTCACAGATATCAAAATGTGTCAAATATATATAACCATAAGCTGTTCTGACACAGCAACTGGATTAGAATACGTGTTAGGACACACATCCGGCACGTAGTCTTTTTTAAATAATGTCAGAAGTGTAGATTAAATTGAAAACGTTTCGTTCTTAAACCACAATAAATATTCAAACTGTTGAGACAATAACTTCGTTGATAATTTAATAACGTTCTCCTTGTTTCAAATGTTTAACTACCGCCTGCAGCTTGGACGAAATCTGTTTTTGTACAGTTAATTTTCCTTTGCATTTAAACGGGCAGCAAGTTTCACATGCAGAAAAATAGAACGGAATAGCTCCACAATTAACGGATAGTCTTATTGTGTCTGCGAATGTTAAAGAACACGCCTTAATGGAATCTGGAAATAACAAATGTAAAATCGTTATTTTCTGTTTTAAGTATCATCTCTGTCGTCTGAAGAGAGCGAAACGCCTTTATGTAATGTTGCTTTTATTTCACAATGTGCAAAGCAACAAAATGAGAAGATAATGGAAGAGATATTGCTGCATAACATGAAGATAGACAGTATTCGGAAAAGGTCACATTTGTATTTGAAGTTGTAGTACTATGAATACATTCTGATTGAGGCACTGCAGGCAAGCCTTGCTAAAAGCGGTTTCTTTATTGTTATAAACTATTTGATATAACCGCTTGGAGGATTTCATTGAAACTTGACAGGAATGTTTGTCATCAAGCCTTGTTGTGCATATCTTCAGGAGATTCTGCTCAGATTATTTTTGGCAGAGTTATGGGCCCTTAGTCAGTTTTTACTATTACTTCTATATTAAAATCTTGTCCAAGCTACATCTCCAAAACTGTTTGTGGGATTTAATTGAAACAGAATGTTTGTCACCAAGCCTTCGTATTCAAGGCCAAACTCACAGCTTTCTATTTCATTGAATAATTATGTCTTCAACCTTTATAAAAGAATCTGAAGCAGAAAAACATTACTTTACCATTTACCTTCCGTTCATGCTCTATTTTTGTCTGACGTCTTTTCCACAGGCATATTCAATTATACATTTAACCCAGTTTCATTTCAAATCTACATTTCAGGGGCATGTGTCAATATCCGGTGACAGCTCTTGTTGAATAGCATAATTGTTAAATCTAGGAAAACAATGTTCGCCAGTTCAACTGTATAACAAGATTTCCGTTGTGTAATGTGATAGAAAATACTACAGCAAATAAATCGCAATCAGAGAGTGTTCGATACTAACTAGAACTGCGACTGCCTCGCCCCAATATCCCCCGCATGCCGCTTTGTCAGTAGGGTATTGATATATGGGAATATGTGGCTTTATGCCCCGGACTAAAATTAAGTATGAAAATTTAGAAAGGGCATTAACTCAAAAATTGTGCAAAAGATAGATATGTTTCTGGACACTGCACTTTATTTCAATGACATTTATCCATATATGAAATTTCAAGTTGATATCTTGAATATTTTTTTAGTTATTCGGCGGACAAACGGTTAGTATGAAAAGTTGACTCAAAGGAGAAATACAAAGGAGAATTATGGTTCTCAGGCAATGCACTTTTACTCAGGGAGATCTATTTATCTGTGAAGTTTCAAGTTGATACCTCCTTTAGTTTTTGAGTTATGTCCCGGATTAAAATTAGGTATAACAAATTACAAAGGGCAATAACTCCAAAATTATGCAAAAGAAAGTTACAGCTGTTAAGCACTGCATTTTTTTCTTAATAAGATCTATTTATCTATAAAGTTTCAAGTTGATGCCTTCAATACTTTTTGAGTTATGCCCTGGACAAAAAATAAGTATGAATAAATTCAAGTGGCAATAATTCCAAAAATAATGGGAAATGAGTTATTGTTCTTGGGCTCCTAAGTTCTTTTTAAAAAGAAGTATTAATCTTTGCAGTTTCAAGTTGATTACTCTAATCGTTTTTTAGTTATGCCCCGGACAAACAAAAACCTGACGGCCGGACGGACAGACGGACACGCTGATTCCAGTATACCGCCTTACAACTTCGTTGTGCGGGGGTTATAATGAGTCAACTTTGCTGTTTCACTACAAGCTATCAAGAATGACAGGGCAACAAAAAAAGAATGATACGATCTGACCTGTTGGCTTAAAGGGTAAAAAATGATATATGCACTGTATACCTGATGTGTATGTCCTGGAACCAAAAGTCATTTATTAAAGAAAAAGAACTGCCAGTCGGCAATGTACACGTCGATGTCTTATCGCCAGATATAAAACATGGGAAACGCTTCAAAGTTTTTCAACGCAATTTCATTGTTTTTGGAAATTTTTATTAAGTCTTTCAATGTATATATTACATTTATTACTTACATGTCTTTTAACGCGTATGTATAACGATATCTCGATTCCAGTGCTTTAAAGTAGCATAACTGTAGTGAGATGTAACTTGCAATGATCGGTGTCTGCATTGGAAGAAAAATTTACAAAAGCTATACAGTATAATTTACACAAGAGCGATCAGTGATCACATGTGTCGCCTGATGATAGCAAATTAAGCAGTTGTATTGAGCGGTGATTGGTCAGTTTGTAGGAAATGTAAATGGAGATCCTGTAACATTTCATTCAATTTTTAGTAGTATAAGAGAAGTAGTTTGGAAAAACTTTAAAAATAAAAATCATTAAAGAGCCATAAGTCTGACAAAAATTATTGAACTGGAAAATGCCGACGATAAGCACAACGAGACTTAGTACTGATCATTGCTGTAAAGTTTTTATAAAATTGCAGCAGTCATTTTTGAGGGGTAGTCCGGACAAGTATTGTAACGGACGGACGGACAGACGGACAGACAGACGACGTAGAAGTGATCCCTATATGTCGCGGCTTCTTAATAGCTGGCGGCACAAAAAGCAAATCACTATTATTTACAAAAGCAATACAGTATAATTTACAAAAGCAAATCAGTATAATTTACGAAAGCAAATCTCATTACGGAAATAGAAATAAAATTGAATATCGTCGTACATATTCTTATTATAGTGGATTTAATATGGCTTAATATATAAAATGTATTAAATAACTATAGCGTTCTCTAAATCTATTGGTTCCACTTCTGGATAAACACAATACAATGAAACTATTGAAACATTTGTTAAAGGATTGTTTTAAAATACAGCAAGTAATCCTACAAACGTTACAAGTGTGTTTTTTCTTATTACGATGCATTTGTGATATAAAGGAGGAAACCTTAGGATTTGAAATTAAATGATTTGCTTTAAAGTTTGATTTTTTTTTGTTTCTGATTTACAATATTTTGATATTTAACATTTTATAATTTTAATTTTAGAGTTTTTAGATCTTTATCATATCTGAATTTTGCAAATATCAGTCTTTCAGAAGTTATGATGTTCATGCTGTGATGCATGGTTATCCAGTTATAGTGTAGAAATATTGAATGTTTAGTTGATTGTTACCTTGACCTTTTATGTACTTACCCAGAACAGGATAGAGGTCATGTAATCAATGATGGCAATCATCCTAAAAAGCTTGAAGTCTGTATGGGAACTAGTTGCAAAGTTATATAGCAGAAATGCTTTTCAGTGTTTAAGTTCAGTGTGACCTTGACATCTGATCAATTGATCCTAAGATGTATGGAGGTCATTTTCTCAAAGTAATCAATCATCATATCAAGGTTGAGGTCTGTATGACAAATAGTTATCAAGTTTTACAGCAGAAATTGTTTTCAATGTTAAGGTTACTGTGACCTGGACATTTGACCTACTGACCCTAAAATCAAAAGGGATCATTCACTCAATGTTTGCAGCCATTTAATGAATTTTGAAGTCTCTGTGACAATGGCTGTCGAGTTACAAAGTGCAAATGATGCTAATCATTTAGGTCACTGTGACCTTTACCTTTGACATACTTACCCCAAAATGTATATTGTTTATCCAATCAATGTGTGCAATCAGCATATAAAGTTTGAAGTCTCTATAATAAATGATTGTCAAGTTACATGACAGAAATGGTTTTCAATGTTAAGGTCACTGTGACCTTGACCTTTGATCTGCTGACCCCAAAATCAATAGGGGTCATTCACTCAATGTGGGAAATAATCAAATGCAGATAAAAGATTGTAGATAAAAGAGTACTCAAATTATCCTCCAGAAACCAAATTGCTGACGGACGGACGGACGAAGGACGGACGTCCAGGACTATAACATAAAATGCACCCTTCCGGCATATAAAACTACTTTTAGTACTTCTATCTTTATAAATGCACAGTTGCTTATCAACCCTTACTCTGCTGGAACCTATTGACTCTGCCTTAGCAACTACAGCAGACTAAGATCAGCAATCTGAGCATGGTCTGCACTATTCGCCATTCAGTCTGTAAATTTTAAATCAGCACCCCCATAAACAATTAATGACCGTCCAAATTGAAAGATGGACAAGTCTACTTTAGATATTATGCATGGTCAGGGTTAAAAAGCGTAAGATTCTCTTAATACTCCAACGTTTTCTTCTCGAATTTTCTAATCAGCTTACTACCTTTCTTATATTTATTGTGAAAATTGCACTGCAAATTAAACCAAAAATCAATTAAGCCAGGAGTATCGTTGGAATGACAATCATTACAAATCTTGTACTGACGTATATTCATTGAAGAAAAAGTCGTTAAGACTTTGAGAAATGTTGAGTATGGTAATACATGGTCTGTCATGTAAAATTTTATATCCATCTTATCTGATTAAAAAAGTAGACACTGTTTGAATGCACATATCAATTGTTTTTTGCTCGTGTTTGGTATTTGTATACAAGTATATGAATGAAACAACACTGACGCAGAATAAAGGGACATATTAATGCTTTACTTTTGCAAAGATAACTCATTTATACTTATTTATTTCCAAAAAATGTCAGTGAAATACCCCAAGTGCCTTTTGCTACTCATGTAAGAAATTATATATTCATGAAATGAGAAGATTCTATTTCCTTTATCACATGGTTGCTGCTTGAAATAATGAACCTCCACGTACATTGGAAGAAGGAATGAAAACAGTGACATCACATCTTCTCTTGCATTAGTAAACACTTAATTTGTCTGAACTGAAAAGTATCATGCAAATATTATAGTACGTATTGTTTTATTAAATCTAGAATTTGTAGTTGACAGAGGTATAAGAAGGAAAAATAAAAAAACCTATTCTACGAACTCCTTATCTTAATTTGCATCCAAGAGTATTTCATTAGGTTTAGATAGTTAAAATCTCTGTAATCCAAAGCGGCGTCATCTGCAGCTTGACAATTTCCGAATAAAGTACCACTGGTACAGATTGACAATTTCCGAATAAAATACCACTGGTACAGATGAAGAAGTTCCTTGATATCATGATCAATCAAATGTTCAAACAATTTGTGCAAATCTTGAAATCAAGCGCGAAAACAATACGACATATTTCCGGTTCAAATGTATGTTAACGTTAAATAGAGCTGTATTATAGGGACTAATTTAAATTAGTTATTTAAATGTCATCGGCCAGGAACTGAACTCTTCGTTAGATGAGTGTCATGGAGTCAAACAATGATTTATTCCGGCTGTGTTGATTGTGCAGGCTTTTGGAACTCTTATCCTCGACAGAAACTTGACCTCCGACCACCGAATCAGCCATGTTTTGACCACTCATTTGAGAATATATGTATATTCATATCTGAGATGTTTGACTTGTAAAACAATCTTTTCAACAAATTGATGATTTTTGTAATGTTACGGCTACATATATGATCACTACAATAACATAATAACTCCTATTTCTGTTAAATACAGCTTTAAGTACAAAAAAATCGGTTAAATCGGTGAATATAATAAAAAGTCCAGTTTCATTAACAAAGATGAATATACTAAAATAAGAAGATTTTATTAAATGTCACAAGCATGCTTCTAACCAGCATCCACATTATTAAAGCAGCTAGATACAAGCACTTATCTGCAAATCTGAAAGAAGCGTCAACGGTTTCACTAAGAATTAAGACACATCAATTTAAATGCATATTCGCTAAGGTAACGCGGGTAGTCAAAAGCCCTTTAAGATAAATTTATAGCAATCACAACTGATGTCTAATGTGTATTATAAATCTCCATCAAATTTTAAAAACTAACATATATACATGGACATTCAAAGTCATAACTTCCACCACTATTGTGTCTTCCTTAACTATGTGCACATAGAATGAACTGCATAATTCTAAAAAATTCTCATTTAAGAATACACATATAAATTCTACTAGGTACCCCTACATTTAAACAACTGGACCTGGAAAAACCAATACAGCAGTTTAAGAATAGAATGGGAATGCCCATGTTAAAATGATTAAAGTAAGTACAGGTAAGGAGAATACGTTTATCAAATAATACACTGAGAATTTTGCATCAGTGATACCAAACTACGCGTGTGCTTACATTTTTAAAGACAATTTAAGAGAAAATGTTTTTTTTTTTTTTTGTTTTGTTTTTTTTTTTTTTTTGTTTTTTTTTTGTCAGCGAATAACAAAAACTACATCTATGTGGATATTTAAGAAATGTGACATCAGAAGTGTTACTAAATGCAGTAAACTTGAGAGTAAAAAAGGAATACAAAAATATTTTATCGCAAAAAAATTTAAGGTTTCTAAGAAAAAAAAACATCAGTTATTTTTAAGCATTAAAACATAGTAGTAGATTTCAAATCTAGAAAAAAAAAAATTAAAATTCCACCAGCGCCTCTAAAACTGACTAACTTAATGTCTCTGGCAAAAGAAGCAACAAAGAACACTTACGCTTTAATGGAATCTAAAAATAACAGCTGTAAAATGGCTATTTTCTGTTTTAAGTATCATCTCTGTCGTCTGAACAGAGCCAAATGCCTTTGTATAACGTGCGTTTTATTTTACAATGTGCATAGCAGCGAAATGGCAAAATAGTCTTAGAGATAATGCTGAATAACATGATGATAGGCAGTGCTCTGAAAAGGTAGTGTCTGTCTTTGTAATTGCAGCATTATGAATACATTCTGCACAAGGCTCTGCAGTTAAATGTAACTAAAAACGGTTTATTTATTGTAATAAAATATTCTACTGTAACTTGTGACAGGTTATGTAGCAACATAAGTGATACACACAACTATTCTTATTTTCTCAAAATAAAGATGTTTCCACATAATTTTATAGCTTTAAAAGTCTGGTGCCTGCAACCTGTTAAAACATTGGAATCTAAGTTAATTAAAAATATTATAGGGAAAAACCTTTGAAGAATATCTACGTTAGAATTGATTTTATCAGGGAAGAACATCTTAATATGTTATGGAATCGAAAAATGTAGAGTTATTGCCTTTTGAATGTTCTCAGAATAACTCCTATCTGCAACATTTGTGTTTTGCATTTAACGTTTATTTTATTAGGTTCTTTTGCATGTACTTATTTTATGCTGAAACATTTGCTGTTCTCTAAGGTACCTTATACAGTAAAAAAATATTTTTGAAAAAAAAAAATAATTGTTTAAACTAGGTTCACAGAGAAAACAATCTTTGTCAGTTTAAATGTATAACATGATTTCAGTGGCGTAATATGATAAAAGATACCACACTATTGTAATATAAATCTCAACAACAATACTAATGAGACAACATTTACTGTTGCAGTACAAGATTACAGGAAGGACAGAGCAACAGAATCATAAATTATTATCTAAACTGTTTTCTAAAATAATTAAAAAAAATATCTGCGCTGTCTACTTGAGAAGAACACGCTGATGCTTATATCCTGGAGCGGAGCCTAAAGTCAGGAAATTTTAATTTTGAAAAAGAACTGTAAGTCGACAAAGTATTTGATGATTTTCGTGAGCCAGTATTAATTTTATGGATCAGTCAAACATAACCGTATAGCATTAACGAATGTACAGCGGAGAAAAAATGTAGCAGAAAGGTTGTCCGGTGACAAAAAACAACCCTGCGACAACTAAAAGGTCTTGGGAGCGCACTTAACGCACATTCACCGAATAATTACCGGATATCTACAGGCAAAAAATGTTTGGACGACCGATCCATGTTAGACGGTAGTCCGGTCGCGAATCAGTTCCACCAGACATGAACGGATGCGAACCAGACAAGTACATGATATGCGGCGCACGAGTTCAGAACAAAACGCATGCCAATGCATTGCTGCCGTACATCCAACGGGTGCTCTTGTTCGATGGCGTACATTGATCAAAATCTCTACATCACCGTTCCTCACCTGACAAGGAGCGCAAGCGCCGAATGACAAACGGACAAAACAAATGTCGTCGGATACGAAAGAACTGAATTTGGCGTCCATTAATGCAATACGTTGATGTGTGACTGAAACATTAAAGAGACGGTTAAAAAGCAAACGTCGAGACAAACCTTTTAAAAACGATGTATAAATTTAAAATTTATTGAGTTTAAAACAATAAATGGCAAACAAAGGATTTTCTACTTGTAACGATTTCTAACCCCAAAAAAAAAAATTTTTTCATGCCCACACCTTTTTATACTGATGATGTGTATGCTCCCCACATTTGTTTTTAAACAAACGGCTCCGCCTGAGCATGCTAGCTATCAAGTTCCGGGTGAATGAATTTGGAAGAGCCTGCTACTGAAGGATGGTCGCCAGTATGAGTTCCTGTACGACCAATGGGCGTCGTTGGCGCTGAAAATAATGTCTGTTCAGATAGAACAGGATTTAAGTCGGAGGGTCATGCTGGCGCAACTTATTTCATTAAAGTAGTAAATAAAATAGCTGAATTATTCTTGTATTATTAACTCTCTTATAGTGGCGATTGATTTGAAAGACAAGCACGAAACTTTCGGCATTTTTTTTTCTAAAATTATTTTATTCAAAAACCTTTCTTAAAAATGCAAAAACAAGTTGTGTTTTCCTAATTTCTATAGAACCTCGCGATATCAGTCTTCGATTGTAAGGTATTTTATGACATCCCCTATGTACTCGCTTATTTATAGGAAAATAAGGCTTTAAAATCGGGACATGACCGTGCGACCTCACACACGCATCATGAAAACTCTGCTTCTGTTATCAGAAGAGGAGAAAATTTCGTTCGCTTAGCGAACACCGCAGCAAAAGTCGATCAAACCCCTGTGGAACTGCAGGCTGTTTGAAATCAGTTGAAGTGTGAAAATACCATGATTTATTTAAAGAATTTCTTTTAAACTCTTGTTCAACAATGTGATAATTTTAAAATATAAATTATTTTAACATAGTCAAATATTTCTTTAAGAAGTTATTTGTTGTAAGTAAACTTTTATTTCTGGATTAGAGCAAATTTGCTTTTTTTAGATATTTGTGTTTCTTTTAGTTTTATAACGTTTTTGTGACGTTTTCCCCCCACCTTTTCTTATTGACTTACTACCTTATATAGGTGATCAAGGTTACCCGTTCAAATCTAAAAAAAAATAATTAATAAAATCTATATACACAGAGTGTATACTAAAAAAAAAAGAAGCATAATCATTTTTTACTGACAATTCAAGTCTCCTACGAGGCCTGAACAAAAATGAAGGTTTTTATACAGGCTCTAATCTATCAGAATAATAGCTTTTTTGTGTAATCCTAAAAAAAGACCTAATAAAGGGTAGTTTTGTTGAAATACTTGTCAAAAAATGCTGATAACATGAAACAGCTATGCTCTTGTAAATACTACTGCAACCCTCTATGTTATGGTGAACACTACAGCATTCTGTAAAAACTCAAACACAAGCAGTATCCTGATAACAACACTTAAAATAAGAAGAGAACTAAATATTATAACTGTTACTTGCTTCAATCTGGCATGGTCAACAGCCTGAACAAAACTGTGTTTGAAAAAAGTAATTTGATGATTTTTTTTCAGAAGATATTAAAGTTTTAATGCTTTTCTCTCAAATCAAAGGTTTCTGAAGGTTTCACTTGGAGAGCCGTGACATATATTCATCGAAGAAAAGGTTTTACTCTCTTTAAGTTTTATCTATCTATCTATCTAGTTTTCACACAGTTCAATATATTACATCTGACCATTGACAAAGTTCTTAGATACTTGTGAAGTGACCTCTTATGAAGATTTCATATTCATTCGAACGCCACCTAGAATTGTAAATCGACTATAGAAAATTAATCACCATCATTTAACGTCCACCGCCTATACATTTATAAAAAATAAAGAAAGAAAGAAATGAATGAATGAATGAATGAGTGAATGAATGAAAAAATAAAGAAAGAAAAAAAGAAGTAAATGAATGAATGAATAAATGAATGAATGAAATAAAAAGAAAGAAAAGAAAGAAAGAAAGAAAGAAATGAATGAATGAATGAATGAATGAATGAATGAATGAAAAAGAAAGAAATTACAAAAGAGGTGAACGAATGAATGAATGAATTCATTCATTCATTCATTAATAGATCGATCGATCAGTAGATAGATAGATAGATAGATAGATAGATAGATAGATAAAGAAAGAAAGAAAGAAAGATAGAAAGAATAGGAACTAAAAAACTCTGTGACAAATATTAATATATACTAACGGAAAAATATAACTGTGCATACTTCAAGGTATAGAATTTTTTTTAATATTAGGAATAGTAACATAAAACTTTGCAAATTAGCCAATCAACGTTTTATTTCTAACAATCAATACAAACACTTCATCATGTAAAACAATTTTTACAGTAACAAGGCGCAGAAGTTGACAGGTATGAAATCTGATTTCACAAGGTCAGTATCGTGTGTGGCCTCCATTGGCGTTCAAGCAAGCACGGCAGCGACGAGGCATAGAGGCAACTAAGTTGGCGATAACTGCCTGTGGAATGGTGTTCCAGATGTTGACCAATGTCTGCGCTAGTTGGTCCAGCGTGAGAGGTTGGTTACGTCTTTGACGGAGGCGTCTCTTCATCTCATCCCAAACGTGCTCAATTGGTGAAAGATCTGGTGAAACAGCGGGCCAGGGTAAGACACTCACGTTTTGCTGAGCCAGAAACCCGGTAACTACACGTGCTACATGTGGCCGAGCGTTGTCTTGTTGAAACATCATGTTACGCCCTTGACGTTGAAGAAATGGCAGCACGTGGGGTATGACAATCTCATCTCTGTAACGAACACCCGTTAAATTGCCACGGACAATTACAAGCTGGGTCCTGCCTTGAGATGAGATACCTCCCCAAACCATTATCGACCCACCACCACCAAAACGTTGACGTTGAAAAACACAGGGATCCAAGTAACGTTCTCCGCGACGCCTGTATACACGAACTCGTCCGTCCGAACTTTCTAAGTGAAACCGCGACTCGTCAGTAAACAGAACATTATTCCAATATGCTCTTGGAAGCCTTAGATACTGTCTGCACCACTGACGTCGACGTTGTCGATGACGTAAGAGAAGAGTAGGACGTATCGCAGGACGTCGTGGAGTAATGCTGTGCTCTCTTAATCGGTTTCTAACAGTTCGTCCACTGATAGGTCTCAAGCCAGGAATTGTTCGTGCTGTTAATGTGGCCGGTTGAAATCGATTCCGTAGGTGTGTAAGCCGGATATAATTGTCTTGACGGATTGACGTCACACGTGGACGCCCTGGACGTGGTAGATCACGGACGTTGCCACGTTGCTGAAATCGTCGCCAAAGTGCTGATATGGTGTTTCGGTGAACACCAAAACGCTGCGCAACCGCATTTTGAGCAATGCCTGCTTGGAGCATACCGACGGCACGTAGGCGATCATTTTCTGAGATGCGTGGCATTGTCTTCAAAGACTTAAAATCCAAATGAAGGTGTTTTTCTGAACTGCTGGGTAGCTCACTATAATTTGACGGTTAAAATAACTCGAAACAGCATGTACGAGGATGTTAACATAAAGAAACACGTAAAAAGCGCGACCGTTACGGGCTATAAATTTTGCACGTGCAACTCGCGAAAAGCAGTATTATTGAAACAAGATTACCTTGTGAATTACACAAAAGAAATCTGCTAAAATAATTTTATACCTAATAAAAGATATTAAGTATTTTAGTGTGCACAGTTATATTTTTCCGTCAGTATATGTTTTTATTTCAACATGTGTCATTTCTCTATTCAATTTATTTTGTTGGTAGTAAAGCGTACATGAGTGGCCAGTTCCCTGTCCTGTTTGAAAATAGGGACGTTACATAGATTGAATAAAGTTCAAATTACATTGTAGGGTTTCGAATGTTAATACACACGTTCAAATCGTCATGAAATTTTTAACAAAGGAGAAATCTAGGAAAATAAACTTGAACAACAATCAAAACAAAACGACCAAAAACATAAATACATCAATACATAAATAAATTAATAAAAAAGAAAATGAATGATTAAAATAATATGAAAACCTGTACCTTTTCGTTATAACTTTTTATCAGATAGGAATGCACGCTATTTGCACAACTATTATTGGTGGAAAATAATCCTTAATCCTTTAATCTTCTTACCATTTAAAAATGAACGATTTGAACAGTCTTTGAAAAATTACCTCCCTTTAAGAGAAAAGTATAATTACTAAGATGTATGCGATTATGGAAGGCATCTTATTGTGGTAAGAAATAAAATTAAATACTAAGTGTAGCATGGGGCGTAGGGGGTGTATATACCCAAAATTGTATATATCAGTCATAGGATAATAGTATCATAGCTCTAACATTCTTTCAGCTGTTTATTACATGTCTTGATAATATTAGTTAAAGTAGTGTTTGTTAAAAAAATATATATTGTGTCACATCAGGAGAATTACAAGAATCTGTTTAAATTACTATTTGTATGTTTTCTTACGTCTTTTCCCGAAAGTCATTTGTACTTAACAGAAAAACTTTATGTTAGGACAAAGATACCCCAAACTACTTGAGTTAGTAAAAGATAATTATTAACAGTATAAGTAAGTAAGTAAATATTTTATTATTTTGACATATGCATAATAAATTACTATATACAGTCAACATAGCACTCGGCCCAATGGGCCTATAAGTCACCAAAAATCATTAAAACATGTTTTAACATATATACTAACGGAAAAATAACTGTGCATACTTCAAGGTATAGAATTTTTTTTAATATTAGGAATAGTAACATAAAACTTTGCAAATTAGCCAATCAACGTTTTATTTCTAACAATCAATACAAACACTTCATCATGTAAAACAATTTTTACAGTAACAAGGCGCAGAAGTTGACAGGTATGAAATCTGATTTCACAAGGTCACTATCGTGTGTGGCCTCCATTGGCGTTCAAGCAAGCACGGCAGCGACGAGGCATAGAGGCAACTAAGTTGGCGATAACTGCCTGTGGAATGGTGTTCCAGATGTTGACCAATGTCTGCGCTAGTTGGTCCAGCGTGAGAGGTTGGTTACGTCTTTGACGGAGGCGTCTCTTCATCTCATTCCAAACGTGCTCAATTGGTGAAAGATCTGGTGAAACAGCGGGCCAGGGTAAGACACTCACGTTTTGCTGAGCCAGAAACCCGGTAACTACACGTGCTACATGTGGCCGAGCGTTGTCTTGTTGAAACGTCATGTTACGCCCTTGACGTTGAAGAAATGGCAGCACGTGGGGTATGACAATCTCATCTCTGTAACGAACACCCGTTAAATTACCACGGACAATTACAAGCTGGGTCCTGCCTTGAGATGAGATACCTCCCCAAACCATTATCGACCCACCACCACCAAAACGTTGACGTTGAAAAACACAGGGATCCAAGTAACGTTCTCCGCGACGCCTGTATACACGAACTCGTCCGTCCGAACTTTCTAAGAGAAACCGCGACTCGTCAGTAAACAGAACATTATTCCAATATGCTCTTGGAAGCCTTAGATACTGTCTGCACCACTGACGTCGACGTTGTCGATGACGTAAGAGAAGAGTAGGACGTATCGCAGGACGTCGTGGAGTAATGCTGTGCTCTCTTAATCGGTTTCTAACAGTTCGTCCACTGATAGGTCTCAAGCCAGGAATTGTTCGTGCTGTTAATGTGGCCGGTTGAAATCGATTCCGTAGGTGTGTAAGCCGGATATAATTGTCTTGACGGATTGACGTCACACGTGGACGCCCTGGACGTGGTAGATCACGGACGTTGCCACGTTGCTGAAATCGTCGCCAAAGTGCTGATATGGTGTTTCGGTGAACACCAAAACGCTGCGCAACCGCATTTTGAGGAATGCCTGCTTGGAGCATACCGACGGCACGTAGGCGATCATTTTCTGAGATGCGTGGCATTGTCTTCAAAGACTTAAAATCCAAATGAAGGTGTTTTTCTGAACTGCTGGGTAGCTCACTATAATTTGACGGTTAAAATAACTCGAAACAGCATGTACGAGGATGTTAACATAAAGAAACACGTAAAAAGCGCGACCGTTACGGGCTATACATTTTGCACGTGCAACTCGCGAAAAGCAGTATTATTGAAACAAGATTACCTTGTGAATTACACAAAAGAAATCTGCTAAAATAATTTTATACCTAATAAAAGATATTAAGTATTTTAGTGTGCACAGTTATATTTTTCCGTCAGTATATGTTGTGGTTTGTATTTCATGAACCAAATTAGAATGAATAATTGAATTAGATATATTCAAACTTCCAAGTAGGTTTAAACAAAAATACATAAAACGATCGGTTTACACATAGCCAGTATAATTTTGTTTTGTTGAAAATGTTTAATGAGATAAGTATTATTAAATATTTGTTTAACGTTGCTATCATATTTGTATAAAAAGTATATGAACATTTTTTTTGCCTAGAAAAGTCTTTTGGGAACGAAAACCGGAAAACACAATAATTCACAATTTTCAAAGGTTCTATTCGTTTACGTGAAATTATCACATAATGCATGTAAACCTTTCATGTTTAAGTTTGTTAATAACGAAATCAAAATATTAACATGTATTACATTATTAAATACCATGATCTAAATGAAAGGAATAGTACCATTTCAGTTTTGTATTACAATGATTTCACTTGTATGTGTTTGAGTAAAATTATGATTACAATATCTTGGTAAATAAAACTCTCAGGATAAATATTACATATTTCGTAACCTAATGATTATGTGGTGTGTTGATTTTACAGACATGTAGGTGATTCGTTAGGTATGCGTTTAATGGCAGGCAATTGCTAATTGGAAGGAAAAAAATGAATAACTATCCAAGATCTTTAAAAAGTTGTCCTCAAACAGTACAGTCATGTAAAATAAATCATTACAGATATATTTAGTTTAAGAAAAGGGGATTGGGTTATTTTTCGATGATTTTGATAATGCCAAATTATTATAGTTTATAATTCTAATTATAGCCTTTCAAATGACATTACATTCTCTACGATCATCTTGAAAACATGTTCTGCACAGCAATCAATTTTAATTAGAACTGAACCGGATTCTTTAATTGAAACAGAACAGGAAAATACACAATGTATCAAGGTTTCAATTAAAAATCAATACTAACTTAATTCCTAGTTTAGAGATATTTGAAATTATTAGCCTAGAGATAGCTCATTTATTTTATATTCACATTGATTGACTTGTGTTGTGCGTGTGTGTTGAGCGGAGGAGGGAGGGAGGGGGGGGGGGGGTAAATAATACGACGGGGCCCGTTGAATTGTTTTAATCACAGATACTAGAATGTCAAAATGAACAATAAATTTTGCTTGGTTTGAGGATGTACAGATAGTGACTAATATGCAAAGCAATTGTGACTTGACAACCGAAAGTCTGTAGTTTAATCTGTCCCATGCTTGATACCTTTGCGCCGTTTTTAACTACTGGTACATGCATGTTTTCTTTCTATTTTTCATGACTTCGTGACATCGTGTTAATGTTATGAAATGAATAAGTGTTATTTTGAGATGAAAAAATATGAACATTTTAATACTGAAATGATGAATAAGGAATTTAGTTTGAAGTTGATAATAGTTTTAAAACAAATGACGCAAGGAAGATGAAAATACTTTTATAATGTATCGATTTTGCTGCATTTGTTCAATTAAGTACCTGCGTCAAAAGTTTGGAAATCTGAGTGTCACTAGAGAGGGATTCGAACCAGAATTCTCCAAATCTGGAATGTGGGGCTTTATGACTAGACAAATGCAACTCCCATTTTGTTGTTAATTGTTGTTTGAAAAATATTCAGGCGATCTTACTTATCATAAGTTACCAACTCCCTATTGGTTAGTTGCAATCATTTTTGTCTTTTATCGTGTTTTTTATTATTCCTTACTCGGCCACATAGTACTCAGGTAGTTTCCTATCATTGACTTTGTGGTGAATAATTAAAATGCTATTTTTAGAATTGGAATTAAAATGTGGAAGGAAACGTTACACGTGTTTCTGTTATTATACTGGAGCTGATTTTAATATTGCCTAGACATAAATAATTAAAGTAAAGTGAAGTGCTTGTATATCATAATGTTACCCTTACTGAAAGGTCTGACGTCCCGGGCTTACGAAACACCTCTATTTGCGTAAACATTTACTCCCCTAACCCTTTCCCTATATGCCAGCCGCCAGGTGGACAGGCAATTGGTAATCATTCTTTACGTAGCTGGTGGCTCACCAACCGGCCGCGTCAGAAAACAGGGTACATTTAATTGGGATACGATCCTTTTTATGATGATGATGATGATGATGATGATAATGATGATGATGTCGCTGTTGTTACATAAAGCACACACATTACAAATCTACTCTTGACTTTGCTTCCAAATTCTCTGTAAAGTTTTCAAGAAAATTCAGTGGAAGTATATCAGGCATAGTTTTCCTTACTTAAAACAATTACAGCTAAATTAGGTAATAGCTTTTCAATATTTTGGGGGATGCGTATAGGAAGAGTTTCAAAGAGTTTCTTCTATATTGGTATGTAAAACTAGTGACCCCTCGGGCGGGGTCAACAGTGACCGAAGGAACATTATTTGAGCAAACTTGGTAGAGGTCCACTAGACAATGCAACACCTCATATTTCAGACCTCTGGGCTTAGCAATTTTAGACAAGAAGATTTTTTAAATTCTTATTGCCATAGCAACCAGAAATCTTCATGGAAGGGAATTCTTTGAAAAACTTTGGTAAAGCTTGGTAAAAATGTTGTTTAAAGTAAAAAGTTGACGATGCACGACGGACACACGGCAATCACAAAGGCTCACATTCAGGTGAGCTAAAAAGAAGAAAAAAGTAATAATATGCATAACATCTATGTAGCCAATTAGCAGACTTCAGTTTTCTGGATAGACAAATTTTGAGCTTATATGTATATCCTTTAAGTATTTTACAGAATCAGTTTTTTTTCTGGATAGACCCAAAAATACCCAGTTAATATATTAATGAAGTACAGTTGTGCGACTCAATATTGCTCTCTATCATTTTTAGAATGTTTTATGAATATACTTGCAGCATTTTTAGTTATTGTAAAAGACATTGTGTACTATAACTTGGGTTTGACGTTATAAGGTGTTCAGTTATATCTAACTAAAGTCTATAGAACATTCCTCTCGTCAATCTGTTAATTTTCTTGATTTTAGAGTGGTTTTCGTTAATCAGTAACCCGATTACTTTTTTTATAGAAAATGTCGGTAAAAACCACTCACTCTAGAAAAGGAGAAAACAAAACTGAATAGATAGATATATTAACTGTTATTACAATAGCAAAGAGAAAAACATTTCTGAAAGACACTTTTTTAAGTTGCTTTTATGATCATCTCTCTCTGTAATATTGAGCCAATATATCCAAACATTGAAACCTGGTTTTCATGCCTTTCTTCTTTTTTTTCTAATACTCTAAACACTGCTGGAAGCAACGGTCATACGGGAAACTGGCACCAACAACTCGAATAAGAAGCAGCATAGGACGGTGAAGTACATAGCATATAGACTGCCTAGTCTGGTTCCCTGCCTACTATACTACGATTACGTAACGTAGTGTCAGGGGCAGGTAATCCAGACTAATAGACTGCCATGGAACAGACACAGTTTTTACAGCGTTCCAACCTCTGACAGACTGCTCATTGCAACTGCTTCAAAATATCAGTATTCCATACACCAGTTGAATGAGCCTGTAGGATCGATGCAAGAATGACACGTCAACAGAAATGCATTCAAGTACAATAAATTTTAAACTTTATTACTGATTTACTTAGGTTACATTAAATAGCATAACAACGAATTAACACGAAGGGAAATTAACATTTAACTTCCAAAACTTAAATCTTACTAACCAATTAAAACTTTAATAATTTCATTGATTAAAATTAATTACTTAACAACCATTGATCAGGCCAATATTTAATAACACAGACCTGTATTGTTAATTTATGCGTGAAACATGACGATACTGAAGTAATGCTAGAAACCTGTCATAGTTTTGTCTAGCTATACTCAAATTAGTCAAATATATGTAAAATATCCAGCTATACTTAAACTAGCTAGCTATACTAAGATTAGTACAACACCAAATAACCAAATCTAATTTTAAACAAATAAGATGGGATGGGCTTTACAAAACTGGAATCGGAAAGTTCAAGCTAGTATTCATTTAACAATTTGCATTTATGAAAAAAAAGATATGCAAAACCTGATTTCTGGAAAAAAGCTTATTCAGCAGTATTTTTTTTAATTTTGTGTGTGTGTGTGTGTGGGCGTGGGGGGGGGGGGGGGGGGGGGGGGAAGGTTGAAATATCACTAACTTGATCATTGTTATTTGGAACATAGGTCAAATTTTAAGTATTCAAACAGAAGAAATACATAAATAAATGAATGTCAAATATTAAGTTCCAAAAGAGAGTCAATTCCTGTTTTTAGATAAAACATACTTTCATACAGTGACTGTGTTACTGCATTTGAACTTTTTAGCATAATTTCAGTTACATAAATCAAGTATTGTCTTGTAACAGACTCTCCTTTCTAAATACCTAGACATACTGCCAAACATTGTTTTAACAAAACATTTCCATGAAACATAATTATATCACATCCATTTCTGATAGTACAATGCCTTTTACAAACATGCTGGCATAGAAAGACAAATCTATTTCCTGTGCCCTAAATAACACACTCTTTATACTATACCAAATATATAAGGCTGGCATACAGGTGCATTATGCTTATTTCAAATAATGTGTATTGATTGAAACAGTCACACTGGTAACCCCAGCGGAAATTTTTACTTTTGGACTGAATTTTATCAACACATCATAATACAGTATAAAAATGATTCAACAATCTGCTCTAGCACAAAATAACCGTCTGTCTACCATGAAAACAATCTAAGTTTCCGTTAGAACTTCTTGCGATGAATAATGAAAGCGATACCACAGTATGCATTTTTTTTTTTCAGAAACTTTGTAACATTTGTCAGGAGCATCGTAATCTTGCACAGTTTATCTAGGAATATGTTGATACTGGTATGCTGCCACACATTATGCTAATAACAGTGACCTGAAAACTGCACATTTAAGTATACTTTTCTTTTTGGCAAACAGTACCTGATTAAAATACTTTGAAGAAGGGCTTATCTGTTTAAACAAAAGAGTTTATATACATTGTATTTACAAGAACGCACTTATCACTGTTTCTAATAATCATAAATTTACAACAGGTAATATTACAGCCATGTGTGATTTGCAGATGAAAATAACAGATAAAAATCCTGCTTTTCTTGAAAGTCTATGAATTCCATGTTTTGCTCTTGAAAGGGGTAAATTCTGCACTACCAATGGTAGACCCAGTAGATACACTGAATTACTGGTAGATTTTATTTACCAATAGTAGATTTCACATTCATAATGCATCTGAGAATAAAGCCAATGTGCTACCATAAATGGTTATCAAAGTGAACTGGCCTTAAATACCTGATCATCACTGAAATTATACTTCATAAGGTCCTAAAATTTAGGTAAACTCACTTCTTTGTGCAAAGAACTATAGGACTTATTTTCATCTAAGAACACTTAACTTCAGAGTGTTTTTAGTATGGGGAACATTGGTGGATTATCTACCCTGAATACTTTCTAATATTACTTTGGTCCTTCCATTTGGATTCCTCTGCCTTCATCGCTATTTTCTCTTTTGGTATGGTGATAATTAAGCCTAATTATTTGCAACAATGATAGTAAGATTAAGCATTTACTTTAGCAACATGTTTTGCTAATACCATATTGTTTGTTTTTTGTTAATCCTAACTTTTTATTTAATATATAAGTAACAATTTTCACAGCTAAAAGTCAAGACATTCACAAAGAGAAACAAGGATAAAGTCAGAGGATTCCAACTGAAAGGACCAAAGTGCAATTTGGTCTACCTTTGATGTTATCTGAGTAAGGGAGATAATTTGTTATCAGCAATGTCCCTCATTATGCCCCTTGTTTCCTAATATGCCCATCCATATGCACTAGGTTCGAAAGCACTGGATTAAAGATCTAAACATTAAAAGACATTTAAATAAGAAAATTAGAAGCAACTTATACACATATACATGTATCTTTAAACAGGCCTATACAAGAAAGTAATTTGAACTGCAGTTTGATTGTTGATGAGTTATGAATTTTAAGGAATTAGAACAAAATAAGCTTGACAACTATGACTGCAATACATCTGAACCTATTGTCTACATAACAACACATTGAATATCAGAATTTCAAAGCTAACTGTATACTATACCAATCTGTCATGGCTTTTTCATTTTTTATAGCAAACTGTCATGGCTTTTTCATTTTTTTTTCTGAAACTTTTTTTCAAAACCCTCAGCATTCTTTTTTTTGTAAATTAACTCATTTACATCTGAAGTGCACAGTCAGCAGAATTTTACATACATTAGTCTTCTATAATGTTAATTTGAACTACAAACAAAAGCATATAAAACATTTACCTTAATTAATAACTTCATATTATTATAACATAATATGTTTTAATATTCAATATAACTTTTAACAGAATATGAAATCAAAATATACACATAACAGGGCCTTAATTGAGATTAAGGCCCTGCACATAATAAACAAGCATAAATGTGATTATCATAATGTTTGTGTCAACCTTGAATTTAGTATCTAATGCTGCTCAATTTCATCTACCTAAGGAAATTTATATTTCCCTTACAGTGACTGACTCACAGATGGGTCGACAATGCAAAAACAAGAAAATGTTTATACATATAGAAATTCTAATTGTAAATGTGAAGAACATATCTAAACTAAGTTACTGTCTCATTTTTGGTTACAAAATCACACCATAATGTGAAAGTTTTACACACTTTTATCAGTAAGAACTTTACCCTATTAGGCACAGGGTAGATACATTGTTTATATTGTTAATTTTGACAACTGGTGATTACAAGTCTCTGTAGCTCAGTGGTTTGGTTCGCAGCTCTAAATTTTGCTGATCAGAAGGGCGTGGGTTTGAATCTTGTTTAAATCAAAAAAATTTTCTTCAGCATCAAATTATGTTTTTTTCATAGTATAATACTTTCTCTCTCATTTTAAAGGAAAACATTTCTAATCTATATTCTGTGAGGCAGATACTGCCTATCTATTTAATTAATAATTCATTTAACACCATTCATATGTACATGATTTTGAAGAAAATGGAATACTTAACTGGGTATGCTGCTTTAAATCCTCTGACAGAAAATATCATGTAATGAACTTTTTTTTTTCAAATGTTCTACTTTTTGCACAGATGGTTTTTTTCTTTCTTATAATTACCAATTGAGCTCATACACAAGTTTGTTTACATAAACTGTTAGTATGAAATTTTACAAATGATTTGACCCATTCCATTAAACATATAAACAGCCATTGGAAGGAAACAAAAAAGACAACCTATATACAACCAAAATAAAACATCTTGTACATAACTCTACAACATTATCTCCCCTCTTATATTTGTTGTATGAACAATATCTTACACTAGACAATGCTATACTACATAAAATATATATATCCATCTTTGGAATGTTTAAAAAGTTTTGACACAATGTGAAAAAACAAGACTAGAGCTTCTTATGATTGCAAAAATGCTCAATTTAGATGAAAAAAAAAAGATAAACAGTCAAAAAGTCATCAAATATATATCATGACAAAATGAATTTACATCATACCATGAACACATTTTTCTGTTTCTTCAGCACTTTGTGGTTGGCATGAAAGATGTGAACAAAAACTGATCAGGACGATTGCCAATTTGAAGAATCATGTTTCGACTACATAGAAAAATGAATATCAATAATTATGCAAAAAAGATACCTTGCAAAGCTTTATATAGCAAAAATATAGCTATGTACTTAACTAGATATAAACTTTTCTATATGCTAAGTATAAATGTATGAATATTTCATGAAAATATTACACCTGATGTACTCTATACCTAAAAAGATTATCTTGAGACAGATATGCATACAACAGTTTCTCCCCTAATGAACAAAATGCAAGTGTTATATGTACTCAGTCTAGCAATAACAAATGTCACACTTGTCACAATGCTAAAATGTACAGATGGCAAGGGTTAAGTGATTTTGCTAACCGGTTAACAGTTTATTCTTTCGAACTGTTAACCGTAAGAAAAAGCAACTTGTATACAATGCCTGTCTCTGACTATTAAACCATGGTCAGTTACTGGCCAATGTCAGTTGTTGACCTCTGTTTACATGCCATTTCAAATTAACAACATCCAACATTTATTGCTATTTAATTTCACGAAAAAGCACGTGCATAAAACTAACCATTCAAATAACTTATATCAGCAGATTCATAATATACCGAATTAATTTTTTTTCACAGCAATCTTCGATGTTGAAAGAATATTCAGTTACAGGCTTTTCAGTTACGAGTTAAAATGCGCAAGGTGGTTTGCAATAAAACATACCATTTAGATGTTAGTGTTTAAGCCAATAATTATGGTGTATCAAAATAAATGAAACAGCGCATTTCTTTGATGTTCAATAATGACAGTGTTTCTAATGACGTCAGAAGTTATACCACTGCAACTGAAGTTACTGGCACAACCAATTAACATATGGTCCAAACTGTCAAGAGAAATGTGTAAAAATGTCAACAGAAGTATTTAAAGTGATTTGTCAAACCTCCATGGTTTAAGGAGCGGATGTGGTCCAGCGGTAATGCGCTGGACTTGTATACCAGGGGTCCCTAGTTCGATCCCCTGCTCCTCTACTAACATTACTAATAGTCTTTTGGATGAGACGTTAAACCGAGGTCCCATGTATCAGTGCTATACACTGAGCATGCAAAAGAACCAGGGGTGTCTCTCGAATGGGATGCTTTCTGTATCTTGCACTATCCCCACAACATAAAATAACTAATCTCTTCAGGGGGCATTGGTCATATGGACAACCAGTACTGACGATAAATAAGCTCAAATAGATAGATCCATCGTTTACACAAGTAAAAGATACACTGACTAACACATACTTGCAACAACTTTTCTGGAAGGATTAATGTCAAAAACAGAAGCTTTGTTTTTGTATTCTTTTACATTACTTTCATTCATTATTTTTATTTTTAATTCTTTTTAGAATAACTGGTTAGTGAAATTTGTAACCAATACTCAGATGTTAGAATGGTTAACTGATTAACCATCCCTACTACAAAGGAAAATAATTCAGGATCTGAACTGACAGTAATACAACTAAGTTCCCTTATAGTAAATACTCCATAAAGTCGAGTACAGTCACAACCCAAATGAAAGGTTATGTCTTTCTTTACATGTATGTCCAGTAGCTCACTTGTTTTACATCTGTCGAAAAATGTCGGTAAAGATAGAACTAGTGGTGAGCTGTCAACCTGGCCAGTGCTATAAAACTGAACTATTTTCAGCACTCTATCCACATTCACTTGTCTGTATTGCACTACTCTCTACCCTCAACATATGGAACCAGTCTGTAATGCACTACTCTCTAACCTTATAGTACAGAACCAGTCTGTAATGCACTACTCTCTAACCATAACATACAGAACCAGTCTGTAATGGGCTACTCTCTAACCTTATCATTCAGAACCAGTCTGTAATGCACTACTCTCTAACTGTATCATAAAGAACCAGTCTGTAATGCACTTCTCTCTAACCTTATCATACAGAACCAGTCTGTAATGCACTACTCTATAACCTTATCATACAGAACCAGTCTGTTATGCACTACTCTCTAACCTTATCATACAGAACCAGTCTGTAATGCACTATTCTCTTACCTGAGCACATAGAACCAGTCTGTTATGCCTACTCTTGCACCATATCGTACAGAATAGTCTTAGACAGACAATGATTTTAATAAATGTGCAAAAACATGAACTTCCCTTTAGAAACCACAGTATCCAATTAGAACAAACTTTGAAAGCAAAAAACTGTGGATTTCTGACTTTAGTGTAATACAAATAAAAGTTTCTATAGTTGATATACAATGTCCATCTTTTACAAGATCAAAGTTTTAGCCTACTCAAACATTTAATATTCCATTATCATTCATCTGGCCAAGCTTTACTCTATAAATCATTCATCAACACCTGTGACATTATGTAATATTTACATGTCAGTGGCCAAGAGGGCACTTGTTATATTTCTTCTGTGAATTATGAGACATAATAAATCACTACGGTCACATGACCCAAACTGGGCTAGTGTTATGACTATCATGTCACTCCCTGAGATTAGCAGGCAAGTCACAAAGAAGATACAAAGAACAATTCAGATAAACTTCAGAACCCATGCCAATAGTAAATAGAGTTTGAACAACATTTTCAAGTTCTAGGACTATTCTTTGCCTTTTATCCTGCTGTCAGTCAATTTTTCTGCTTTTCATCTCTAGTCTGTGCAGAGGTCTTCACTGTTCATAATACAATCAGTACTCCTTTTTTTTCAATTTCTATAATAAATGAAGCTATGTCACTTCCCCACTGAATAACAGACATGTCTATTTTATAAAATTAGCAGGGTAGGGGTTAAGGAGTACAATGTTACAAACAGCAAGGGGTAGCACCCCACTTAAGACTGTTGCAGCATGTAAAGCAATGGCATAAAATACTTACAGGAATGTCTTTAACAACAATCACACATCAACATTACATTTGAGTGACACTGAATATGGACAGGCATGTTTCACATGTGTAGGCAAAAATGAAACTTCTCTCATTTAAAATGCAGGGGATTAAACAATAAATTTAAAGCAATGATGCACAGAGAGAGATGAGGAGAGCAGAGAGGTGGAGGAAGAAAATGAACTGAGCAAATTACAGAGTTTACACTCTAAAAAGGAGACAGGATTTGAAAATGGATAACTGACTTAGAGTTATCAAATGAAAAGATGACCCCCATCAAAAAAAGAGACAAGAAGAGAAAATCTATTTGAAATGCATGACGATCTGATAGTGATGGGTTTTAGTTTAAAACAATAAAGGCAAGCATGTAAAAGTTAAAGGCAGACAACTCTAGAACAAATTACTGTTCATCAGAAAACTTCTTTTTTATATTATGCATAAAGAATTCTTGATATGAAAATGATTTAAGCAAAATGACCGGTCAAAATTGTACTATTTGCAATCTTCATTAAAAAAATGTCATTTAGTTTCAGCGAAAATACAGCTATAATGAAGTGACACTAGTCGTACTGACTTACAGTAAGGCCAAACAGATTTGTCTCAAAAAAGTTGAACTTTATTATAAAAAACTTTTTTATAAAACTCAAGCAAATGTATTGCTTGAATTAGTAATTACTGATATTAATTTATGGAGCTACAATTACCTCCTAATTAACAGTAAAATTAATAATTCATGACCTGTTTATACTAGTAAATCTTTAGAAAACTTGATAGACTAATGCATAATAAGTAAAGCTGAGCACATTGGTCCCGGTAGAAATATCTGACACATCGTTAACGTCCTAGGGTACACCGTCCTAGGGTACACCGTCCTTGTACACAAACAACAAGTCCTCATCTGTACCATAGCTCTTTCTAGCTTCATCAAACTTGTCCATTCTGCTACAGCATAAATCTGAAACAATTCCAGTGTGTTTGTGAGTGATATGTGAATGACATATTTCAGCAACACCTTTTCCGTGCCTTCACTGGTCAATTCTACTACTATTTTTATCCTTCACATTATACAGGTAACTCCAGTAAAACATACACTATTATCAACCTGTTGAAGACAAAATAAAAATATTCTGTCAGGATGTGGGTTAAAATAGAGATCTCTTCTTGGATAAACTTCAAAGGGGCTGCTCTATTTTCAAAGTCCCTTCCTGGGGTCCCATATATCTTTAACTAGAATGTCCCTAAGGTTTTTTATAGTATTTTATGCCTGTAAGCTGCCACTGATAAGGAAACCAATCACTAAGAAATAATACAACTCATTTTTTTCTGGTACCCATTCAAAGCTCAACCAACCAAGGCATGTGTGGCTTCAGAATTGTTGCCATGAAAACACCTTCTATGTTAAACTATCGAACTCAGGCCCTTTCTAACCAAAGTCATTAACCACTTAGCTATCTGGGTCTACATTCCAGGTCAAAATATTTATTTACTGCTCTTATTTTATACAGCTTTGCTCAGAATCTTTCAACAGTATTTTAGCTAAATGTTTGTAAACAGTTCACCACTGCCCATCCATTTTACATACTAGATGTATCATTTTGGCACAGCAAGACAAAAATATTTTAATCAGATATTATAGGTTATATAAGTTTTCAAAATGATCAAGATACGTGACAGTTACGATAAATGCTGATAACATTGTATTTTCAGAAATCATGTAAATTAAAATGAATTCACTTATTTCACTTCTAAAGTGGATAAAAATGAAAATATTCCTTCCTGTATAGCTGTTAATTAAATGATTGACTGGGACATGTCATTAAACAATTTTACAATATTCAACATTGCTCAAACGGAATAAAACTTCTCTTTCTCAAATATATATCTAAGCAAAACCAGTGGTAATGTTTGTTTTTCTAAGGATACAAATCCGTGACAACTTATTATCTGAAATAATTCTGGGTCACTTTGACCACTTATATAACTTTAGCATACCCTCATCATATGATGGGTTTTTGTAAAATATCCTCTTCTTCTTTTTGTCAAAGCCACAAACAACCACGTAATGACCTGCAAGAAAAAGTAAACCAAATGTTAAAATCATGTTCATCGTATTCAGTCAATACAGCTAACTAACTGGTGGAGCATTTTACTGTCAATCCTGGGGTTCTCAGTTCAATTCCCATAAAGGCCAGCAAAATTCTCCATGATAACTGATCTCAGTCAATGCATCTACAAGTCATTTGCCCTTACCTCTCAATCTTGTAAGGAAACAATCAGTCGTTTGCGGAGAGACTGGTAAGTAAACTGGTGGAATACCCTGCAACACCTATAAATGATTTGACCACAGCTGTTGAAACTGGCCTTAAACTCCAACAAACAAGCACATTGTATTAAGAATTTCATATTAATGGCAATAAAATATCTACAAAAGTGAACTAACTGACACCCTATGACCTTTCAACCTAAAACATGTATTATTTTTTCTACTTTGTTTAAAGTTTTTTCAACATCATTTGATCAACCACAGAATTACAGAGGAGATGCAAATATAAAGGCTGGATCCCATTAATTACTGGGAGGTAACAGGGTACCAGTTTTATCACCCATACATTACACAGGCTGTTAGGAAAGTATTCCAAGAGTGCAATAATAGTTTAGTATTGCTCATCTGAGTAAACTGCTCTCAAAAACAAATTCAGTATTTATCATTCCTATCAGCAATATGCACAAGCACATGTGAGCTAGAAAAAATACCACACAAGCAAGAGCCCAGTTCACTCACCTTGGTAACTTCCACAGCATCTACTACTTAGACAAGAAAAGCAGTTCATCTGAAATAAACAGAATAAAGTCTTAGAATGACTTTATTTATCTTTAATGCTTAATGAAATAATAGATCCACTGCTTTAAAATAATTTGTATGACCAAATCAGACAGTGTTCAGACATGATTTGAAGGTACATGTATCTATGGCATTTACTCACTCACATTTAATCCAATGAGCATTCACCCCTCTTTCCTGAAATTTTATCTCTATCATATTCAAGATACTGACTGGCCATTTAAATCTATATTTTTAAAGATTAAATGAATACTTCCATTTATATCATAATTTACTGAGTTAAAAAAAAAAAACACACACTGTCATTTATGTAATGTAATCCTACCCACACAAGCAGAAATACTTTTCTTGTCATCCCACTCTTTTTCAAGTTGATTTTGATCTACATGGAAATGTAAATTAAAGTCATTAAAAAAATGGTCCCACTATATTTTAATATTTTACAACCAGAAATGAAAATGTCAATTTCATATTCAATGTAGAACAAAGAGGTAAATACCCAGGTGCTTTACATATATAATACCTGACATTTCAGCCTATCACACCATATACATTCTAACTGGTTCCAATCCACAAGAGCTATACACAGGTTACCCATCTCTATATGATTAATTATCTCTTCTCTACTCAATGACCTGGAAAAAATACAGCATTTCTTCAGCCGTTGGAATTATAAAATAAATACAACTGACATATGGATCCTACACTTCGGTATCCAACATTTATTTGTAATTTGTAATCTTACAATACTGAAGTCAAAATACAGAAGAAAACTCTATTACTCTACTGAAATACAGTTTGTATTTATAATTTATATATCAGCATTGTTATGAGTGAATTATTTTGAAATGAAATCACAGAGTGCTACAAAAACAGTCCCTCGAAATAATGCAACAAAAATTGAGATTCAACAACATATTGGGACTATCACCTAAACAAGCAATTAGGAAATTAATAAACAAGAGAGCAATTATGGCCTTAAGCCAGTATAACTGCTAAAACAGACAAGTGCCATCTAATGGACTTATCATCAAAACCAGTGACATTAGTGAGATTATAACTGACCACAAGTGACCAATATCTGAATTTGACCTAGAGCTTACTATTACAAAAAAAAAATTATGAACAATCATAACAGAATGCTTAATGTGGTCACTAGTTTGTAAACAAAATTTCCCTTTGACTTAAAACAAGGAGATAATTTTGACCACAAGTGACCCATATCAAAACTGACCTAGAAATCATCAAGGCAAACATTCTGACCAGTAGTCATAATGATTGAAATTAGAATGTAGCCACTAGACCATTAATAAGGTTTTCATTTGAATTAAGCCAAGAAGAAATGATTGACCCAAGGTGACCCCCATATTTGTACTAGAAATCACAAACATGATGACCAAAAGATTACTGAATTCACATTGTGACCTCTTAAGTGTTAACAAGATTTTTCTTTTTAATTTAAGCCAGTGACCTTGTTTTTGACCCTACATGTAGGTGACCAATACTCAGGTGAGCTAAAACCTCAATATGATAGCACAGAGATTAGTTTTAATGTGCAATGTCTCTGATTTGAACCCTGGTCACATCATTTTAAGTCATATAAAACAGTACTGACCTCTCCCTTCTTTTGGGCTCACCTTTTTTTAAGACAGTGATAAAAAAAGTAAATTTTCAAAACCAACCAATCAGGTGCCAGGAATCTTAGACTGGTTTCCATTATGCTGCACACTATCGGTTCTAGGTTTTTACCTGTTCTGAACTTCTATGCCATTAGATCCAGCCTCCTCAAACAGTTTAGACACCCTTTCCTCATCTGTACTGAATTTTCTACTGTAAAATGGCTGAAAGAGTTGGCATGATAACTTAGTTTTGACATAATGCAACCTCTGAAAAAGTCATTTATTTCTTTGAAGATTTTCAAGCCTGCTTAAATGAGAACATATCTGACATAAGACTTTTACCGGATCTGACTATGTCTGGGTTATGACAGGTAATAGTGAAGTGAAGGTTCAAACTGACCTAATATTACAACTTTAAACAAACGAAGTGCTTATCTTATTTGAAATTCTAATAAGTAAGCTTTGATCAAAGTTTACTATGCTCCATTCCTGCAGCTCATCTGATGTGTATTTGTTTAATTACTGACAGCTCTAAAATGATAATGAAATAAGGACAAAGCTGAACACCTGCTTTAACGAAGACAGAAAGATGCAACCATTGTTTTCAATTCTAAACCCAGTAGATCATTCATTTGTTCTACATACAGTGGATTAAATTTATCATTTTCAGTTCTACATCAAGTAGATCATTTTTCAGTTCTACATCCAGTAATCAATTTTCAGTTCTACAGCCAGTAGATCAATTTTAAGTTCTACATCCAGCAGATAATTTTCAGTTCTACATCCAGCAGATAATTTTCAGTTCTACATCCAGCAGATCAATTTTCAGTTCTACATCCAGCACATAATTTTCAGTTCTACATCCAGCAGATAATTTTCAGTTCTACATCCAGTACATCATTCATTTGTTCTACATCCAGTAGATCAATTTTCAGTTCTACATCCAGCAGATAATTTTCAATTCTATATCCAGCAGATCCATTTCAGTTCTACATCCAGTATATAATTTTCAGTTCTACATCCAGTAGATAATTTTCAGTTCTACATCCAGTAGATAATTTTCAGTTCTACATCCAGTAGATAATTTTCAGTTCTACATCCAGTAGATAATTTTCAGTTCTACATCCAGTAGATCAATTTTCAATTCTACATCCAGCAGATAATTTTCAATTCTACATCCAGCAGATCAATTTCAGTTCTACATCCAGTTATGAGTAGATAATTTTCAGGCCTACATCCATCAGATAATTTTCAGCTCTAAATCAAGCAGAACGTTTTCAGATCCACATCAAGCAGATCATTTTTCAGATCTACATCCAGTACATAAATAAATTCTGGCTATCCACTCAAAAATAGTACACCAATACATGTAACTCTCTATATAAAGACTTATGATAATGTTTTCCATTAATCTGTTGTACTTTGAATCTTTTAATGACACCCTGACTTCAGACAATAATTTATTCAATGTCTTTTATATTTACATTATTTTAAATATAACTGCACACTCTAAGTTTCATGGTAGGCCTTTCTTTAAATGACATGGGACTGTCCAGTGTGTCCAGTATGTGGTAAGATGAACTAAGTTGATGTCTCAGGACTTCTTTCCTCAACCAATTCAATTATTGATTTCTATGCAAAAATAACTAGATTAATCCATAAAAATTTTGATTTTTTTAGCTGATTTGATCAAGAATGCAGGATGAACTAAAAGTTAAAAATGACTGCAAAGCAAAACAACACTAGAAATGGTTTTTGATTGAACAAAAACATATGTCTCCCCCCAGCCAGTTGCTGCAGGCAGTATTGAATCAGACGATTGTAAAATTTGACATTTAACCTCCAAGTGTGACCTTGACCTTGAGACACCACACCCTCAAAGTGGGTTCTGCATGTCACCTTGATGAGGTGAACATCTGACCCAAGTTTCAAAAAAATCCTTCAAGGGCTTTTGAAGATACAGAGCGGACACGATTTTGTGGCATTTGACATTTAACCTCCAAGTGTGACCTTGACCTTGAGACACCACACCCGCAAAGTGGGTTCTGCATGTCGCCTTGATGAGGTGAACATCTGACCTAAGTTTCATAAAAATCCTTCAAGGGCTTTGGTAGATACAGAGCGGACACGATTTTGTGACGGACAGACGGACGGACAGACAGACAACCGGGGAAAAACAATATGTCTCCCCCAATGAGGTGAACATCTGACCCAAGTTTCATAAAAATCCTTCAAGGGCTTTTGAAGATACAGAGCGGACACGATTTTGTGGCATTTGACATTTAACCTCCAAGTGTGACCTTGACCTTGAGACACCACACCCGCAAAGTGGGTTCTGCACGTCACCTTGATGAGGTGAACATCTGACCCAAGTTTCATAAAAATCCTTCAAGGGCTTTTGAAGATACAGAGCGGACACGATTTTGTAGCATTTGACATTTAACCTCCAAGTGTGACCTTGACCTTGAGACACCACACCCGCAAAGTGGGTTCTGCACGTCGCCTTGATGAAGTGAACATCTGACCCAAGTTTCATAAAAATCCTTCAAGGGCTTTGGAAGATACAGAGCGGACACGATTTTGTGACGGACGGACGGACAACCAGGGGAAAAACAATATGTCTCCCCCATTTTTGGGGGGAGACATAATTATGTTTCTGAGAGTTGAGTTATTGCCAAACAAGTTAAATAAGTTTAAATTTATATATTCACCTGTTTTGAATAACCTTTATCTACACCCATAGTTATTGTACAGAGGGTGTGATTTATACCATAGCTGTGCATCAGAGAAGCAAGGTCTATTGTCCATATACTGAAAAATTTCAAACATAATACTATTAACATTGTGCTATCTGCTGTTAATTAAAAACACCTGCAGACAGACAGTTTACAAAACCATTCAATAAAATTATAATTTCAGTATTTAAGTTCTCTTCCAAGACTGACTAGATTCTAAGAGCTTGAGGGATAAAAATCCAGATTTTTGATCTGGCAGTCACTGGTTAAAATCTGACTAACAAAAACATATGGCGCCTCTAGAGACAATTCACAATCCAAACTTTCTGCCCAGATTCTGGTTTGATGTAAAGTCATTTTTAAGATATCTTTTTGAAAATGAAATGTGTTTCAGGCATAAAAAGAGTTAATACAAAAAGTCCTGAAAGTCCCAGCAAGTGAATGCATATAGTCTTGTGAAAGAGTTATGGTGGAACAATTATTGAAATCCTTACCTTTCTCCACATTTAAGGTTCTCAAGATCCGAGGTATAGACTTTGTGTGAGTCTCTGCCAAAGTACCTACAGATAAAAAAAAACATTAAATCTATCTATTTCACAAATACAATACAATACATGTAAAAAGTAATGCATAACAACTTACCTAAAGAGAGCAAGCAAATGCAATAAGTCATAACATCATATGAATAAAAAGTGTAAATAAATTTTTTTCTAGATGAACAATAAGACTAGAACAAGAGTTCATTGTGTCAAGGTCTTTTTGACATTTTATCTGAAACAACATTTATTTATTCAATAAATTTTCACTGAAATCTTTAGCTACTGTCCACACTGATCATGGAAAGACAGGCAAGTATATTTCAGAACTTTAGTGGATTAGGGATTAACTCACTGCAGAACCATAGAAGCACAAGCTAAACCACAATCCCAGCTGTAACTCTGCATACATAGAGGTACTTTGTGTGTAACACGTAGCCCATCTTCCGACACCGTTGTCTTCTCATCATGCCGCATGTTCTTTCTGCCTGTTTAATTAGAAAAAAATTGGTTATCTTATGAATATGATTCTTGTATGGCAGACAGGCAAGCAGACAGACAGTCTTTGACACTATGTCTTGATAGCGGAGCACATTTGAAAAAGGAAAAATTAATAGTAGCATTTGTTTTAAGAGCAATTTTTTTATAATTCATGATGACACATTTCAAACGGGATTTATATCAAATGCCAGGTGAAAAGCTTTATATACATGTATATATGGCTGCTGTGATACCACTTCCATACATACAAATTATCCACTATACTGCAGAGTTAAAAAAAGGAACTTGGCAACAAACAGGGAATAGTAGTAAACAATGCTTAAAACTGGTTTCTTTTAAGTGAATCACTGTTCTTATGAAACAAAATCATTTTAATATGAACTCTGTAGTTTTCTTTCACAGTTTATTGTTGTTGGTAAACACATTTTTCATGCGGAAGATAACTGGAACTTTAATAATAAAATCTATTAATTATGCTACTATGCTATCAAGAAATAATGATGCCACTTGAGTCAGACATGTTAGTGTGGACTTTTCCGATATAAGTTCCCTGACCTATTTTTCTCTACTTGTAACATTGGTAACTGTTAATAATCAAGGAAGTAAAAATTTTTCTAACTGGGAAAATAATGGTGTAAAAAATACCTTAAACATAAGAGGTTGAAAAATTAACATGAACATCAACTACTCTTAAGACTTGTGCAATTTTGTTTGGTCATAAACGTTTTGATATTTTTCATCACTGAATTCAGATCAAGGCTTTAAACATGCTTTATCTTAAGTGAACATGGAAAAAATATGCACAGTATAAACCTCAAAATTTTCATTACAACAAACTCCTAATCTTCTAATCTATTCAAATCTGCCTGTGACTTTTGTCGGGCAGTCTCAATGAAAGAATATAAATTTAACTTCAGTACATTGTATATCAATACATTTGTCACTCTAAGTAATTAATGGATTAACACTGTTACCATAGATTTTAAGAGCTTTACTTGTTGTCCAATAGCCTTTAAGCTTAGTGACATTAAAGAAAACCATGCAATAGGTTGTATGTACAACAAAAGAGTTATAATTTCATTTCAGTAACTTGTTTCATTACACCTGTCAAACATGGTGAGCACTGATTTTAGGAGCTTTATTGGTTGCCCAATACATGTAGCTTAGGGGCTAAGTGACATCAAAGAAAACAATATGATTTGGTGATAAACTGTATGTTAATTAGTGTAATACTGACTGGTCACACATTTTCTTGTGTTTCTGTCATATAAGGACTAAATAAATTTCAAATTCTAAGATCAACATAATATAATCAAATGTTCAAAGACAGCTTTAACACGTTCAAATGAAGTTACATGATTTTTCACTTTAAATTATTGAGTTCATGAACTAATTAAGAATCAGTATTCATTAACTGTTCACTATCAATCCATGAACAGAAAATGAGACAATGAAAAACAGCAGAAAAAAGTTCAAGGACTGTTCTAGAACCAGATAATTTGCAGAATTCTTAAAGAACTTCTTTGGTGTGAAATGTTCATGAACACTTAAAGTCATATTTTTTAAGTACAGTTCATGAACTACAATTTTCAAGAACATTTTATGATTCTGTCTCATTTTCTGTTCATTGATAATTCATGAATAGTTCAAGAATAGTATTCAGGAACAGTTCATGAATGTCACATAAAGTATTCATGAACATTTACTATTCACTTCACAGGGGGATGATAAACTCCAACAGAAGGAAAGCCAATATGATTTCCAATGAATTTGTGTAGCTCTTGTGCTAAAACAAAACATTGAAAATACTCTGTCAAAAATACTCTGTCACTTTATTCTACTTATAACTGAAATATGAAGCAATATTATAAATCAACATTTTGCAAATGTAGCAAGCACAACAGAAATTTAAATTTTGTAGATCTATGTGATAATGACGGTTAGACCAACCTCCTGTTTATTATGCTGTACATCATGCTAGCAAGGAGGCTTCTGGAATTATAGCAACACCCAGCAGGCATTTTTAATCAGCAAAAGAAATGGAGCAATGTCAAAGGGACTCGGGTCAGCAAAATATGGATAGTGTGTCAACAGCTATACCTTTTTGTCCCAAAATACTTTTGTACAATATTGGTCTTGAGTGCAGATGCATTTTCATGAATAAGGCAGATGCCCTATGATAATTCTGTGGGCAACTTTTACTTGTAACGTAATAATTTCTGAGTTAGAACCTTGTCCCTGTAAAAAAATTTTAGCCAATAAAAGATCTGCCTTGTCTACTGCGCATCTGCACAATGGAGCCTTTAGAATTGAAGAAACTTTCCAATTTCAAGTTGGAAGATTTTCGCAACACTGCAACTCCCTTTGGCTTTTTAATCATTGGTCAGAAGATGGCATACCCATCTCGCACACACGTTCGATAATTTCAAATTTTTAATCGGAATTTCATGATCACTTCCAAATGAAATGCCAACCAATGCAGCTATCTAGGTAACTGTATCTCAGACATAAGTCCAGTCTTCTGCTAAAAGGGCGGTTACAGCAGCAAAGATAATAGCAGATGCTTATGTTTTATGGCTCCCTAAATGAAGTAGATCTTTGACTCTTGATTCTTCCTTATTATATACCCTCATCCACTTAAAAATGGTGGCATAAGAGGAGTATAAATCATCATAAAAAGATCTAATTCTTGCAGAATCAACAAGACTGCTAATTATTCAGAGAACAGAGCATCTTTTCTTGGGGCCCAATCCCCTTCCTAAATACAACCTCCATGCTTATGATAAAATAACACCAATGTTTACGAGTGGTGTGTGTGAAAATGCATGTGACTAAGCTTTAACAAAACCAATTATGTTGAAGCTTTCGTTAGATATGGCTTATTAAAGCACCTATCTGTAGTCAATGAAAGAATTGCGCTAATGCCTATAATTATAAATAAATAGTTTCTATGGAAGCTCAGACGTTTGAAAACGTTTTGAATTCCACTCCCATATTGATGGTTAATTATTCACACTTCATCTAAAAAAAGGTTTGTCTCAGTCCATCAGTGTTGATCTTAAGGACATCTTCTGATAAAGGATACTTTCTATTTCATAATATTGTACTGATTTACATGATTAAATCAGATTTTCTTTAACGCTGCTAGATGCTTGCTCTTTTTACTATTTACAAATTGTGTTTGTTTTCATTTTGACTTGTTGCTTTATAACAGATTCCATTTACTACCTCTGGAAAAACTGATTAAAGTTTCAGGTATTGGGGAAAGCGGTAAAAGTGATGTTACAATGTTTATTTCAGTAGCTTAAACTGTCACTTTACTGATCATCCAATCACAGCGAGGCAGTTTTCTCAGGTATACCCGTCAATAAAACTGCATCTTTCAATCTACCCGCAGTCAGAAAAATGTGCCTGGGCGCCCAAAGTTGATGTGTCATAATTGTCGCTGCGTTGCTACTGGAAATCTGCACTCAATATTTTTTTCCTAACCGCTTTTCCATT